>OZ009956.1:6629523-7829523 GCA_963932025.1 Erebia epiphron | reverse complement strand
TCTATGTGGTACAGTGTGAATCTTGCACTTTTAGAGCCCAATATTTACCAAAATTGTAAGATTTCTGTGGGGTGGTAAATATCACGGGCTATAAGTGCAAGATACACACTGTACCACATAGTCACATAGATTATAGCAAATTATACTTCTAGTTCTTTCATCAATCGTTTTTTCAGTTGAACACCAAATACTTACCTAAAAACAGACATGATAAATAACAAATACAGTACTTAAGTAATTAATCATCAGCCTTTTGTATCACATACTTTGCACTGCACATTATGCAAAGCTTCATCATTTTCTTCAAATTACTTAATTCCCCATTAGTCATAGTGTTCCAGTCTTAAACCTTTTAAAAAGATCTGTACTTATGTAAATAACTACCTGGTGATGTTGATGCCCACGAATTCTTCCGGGTGGTTTAAGTTTTTTGTTATTCCCTTGGGAACTCTTTAATTTTCAGAGATAAAAAGTAGCCTATGTCACTCTCTAGGTCTTCAACTATTCCCATGCCAAAAATCACGTCGATCCGTTGCTCCGTTGCGGCGTGATTGAAGGACAAACCAATAAACCAACAAACAAACACACTTTCGCATATAATATTAGTATGATTGAGAATATTAACCTGCCCAATATCAAACACTTTCAATAATTAACACAATTGGCAATGTGGTGACAGCAAGCCATTAAGAGAGCAGGGTACTGAGTGCAATATTAAGGCAGTTTGTGGGCCAAATAGTTTGGCTGAATATTTGCCCACACTCCTGGCCGAATGGTGAATAATGAATATAGTTTTTTTTTTCCACATTGCCAAATTTCATACAGATCTGTTAAGCCGTTCTGGCATGATTTAAGTAACAAGTATCCATTTGAGGTTTTTTGGTTCCAGCGGGAACTTAATTTTTCAGGATAAAAAGTAGCCTGTGTTATTCCAGACTATAATAATATATATCTGCGCCAATCATCCAGATCCAAATAACAAACATACATCCATCCATCCAAACTTTCGCATTTATAATATTAGTATAAATTGCAACACTAATAAATAGTTATTTGGTTAATTCAATAAGTCTAACAATTTTTTTTTTAAATTCAAACAGCTTTGAAACCAAATTTATAATCTGTTAAGTACTAAATACTGTTAGTAACTACTATGCACTGTGCAGCATAATAATACAATGTACAATGAATGCAAGCGATTTAATTTTATTCATTGATGACGGAGAATGGATCTTCCATTGAAGATATATTCATCATATTTTCACCAAATATAATTAATATTCTGACATATAAGTAATTACTTATGTGAGCAACTACTCAAGTACTTAGTTGGGTATTTGACAATTAATCAAATCAGCCATTTTTTTCAAACATCAAAATGTATGCTTAATTTGGAATTGTGTATGAAATACTGAATTGTGACGTCATCAAAGTTCAACACTCTTTCTTACTAATCGATTGTTTAGAATGGTTATTCAACATAAAACTAACAGGTGACCTGGATATTACAACTTTTGGGAGATGCTCTATTTAATAATCACTAATTATTTGACTAGCAGACAAATACCCAATTACGCGAGTAACAATCATTTTATTTTTTAAAGAAATAGGAACTTGACAGTCTTTTGCGTAACTTTCCAAATTAGTCAAACAAAGATAATGTTCAGAGCAGGGACTTACCTACCTAGATAATAATTAAGTTTACATACTCATATATTTCTATAAAAATAAGTATGTGACTTGTTTAAGTCATTTATATATAACACGTTAGAATTCTCTTGAAGGTAACGAAAACCCTACCTTCGAAGACGCTATATGTAAGGTTACATACATTACAGGCAGTAAAAGCAATATTTGCAATATTTTAACTTGCACATGAAAGTCAATGTTCAATGTCCTACATACAAAAATGTATGTGTAGTATAGTGCCTACCCTTAAACGAATTATTAACTTTCCACTATAGACATTTACGCACTAGGTAGGTACCTACACATTACATATGATGATGTGAAGATAACTTTGTATTATTTCTGAATAGGGAGATTATTATTAAAATATCTACCAAGTTTCCAGCGCTGTGTCAATTATTGTAAATTACAAAACTTACAGACTGACTTAGTAACGTATTACTGTAGGCAGACTTACCCAAAGCTCAGTACCCCAATTCATTTTCACGACAGTTTATCACTCACTGCGCACAAAAAACATTGAAACCTCACTAACACTGTAAATAATGCGATTATTTTCACAATTTTATAATTTTTATCACTATTCATGTGCATACACCTCCATTTCAAACACTAAAACATGGCTGACTGATCAACCAAAGACAAACCATAAAGGATCATAAACCATGTCCATAAACCTCTACCTCAAACCACAGACATCTTAGTGACAAGTTAGTGACCCATAAATTACATAATCAAAGTTACCAGAGACAAACGGAAGGGCATGATTTAAAAAAGCAATCACGTTGCCAGTATAAAGAAAATTTCCCTATAATGTTGTAACAAGAGAAACAATGTAGTTAAAGCAGCTTTTTAATCAAGTTAAAAATGTATTTTGCTTATCAGGTTTTATTTTTAATTTTCATTCGAAACGTATATTTTGATGTGACGATCAGTATTGTCAGTTCGTGGCTGAACAAGTGATCCATCAGATCTGCGGCGAACTAAAGTTGCACGAAGCACTTCCTAAAAATTAAATATATAAATGAGCATGACTTTATAAGTTTATACCACCACAGTTTTATGACTCCACTTTAAAATATAGTTACTTATTATTATTATTTTTTAAATATGTATCACCTGAACAGGTTCCAGAATAATATGATGACTAGACCTTCTCGATGTTGGAGGACCCGTAATTGAGGAAGTTCGCGAAGATGGTAGAGGACTCTATAATAAATATTTAATATACATAATTATTATTTGACAAAGATCCCTTATAATTCTATATTCATTTTTTTTGATTAACTAACTAAAATCAACCTATTTTAACTACTTCTCTATAAATAATATATCAAATTGAATTTACACTTACTTTCAAAGCAGGAACAAAACCGAAATCCATAGGAAGTGGTTGAGTCTGAACGCTAAAGTATCCTTCTTCTGAAGCAACTGATACGATTGAGGGTCGGGCTGACAACTGTTGAGCCAGTAGTAGCGGATCCGCATCTATAAAAAAACATTGCATTCACTATAGAATTACAATGAAATTTGACTTGTTACACTTAACAATTTTCAATTTATTACAATTACTTGAGTATCTTTGAATATCTTTACTTTGTAATTTTTGTAATACTTTCTAATTATTTTAAGTGTGTTCATGTGTTTATATCATTTGAAAGTATCACTTAGAAGCATGCAATAGGCAACAGCTGTTGCAGCGTTAATAGCTGATGTCCGTGACTTCGTCCACGTGGTTTATGTTTTTGGAACGAAGTTCATTATGGGACGATGCGGAGGGGTACCTAGCCGGCAAAAAACGTCTGTAACGAAAATGCGTGGAGTAAGATTTTTTCGAAATTAAACCTTAACACTAAACCATTAGAGCATGTCGGCGACATGCTCGCATTGTTTTTGTTTTTACCTCGACTAGAACTTGAAATTAATATTTATGTAATAAGGAACTTCGTTCCTAGCTGTTGTCCCTCGACACCACACGTTTAAAAAAAAAGAAGTAAGAACTCCATAATTTTTCCGGATAAAAAGTAGCTCTGTAACAAATTTCATCAAAATCGATTAAAATGATACGCCGTTAAAGCTTAACACAAACAAACTCACATTCGCATTTATAATATTAATAGCCATCAACTCGGACAAGTATGTTATAAAAAAAATAATGAGAGGTTTTAAAATAACCACTCCTGACTCTTACCAATATTCATTCCTTTGACGACTCTACGAGCTTGAACAACTCTTCCAGCACTTCTTCTGAACCGTATGCCTTTTTCAGCTTCTCTTCTAAGCCTTTGAGCTGCTGCAGCAGACTCAGCGATCGCCATTGCCATTGATCCCATTCCGGATCGTTTTAAATTAATATCAACTAAATAGCTCAGACATATGGCATTTGACAAAACGTTATCACTTGGCTAAAAAGACAAGACATGCTTAAATATAATTACTTTCAATTCATCAACTTCAAATTTATATAGAACAAAAATATATTTTTTTAACGTAATATTTACCGATCCAATATAATTGACACTAATATCTAAATTTCTTAATGGAGTTTTTACTAAGCCTATAGCTCTTGCCAGAATATCACCACACGATGGTGGATTTTCAGCATTCATAGCTGACCACACCCCAGCCGGAGGTTTTTGCAACGGTCCTGGCTTAATTCCACATCCGGATATATTCAACCTTTAAAAAATGAAGATTTGATCACATATCCTTTCTTTTTTACTCATTTAGCTCTTCAAAAATAATCTACTCACGATGTTAAATTACATCCTCGTGCTATAGCCACTGCAAGATGAGCAATTCCTTCTGAGCCAAGTCTGTTGTTCAGTCTTAAATCTAAGGTACGTAATCCACAACTCGCATTATTTAGGACTGAAGATATATTTTCTAATCCAAGGGAACCTTAGTATGATTGTGAGAATATTAATGGAAATCAGGTTTAGAAAATATTTAACAAAAATGCATAGGTATATAAAAAAGTTACCAATAAGGTCCAAACAAAAATTTATATTATATAGCCTATAGGTTTAAAAATTAAACTTTACCAAATACGTTATCTGCTAATATAAGACTCCGAAGTTTGTCTCTCTTTGATATAAATTTAGCAATAGTTACGGCACCCTCATCACCAATTTTGCAGTGGCTGAAGTCCAAAGTTTCAAGATTAGAGTTATTTGTTAATCCCCGAAGTATGTATTTCAGTCTTTGACAATTCATATCACTTCGAGTAATCCTAAAAAATAGTTTTGATTAATTTTTGGATCACAAGTACATATAAGAAGGTATAAAATATTGTTAACTAGATGATGGCATAATTCAAGTGACTGCATCCGCTCCGCGTGGATTAAGTTTTATATTCACACGGGAACGACACTTTTACATATTTTATAATATTATATTGAAGAATGGATTCATTCACTATACTTAAGATTGGACCTAATTGATTTTAACAATGCACAGTTCTCCAAACCACGTGCCAAATTTTTTGCATCATTATTAGTAAATTGAAATTGATCTCTTCGATATTCTACACCAACAAATCGTTGTTGAAAAGTTATGTGTAGTTCAGTTAAGTTTGTCAGACTTCCCAACGCCGCATTTAATGATACATGATCTGAAAAAGAATTAATAATATAAATATTTAACATAGACCATAAATTATTGAAAGCATAATATTATCAAGTCTGAACAGGATTACCTCTGGTCATGGTTTCACTGTTTTTAATCTGAAGTTTATTTGCCTGTCGTTGGCCAGATATTATACCAACCATTTCTGGTGAAATATTTCTTTGATCTGGAAGATCTACCGGTATCAAACTTCGTATCGATAAAGATTGTATATAGGGCCCACACAGTTTAACTAAGTTTTTGACCTAAGAAAAAGATACTAGTAAAGACAGTTGTCTGTTTTCTGGGTGATTTATTTTGTCGTCTAGAAAAAAAATAGGGGGAGATAAATAAAGCCCGTGGCATCGTTACTTTATTTTTTAATATGTTTATTCTATCAATAAATACTACTCATTTAGAGTATTTTTTTGCATATTATAAAAATATTAAAAACAAGAATTGAACAAAAAGTGATATTAATAAAATTGAAAATCATTGTCAACCTACAAGGCTTTGTCATAGTACGAACCCTCGTAGCTTTAGAAATCATGTAAGTTGGTACTTACATATAAAAAGTGATGGTCACGTAAGTTTACATTTGTGTTTAACTTTGCTCACGACAAAATTGATTAGGTGTAACATATTATTATATTTATACTTTTCTGAAAGTCTGTAACTAGATTACTGTAGCGACAAAATAATCAAATTCGGCTCAAGGGCACAGGAAAAAATTGCTATATGCTTCTTCTTTGAAGTAGGTTAAAACAAAACAAAAATAAACTAGAGCGAATCAATTATAAATAAAACTATATTTTAGGTACCACTAGACACACCTTTTCAGGGTCATAATGACGTGGATTTATATTCTCTAAGAAATCTGCGTAATGTTGTTCCATAAAAATATTAATCCACGGTTTAAGTTCACCATCAGCAGGATACTGGGACCACTTTGTATAATAACATCTTTTCCAAAATATATTACTCTTAATATTATCAGCTAAAATTTGCAGAGGAACATCAGTGCTTAAAATTTGTAAAAATAATTCTCGGTCTTTCGCTATGAAGTCTTCTAGTTTTGGTAGTCCTGTAAAATAATAATTATGAAAGGCCCATAAAAGGAATAAAGAGTAGGTACCTTTTTCCATATCCATTTAATCATTTGGTAAAATAAAATTTACCACTCCACTTACCTATCCATTTATCACTC
The DNA here is from genome assembly GCA_963932025.1 of Erebia epiphron. Taxonomy (NCBI): domain Eukaryota; kingdom Metazoa; phylum Arthropoda; class Insecta; order Lepidoptera; family Nymphalidae; genus Erebia; species Erebia epiphron. The sequence continues at coordinate 7,823,021 of OZ009956.1, read as the reverse complement.
AACTTTTCTATGCAAATACTCACAAGCGATTTTGGGTGGTTTGAATTCCATTCAAAATTTTCGGCTTTCAATTTTCGGTCTCTCTCGATATGTTCACTACCTTTATAAGCAAGATAAGTATTTTTACTTATTGAAGTAGGAAGTTTCATGCCGAATGTATGTACGAAGGGTAAATATAAAAATAGATGTAATAAATAGACAGTACAAAATAGAAAAATGATTGTTTCCTTAAGTCGTTGGATCGTTAAAAATAAACGCCTCGTTTCTATGGAAATTTAGTTTCCGCTTTAATGGGCATACTCAACAAAAACTTAACTAAGTGCTCAAGCAATAACTGTCGGTATATATATATTTAAGGTTATTATGTAAAAAAAACAACAATTTAAAGCTCAAAAAAGCAAATGATCACCAAATTATCAAATAAAATGATATAAATTAGGGAAAGCTCAATATTTTTAATGGCAATAAAATTTGTAGGTGTCATTTGTTTGTCAATGGTGTCACTTCATGAACAATTTTAATTTTCAGCAGGGCGACCAGAGAGGGCGACCGCGTAACTTTTGCATCAATCATTGATACATCGCAATCACCTCCGATTGGCTGAATTTATGGTATTCTTGCTGCGTCAATGGATTTCGTCCAATAGTGGAAGAGTGTTAACCAATCAGAGGTGATTGCGATGTATCAATGATTGATGCAAAAGATACGCGGCGGTCGCCCTGCAGCAGCGCGATTGCGATGCCCTGGATCAATCAATATAGCAATGTATCAATATCAAAACATCGTTTTGGCTTCAAATGCGAAAGTTTGGGTGATTGGATGTTTGTTAGTCAATCACGCCAGAACGGTTGAACGGATCTGAATGAAATTTGGCACATATAGATTTTAGTCTGGAATAACACAGCTAATTTTTATCCCGGAAAATTAAAGAGTTCCCGCGGGAACCAACCAGGTGGTTGCCCATGAGCAAGCTGATTCCCATGCTAGTGGTCTGCACTATTTATTGGAAAACAAAACCAATTACTTGTCAGCTTTGCTTTTAAATTTGAATTGAATTTTTAGTAAAGATAAAATATTGTTAATTTATTTGTTGATGAAGGTTTAATTAAATAGATACCTATTTGACTTATTCGATGTATTTCACTCGGTTCGTTCTTTGGCGGTGTTAAGCAATATTGGAATAATTAACATAAATACGAATATTTTAACGTTTGAAAGTTAGTCTTAGTACTACCGGCAGACTCAGCGATTATTGAATACTTTTGTGTTTAGATCGCAATTTGATTTTGAGCTTAGCAGTAGCAACTGCAGTCGGATCAATTGATTAATTTATTGTTGCTGTGATACTTTGGCCAAGTTTTTATAATTAACTGTTTATATTAAATCTCTCGTGAAACCGCTACACGTTGTGACCATTCGCTCGTGGAAGTTTTGAAGAGATTACAAACATATTTTAAAATTAATTTTAATTATTTGCCCTCTTCTGGAATTATGCTTAAAAAATAGAAAATCACAAGAAACAGCAGACTGTAAAATATTTCATAATTAAAAAGGGAAAGACAGTGAAGTCGATTTAAATTGCTAGATTACCATAGATATTCAAATTACTCGGCCCGCATTAACAGATTAGTATAGAATATTACGTATTCCCGCATTGATCAAAATGTCAATATTCGTGACTAGTAATCTGTGGTTTGCGACCCACAGCGACCTGCCGTTATTAACTATTGGACAAAATCCATTGACGCAGCAAGAATGCCACAAATTCAGCCAATCAAAACAATTGATCCTGTAACAATAATTGATGTGGAATTTACGCAATCGCACTGCTGAAAAATCTTAAAAATCTTTTACACGAAGCCAGTTAATAAGGACTGTAACAAATACGATCCATGTATATTTTTGGATGTGATATTGCGACCATAGCCGGTCCGCAGGGTCACCGCGTAACTTTTGCATCAATCATTGATACATCGCAATCACCTCCGATTGGCTGAATTTATGGTATTCTTGTTGCGTCAATGGATTTCGTCCAATAGTGGAAGTGTTAACCACTCAGAGGTGATTGCGATGTATCAATGATTGATGCAAAAGATACGCGGTCGCCCTGCTGCTGCTGCTGATTTATCAGTTGTTTACACAGTCGCCATAAGTTGTCATTGGTCAATAGAGACAAGTACCTAACATAGATTTGTCAACCAGCAGGGCGACCGCGTAACTTTTGCATCAATCATTGATACATCGCAATCACCTCTGATTGGTTAACACTTTTCTACTATTGGACGAAATCCATTGACGCAGCAAGAATACCATAAATTCAGCCAATCGGCGGTGATTGCGATGTATCAATGATTGATACAAAAGTTACGCGGTCGCCCTGCATTTGTCAACTTATGTCTATGGCCGGCTATGTTTGTAGCTGGTTTGTAGTTTTCGTTTTTAATTTTCATTGAGTTTTCACAATTCACCATTCTGAATATTAATTGTTATTTAACCTAATTTATATCTAATGAGTGTCTAGATATTATTTATGAATTTAACATTCACATAGCTTAACATCTACTCAGTTAATAATGGATAAACACAACAGCTCCGAGTTATTAAACTCCGACTATTCGGTATCCAAAAATGCAAGTTCCGACTCATTGGATTCAGACTCTAAATCGAGTTCATTGAATTCCAAACACGGACAAGACTCCGTAAGTTTCCAAAAACGCTTAATTTATGCTTACTGGGTTTTATAACTGTAGCGATGCCATTTCCTGAAGGTTCAAAATTTACCTTGATAGAATTGTATTGTGTGTCAGTGAATTGTGAAGCCCTGGGTGTGTGCACAAGTTTGGGATAATATCACGATGAGCAAAACACGAACTATTCATATTTGTTTGTTTGTGAATCGTATGCTCAGTTATAAAGAGCATAATGAATTTTCAAAGGTATTCAAATGAAGAGACACTTAATAATTGAAGTCATAGTTTGGCTCATCAGTCTTGTAAACAATTTAAAATCATTCAGCAACAAGTACCTAGTCTCAATTTTTAATTTAATAGTATGTTGTATATTATTGGATTTAATTTTATATTAGTTACGTTATATAATTAGTAGCTATACCTACAAAAGTAGACATTAAATATAATTCTATATGTTTTAGTCCCATGGATTGGGTGACATTCAGTTGTTAGATGGGGAAAAAGTGATGGGCGTATCTAGGGATGTCACATATTTGTGCCCATACAATGGTCCATCTCATGGAGTTCTTAAAGTGACAAATTACCAGCTGCATTTTAGGCCAACCGAGGCAACATCTCTTCAAACTACATTGAGTGTCCCGCTGGGTGTTGTAAGTATTATCTGTGTTATATTATTAGTACTTTCTGTATTTAGTGTAATAAATTAGTCAAAGTCAAAGTCAAAGTCAAATAACGTTTATTCAATTTAGGTAGGTATACTACACTTATTGACGTCGAGTTTTTTATAATATATAATGGTTCCTCTGTTATAATATATAATGACTGCCTCGTTGGTCTAGTGGTTAGCATAGTCGACTGCGGATCACGAGGTCCTGGGTTCGATTCCCGGTCAGGCATTAAAGTTAGGTATTGGGATTTTCAATTAAGAAATTCTCAGTGCCAGCCCGGAGTTGGAAGTTGGCGGTGTTTCACCCCCGTGCCTCGGAGAGCACGTTAAGCCGTCGGTCCCGGTTATTATCACTAACATGATAATAATCGTTAAAGCCCGCCAACCCGCATTGGAGCAGCGTGGTGGGTCTAAGCTCTAATTCCCGCTCTCCTATGAGAGTGGAGTCCTGTGCCCAGCAGTGGGACGTTAATAGGCTGTAGTGATGAATGGTGATAATCAGTAACGGTATCTTAAAACTACAGCTATGAGGGTTCCAAACGCGCCCTGGTCTGAGAAGAGCCCACAACAAACTCAGCCGGGGGCAGCTTAGCTGCAAAAAATGTAAAGGGAGGAAAGGAAAAATATTAGGATGAAATAAAGAGGTGGCTGGAGCAATGTGGTGTTGAATAATACAAGAAAATATAAATTAGGGAGTCTGTGGAGGAGGTTCTGTGGGTGAAGTGCAGAGTTTGAGACAGGCACAGGGGAGTTCAAGTGATTGTAATATAGCTACCTACTAAAGACTACCTATCAGTAAAGTGAACATTTAGAACCTGTTTTTAGTAGTTAAAATTGTATCATACAGTTAATAACTCATTGCTAAGACACATTTTGAGTTCTCATTACTATTTTCGTAAATAAGTTATCACTTTGAGTCAATATAGTGTAAGCATAATTCCAGAAGTGGGCAAATAATTAAAAATTACTTTTAAAATATTATGTTTGTACTCTCTTCTAAACGTGCACGAGCGAATGGTCACAACGTGTAGTGGTTTCACGAGAGATTTAATGTAAACAAAAGTATAAAACTTGGCCAAAGCATCACAACAACAATAAATTAATCATTTGATCAGACTACAGCTGTTGCTACTGCTAAGCTCTTAATCAAATTGCGATCTAAACACAAAAGTATTCAATAATCGCTGAGTCTGCCGGTAGGAGACTAACTTTACCAAAGTCAAAATGCTCGTATTTATGCAAATTATTCCAATATGGCGTATCCCCGCCAAAGAACGAACCGAGTGAAATACATCGAACGAGTCAAATATCTATTTAATTAAACCTTCATCACTAAACAAATACACAATTTTTTATCTTTCCCAAAATTTCAATTCAATTTTAAACGCAAAGCTGACAATAGTGTGATTAATTTAAAAAAAAATTGAAGTTGGCACTTGGAGGACCAACATCTTTTTTAAATGCCTATTTTCCACACACACACACAGATTTTTGTCATGTTTCATCATTTTTATGCAGGTGTCGCGTATAGAAAAAGTTGGTGGAGCATCTTCCAAAGGCGAAAACTCATATGGTATTGAAGTATTCTGTAAGGTAAATTACCTATATATTAAAAACAATTTTTTAATGTATAAATGTTGTCAAATTTTTATCGTTGAATATATCATAAGTAGATAAAATTAAAATCTAAATTAAATCTAAATTAAAAACTAAATTAAAAACTAAAAAACTAAACATTAAAAATATCAATATATTATATAATATATATAAATATCAATATATTATATTATATAATATTTTTTAATGGAATAAGATTATTATAGGCAGTTTTATATAATACTAGCAATCCACCCTGGCTTCACATGGGTAGTACTTTTCATAATAATAGTCCATGCTCAATATTATTGAATATCACACATCATGTTTTACAAAATAGGACTTTGTAGTTTGCAGGAGTTCTGTTGCACGTAACTTTATTTCTATTACATAAGATATTCATCTAAATTAAATAGTGTAATTAATAGAGTAATTTTTTACTATTTCAGTAAAATGCATTGTTTAAGACCTATTTTGAAAATCATAACAATGGTTATTGTGTAATAACTTTAAAAGGTAGATAATATATGCTATCGCTGACTTTTTTGAGAACTTTTTTAGGAACAATTCCACGATACATAGTTTTTGTGTAACTTTAACTTACCCAGCGCATGCCATGGAAGCTCTCAGATGAAATGATTTTTTCTGACTTAATTTACAGTATTGCAATTTTCGTAGGGATCTCTAATTGTTTTGAAATTAAAATATAGCCTATGTTACTCGCTTATAAGAAGCTTTCTTTAGATGAAAGAATTTTTAAAATCGGTTGAGTAGTTTTTGACTTTATCCATTACAAACAAACAATCAAACAAGTCTTTTCTCTTTGTAATATTACTTTCGATATAAAGTATATAATTATATATATATGTCACCGTAAAAATACTGTCTCAATAGATTGTAAACTGTCAAAAGATTGTGAACCATTCAATGTTCTGAGTGTAAATTTTTGAAATATTCATTGTATTTACGTTGCAAGTCTCTTTCTTATAGGTTAGGCTAAGATTTGATATAATTAATCAGGTAGTATTAGGTTTTATCGGGTTAATATACCATAACAGATTACAATCTACCGAAACATAATGCGTTAAATTGTAATCTTTCGACAGTTTACAATCTCGCTAATTAGATCTAACGGTTTTTACAATTTTACGATGACATATACAAGAAAATCTGACCTTCACATGAAATTCAGTATACCTTTTAATAGAAATCCCTGTACTTGATTGAAAAACATAATTGCAGGAAATATAAGAATGTGTATTTAATAACAATAATATGCTTGTTATTTTTTAGGACATGCGTAACTTGCGTTTTGCGCACAGGCAAGAAAATCATTCAAGGCGTGGTATATTTGAAAAGTTACAGCAGTTAGCATTCCCTCTGTCGCACAGATTGCCACTGTTTGCATTTAGCTATTCCGAGAGTTTCCCAGATGATGGATGGAATGTATATGAACCAATTGCTGAACTTAGGAGAATGGTAAGGAAATATGTATTTCTGTTGTAGTCATAGAGGTAGTATAGCCTATAGAGTGCGTGCTTCTAAGCAGGAACAGTAGGCACGGGTAGGAACATAGCATCGTTCCGTCAGCAAGCCCTTTAGTCAAACAAACGCCTAGCGTTGAGAGCGGCCATCGCGAACTCGGGACTGAAATTCCGTTTTTAAACTGGAAAAATGGGTAAATGTGTCATAGAAACATGCAAACATGATCTCTTACGGAATCTTGCTGTGGGGTAAAGCGGCAGATATTCAAAAAATATTTGTATTACAAAAAAGGGCAATACGTGCAATTTATAATTTAAAACCACGTGAATCCCTTAGGGAGAAATTCAAGGAAATAGGTATTCTTACAGTAGCCTCGCAGTATATTTACAGTAATCTAATCTTTGTAAAACAGCACATTCAGAATTACAATAGTATATTGTGATACAAGGGTGGAAAGTAGGTTATTGCAAACGAGCTGTCATTAATAAGCCCGAGCCGAAGGTGAGGGTTTTTAATGTCACGAGTTTGCAATAACCTTCACACCCGTGTATCACACGACGTTTTTCAATGCAGTTGTGGGAAATAGTACAAAAATATAATCATTTTATCACATAAAAAATAAAAAAATTCAGCAAATGGCGCGTATTTACACCTGGACATATTTTTTTTTTCAACGAAACTAGGCTACGGGTTCGTACCTACGCGTATACAGCCTATTCGATTTTTGTCAAGTGTTGAAAATAATTAAATTAAAACTGGTAATTAAATATAATCAACAACCATTTAAAAGAATTTTTCAATACAGTTGAAAATATAATCAATTTATCACATAAAATATAAAAAATTTCAGCAAATGGCGCGTATTTACACCTGGACATATTTTTTTTTCAACGAAACTAGGCTACGGGTTCGTACCTACGCGTATACAGCCTATTCGATTTTTGTCAAAGGTTGAAAATAATTAAATTAAAACTGGTAATTAAATATAATCAACAACCATTTAAAAGAGTTTTGAAAATTCAATGCTAAAACGTACGGATTCATTCATTTTTCCTCGTAAAAAGCCTATCCGATTATATTCTATGTATGAAAACTCCTTGCTAATAAACTTTTTTAATTGACTTGGAAAATTTAAAACTAAACTGCAAAAGTAAGTGTCGAGCTTGTAAAAGTAAGTCACGACCGTGTAAAAGTAAGATGCCTATGCGAAAGATTCAATTTTCGAATCATAACTACAGCCTCTGAAAGTGCGCCATGTTTGACAACTGTATTGAAAAAGAATATGCGATCTGCACGATAGGCCAACTAGAAACCGTCATAGGCTCGTGACTCCATCGCTCCGCCTCACTAAAGGTCGTTCGTGGGAATGAGCATACTATTCTTTAACAAAATTCCTCAACCTATTATAAACTTGCCTTTACACAAGTTTAAGATAACCATTAAAAAAATGCTCCTAAAAAAAGCTTATTATACTGTCGAAGATTATATTAATGATAAAGGCGTACATACCATATCCTATTTTTTTTTTTTTCAAAAGAGCAACCACCGAGTCTCTTGCTGGTTCTTCTCGGTAGGAACGGCATTCCGAACCAGTGGTAGATTCATTTGACTATTCATAAGAACTTGTAAAAAGTCTATTTGAATAAAAATAATTTGATTTTGATTTTTGATTTTGTTATCATAATAAACATAAATCCAACATCACATTTCACCGGTTAGTCATATTTTTTAAACATTTATGTAAAATAGAAATACGTGTCGCGGGGGTGATACAGACGTGGGACGCAAGGTAACATAATACCGCCCGCACCGCCCCGCAACACCGCTACGATAGCCGACTGTTCACCGAATCGAATAGTGATGTGATACTTTCGACTCAGGCGCCGGCACAGATATCGGCGTTCCCTGGGATCACAACAGAGAAAATTGTCAAAATTTAAAAAAGTTAGCGCCATAGGTTTTGAAATTCGTTACTGTTGATCCAATTTCGTTCAAATTACGATTCAATTTCGATTTAGTTTTCAATGAGATCATAAATTTTAAAAGTCAGCGCCAGATTGAAGTTCTTTGTTAGTTGGGAAAATTTTCTTCAAAATCGATATAAATATTTTGGGGTTCCCTGAGATCACAAAAGAGGAAAATGTACAAAGACAACGCCATATTCAAATTTTTTGTTATTGGGCTGATTTCGTTCAAAATCGATATTTAGGGTTCCCTGAGATCACAAAAGAGGTATCTGTTACCAAAATTAAAAAACCGGCCAAGTGCGAGTCGGACTCGCGCACCGAGGGTTCCGTACAAACATGTAGTAAGTTTTAAATTATTAAAAAAATACGAAAAAAACACGTTTATTGTATGGGGACCCCCCTTAATATATATATTTTTTTAATTTTTAGTATTTGTTGTTATAGCGGCAACGGAAATACATCATTTGTGAAAATTTCAGCTTTCTAGCTATCACGGTCTATGAGATACAGCCTGGAGACAGACAGACAGACAGACAGACAGACAGACAGCGGAGTCTTAGTAATAGGGTCCCGTTTTTACCCTTTGGGTACGGAACCCTAAAAAAGGCCAGCGCCATATTGAAATTCTGTGTTATTGGGCCAATATTGAAGAGTTCCCGCGGGAATAAAAAAACAATTCACGCGAACGAAGTTGCGGGCGTCAGGCGGACGGACAGACAGAAAGACACACTTTCGCATTTATAATATTAGTATGGATATACGATCGATCATAAAAAAATATATCGGTTTAATCCGCGTGGAATAAGTTTTTTTTAATTCCCACGGAACTGCTTTAATCACTCTCCATGTCCTCAACTATACCCATGAAAAAAATCACGTCTTGCGTTGCTCTATTGAGGCCTGATTGAAGGACAAACCAACAAACAAACACACTTTCACATTAATAATATTAGTATGATAGGGTACAAACATACACAAACAATAGATACCATACCTTTCAGATGTTTTTATCGACTTTGCACTTGCAGCGCACTATTGCCCATCCCTATTTTTTACATGTCTATAAATATTAGTAGCTATAGTTCACTTGCCTACGCCGCGCACAAGGAGTGCGGTGCGATAGTACTACTCTATACCTTATACTACCTCTGTGGTTGTAGTCAACTGCTTTGTACAGTCATTCATTTCATGCTGAAATTGTATTAAGTGTGGGTACTTGAACTATTTCATATGCATTGTTCGTTGTCTTTTCGTTATATGCTCAGTGATCAGTCTAATAAACGTCATTAGATTGCAAGAGCCTTGAACTGGCGATTTGGTGGAAGAAGTGATGATCGTTCAGTCACCAACAATTAAGTCATGAATTCTTAGACGGAACTCTTGACCAACTAGTGCATAAATGACAAGCAAAATTATTTAATCCATACTCTTCTTCTTCTTCCTGCCCTTATCCCACGCTATGTGGGGTCGGCACAACATGTTCTCTTCTTCCACTCACTTCTGTTATCCGTCAACCTATCATTCACCCCTTTTATACGCATATCCTCTTTCACAAAATCCATCCATCTTTTCTTTGGTCTCCCTCTACTCTTTTTTCCTGCCACATGCATATCTATCATTCTTCTCGTAATATGCCTTTCTTCCCTCCTCATTACATGCCCATACCATGCTAGCCTATTACTCCTCATCTTTTCTATCACTGGCGCAACTTTCAAACTTCCCCTTATATATTCATTCCTAATCTTATCCATTCTAGTCACACCAAACATCCATCTCAACATTCGCATTTCGGTCCCATGTACTTTTCTTTCATCCGTCCCTTTCACCGCTCAACATTCTGAACCATACAATGCGACAGGTCTAACGACTGTCTTATAGATTTTCCCTTTTAGTTTAAGGGGCATCCGAGGGTCGCATATTACACCCGAGACCTGTCGCCATTTCATCCATCCCGCATTCATTCTTTTGTTCACGTCTCGGTCAATATTGCCGTCGTTTTGAAAGACCGAACCGAGGTACCGGAAATCGGAACAGACCGGTAGGGATACACCATCTAAGGCAATTTCATGGAAACGTTATTTAATCCATACTATCCATACTAATATTATTTTTATCCTGAAAATTGAAGAGTTCCCGCGGGAATCAAAAAAATGTATCTGTTCAACCGATTTTGATGAAATTTGGTACAAGGACAGGTTGTATCCCGGGGAAGGACATAGGCTACTTTTTATCCCGGAAAATTGAAGAGTTCCCAAGGGAATTAAAAACCATAAATCCACGCGGACGAAGTCGCGGGAATCATCTAGTAGAAAATAATTTTCATTTTCAAATAAGGGGATCTATATACTGTCTGTGTGTCTGCTACCCTTTAAAGGCCCATCTTTTCAACCGATTTTGATGAAATTTGTTATTGAGGTAGGTTTCATCCCGGGGAAGGACATAGGCTACATGTTATCTCGGAAAATTAGGGAGCTCCCGCGGTAATCAAAGTTTTTATCCACGCGGATTATGTCGCAGGCATCATCTAGCAACTAAATGAGATTTGAATATTTCATTCGATTATTTATTCCCAGGGCGTAAACAACGACATGTGGCGTATAACGCGTATAAACGACAAATACGAAATATGTGACAGCTATCCGGCAATTTGGGCTGTACCGGCAGCGGCTAACGACGAGTTGCTGCGGTCAGTTGCAGCGTTCCGTTCTCGTGGACGCATACCCGTGCTTGCATGGATACATCCTAGCTCACAGGCCACCATAACTAGATGCAGCCAGCCTTTAGTTGGTGTAAGTATTTTTTTTTAACACTAGTAGGCCCGTGCCCCTTAAAGAAACTAACACGGTAAAATTCAGAAATAAAAGGCTATTTTATTCTATTTTAGTGGGCCTGGGCGCCGGCAAACGTTGCCTGTCCTGAACCTAGAACTCGATTAGAGCGCCAACTACCGGGTCCAATTGTGAATCTAAACCATCCCGGGGTCCACTCAAGCACACACAAAATTTCATCAAAATAGGCTAAGCCATTATCAAGTTTTTGCGAGAGTAACGCACGGCAATTGATTTTTATTTATACTGATTAGTGTAGAAATAATTAATACAGAGTGTACCATAAAAAGGTGTAAGCATAAACACATGGCATGTAATGAGAAGGTATTGCTTGTAGACACGAAAGTGTACATAGTTGAAACAAAAAGGTTCCTAAAACTTTAAAATGCAAGGCACTGTATTTAAGTGTTTGCAACGGGCTGGCGAACGTGCGCCTCAAATCTAAAAGCATTTCGTGCTATCGCTATCGATCCGTGTCTGCATAAGCTAAATATGATTCGTTAGAAGGCTTAAAATCGACTTCTGAATAATTTCAATTTTCTTTGCAGAAGATAATATGATTCAAAATTCAATCGAATCAAGCCTGCATGGGCTTTTTTGAGAGGGCGCCACCTAGATCCTTGCCTATGCTTTGATGCGGTCAGCAGTCTTACAAATCTCATTTTATGTTTGTAGGTAAGCGGTAAACGCAGCAGAGAAGACGAGAGGTATATACAATTGATCATGGACGCTAATGCGCAAGCGCACAAATTATTCATAATGGACGCTCGCCCAAGTGCCAACGCTATAGCAAATAAAGCCAAGGGAGGCGGGTATGTCTATAATTTTAGTCTTATTATAAGTTTACATGTTACATTTTCCAGATAATACTGTGACTGGCATAATATGACCTACTGTTTAATGAGATAACTAAGTTTGCATGTGAATAATTCTCTGCTCCAATTATGATATGAGTAAATAATAGAAAAATAAGCAGAATTTTTACTAAACAATTCTTGAAGTTGTCTGAGAAATCAAAATATCTGCTTCAAATAAAAAAATATGAGTTGTTACCGAAAAAACACTACGAAGTATTATTCACAATGTAAATATGAACCCATATTTCTAAGACTGAATTTAAATGAATAAAATTTTTTATAGGTATGAATCCGAAGATGCATATCAAAATGCAGAACTGGTATTCCTCGATATTCACAACATACACGTCATGAGGGAAAGCTTGCGGAAACTAAAAGAGCTTTGCTTCCCACAAATTGATCAAACTAGGTAAGTCGTGTCTTCGTAAAAGTGAACTCACATAGCCGCATGGGATGAAAGGACAATGTCCAAATTCGCCTAAGAATCAACATAATTTTGAAATATACAGTAATTCTTAGCTTATTTTTTAACCTTTATTCCAAATATTAGTATTCAACGGACACTTCAAATTAATTAAAAAATAAATAAATGGGTATCAAATTGACTACCGTACTTTTCCGTCCGATTATTATCCACAGATCAATAACTTACAGTTTAAAATATTAAACAATACCACCGCTTGAGCGCTGGTTCCGTAACTTAAGAAATAAGATAAAAGCAGCTTGAAGCGCTGAGTGCGCTAGTATTCTGAATCTCGCAACGCCATCTATTAAATGTACAATAAATTAATATTTATAACGCCATCTGTAATGTTTTTGGTGAACTACGACGAAACTTGTCTTTTCTACATACTGTTTACACTTTACAGCTTTATTACAGCTGGATAAAGGTGATATTTATTTTTGAAGCCAATTGAGTCAAAATAACCTTAAAATTGAAAATATTTTTGATAATAAATAAATTCTCTTAAGTGTCCGTTGTTTAAATCTACCTAAATAGTATTTATGCGTTATTTTGAATCCGATAATGTATGTTTTATGACTGTTGGTTCTTAGGCGAACTTTGTATGGGCGCTGGTCAATGTCTTTTATATACTAAAAATCAGAATTTAAATTTGCCAGAGAACTGAAGTTCTCAGTTCTGACTTCTATTAGCATTTATTAAAAACATCCATCCTACTTGATATTTCCATTGAAATTGAACCTTATAAGTTTGTGGGGAATATTTTTAAAAGCTAAACTTGCTAAGCCTTGGGTAAATCTGTGTTCTGGGTACAATTTAAACTTTTAACTTATACATATAAACCGAGAGAACAAAGACAAATAATTAAAAAAACCAAGTGCGAGTCGGACTCGCGCACCGAGGGTTCCGTACAAACATGTAGTAAGTTTTAAATTATTAAAAAAAACTAGTTACTAGATCTCGTTCAAACCAATTTTCGGTGGAAGTTTGCATGGTAATGTACATCATATATTTTTTTAGTTTTATCATTCTCTTATTTTAGAAATTACAGGGGGGGGGGGGGCACATTTTACCACTTTGGAAGTGTCTCTCGCGCAAACTATTCAGTTTAGAAAAAAATGATATTACAAACCTCGATATCATTTTTGAAGACCTATCCATAGATAGGGTAACGTATGCGTTAGATGAAAAAAAAAATTTTTGAGTTTCAGTTCTAAATATGGGGAACCCCCAAAATTTATTGTTTTTTTTCTATTTTTGTAAGAAAATCTTAATGCGGTTCACAGAATACATCTACTTACCAAGTTTCAACAGTATAGTTCTTATAGTTTCGGAAAAAAGTGGCTGTGACATACGGACGGACAGACAGACAGACAGACATGACGAATCTATAAGGGCTCCGTTTTTGCCAAATTTGGCTACGGAACCCTAAAAAGACATTGGGGCTGAATCTATAGTGCACAAACTTTAAACTAAACTAAAATAACAGCATAAAAAATATTGCTAACCCTTTCATAATATTGCCTGCGGAAAGGGACAGTACTAGATTTATAGCTGTCATTTTAGTATAGTTTAGAGATTGTGTTATACAGAATTGGCCGCAATAGGTTACTTATTTTAGAAAATATTTATTTTTAGGTGGTTCAGTGGCATTGAAGCCACTTGCTGGTTGAAACATATCAAATGCATTTTAGCTGGTGCTGTACGTATTGTGGACAAGGTAAGAACTATTTTCCCTATATAATCTTAACATGAAACTAAGATATCAGACTGTAAAGAATCTAATTAAGTCTTTTTAAATAATTGCCAATAAAAAAATTGGCACTGAGAAAAGAGCTTATAACCCTTAACAGATTTTCTACAGTTGACGACCTCCCTGGCGCATTGTTGAGCGCTGTTGTCTTAACGTGGGAAGTTCCGGGTTTGATTCCCGGCAGGGTAAATTTGGAAATTTATAATCTCAGAACTTTCTCTGGTCTGGTCCCGTAGGAGGCTTCGGCTGTCGCTAGTTACCACGCTACCGGCAAAGACGTGCCGCCAAGCGATTTAGCGTTCCGGTACGATGCCGTGTAGAAACCGAATAGGTGAGATCGCAGTCAAGGGCTAACTTGTAGTGGATAAAAAAAAATACCCCTAGTCGGTTTCTACAAGGCATCGCACCGGAACGCTAAATAGCTTGGCGGTACGTCTTTGTCGGTAGGGTGGTAACTAGCGACAGCCGAAGCCTCCTACGGGACCAGACCAGAGAAAATTCAGAAATTATAAATTCTCAAATTGAACCTGCCGGGGATCGAACCCGGGACCTCCGCACGTTAAGACAACAGCGCTACACACTGCGCCACGGAGGTCGTCAGAAATGTATGGGTGTAATATAACTGCCGTACCCCTAACAGGTCAGCCCACTACTATTTTAGACTGCATGATCACTTACCATTAGGTGAGATCGCAGTCAAGGGCTTACTTGTAGTGGAATAAAAAAAAGTTGAAAAGTTCTTGAAGTTCTTGATTAAACAGACTTTCAAAACGAAAAAAATCTTATTATTCATCTATTTGAATGTTGCTTAGTCACACACGCACAGATAAAGCTGTCAAAATAAGCCCCTCTTTTGCAGCAGGGCTTAAAATGCTTTTCGATTTAAAATGCTTAATATGTTTTAAGAATTGAATGATGTTCAAGGCAAGAGTGAATAGGCGTCCTATAGGCAAGCGCGCTCCAATCAAGACCTCATCATTGATGATTGTCGTCAAGCGCAAGCCTATCTCGCAATAGCTGAATCATATGCTGGGTGTATGCAAATGCATTGACATGATTAATTGCAATAAATATAAGGGAATATTTCTTTGACTCTTAACCTAAATGTAAGAAATTTTCAATCAAAAAGTTTTTTGGTTATTTTAATTTATTTAATGACTTGTCATATATATATATATATATATAAATTATATTTTTGCAATAAATTCCTGGGAACTATTAATTTTAATTTAGATTATTTTTATGTATTGCACACCATGACAATGGTAATATACTTATCCTTTTATCTTTTGTACCACCTTTATAATATTATTGTGTATGATGTGTAAGATACAATCCAGAAGTAGGTATTAATGAGACACTTAATATATTTGTAATCTCTTACTTTGGAACTTGCACGAGTAAATAGTTAAACTTGAGAGATTTAATGCTAAACTATAGGTAAAAACATTGATTTGATCCGTCCACGATTGCTATCGTTAAGCTCTAAATCAAAATGCGATCTAAACACAAAAGTATTCAATAATCGCTGAGTCTGCCGGCAGTCGACTGAATTACCATCGTTCAAACACTCGTATTTATATTAACTATTTTCAAAATGGCGTCCGTATCCGCAGATTAAATCGAATGACATGAAACCCGTCAAATTGACAGATATACTTCCTGTTTCATGATAATGACAAACAGTAATATTGCTAAGAAATGCAATAAATAATTTCTTATTCTGTTTCTGTTTCAATAAAAAAGTATAATTTTAGGTAGAGAACCACAAAACTTCAGTATTGGTGCACTGTTCAGATGGATGGGACAGGACGGCTCAGCTGACAGCGTTGGCTATGCTAATGTTGGACCCTTACTATCGCACACTTAGGGGCTTCCAGGTTCTCATTGAAAAAGAGTGGCTCTCTTTCGGACATAAGTTCCAACTGGTATGTATCGAATTTTATTGTATCCCAAAAACAATAGGGTTTTTTGTTCAGCAGGCAATTGTTTCATCGTTTATTATGTACTAGCCGATGCCCGCCACTACGTCCGCGTGGTTTGAGGTTTTTTGGTTTCCGCAGGAACTCTTTAATTTTCCGGGATAAAGATAGCCTATGTGTTATTCCATACTATAATCTATCTCTGTGCCAAATTTCATCCAGATCCGTTCAGCCGCTCGGGCGTGATTGAGTAACAAACATTCATCCATCCACCCAAACTTTCGCATTTATAATATTAGTGTAGATGTAAAACATGATTGTTTGAGGGCATTCGGTGTAGTTTATGATCAACAACAACAGTTTATAAACAGACAGTCACAGTAGCTTCCAATTTTTCTACTCATTCCTTTTTTCTCGCCCCTTTTTTTATCCAGAGACTTCTCGCTCACAGTCAAATTTTCATGCCACAGTTTGCGGCTAGAGGGGTAAAGCGAATATGGCCCATATCACGCGAACCGTGGTTGATTCGTCCAAGCTATTACTCGACTATGACTAGAAAAAAAAATCACCCCCACTTCACGTGTAGGGGAGAGGTACCCTAAATTTTATAATTTTGTCGGCGTGATTCATATGCGGTGGCGTGCACAGTATTCGGAGTCAGAATAGGCATCGGTTAGGTAGATACCTATTTTCAGGCAGGGCAAGATGAAAAATAAGCATTGAACTTATATAACTAGCGTAAGCGTAAGCATCCACTCTACTTTGCCAACATGCGTGAGACTAGATTTCGGGCATCCATTCTACTGTGCCAACATGCGTGAGACTAGATTTCGGGCATCCATTCTACTGTGCCAACATGCGTGTGACTAGATTTCGGGCATCCACTATACTCTCGCTCGTTCCCTGTGCCGTCTCTCAGGTCAGCACAAGCGGGACACTCGAATAAGGCGTGTCTCCGGGTGTCCTCGCCGCACGAGTAGCACTTATCACTCAACAACCTCAATTTACATAGACGGGCATTTGACAGGTCAAACAAATACTGTGGACCTACTGTACTAACGCCGTCCAGTCGAGCCATATATCGATGTTATCACTCGATACTTTCCCAATGGCAGTCCTTGATGCAGAACATTTTCGTTGTAGCGAATCGGTCATGGCGACGAGCGTCACTCGGATGCGGATCGGTCACCAGTATTTGTGCAGTGGGTTGACTGTGTATGGCAGCTGCAGCAACAGTTCCCCACTGCGTTCGAGTTCACTGAGAGACTGCTTATCACCATCGTCGATCATCTCTACTCATGTCGTTTCGGCACATTCCTGTTCAATACGGAACGGGAGAGGGTGAAGGAAGGTAAGAAGTTCATATTATTTACCTACAACTTATACGTACCTACAGCTTTATTTTTTTAGTTACTTGCTGATTGATGCCCGTGACTTCGTCCGCGTGGATTGAGGTTTCATGGTTCCCGCGGGAACTCATTGATTTTCCTTGATAAAACGTAGCATTTGTATTATTCCAAACTATTATCCATCTCTGTGCCAAATTTCATCCAGATCCGTTCGGCCGTTCTGTCGTGATGGAGTAACAAACATCCATCCATCCATTCATCCATCCAAACTTTTGCATTTATTATATTAGCATAGATTTGGACAACCAACAGTTTATACACTAGATACATTGTTATTAATATTTAAGACGCATACAAATAGCTACATGATAAATGTTCAACCTATTTTAGGCTATCACAACATGAACAACTGACAATAATAATTAAACCAAATTAATACAAAATTAAATAATTAAAAAAAAACAAATCCTTACAATATTACTACCTAAATTGACAACAAATATTGCCACCCTATGAACACGCTCTAAATAAATAAATTCAGAAAAAGGTTTTTGCTTTGTTATTTTTTTTCATAACTAAAAAGTTAAAGTTGCAATTATTACCTAAATGCCCTTTTATACATAAGAAGTTTGTTTCAGATATCTTCGCACGCATGACTGTTTTTTGACATTTCGCAAAATAACGTAGATCTATTAATTTTTCAGAAGTAAAGACAAAGACAACATCCCTCTGGTCATACATAAACAGCAGACAGAACCTATACCTCAACCCACTGTACTGGGGTCCGTCTTCGTTCAGCCAAAATTCACCACCTTCGCCGCACTCCAGGCCTCAGATGGTGTTGGTGCCTGTAGCGTCTTTGAGGATCATAAAGCTGTGGAAAGCTCTGTACTGCAGGTGGAATCCTACGATGAGACAACAAGTATGAACTGTTTTGTAAATTCGTTTTAATAACTTGTTACGTTACGTATGTGTTTTATTGTTTAATTATTGCAACCTCTTTCTTTTTTTAAGAAAAGAGCAACTGCTGAATTTCTTGCCGGCTCTTCTCAGTAGAATCATTTTGCCGAACGGGTGGTAGAGTCTTGACTTATCGTACACAAGTTGTCCTACGTAAAATAAATATATCATTTATCATTATTATTAAGGCGCCTTTACATTAGGTCGGTTTGACTGTACTCGACTGCAGCCGTCTTTGAGTTGATACAGTTGGCCGTATTCGATCATAATCAACTTGTTGCTGTTGGTCGGGAACCGAATGCGGCTGACGCGAACTGTCACCGACTTAATGTGAACAGGCCAATAGGTGAATTTTATCAATTATTTTGTGCAACAATTGTTTTGAAAATTATTTGTCTAGTAAAGCACAAGACAATAAGTATGAACTGTTTTGTATATTGGTTTTAATACGGCGCCTTTACATTAAGTCGGTTTGACAGTACTCGACTGCAGCCATCTTTAGTCTATAAGTTGTTACGGTTGGCCGTATTCGATCATAATCGACTTGTGGGATCTTGTTGTTGGTCGGAAACCGAATGCAGCTAACGTGACGACCACCTTGGCGCAGTGTTGAGCGCTGCTGTCTTTACGTGGGAGGACCTGAGTTCGATTCCCGGTAGGGTCAATTTGGGAATTTATAATTTCTGAATTTTCTCTGGTCTGGTCTGGTGGGAGACTTCGGCCGTGGCTAGTTACCACCCTACCGGCAAAGACGTACCGCCACGTGATTAAGCGTTCCGGTACAATTCCGTTTAGAAACAGACTAGGGGTATGGGTTTAATATAATTGCCATACCCCTAACAGGTTAGTCCGCTACCATCTTACACTGCATCGTCACTTACCATCAGGTGAGATCGCAGTCAAGGGCTAACTTGTAGCGGGATAAAAAAAAAACGTAATCGGACACTGACTTAAGAGGCCGGGGAGCGGCGCTCGCAACTTCTATTCGAACCGCAAATATAAATTTGCCGGTATATTGCTATCTCTATTTGGCTGATGACACATGATCGCGTGCAAGCGCGATAGCAATATGAGCGTACAGAGTTTGTTATACATTTTGGTCTTGTTCCGTGAATACCAAAAAAGATGAATGAAAAATTGTTGTGTCTTTAACTTCGTGTTGTTATTCTGTAACTTGACAATATAGGCTATGTTCCTGATCAATTAGTACGTGAGATATCGTTTGTTTTAATATGAAACAAATAAGGAGAAAACATGTCATTTATGTCGTAAAAACATGCGAAACGCAATGTGCTTACATTTAATTTTGGGAAAGTATTTTGAAAAGATTAAACACTTCAAATCACGTTTTCTCTCAAGACGTGTCAAAATAACGCTGTACAAGACGCTGGTAAGGCCTGTCCTGACGTATGGTAGTGAGTGCTGGGCGACTAGTAAAAAAGATGAAGAAGCTCTTCTCATATTCGAAAGAAAAGTTCTGCGATCGATTTACGGTGCGGTTCCAGTAAATGGGCTATGGCGCATTCGTTATAACTTTGAGCTCTATAAAATCTTCAACGAACCAAACGTTGTTCAGCACATTAAAATCGCAAGATTGCAATTGGCTGGACACGTACAGCGCATGGATGACCATAGACCACCAAGGAAACTGATGTCGTCGCATCCAGATGGACGTAGAGGCATTGGTCGGCCAAAACTTCGTTGGTTAGATGGAGTTAACCAAGACGCCAAGCGGCTTGGAATTAAAAACTGGAAAACGAGCGCAAAGGAAAGAGACAGATGGAGAAATCTTCTGGACCAGGCCCGGGCCCACAAAGGGCTGTAGCGCCAATGATGATGATGATGATTTTGAAAAGATAATTATCCAGGGACCTAGATAAATACAAGTTCAATCTTAATAATCGCAAAATATGGTGGAAATATTCTCGAATTACAAATTACTTTGGTATTACGTTTGTATAGGCAATTCGCCCTCCGCCGCGCCGGCCCGTTAACGTGAGCAGGCCAACAGATGAATTTTATCAATTATTTTGTGCAACAATTGTTTTGAAAATCATTGTCTAGTAAAACACAAGACAAAGGCGTACCGCTAAACGGTTGAGCATTTCCGTCTATAGCGGTGAGAATGCGACTTACTTACTAGTTATTATAAAAAAGCACTGGCTGATTTAGATAACACAAAAGTTTTTTTTTATCCACTACAAGTTTACCCTTCACTACGATCTCACCTGATGGTAAGTGATGATGCAGTCTAAAATGGTAGCGGGCTAACCTTTTAGGGATATATTAAACCCATACCTCTATTCGGTTTCTACACGGCATCGTACCGGACCGCTACATCGCTTGGTGGCACGTCTTTGCCAGTAGGGTGGTAACTAACCACGGCCAGAGCGAACCAGGCCAGATCAGGGAAAATTCAGAAATTATAAATTCCCAAATTAACCCTGCCGGGAATCGAACCCGGGACCTCCGCACGTTAATACCACAGCGCTCAACACTACGCCACGGAGGTCTTCATAAAAAATTATCCACCTGAGCGAGTATTATTTATCACGCTTACAATTCCCCCCAAAAACAATTGTTTATGCTTAAAACTGACTGCATAGTAGTGTATAAGGCTTTCTAAGACTACAATCCATACAAATCTCTAGGATCCAATATACCAACGCACTCGGGAGTTGGTAGCTCTACGGGCTCAACTGGAGGCGGCTGCGGCTGCGGCGGCCGGCGACCACGCGGCGCGGCAACATCGCCTCGGCCTCACTCCGCCGCGCGTTGCCAGCCCGCACCACGTGTGAACTTGACGGCCAAGCAGGTGATTACTGTACCCGTTACTATGTAGAGGATAATTTGTGTTGGCGCAGTCGGTAGTACCAAAGACCTCAATTTACATAGACGGGCCCTGTCAAAAAAAGAATGTGAACTTATTTTACTAACGCCATCTAGTCTGAAAAGTGGGACAGCGCTATGAAAGGGCCCATATAGTACCTACATTTATATATCGATGGTATTGCCCGTGCCATATAAACTAGACCACGCGTGACAAGAGCGCGTCACTCTATTCAATAAAACTCTACGGATGGAGCAGGTGATTAGTTGATTACTGTGGGTACCTCTTTTATACTAAGTAGTATATATGGTAATATAGTTTGTCATGGTGCAGTCGGAAGGATCTGTAGCAGATAAACAGCTGTAACTAACTGACGCCCGCGACTTGGTCCGCGTGGATTGAGATTTTTAGTTCCCGCGGCATCCCTTCAACTTTCCGGAATAAAAAGTAGCATATGTGTTATTCCAGACTATAATCTATGTCTGTGCCAAATTTCATCCAGATCCGTTCAGCCGTTCTGGCGTGAAAGTGTAACAAACATCCATACATCCTTACCTCCACACATCCTCACAAACTTACACGTTTATAATATTAGTAAGATTAGTAAGAAGTAAGACTAACATAAAAATAAATTGGTTTCAGGTAATTGTCATTTCCACAAGAGACTGACAGGAAGAAAGAGGAACAAGATAAAATGTTGACGTTTCGATCATAGTACAATGTTATCTGCTATGAGTTCCATTCTTAGACTTTATAACTTAAAAAAGTTACACAAATACTTTGTTTGATTATATTCTATTACGCATTTTATTTATACCATTACTAGTATTAAATAATAGTAAAACTTAGCTATTGTAAATAATATCATAATTATTTTTAAACATACCTTTTTATTCCCGGATAATGGAGAAGTCTTCTATTTTTTTTGAAACGATCTATATTATAATTCCATTGTTTCCAATAATGAAACTTCTCCATTCCAGTATTGCTGGAAATAAACTATTAATAAATAAAAATAACTTGACTATGTTTGTTTTGTTATGTGTATTTAAGTTTTATTAATTAATTGAATAATTAGTTGAGTATATGAGTAAGTATTTTGGCGGGTTTTTTTATAAAAACGTATAATCCTTATAGAGTAATATATTACCTGTGCAACAAAGTGTAAAATATAATAATGATAATTTTGTTATTTAAGCAGTTTTTAATGACATCAATTAAAATATAGAAAATACTTAAGTTGGAAGAAATGACTTTTTATTTCATTATGTCTTTTTGGGTTTGGTAAATTTCCAAACCCAGATGGCCTTAATTTAAGGCGAACTGGTTGTTTGAAAATTTTGTGGAACACGATCTCCAAACTAAAATAAATCGACAGGACTAAATCTAGTGCTGTCCCTTTCCGCAGAAAGTGTTACGATAGCTATAAAATAACGCTGTTAGTTTATTTTGGAGATTGTGTACAGCAAAATTTTGCCACCTACAATTGCGCAAATGGTTGCTAATAGTGCAAAACTCTCGAAAGGAAACTGATAGATCCTTTTCCGCGGGGAATATTTTAAAAGGATAGCACATCCTCTCATTTTAGCCTAAAAATTTGTAAACGAGCGAATTAAAACCAATGTAACTTTAAAACATTAATAAAAGACGTTTCATTATATTATTAAAAGAGAAATAAAGGTTAAGCGTACACTTGTCTTTAGATAAGTCGTTTTTAATGGCACAAGTAGTATTCACGTGTCGCTTTTCCCTTTCATTAAACTCTAAAGATGTTTATTCTGAAATTAGATTTGTTATCTTATTTTACTTATGAAATCGTACAATAATATTTAGATGTGATTGAACTTTGACTGCGAAACGATAATACGCGGGAGATATTCTTATCATTGTTTTGTTCTTGTACAAAACAAACGGTTAATTGAACCTTTACCGCGAGAGGCGAGACATCTTTGACTGTAATTTGTAACATAAGATTTTAATTAATTAATATGTTTAAAGTAATAAGAGATAAATGTATTAGAAGTAAAGCAGTTACGTATTTGAACAGCTTTAGAAACAATAGATCGTATGCAACAAGTACTGAAGTAGTCACTTCAGCTGATATAGTAGTTATTGGTAAGTACATTTTTTATATTCAAATTAAAGTGATCGCATAAGAATGGACGACTTACAGGATCCCACTATAGAGAAGCCTCTATAGTTTACTGCTTTTTTAAAACTGGAAAAGTGTGTGAATGTTTTAGTCAAATCAGTGACATCGAACCTTTTTTGATTAGTGATTACGTAAACTCAGGTCACGTCAGCGGAGACCTCTGCTAACGAAATTTTTCGATACGATCTTGTTTTATAACTTTGAATACACTTTTTCATATCGAACCATGGAATAAAACATGCCTGTGGATTCTGGTATTGGTATGGGAACACAAAATATGGTGACTACAGCTGGAAGGCTACTCATTTCGAAGTGTAGTTTCCTTAAGGTATTTCAAAAGAAAGTACTGTAAATATCGATTTACAATTATATATGTAGGTACTAGATGGGCCCTTTCATAGAAAAAAGATGGGCGTCCCGACTTGTAGGGCGTGCACCTGACCTGTATAAGACTGTCCTTGTACCCCCAAAACGCTGTCCCGCTTTTCAGAGTAGATGGCGTTAGTAATATAAGTCCAAATAATTTGTTTGACAGGGCCCGTCTATGTAAATTGAGGTAGTTGACTGTAAATAGCATATTCATTAGGTACTATAATATCTTTGTGAGAAACTTTCTATTAAATTGCTTAAACTAATGCGTTTTCCTTTAGGTGGCGGTATCGCTGGATGCAACACCTTATACCAACTTACAAAGAGAGGTGTGAATGCCGTGCTTCTGGAAGGAAACAAATTAACGAGTGGCACGACATGGCACACAGCTGGTATGTTTTTACTAAACTCAAACTCAAACATCTTTATTCAAAATAGGTACCTACAAAGTACACCTTCTAAACTTCATGTTACAAGGAATAAGACTCGATGGTGATAATTAACTACGGTATCTTAAACTATTTCTGACCATCCGTCTGCGTCAGCCCCATTAAGTCAGTACAATGGCGTGCACAGGGTTTGAAGATGCAATGCCGTATTTCCACTTGGGTGCAGTGCTTTTATGCCTCTATGGACTGCGCGCCACTGAGTCAGTGGTGGAAAGTGGAAAGTGTCATATTCCTCGTAAATATGAGAAAAAGTCTTATTTTGTAGGCGGAATAAAAGCTGTTATTTCATTTTTTCTCTGCGTGGAGCCCGTTTCCCTAGGCCCTAGGAAAACAATCATGTTGGCAACACCGGACCACCGTTTTTGGCCTAGAGGGAACACAAATTACCTAAGTCGTACAAATATCCGTTTTTTATTTAGGCTCACGGTAATATTGATATTTCGAACTTAATATAATTTTGATTTGAACTATTTACTTAATGTGTTCTACTTCGATGTGTTCATTTTTAATTCCTTAAATTTTTAGGTTTAGTATGGTCACTCAGACCTAGCGACTTGGAGGTGAGGCTATTGGAAGACTCCCGAAAAGTCTACAGTGCTTTAGAAGAAGAATCAGGAGACTTTGCGGGATGGATTAACAACGGTGGCATGTTCATATCGCGTAGTAAGGTTGGCATATTTTACCCACATTATAAGGAGATACGATCCTTCCTATCTGTTGTTCGATGGAGGATAAAAATAATTTTGTTTTAGCTACGCACTGAAGAGTATTTACGACTCCACACTTTGGGTAAGGCAATGGGAGTGCCGAGTGAAGTCCTAGATCCCAGTGAAGCCCAGAAGCTGTTCTCACTTCTGGACCCATCAGTATTTAAAATGGCTCTATACTCGCCCATGGATGGTACCATAGATCCAGCTATGTCGTGTAATGCCCTGGTTAAAGTCGCAACTAAAAATGGTGGAAAGGTATGTAGAATATTAAGAGGGACATGTTACAAGTAGGTATAAAAGATTTACGATGTTAAAATAATTTTTCGGTAATCAATATTTTAAAAGAACTTAGGCATGGTCTTTCTGAGATATGGCATATTTTTAGGCCCATTGACTTAATGTGAAGATTTGAAAGATTGGCAATGAGATTAAAGTTTCAGTACACATTTATGCTTCTGATATAAATCTGTCTCGTTTTAGTTTAAGTAAAGTCTGAGCAAGTCAACATACGCGTGACCAGCTCCAGTTTATTCGTCTTAGTTTAGGGCTCGGGTATGTGTGATATTTATATGGTTAATCACTAATTACAGGTATATGAAGACTGCCCCGTAATTGATATTCATTATGCACACAATATATTCGGAAGTAAAGAGGTGACTGGTGTACATACAGACAAAGGATTTATTAGGACCAAATGTGTCGTGAACTGTGGAGGTAATAGTTGTGTTCATTTCCTTTCAACCTTAATAAGACCGTTTCTTGATTTGTAATGGACTTCATAGGCTCTCTGTACCGAGCATCGATCCCTAACAACGAATCTGTAAATACCTGTTGAATAGCTAGGAGGACAATGCCAGGCGATTCGATTTGGATTGAGGATGCTGTGTAGGTTCTACTGGTCGCTACGGTGTAACCAGGTGAGTAAGCCAGCGCTAGGCACCGCCCAAAGTTATGAACCCTAATAAGGCTAGAAGACTTCGGGGGACGTCTTCCTGTGAGGCCAAAACCCCTGATTGTGTAAGGAAATCCTGTTTAAGGAGTTCATAGATGCCTGCACGTCAAAAAGCATGTATGAACTCCTTAAACAGTTCGAGTAATACGTTTTAAGCTGTCAAATGAATACGATTTGCTTAGACAATTGTGGTCGAGGTCTGAGACCTCGACTTAGATTGACGTTTGGATGGGTACAGAAATGTGAACTGACTTTCCATATTTGGCACATCTGTCGAAACATTTTTTGGAAACTTAAGCTTATTTTCGTTTGGATATCCACGTAAATTTTTAGCTGTCTTAATTAAGAATAACAATCCTTATTTTCTGTTGTTTTAAAGGTGTTTGGGGTCCACGGATAGCGAGATACGCAGGCGTGCCTTCATTGCCCATAGTACCGTTCAAACATGCTTACGTCGTTTCCGACGCTGTGCCAGAAATTCGTGGCTGTCCAAATATCAGAGATCATGATGTTAATTTGTATTTCAAGATTCAGGGAGAAAGTTGCAATATTGGCGGTTATGAACAGAATCCTATTATGTTAGATCAGGTTGGAATGGCATTATCTCTACAAACTAATTTTACCTGTTACTTTTTGTCAATTACAAGTTACTTAGCGTTTGACTAAAATTTCAGTTTGAGGGATTATTGCTTTCATCACTAATTCAAATCGCTCCATCAAAGAAAATATATGTAACTGGATGATTCCCGCGACGTCGTCCGCGTGGATTGGGATTATTCCCACGGGAACTCTTTAATTTTCCGGCATAAAAAGTATGTCCTTCCCCGGGATACAACCTACCCCTGTACTAAATTTCATCAAAATCGCTTGAACAGATGAATCGTGAAAGCAGACATACAGACACACTTTCACATTTATAATATTATAGTATGGGCCAATAGCAATTCTGTGTGACTTACAGGTTTCAGACAGTCAACATTTCCATCTGTACGATTTAGACTGGGACGTGTTCAGTGTCCACATGAACAGTGCAACGTCATTATGTCCGAAACTCGGGAACGTCGGGGTTAAAAGCACTGTATGCGGACCGGAATCCTTTACCCCTGACCATAAGCCGTTATTAGGCGAAGACCCGAATGTTTTTGGTAGGTATATTACAAGAGATTTAAATAGCACTACAAATAAATCTGGCAGCTAACGCCAGTTTTCATCAGCAATGCCTAAACTTTAGGGAACACTTAAGTCAATTAGGTGACAGTTATTGTACGTTAAAACTGTCACCTTTTGGTCTCAGGTGTTCATTGGTGAAATCGAGCATGAGTGCCTTCACATTGAATTAAAAATATCGTGTATCTTTGTAGGTTTATACCATAACTGTGGCTACAATTCAGCTGGTATGATGTTTTCGGCTGGTTGCGGTATACAAATGGCGGAATGGATTTTAAAAGGAAGGTAAGCAGTGGTTTTATTTCTTTAATTTTTCAAGAAGACTTGAATATTCCTAACTTTTGTAATAAAAAAATCATAACTGGAAAACATTATCTTCCTTCTTATGCAAGCGAATCAGAATATTGTATCAGTTTTAAACCAAGATAGTGTCTTTTTGTGACTTCAATACCGGAATACGATTTTTACTAACATTTAAATGCTAGTAGCAAATAGACGGAATATTAGTAAAATGTCTTAATGAGAATTAAAATTACTAAATAATGGCCCAACTTAGTTTAGTGTTCTTTAGCGCCACCTTTAAGGTTATCGAGAAATATTCGCCAGATATGAACATTGTTTGCGGCCTATTTAACGATGTCTGCGGTCACCAGTGAATTGAATTTATCGTCAGATAAATCGCCTAAAATATCTATTTACCACGGCAAGATCACTTATTCTTTAGCTTTACCAGTTGAAGTTGTCCAGCAATATATATTATTGTCGCGAGGTTTTTAAAGTACTACTAACTTAAGTGAGTTCTTTATGTTTGTTAATTTCTCTTATCTATACTAATATTATAAAGAGGTAAAGTTTATGAGGTTGTAGGGGGTAACTGTCTCTACTGAACCGATTTTGAAAAGTTCTGGTACCAATAGAAAGCCACATTATTTGTGAGTGTCATAGGCTATATATTAACCCGAAAAATTAGGGAGTAAATAAAGTTATAGTCAAAAATATACCAAGTCGCGGTCGAGTAAGATGCTAATAAGCGGCACCCTGTATTTTGTCCACAGACCCGATTACAACATGTTCACATTCGACGTTTGTCGGTTCACACCGGGTCAGTTGTCCCGACCGCATTGGGTGCGCGAGAGCAGCCACGAATCCTACGTTAAGAACTATAGTGTCGTGTTCCCCAATGATGAGCCACTCGCTGGACGTGATGCGAGCCATGACGCGTTGCATCAAGAGCTCATTGACGACGGTGCTGTGATGCAGGCTAGGGCTGGTTGGGAACGGCCTGGTTTCTTCATGCTAGGAGAAAAGGTAAACAGATTGAAATGCCCACCAAAAAAATAAAAAAAAGCAGCCACGAATCTTATGTTAAGAACTATAGTGTTGTGTTCCGCAATGCTGAGCCACTCGCTGGACGTGACGCGAGCCATGACGCATTGCATCAAGAGCTCATTGACGATGGTGCTGTGATGCAGGCTAGGGCTGGTTGGGAACGGCCCGGTTTCTTCATGCTAGGAGAAAAGTTAACCAAGATGGAAATACCCACCAAAAAAAATCGACAAAAGCACAATGTCTTCAAGGAACTTGAAAGGAATTTGGCGTCGGGTTGCGTGCGTTCCCGTTTCCGTTCCGTTCCGTCTTCTAAGAACGTTAGAACACGTTCTATTTTGTTTCAACTACGTACTATAGATATTCAACTTTATATGATACTGGTTCTTTTTTTTTATATAGCGAGGAAACGAGCAGGCGGGTCACTTCATGTTAAGTGATTACCGCCACTCATGAACATTTGCAGCACCAGTGGAACCGCCAATGCGTTGCCGGCTTTTGAGAAATTTGTTTATCCGCCCTTTGAAGAGCCCCATATTAGAATAATGAGACATACATAAGATGGAAGTCATAATTTGATTTGATCTGGTTTCATAATTTGATTCCAGAATTCGTCATAATTCTATGGAGCATATTTCTATTCGTGATTAGATCAGAGATTTCTTGATCTGTAATCCTCTAACAGGTGTATGAAGGGACATTGCATGGGTGTGCTAGTTTACATATTCCTACATTTTAATTCCAGATTCGAGTGCAACAGTATGACTGGGGTGGCGTCAACGACTACCCCCGCAATTTGGATACCCGTTATGAAGAAGTTCTTAAAGGAGATTATACGTTTGGGTTTTCGAAACACCAGGACTTGGTAAGTGCTTTTATTTTTCTGTTTTACATATTGTTTCATAGTTACTAAGTTTATCTTCATTATTGGATGAACGGGTACGGGACTGAATAATCACATGCATTCCAAATGAGTGGAATAAATGTTTTGAACAAGTGGTTGATTCACTTGATGATTCAAAAGCAGTATATAAAAGTTTTTTGAAATAAAAAGATTTGATTTGATACTTAACCTTAACTTGAAAAGTTACTCTCAAGGCTTAAGTGTAGGTGTAAGTGTAAGTGATCACGGAGGGAGGATAATGTTCAAATTCGGATGTCTAAATTAGGTCACGTACTCTACATACTTGGGTTTATGGTGCAAAGAGCCCTACCTTAACCAAACGAAATCATACTTCATAAGTTCATATTATTAATATTATAAATGCGAAAGTGTGTTTGTTTGTTGGTTTGTCCTTCAATCACGCCACAACGGAGCAACGGATCGACGTGATTTTTGGTATGGGTATAGTTGATGACCTGGCTTGGAGAGTGACATAGGCTACTTTTTATCCCGGAAAATTAAGGAGTTCCCGCGGGAATCACAAAAACTTAAACCACGCGGACGAAGTCGCGGGCATCATTAACTATCGCTTTTCTTAGATCGGCGCGGAGGCTCTAGCGTGCAGAAATGCCGCAGCGATGTTCAACATGTCATACTACGGCAAACTGTACCTGACTGGCCCCGACGCCCAGAGAACTGCCGAACTGGCGTTCACAGCTGATTTGTCCAAGGGAAAGAACAGGTTGGCATTAAATACTTCCCACTACAGACCATTAACGTCCCACTGCTGGGCACAGGCCTCCACTCTCATTGGAGAGAGGGAATTAGAGCTTAGACCCACCACGCTGCTCAGTGGCGTGCCGGGCATACAGGCATAAAAGCACTGCTTACCCTAGTAAAATTAATCCCCTTACAAAATATTGAAAATAAAATTCATTCTAAGCCCACTCCTTCAAATAGTTCATATAGTACCCGCACGCGTTCATATAGTACGTCAGTACTATTATATTATTCTGTGCCGCACGGCGTAACTCACGCCAGGTAAGCGACAACCGATGAACGCCATCTATCGCTAGACGAGATCGCGTGAAGCCGAAAAGCTTACGAACTATCTGCTTCTTTTGCGCGTCATCGTAGGTAGATATCTTTACACTATTCGCGTCATTCATTCATGATTCTACTCGGAATCATGAAGGAATGACGCGCATAAGAGGCAGAGCTTATTGGCTTGTGATTGGTCAATCGCTAGGGTTCACCCTTGAAAAATCACAACCCGCCGTAAGCGTCTGCCGTCTAAATTGAATTTTTAAAATCGCGCGAAGTTCGAAAGTTAAAACAAACGATGGTTTTATTTTCTATAATCCAAATAAGTAGCTTGATTTCTTATAATTATAAACTTATTTTAATTAAATTAATTTATCCACATTTTTTCCATAAATTGAAGTACGGTTTTAGAACTTAAAAAATTATTAAAAGTGATTTTTGACTCAAATAAAGTAGTAACTTTTTTACGCCATATTTGTATTCTCGTATTACTTGTCAGTTGTCCATGCACGTATTGTTTACTTTCGTGTCAGTTCAGTGTTTTGATTTAATTTGTGAATTATAATGTTTTTGCGGGAATAAGTCAGTGAAGTAAATAAAAAACCAATCGGATTTGTGCTTGGAAAGTTTGTGTAAAGGTTTATTCATAGAACGTACTTACTTAATTATTATTTGGAAAATGGAAGAGTATTCGTGCGAAATCTGTATAGGCGCTGTGTGTAAAAGGTACTTCTACTAAACATTTATTTCCTTTCCCTGTAATGCAAAATTAGATATTATTCGCAATGGGAGGTGTGTACCTTTGTAACAATATTATCACAAAAAAAAGTAGTAAAAAAAAGAGTAGGTATGATTCGTTTAACTGGCTGTGTTCATACTAACAGTTTGTTTTGTTTTCCTTGCGTCTTATTTTGTACCTAATGTATGACATTTATGAGTGCCCTAATGCCTACCCTAAGCCCAAACCCTGTGCACGCCACTGACGCTGCTCCAATGTGGGTTGACGGGCTTTAACGACTATTATCATGTTAGTGATAGTAACCGGGACCGACGGCTTAACGTGCTCTCCGAGGCACGGGGGTGAAACACCACATTGAATACTTGCGGACTCTAAATTGACACAGGAATGGCTATATGGCTCCACATTTTATTAAATTCCACTACAAGTTAGCCCTTGACTGCGATCTCACCTGATGGTAAGTGATGATACAGTCTAAGATGGTAGCGGGCTAAACTGTTAGAAGTATGGCAGTTATATTAAACTCATACCCCTGCTTTGTTTCTACACGACTTCGTACCGGAACGTTTAAACGCTTGGCGGTACGTCTTTGCCGGTACGGTCGTCTACGGTGGAACTAGCCACGTCCGTAGCCCCCCATCAGACAAGACCAGAGAAAATTCAGAAATTATAAATTCCCAATGGGAATCGAACCGGAACATCTCACGTTAAGACAACAGCGCTCAACACTACGCCAGGGAGGTCGTCAAATAAAGTCACCAACATTAAAGCCTCTAAATATGATTTGGTACAACTAACATGTTTCCTGACGGAAGTTTTCAAGCGTGTAGCTGCAGGGGCCCGCTGGAAGCAAGCGGCACTAGACCGTGTTTTGTGAAGTAAGAGATTTTGTGTGTTAGTGGACGTCTATCAGTCGAAACAACGATGATGACGAATGTTTCCAGCAAAAATTTATGGCACTATTTTTAGTTTACATATTTGTGTATTCGTTTATTTGTAAATTAGATGATTCCCGCGCCTTCGTCCGCGTGGACTAAGTTTTTTCGACTCTCGCGGGAACTCCTTAAATTTCTGGGATAAAAATTGCCCTATGTGTTATTCCAGACTATAATCTATCTCTGTGCCAAATTTCATCCAGATCCGTTCCGCCGTTCGAGCGTGCGGTTGAGTAACAAACATCCATCCATACATTCATCCATCCAAACTTTCGCATTTATAATATTAGTATTGTATGGATATTTGTGTTTACAAATGTCTAACAATAACATAATATTATCTAATATTATTTCTCAGAGTTGTCTACACTCTTCTGTTGAATGACAAGGGAGGTGTGGAAGCCGATTTGACTGTCAGCATCCTTGACGGAGGTCAAGGTTCACTACATGAACCTATTTTTAAAGTAAGTATCTTTAAATTTCAAACAAACCCAAATGAAATGAAATGTATTTATTTGTGAGAATATGGATGATACAAGATGAAACACTTTGCTGGTTTTCTAAACCCTATATTTTCTTTTACAGTGGTGTGCACTTGAATTTGATACCTGTCATAAATTTTGAGAATTTTTATCCATACTAATATTATAAATGCGAAAGTGTGTCTGTCTGTCTGCTACGCTTTCACGGCCCATCTGTTTAACAGATTTTGATGAAATTTGGCGCAGGGGTAGATTGTATCCCGGGGAAAGATATACTCGTATTTCTTTCTTTCTTTTTCTTTCTTTCTTTTCGTATGCTAAGTTTGTGTGCGTGCGTGTGTGTGTGTGTGTGCGTGCGTGCGTGCGGGTATATAATATGTGTGTTATGAGAAAATAAAGATACTAATAATGTGAAATACTATTTCCGATGTAATTTAATGATAATCATAATTATGTTTTTACGCAGGGTCGTGGATACTACTTGGTGACTTCAGGTTTTAGTGCGAACCACACTTCGTCCATACTCCGGCGTATCATTCACAAGTACAAGCTCCGAGCTAACATCACTGATGTCACGAAGCAACTCTGTATTCTTGCTATACAAGGACCTGACAGGTAAACCCTGAGTTCATTAACATTCCTTCTATGTCCTTGTTTTAACTTTACGCATTCTAATTTTTTGTCTTAGGCCGGCCATACACTGACTGCTCGCTCACAACTGATCGAGCGGTTCCATGTATGTTTGTACGTATAAGACTGTAGTTCACTATGCAGTCGCAGCTTGACCTGGCTGCTTCAAGCTGCCCGTGTATAAGCTGCCTTAGTGCAACAGAATCTATACTAATATCATAAATGCAAAAATTTGGATGGATGGATGGATGTTTGTTACTCAATCACGCCAGAACGGCTGAACGGATCTGGATGAAATTTGGCACAGAGGTAGATTATAGTCAGGAATGACACATAGGCTACTTTTGCATAGGCTTTACTTTTTATCCGGGAAAATTAAAGAAGTTCCCGCGGGAACCAAAAAACTTCAATCCAAGAGGACGAAGTCGCGGTCATCAGCTAGAAGAAGTCATATAACTTCACCCTGTAGTTGTGGTTTTCCAGCACCCTGAGTGAACTTTGTTTTTAACAACTGTTGTGATTTTTACAATTAATTACAATCTTTGCCGCTATGTAAAGGGAAAAATTCTTTTGGGAGATAAAAGTCTGAATAATGTGACATAAAATCTTTACATCTGTATAGAGTCCACCAATATGCAAAAGGATTATTAGGATATTCCCTAGCAGTGGTAGAAAATTAATACGGTGCATTTATTGCAGTCAACGCATTCTCCAACGGTACACAGACGCTGGTTTGTCAAACGACGCTTTTCCACTATACACTCACCGCAGCATTGGCGTCACTAAAGCACCTAACTCCCCTGACAATAAAACCTATACTTGTCGAGCACTGCGCGTGTCATGGGCGGGAGAACTTGGCTGGGAGTTGCATATACCATCCTCTCATGCCATACAAGTTTACAAGGCCTTGAGACAAGCCAAGGGTCTGAGGAACGCTGGGTGGAGGGCGTTGACATCGCTCAGTGCTGAGAAAGGTATTAATTTGTTTTAAAAAAATAGCAGGTTATGGTCAATAAGTCTCTTATTTCTCTTACAATAACACCTACACTTGTTGAGCACTGCAGCGCGTATCGGGCGGGAGAACTTGGCTGGGAGTTGCATATACCGTCCTCACATGCCATACAAGTGTATAAAGTCTTGAGACAGGCCAAGGGTCTGAGGAACGTTGGGCGGAGGGCGCTGACATCGCTCAGTGCTGAGAAAGGTAATTTGTTTAAAAAAAATAGCAGGTTATGGTTTATAAGTGCCATGTTCCTCTTACAATAAGACCTACACTTGTCGAGCACTGCAGCGCGTATCGGGCGGGAGAACTTGGCTGGGAGTTGCATATACCGTCCTCACATGCCACACAAGTGTATAAAGTCTTGAGACAGCCCAAGAGTCTGAGGAACGCTGGGTGGAGGGCGTTGATGTCGCTCAGTGCTGAGAAAGGATGCGGATGGCCAATAAGTGCCTTATTCCTCTTACAATAAGACCTATACTTGTCGAGCACTGCGCGTATCGGGCGGAAGAACTTGGTTGGGAGTTGCATAAACAGTCTTCACACGCCATACTATGTCCTAGGCCTTGAAATAAGCAAAGGGGCTGAGGAACGCTAGATGGATGGCGTTGAGCTATCTTAGTGCTGAGCTTAGTATTAAAAACTTTAAAAGATAATTTTTTGCTTATTTGATAAAACAAACAAACAAACAAATAAACAAATTTTGCCTCTTTATAACATTAATTTAGACAAAAGTATTGACATATTTCAAAAATCTAGTACATTATGGGATGTACCTACCTTTTTTTTTTCCTGCCATTTTGCACTTAAGGTTTCGTAAAAGGTTTAGTAAACCTGTCTAGTAAGACATACTATAAAAATTTTGTATAATTTTCAGGTTTTCACTTATGGAATGCTGATTTGAGGACAGACGATAACCCAATTGAGTCGAACCTAAGTTTTGCGTGTCGCAAAGGTGGCGAGTACATCGGCAATGAAGCTGTCACAAATGCGAGAAAGAACGGAGTTACCAAAAAATACGCTTATTTCACTCTTGATGACAAGGCAAGTGACATACGAAAATAGTTTTTATCTACTCCAGCATCGAAAAGTTCCAATTTCGAATTTGACAACAATATCGAATTGAACCCTCTTTCGTGTTTGCTTCTCATAACGATACAGTTCGTTGTATGGGAGCTGTATCGTTATGAGTCGTAGCTGTATCGATATGGTTATCTTCATAAATAGGATACCTATAGCTTAGCGGCTCTGGGTTCTGGCACTTTTGGTTTTTATTAATTTATAAAGTAAAAAATTATAAAGACGTGTTTGTCGTAGATAAAATCTTGTATGCAACTGTACGTAATTAGTCATTTTAATTCTCGTACTATCCTATTTTGATACTCGGCAAGCCTCGTATCAAAAAACAGCACTCGAATTAAAATGACCCTCATTACGATACAGTTGCATAAATAGCTATTGTACTCTCATTTGGAACTTGCACGAGTAAATGGTTAAACGTAAAGATAAAAGTTGGCTAAACTTTAAGATAATATTCATTTGATCCGGCCACGATTGCTATTGTTAAGCTCTAAATCAAAATGCGATCTAAACACAAAAGTATTCAATAATCGCTGAGTCTGCCGCCAGGACTGAATTACTATCTTCAAAATTACACTCGTCTAAACTAACTTATTTCAATATGGCGTCCGTATTCGTCGATTATATCGAATGACATGAAACGAGTCAAATTGACAGATATTATACTTCCTGTTTCATGAGATATCATGACAAACAGTAATAATGCTAACAATAGGCACACACTAAAAAATAATAATGTATTTAAAGGGTAATATATTGAACCCACCATGTTGAATTAATTATATTATTGTGACGTCAAATAGCTATCTATTGCGAGATATGTACATAAATTACAAACGAATACAATAGTAAGTATAATATTTGTGTTACAGGTGGCGTTATTTGGCCAAGAAGCTATATTCAGAAATGGTGTACCAGTCGGATATGTTCGAAGAGGAGATTATGCATTTTTCCTAGATAAACCCCTTGGAATAGGCTACGTATCCAATAATGGTTCGGTAGTTACAAATAACTACCTTCAAGATGGCAAATATGAAATCGAAGTTATGGGCAAGCGGTACAAAGCCAACCTACATCTTAGATCGCCATTCGACCCAACAGGGCAAAGATTGTTAGGAAACTATGGGGCCCTTGGCATGGATGAAAATACGCATGAACCACATGCTGGACAAAACGAAAGAGCGGGAGGTAGCGAATAGAACAGTAATGTGATCTCAATAAAGAATTAGCCGTTAAGTATTTACTGTTGTTTAATTTTAAATGACTCTAGTCGCAACTACAATAGGTCACAAATCTCATTCACTATCCGTCCTTTCAACAACAGAAGAATCTTCTATCTCATTCATGGATACATCCAGTTTTACAAGACGCAAATAGACGCAAGGTGTGAAGGGGATTAAATGTTCAAAGATTAGATGGCAAAGTCCTAGCAATTAGGCAACAAAATGCATTTAATAAATTTAAAAAAAAGCGAATTTTATGAATGTGTTAACACGTTAAAAACACTCCAAACTTCAAAATGTAAAATAAGTCCATAGTACAAGAAGCTTTCAGAAGAAGCCAGAGCTGAGCAGTAAAAAATCCTATAAATCCATAACCCATCCTAGAGTTCAGAGCCGCGCTCTATAGTATGGACGACTGACACAAGTGACATTGACGTGACAGCCACAGGATTGTCAATCATAGACAATGATCATAGATAATACCTTAAGTTGTCAATTGTCTAATTGAAAAACCAAAACAAAAACAAAACAAGTGTTTCAAAATTCAAATCAAAATACGTATTGACATTTGGAAGCGCGGGAAACGTTGGAAGTAAAAGGCGCGATTTTTGATATTGTTTTTCCAAAAATTTAATTTTAATAGTTTTTCTACATAGAAGTCCACTGAAATTGCATTTCGGTGCCCCCATCATGAGGGGCGCCAAGGCAAAACGGAAAAAACAAGAGATGTCGATGAGTGATGAATCGAGGTCTTCAAGTGACCTAGAAAGTGACGACAAGAATAAATACTTACCTTATAAAATTCACAATTACTCGAGAAAATATTCCGAAAATAGCCGCGGAGAGGAATTTATTGTGTTTCTCTCAAGTAATATTGCAGAAAAACCTATTGGAGAGAAAGACAAGCTAGCTATTTCGTCAGCTATTAGACAATATTGTGTTAACGGAGTAAAATACCTGAAAGCAATTAATAAATACAAAGTCGGCATTGTTTTTGACCTGGCAAATAACGCGAACGTATTCTTGAGTAATGAGAAATTCCACAAAAATGTGAATATGACACCAAGCATCCCGGCTGCTGCCACAGAAATCACCGGAGTCCTAAGGGGAGTTCCTCTTGGATTATCGAACAAAACAATATTTTCTCTCTTGGCCAGTACAAGCAACATTATACAAGTAAGGCGTCTTATGACAAGGACTAAGGTAAACGATGATTTTGAATATAAGCCTACAGGAACGGTGGCTGTGACATTTGCAGCCACCCAACTACCACAATATGTTCATTTAGACTCCTGGAGACACGAGGTGAGTCCTTTCATTCCTCCAGTTAAGCAGTGCCTGCAGTGCCTCCGTTATGGACATATTGCTAAATTTTGTAAAAACCCAGTGAAATGCTCCATATGTACAGAAAATCATAGTTACAAAAATTGCACTGTTGAGACTTCAAGTGCAAAATGCTACAATTGTGATGGAAACCATATTGCTGTATCAGCAGAATGCCCAATAAAAAAACAGAAAATAAACGAAAATAAAACTAAGGCGAGAGCTTTTCAGTATGTAGATTTATTTGATGAAAAAACATTTCCAAAATTAATAAATGACCCTAACAAACAATTACAACAATTACTTAAAACAGACAATTTTATGAATTTAATTGTAGAATCAATCGTCAAAATCATATCCAATAAAACAGACAATAATCCTGTTAATTCAGATACTATTAAAAACATTCTCCTTGACACATTCCGTAAAAAAACTCCCCATTCAAAAAAATAATGGACTATATTAATATAGTTCAATGGAATGCTCAAAGCTTACTATGTAATCGACATATTTTAACTCAGTTTTTATATGAGAATGACATACACATTGCTATAATTAGTGAAACATGGTTAAAACCTGAACAAAAACTTAATATACGCGGTTATAAAATAGAAAGAAAAGATGTAGGTAGCAAACATAATGGTGTTGCACTAATAATACACAACAGTATATCATACACAAAAATAGATACATATTGTGACAACGCTCATCAAAATATTTGTATAAGAATTAAGCTTTATAATCAAGAAATAAGTATTATTAGTTTTTATAGCCCACCTAATGCAAATTTTAATAAAAACAACTTAGATCTGTTGATTAAAAATACTCCGAAGCCGCTTATTCTCGGAGGTGATTTTAATGCTAACCATACATCTTGGGGTAGTAATTCTATAAATTGCAGAGGTAGAGATCTTCTTGATATTATTGATGATAACAATTTAGTACTCTTGAACAGTGGGGAGCCGACTACAGTTGGTTCACTAACGTGGCGCCCAAATGCTTTAGATTTGTCTTTAGTGTCTCCATCTCTTGCATTAGCTTGTGATTGGTCAGTACACGATGATCCTTTAGGTAGTTATCATTTACCTGTAATTTTAAAAATTCTTATTAATAGCAATCAGGATGCAGATAAAGATAATAATAATAATTTACCAAAATTTCCAAATTACAAGTGTATGAATTGGGACATTTTTAAAAAAGAAGTTCAAGATTTGCTATTAGATTTTAGTATAGATACAGAATTTCCTTTTAATTCATATAATAATTTTATTGAAATTTTACATAAAGCTGTTCAAAAAACAATCCCTAATAATTGTAAACCTCGCAATAATAATGTAAAAAATAGACACAAGAGGTTGTGTCTCCCCTGGTGGAACAATAAATGTAGTGATGCAGTTCAAAATTGTAAGCAGGCATATGTATCATTTAAAAATGACCCTAGTCTTGAAAATTATATAAGCTTTAAAAGACTGTAAGCATTAAAGAAATTAACTTTAAAAAGAGAAAGGGAAAGAAGTTGGAGTGAGCTATGTCA
Organism: Erebia epiphron; assembly: GCA_963932025.1. Lineage (NCBI taxonomy): Eukaryota > Metazoa > Arthropoda > Insecta > Lepidoptera > Nymphalidae > Erebia > Erebia epiphron. Next base: position 7,783,656 of record OZ009956.1, on the reverse strand, counting down.
TTCTTTTAATCGCAACACCCCAATGACTATAATATGGTCATTTATGAAAAAATTTAACAAAACTTATTCTTATAAAAAAATATACAATAAAAATGATTGGATTTTGAATTTCTTAAAAAAGTACACACCAGATTATGTAAAAATAGATAAATTACCATATGTAGAAAATATTAATCCTACCAACAAATTTATTTTAAATCCCTTTACAATTAAAGAACTTAGAACAGCTATACACAGCAGGAAAGACACAGCTTTTGGCCTAGATGGCATTCCATATGTTTTGTTAAAGAACTTAGATGAAAATGGACTCAGGATTTTGTGTAATATTTTTAATCATTTATGGAAAGGAAATTTCATTCCGGATGATTGGAAAGTTGATTGTTTGATACCAGTTTTAAAGCCTGATAAAAAAGAGTTTCATGAAGACTCTTATCGACCCATAACTCTGACTTCTTGTATGGGTAAAATTTTTGAACAGCTTTTAAAACAGCGTATTGAATTCTTTATCGAAAAAAATAATATATTACCTCATAATCAATATGGATTCCGAAAGGGAAAGTCTGCTCAAGAAAGTATTGCTTTGCTGCAACTTGATATCCAAAAATCGATTGCTCAAAAAAAATTCCTTGTTTCTGTTTTTCTAGATATTGAAGGTGCTTTTAATAATGTTAATCTTAAGATTCTTTGTGAAGAACTTATCAAGATAGGTTTACCTGTAAAATTAATAAAATGGATTTTTAACTTTTTATATGAAAGAAAAGTATTTGTTAAACATGGAAATTTATATGGACCTAGGTATTCTTCTAAAGGTGTTTGCCAGGGAGGAATATTGAGCCCATTGATATTTTTACTATATATACATAAATTAAATATGAATTTAGGATCTTTTACAAAAAACTTACAGTATGCAGATGATTTAGTTATTTATTTATCTGGTACTTGTATAAATCAAATAACAGCTAATATTAATCAAAGTTTAATTTGTTTAAATAGATATTTTAATTACTTGGATTTACATATTAATCCCAAAAAATCTAAAGTTGTTGTTTTCAGTAAAAGAAGTCATCCTTCAATTCATCTTTATTATAATGAAAATCTGATAGCTCAGGCATTAGAGGTAAAATTTTTAGGTGTCCTGTTTACCAGTAATATGTCCTGGAATAAATATGTCGATTACATAGCGGCTAGAGCTACTAGAGCTTTAAATATCTTGAAATCATTAGCTAAAACCTACTGGGGAGCTGATCCCAAAATTCTATTATTACTTTATAAGTCCATTATTCGAAGTCATTTTGAATATGGCGCTATATGCTTTGCTTCCAATAAATCTTTAATAAAAAAACTAGAAGTTGTTCAAAATACTGGTTTACGCCTTATTACAGGTGCCTTCAAAACAACACCAATTAATGTTCTGCAAATTGAATGCAATATTCCACCTCTTAGTATTCGCTTTACCTACTTAAAAAATAAACTATTATTGAAATTATATTCATTGAAAAGTAATAAACTTTTTATAAACATTTTAAATGCTCATTCTACAATGTTAAAAACAAATTCCTTGTTCATGTTACATAATTTCTCTGAGTATTTACAGTTACTCCAATCCTCAAACATTCACAGATCAGAGACTACTTGGCCATGCTTTGAAGGAGCATATGAAAGTTACTATGTGAATATTAATGTTGAAATAGATCCTTCCCTTTCCTCGAAAGAATTATTTTATGACAAGCTTCTGAACTGGTTAAACTACAGATTTGTATACACTGATGCAGCAAAGAATGAAAATAGTACTTCAATCGCCATTTATGATAATCAAATAAAGCTTGGTTCAGGTGAAAAAATTGATCCACATGCAAGTATCTTTACAGCGGAGGCACTTGCTATCTTGTCAGCTTTACATTATATAGAAAATAGAAAAACAGAATCGTCAAAATGGGTGATTGCCAGCGATAGTATGAGTGTACTTAAATCTATTTCTAACTGTAAGATGGATGCTAAACTGAATTATATTATATATGAAATTAAGAAGAAAGCTTACCAACTTTACCTGAATGGTTTTGATATTGTCTTTATTTGGGTTCCGGCACATTCTGGAGTAAAAGGAAATGAAAATGCAGATTTCCTTGCTAAAGCCATAACAAACGTGACATCCACTAACCAAAATAGCACTGATTGTCACTGTCAAAAAACCAATGCTGCTGCCGTCCCTTACACAGATATACATAAAAAACTAATAAACACATTGGAGAATAACTGGCGAGAAATGAGGAATTCCCCTGAACATGAGCATAAAGGATTGTGGTATAAAAATTTAAATGATAATATTAATCAAAAGCCATGGTTTTGTAAAGAGAAGATTTATAGTAATCGGAAATATTACTCTGTTATTTGCCGCTTAAGGTTTGGACACTGTCGCCTAAATTCACATTTACATAAAATGAAAATAGTAGACTCGCCGTCATGTAATTTCTGCAACACTAATGAATCCCAAACACTGGATCACATTTTCTTTTCCTGTTCATCTTTTGGCATCCAGCGCCTTGTGCTAATTGATGACCTAAGTTATGTTTATAAGAAGATTGAAGATGTACCGCGCTCATTAAAGGATTTATTGAAGAATCCATTAAATTATAAATATTTGTATAAATTCATTACGAGTACTGTTCAAGAAATTTGAATATTGACAATGTATATAATATAGAGGAGACCTGGATTAGACTTACTTTGAAAACAAAGGAGAGAAAAAGAAAGACACATTCAGATGAATCTTTAGAGATTATACAGTATAAAAAGAAAATATTAAAGAAAAACGTTTGAATAGGCTTTGCCTTTATATAAAAAATAATACGGAAAAGAAATATTACTGAATAGGCTGTATGGTTTTGGACCTTTGCCTGTCCCGAAAGGGGACAAAATGAAAAACAACATCAAATCAAAATACAAAGGTCTATGAAACCTTCAACCAACTTGTTAGAATGTTTTGAATATTTTTAGAATATATCAATGTCGGTTACCCTACATACTGATGTTGGAGATATTAAAATCGAGCTCTTTTGTGAACAATGCCCAAAAGCATGCGAAAATTTTCTAGCGTTGTGTGCTAGTGATTATTACAATGGATGCCTGTTTCATAGAAATATCAAGGTAATTATATATTTAAGCTTTCTATTGATATATTAGCATCTAATTAGACTACTGCCTATCCTACGATTCAACACAGACAAAATTGCTACAATTTAAAAGTTAACCTTAGCCTACTTACTTTCGAGTCGGTACTCATATCATAAATCAACCATCTCTACTTGAGTCTTGAGATGGTGCAGACTGCATTAACTATAGAGACCTAGGAACAGAAAAACATTGCTCCATCATTCTGAAATACTGCAACATCTCAATAAAAAAAACTGATTTACAGCGGAGCGCCAATATGGCATGTTAGAAATTGAAACATAATTTTGTTGTCTTTAGTAGCAGTCTATTTTATGAAGCAACAATATTGTGCTTTAAAATTAGAAGAGGCATGACAATCTACAGACAATTTCAGCTACATTTAAATTTACACTAAGCAGCTGAGAATGACCGTGACCTCTTGTGCAAATGAAGACTGCAATGTTATGCCCACAATTTGAACATTCCAGTGTTTTAATATTCATCAATTATTATAATCATAACGTTTTAGTATTTATAGTTAGACACTGCACTTAAAGTAATAATACTATTTGGCTATAACTGTCTTTTTGATTGGTTTCAGGGCTTTATTGTACAGACAGGTGATCCAACTGGAACTGGAAAGGGAGGGACATCTATATGGGGGAAAAAGTTTGATGATGAATTCAAGGAGGAATTAAAGGTATGACAGAATATTGCACTAAAACAAAGTCTCATAGATAACAAAGCAAGGTTTCCAAATGATAAATGATGCACTATAAATTGTTGGACTAACAGGATAACAGCTTCATTATTATTACAAGCTATACAACAAAGCATTTATTTTGATATTAAATTTGGAATTTCAATTTGCAGCACAACGCTAGGGGTGTGGTCAGTATGGCCAACAATGGACCAAATACAAATGGCAGCCAGTTTTTCTTTACATATGGAGAACAACCACACCTGGATCTCAAGTATACTTTGTTTGGAAGGTACAACTCAATGATAATGACTCAATATTCTTAGAGATAATAATTTGATATTGTGGAATCAAAGAATGCAATTAAGTTGTGTCCAATCCATAATATTATTATGATTGCAAAAGTGTCTGTCCGTCAGTTGCGGGCATCATCTAATAATTAAAATGTGTAAGTTTGCTATGGCAATCAATAGATGCAAAAGTAACACAGACAAAGAATTCAATACATGTTTGGCTCTTATCAAAAGCAAAAGAAGTATGCAGCCATCAATTTTGTTTATTTGAAATGGCTTTGCGGTTTTTGTACAAAGTTTAAATCTCAATAATATTATTCAAAAGTTTAAATTTTCATTTCAGAATCATTGATGGTTTTGAAGCGCTTGATGATTTGGAGAAGATGCCAGTAAATCCAAAAACATTTAAACCACTATCAGAGGCCCGAATAACATCAGTCACTATACATGCAAATCCATTAGCTGGTTAAGAATAAATGAAATGAAAATTAACAATATTTTGTTTTATTTATTCAGATTCAAATAATGAAATCACTCAGTTGTTGCTCAAAATAAAATTACCAGACAATAATTATTGTGAACATGTTCAAAAATAAAATGCAGTAACAATTCTACAAATAAATAACTATACTTTCTGATAACATCATTCATACAACAGGTAAGGTCATATAATTTGTATTATAAATCATATTTTGTATTATTCCCCAGTCCCTATCTCAGCTGCCCTGAAATGCTAGTTCAAAATTTTAATATTTCTGAATATTCTACATTTGGTATTAACTACTATATAACTAGTAGTAAGTTACTCAAAATACATAATCACGTCTTAACATACTAATTATTGTAATTTTAGTAAGAATTTAATACTAGTGAAAGATCCACACCTGGACTAAAACTTAGTGCTTTAAATCCTGTAACTACAAGATGAGAAAGGTGCTTATTATATGATTTAACAAAATTACAATAATTTACATTTTAGAATACTGATTAAACTATAACAAGCGATTAAAATGTAAGATTACAATTTTAACCATAAAATATGTACATAATACCTATATTAATAAAGGAAGTTATTTCTATGACACTTTTTCAATGTCAAGTCTTAAATCTCAGGTCTCTAAGTCATAAAAGTTGTCATCCATAGGAAAATCTGGCTCATTTTCCTTTTTGATTTCAGTGTCAGGGATTTTTTCATCAAAATTATCAGTAAAATGGGATTTTATGTGCGCGACTAGGTCAGCTTTCTTTTCAAAGGTGGCACCACATTCTATACAAGGCATGTTCACAACCAAGCATTCATGGGTCTGTTCGTGTTTATCAAGTTTATCTTTTCTTATAAATTTCTTATCACATTGACTGCAACTAAATGGCTTCATACCAGAGTGAATTGTAACATGGCGGTCAAGTTCTCTTTTTCTAGCAAACTTTTTGAAACATATTTTACATTGGAAGACTCTTGATCCAATATGTGCTATAGACACATGCGTTTTGTAAGCATCTAATGAGGCAAATCTTTTAGGACATTGGTGACACTTAATATTTTTGGGTCTGTTTTTACTAGTTGTTACCTTTTGTTTAGGGGGAGAATTTTGTATTTGTTTTCCTGAAGTGGATGGATTCTTTTGCATTTGGCTAATAAAGCTACCTTCACCGGCAATGTGATCAGGTACTCTTGGCAAATCATAATCGTTATTAGTGTTTGTGTTGCCACAGTTAAGTTGTGTAGGTGAAGTCATTAAATTATTAAATGGGTTCACACTAACAACCATATCATGTGTTTCTTGATCATTATCATACTCTTTATGTTCAGGGCTAACAGGGCCATGTTTAACTTCATGTTTAATAAGCTTATCTCTACGACCAAATGTCAGCGGGCACTTCCTACAGGCATATGGTTTCATTCCAGAGTGAACTAGTACATGTCGCTGTAAGTCTCCTTTTGCTACAAAACTACGTGGACACAGTGGACACACATGAGGTTTATGTCCTGCATGGATTCTCAGATGTTTACTCAAATTTGTATTCCGAGAAAAACTCTTTAAGCAATATTGACATTGAAAAGGTCTTACACCCGTATGCACTATTGAATGTTTACGTAAATCTGACCTGCGACCAAAACATTTGTCACATTCTGGACAGTGGTATGGTTTGTCACTTCCATGCACATGCTTAGTGTGTGCAACATACTGACTACGTTCAGCGAATACTAAACTGCATTCAACACATTTATAAGGAAGGTTGGGATCATGGAAGGCATGTTCATGTTCTTTACATTTCTCCTGTGAAATGAAAGCTTGGTCACAGTACTTGCACATAAAAACATTCTTGTAAAATGAATCAGGATTTGTTTCACCATCTGGTGTATTGTTTCTTTCTACTGTTTCAACTTCAGTTTGGTCAACATTTTCAGACTCTTCAGAAGAGTCATAATCAAGACTAGGATCCACAACCATCACAACACTGTCTTCAACAATATAATCTTCAGGTTTAGGTTTTTGGGATTCTTGCATACTAGTATAATTAAAGGGACTGAGCTCAGATGAATTTGAGTTGTCCAACTCATTTACACTGCTTGTTATCTGTCTTAATCTAGCTTCACTTTGAATACACTGTGATCTGAATTTGGAACATTTATTCAGTTTAAACAAACATTTGTAGCAAATCCTGGCAGGAAGACCATCATTAGGATCCATCTGGAACATAAAAACAACACATTAGGTAACCTCTACTCAGCAGTGATCACAGAGATGCATAAATGTAATTTATAAACAAAACGAAACTGACCTGTAGTTCAAAGCATTCAGCTATTTTCGAGGTTAGAGACATATTTGCCTCATCATCAGGAGAAGTACTGAAGATTGAAGTAGTGAGACTACTTTTGCTCAGGCAAAGGCGACAGAGCGCGTGGAAATTCGCTATAATAAAGGAATCATCCATCTTGAGCACAACACGATACCAAAATTTTTTACTCTTACGAGTGTATTCTTCAGCAAATGACGGACTTGTGAATGCCTCGTCCACTTGTTTTTATTCACGCCGCGAACGCCATTTTAGAATTATCGTGAACAAAGCCTCAGAGGCTACGGCCCTCGTCGCGACTACGCAATCGTTCGATCTAACTGGGGCGCTACACAACTCTGCAGGGCTGCGCTCGGGGCACAACCCGCCGTCCCTGCCTGCGTTGGCATTTACAATTTACTGAGCGATAATAACGATCGTATAGCTCGCAATTAAATTCTTTCACATAATTTTTAAAACTGTTGATAAATATTTGTTTGAAAATTAACCAAACTCCACCTCATCAAGTTCAAATTTAAAATTAAAATCAAAAATTATTACCGCGCAGCGCGCACCTATTTTCGCACAATAATTTTTTAGCTGTCATTTGTCAATAACTGTCAGTTTAGTTGACACTTGGGATAGGTTCCTACTGCGACTTGCGAGTACTGTTCAGTGGAGAGAAATTCGTTCATTTATGGACTGTCAGTCCATAACGGAACTAGCCGCAGTATCCTAGGCTAATATATGACGTGATAAATCGTCGCCATTTTTGTACTGTGAGCACCATGGACGTATTATACTAAATTTTCGTAAATACAAATTTTCGGAGTACTCGGTCCTGTTTAGTTTACTACGTCCATGGTGAGCACTGGCGATTTCGAGGTAAGGTGCTCTCAGTGCTGACTGCGTTCCGTTTTAAACAGTAACCAATATAGCTAACTATAAAGAGACAGCTTCGCAGTATACTAAATTGACGTCACATCTTACAGTGCTCGCAGTGTATATCGGAACATACCCTTGGTAGAATGTTGCCAGATGGGTTTGAGAAAAATGTATCAAAATGGTACCAGATTTTTGTAGCTATAACAGGGAGGGATACCATCGAAATAACTCACCACAAAATGAAAAGCAAGTCTTAGATTAGAACATTTTAATTTTTTTCTTCGCACAAACACTTTACAGCTGTTAATATTCGTCTAAAATTCATCTTTTAATATGCCAATCAGATAATGTCGTGGGAAACTATGTATGTATGTCTAATATAGGGGTTCCACCATCGTCAGACAATTTGTGATGGAATTTTTATCGGCAAAAAACAGGAAACTACAGATTGCAATAGTGAAACGCACACGTCCTACAAAAACTCGGTCTAAAACAAAATCGGTGCATCCGGCCGATCCGATTGTCGGTAAAAAATGAAAGGTTCGGACGCTTAGTCGGTCATATAATCGGTGATAAAAGGCAGCCTGATTAAATCGGACCTAAAAAAATTGTGACGTGAGCAGAGCCCCAAAAACTTTATTAATTTGTACAATAAAATATTACAGATTTACCTAATAGGCACCGCACCTAGTCAATTAATTTATTTACCTACGTTAAATAATAATTTTATCTATTTGTCTATTAACAGTACACGACCTCTATAAAAATTTAATCTAATTTCGCAGATGGTCCATAAAATATAAAGCCATCTACAAAATTCTTCGTAAATACAATCACGTGTCACAGTCCATGACTAAGTCCGAATCCACACAACTCTCAGTTTCTTCATTGAAGTGTAGCCCAGCATCACAAGAGAGGAACCGCGGATGACCCTTTTGGCACGCAATGAAGTTCGTACAGCTGCGTCCGTATCTTAAAACAGAAGTTAAAAAACTTAAACATGACATACAGTATTTTAGGTACACACTAGCTGAACTACACCGGCTTCACATGAGTGGTTTTTAACTACTAGTCTTAACTTTAAATATTTAATGGTTAACTTTTAATAAGTACAATTATCGCGATTGGATTTTGTTACCCGTTGAGTTCTATCCGCCATTTCCGTATCATTCATCAAATCTTTAGATCAAAAATAATTATATTCATCACATAATCAAAATCATGATGAAATTAATTAATAAAAGGTACGGACCTAAATTATAACCCTAAAGTTAGATAGAGACACTATAACTAACTATAGTAAGTAGGTATATGCGTAACGTTCTGGTTGATCTGGAGATCAACTGAGGCGTACCCTACTTGAGTCTTAAGTACGCGTACTTACTCGTGTCTTTATCCATAACATAATAAGTATCATATAGGTCAGCCCGCTACCATCTTAGATTGCATAATCACTTACCACCGGGTGAGATTGCATTCAAGGGCTAACAGGCAGTAAACAAAATGCATATTTACGAGTAAGCATGCTGGCCAACCAAAAACTACAAAGTGACTCCAAGGTGAAGTTGCAACCTCCGTACAAAGTAAAAGAATCTCACAGAGTAGAATAGCAGGCCAAATGTAGACAAACTTACCTATATTTGTGTACATGTAGTGCATTTTCATTTACGGGCGTCGAGGGACACACGAAACCTTCCAATGCTGCAATCAATAACACAATTAATGAGTTGACACCTTCTTGTTAAATTACAAAATATTAGAGAAGGCTTATACACTCTACTGTGCACCCTACAGTGCTACGTCGGGCCCATACTTCTATACGGATATGAGACGTGGACGATTAAAGAAGACCTTAGGAAACGGATAGAAGCGTTTGAGATGTGGGCATATATATGGGCCATTAGCTGGACTCATAAAGTCACGAATAAGGAAGTTCTGCGATGCGTCAATCAAACACGCAAACTTTTGCAGACTGTCAAGATGAGAAAAGTCGCATATTTGGGGCACGTGTTAAGGCACGAGAGATACGAACTCCTACAATTCATCATGATGTGAAAAGTTGCTGGAAAGAGTTTTGAATTATTTCGCCTTGCGAAGAACCGAAAGGAGTATACAAAGCTGACTGCCAACCTTCGTTGATCGGAGAGGCACCCGAAGAAGAAGAAGAGAGAATGGTTGTTAAGGGATATTTTGACTAACCTCTTGCTTGGTTACACGCCGGTACGTTTATTGGCCAGTCACAGGTGTTTAACTTATCGAAGTTGAAGACGAGTCCAGGAGGGCAGTGTTTGATTGTAGCAACGCCTGCATGGCACACTATGTACTCTCCACAATCGGCATTGTCTGTGGGGAAGAATCCTTCACGATGGGGGCACTCTGCCGTAGGGTTCGGTTGTTCTGAAAAATTTATTGCGTTATATTACTCTGATAATAATACCTACGTAATTTATGTACACACGTTCAGGCGTCAGCAAGAATTAGCTACTAACAAACGCGTTACTGTCAAAAGAAGAATCATTGGTAATTTGTCCGTTGCACTTGAGAAAAGCTTATTTAGTAAGAATTTAGGTAATCCAGATAGGAATCTACACGAGTGAAGTGTCGTTGGATTAAAGAAACGGAAGGAAAGAACGGAAGGTAAGCTAATATTCAAAGTATCGGAAGAGTCGAAAGGTGTCACGTGGCGTACTTATATTAGAAGATTATAATAATAATAATAAATTACTAGCTGATCCCCGCAACTTCGTACGCGTGTATTGAGGTTTTTCGGTTCCCGCGGGAACTTTTTAATTTTTCGGGATAAGTAAGTAAGTAGCCTATGTGTTATTCCAGACTATAATCTATCTCTGTGCCAAATTTCATCCAGATCCGTTCAGACGTTCTGGCGTGATTGAGTAACAAACATCCAAACTTTCGCATTTATTATACTAGCGAATGCCCGCGACTTCCTCTGCGTGGTTTGAGGTTTTTTGGTTCCCGCGGGTACTCCTTCATTTTCCGGGATAAAAAGTAGCCTATGTGCTATTCCAGATTATAATCTATCTCTGTGCCAAATTCCAGCCAGATTCGTTCAGCCGTTGGGGCGTGATTGAGTAACAAACATCCATCCATCCATCCATACATCCATCCATCCATCCAAACTTTCGCATTTATAATATTTATTTGATTTGATATTTGATTAGTATAGATAGCTGTAAAGATGAATAGTTACTTACGAACAACGTCTCCACTGCTACAATTCACATCTGAAGGATAAGCACAAGGATAATCTGGCCAATGCGCATTTGTGTTGAAGAGAAGACCATCTGGGCATGTGCGTTCCATTGCTATGCCATCCTATAAAAATATAATAGTTGTATCAGTATTACAGTCAACAAAAAATGCAATTTTTAATCACCCGTGCGCGTGGGCTCAGGCCCGGACTCCACCAGAGCGGAGACAAGACGAGAGGAGAGGAGATGTGATTTAAACATCCAATAGAATTTCGTTATTCCCACATCTCGTCACCGCTCAGCTTCAGTGGATACCACTGAGCGAAGATGTATCATTTTTGTATGGCGGAGATGTGAGCTGTGGCTGAGCTGGGCGGTGGTACAAAGCAGAGATATGAGCTGTCCCTCTCAAGCTGGCGACGGCGCGTAGAGGAGACGAGAAGAGATATGCGCAGCAGCAGCTCAGTTTCACTCTAGCCAGCAGACATTTCCGCTCTAGCCAGCACACATCTCCGCTCCAGTCTAGCCAGTACTCATCTCCGCACAGCTTCGGTGGATACACCCTAGCTGAAAAACATCTCTTCTCGTCTCCGCTTGGGACATCACCGCACATCTCCGCTCTGGTGGAGACCGGGCCTTAAGTAGATAAAAATGTTACCTTGCATTCTACATACGCGTCACATTGTGAAGCTACCGAATAAAATCCATTCGACTCTGGGCAGCTATAGTTGAAAGGCTGCTTTGACGGCGAAGGATTTAGAGTTGGCTGTCTAGGTATACGAGTAACGACGGGTCCAGTTGGTCGTCGTGATGTTGCGATGGTAGGTCGAGGTGTTCTGATAGTAGGTCGTGCCAAAGGATCATCTGCAAAGAAATGATTACGAATATTATAATATTGCCATTATTAGTTTAGAGCTAATTATTTTATCTATTTCTTTTAAAATAACGTACCTACACCTTTGATTTTTGACGTGATAACGTCTTTTAATATGGATGAACACCGACTGCACGCACGAAAAACTGTCACGTTACGCCTGAGCCAGAGCGTGCAAGTGAGAGCGCGGAACAAGCGATAGAGATCGATCGCGTGACGTCAGAGCTAGCAGTTCGAACTTCGAATAGTTCTGCTACTGGAACGCCGTCACGCGAGTTTCTTCGAGAACTTCTAGTTACCACGTAAAACTATCGTCCGTAAACCGACTTTACAGACAACCGTTAATTTTTTTTCTCACTTTCTTAATCCTTCCATAAGGTTGCCGGTAGTTCAAAGCGATAAGGCCGCCAATTGTACCATAGCTTTACCTATTTATTTCTATTGTGTATTTTTGGGTCAACTTGAGAATTCATAATTTCTGAATTTTCCCTGGTCTGGCCTGGTGGGTGGCTTCGGCCGTGGCTAGTTACCACCCTACCGGCAAAGACGTGCCGCCAAGCGAGTTAGCGTTCCGGTACGATGCCGTGTAGAAACCGAATAGTGGTATGGGTTTAATATAACTGCCATGCCCCTAACAGGTTAGCCCGCTACCATCTTAGACTGCATCTTCACTTACCATCAGGTGAGATCGCAGTCAAGGGCTAACTTGTAGTGGTTAAAAAAAATGTGTTTCTTGTATTGGTGTACAATAAATAATATTTCATTCATAGCTAAAAGTTAAACCTTTTATCGTTAAATATCAAGCTCATACCTATACTAAGTATAAATAATATTAGGTACTTATGTAAAAATTCCATTACCATTGACGGAGTCATTCTTGCATTGCACTCTTGACGGATAATCACACGGGAAATTTGGCCATTGCGCTTTAGGATTAAAGTGAAGACCAGCTGGGCAGAATTGTTGAATTGCGTTATTGCTCTGAAACAGTACCGTGAGGCTCATTCAGTGTTGCCGCAACTCAAAGTTCCATACTTACTATATTAATATTATAAATGCGAAAGTGTCCATATTTTCCACCGATTTTGATGAAATTTTGTATAGAGATTGGTTTGCGTTCTAGGAAAGACATAGGCTTATTATCCCGTAAAATTAAGGAGTTCGTGCGGTAAAAAGAAATTTGAACAAGGCGGACGAAAACGCAGGCATCAATCTTACTAGTAGGTATTATAAATGCGAAAGTTTGAATGGATGTATGGATGTATGGATGTATGGATGTTTGTTACTCAATCACGCCCCAACGGCTGAACGGATCTGGCTGAAATTTGGCACAGAGATAGATTATAGTCTGGAATAGCACTTGGCTGCTTTTTATCCTAAAGAATTAATTATAGAGAAAATTAAAGAGTTCCTGCCGGAACCAAAAAACCCCAAACCACGCAGACGAAGTCGCGGGCATTCGCTAGTGTAGTAATAAAATAAGTAAACTAGAAAGTTTTAAGTACCTTGCATTCGACGTATGTGTCACATTGCGAAGCAACTGCATAATACCCATTCGGTTCTCGACAATAATAGTCAATCAGCTCGAACGATGGTCGTTCGGTCGAGGGGCGTACCGTCCCTTGAGTAGGGAACCGGGGTAAGTATGGCGTTACATCAGTAGGTGACTGTGTTACAACAGTAGGTGCAGGTGTTGCAATAGTAGGTCGTGGTGGTACTACAGGGGGTCTTGATGGGGATGGGGTCGGGGGATAAACTGTTCCTTGAGTAGGAAACCGGGGTATGTATGGCGTAGGTCGTGGTGTTGCGACGGTAGGTCGCGTAGGCCTTGGTGTTACATTTGGATGTTGTGTCGGCTGTTTTGAACCGGGTTCTTTATCGCATTGCACTATTGATGGATATTCACAAGGGAACCTTGGCCATTGCGCTTTAGAGTCAAAAAGAAGATCAGCTGGACAGTAGCGTTGAAATGCTCTATAGCTCTGTAACAATCACAAACACTATAATATTATTACTTACTTTGACCTACCTTTGTAACAATACCCTCTGTACATTTAGATTTACGCGGACGAAAACGCGGGCATCAATTTAGTAATAAAAGAAGTAAACAGCTAGAAATTTTAAATACCTTGCATTCTATGTATGTGTCACACTGCGAAGCAACTGCGTAATATCCATTCGGTTCTCGACAATAATAGTCAATCAGCTCGATCGACGGTCGTTCAGTCGAGGGGCGTACCGTCCCTTGAGTAGGAAAACGGGGTAAGTATGGCGTCACTGCAGTAGGTGACTGTGTTACAATAGTAGGTGCTGGTGTTGTAATAGTAGGTCGTGGTGGTACTACAGGAGGTCTTGATGGGGCTGGGGTTGGGGTATACACAGTCCTTTGAGTAGGAAAATGGGGTAAGGATGACGTAGATCGTGGTGTTGCGACGGTAAGTCGCGTAGGCCTTGGTGTTACATTTGGACGTTGTGTCGGCTGTTTTGTACCGGGGTCTTTATCGCATTGCACTTTTGATGGATAATTACAAGGGAACTTTGGCCATTGCGCTTTAGAGTCAAAGTGAAGACCAGCTGGACAGAAGCGTTGCATTGCTTTAAAGCTCTGTAACAATCACAAACGTTATATTATTATTTACTTTTACCTATCTTTGAAACAATACCCTCTGTATATTTAGAGCTACGCGGGCATAAATCTAGTAATAAAAGAAGTAAACTATAAAATTTTGAATACCTTGCATTCGATGTATGTGTCACATTGCGAAACAATTGCGTAATATCCATTCGGTTCTCGACAATAATAGTCAATCAGCTCGATCGACGGTCGTTCAGTCGAGGGGCGTACCGTCCCTTGAGTAGGAAAACGGGGTAAGTATGGCGTCACTGCAGTAGGTGACTGTGTTACTACAGTAGGTTCTGGTGTTGCAACAGTAGGTTGTGGTGTTACTACAGGCTTCAATGTTACATTGGGATTTTCTGTGGGCTGTTTTGTACCGGATTCTTTATTACATTGCACTTTAGAAGGATGATGACAGGGGTATTCCGTCCAATGAACAAAAACATTGAAGTGCAGTCCACTAGGGCATGTATACGCAAGTGGTACGTGATTCTGTAAAAACCACAAGGAAACATTGCCATTATTGGATATATTCCGATTACAAACAATCATGAAAATATAATATTTAATAGATAAAAAAGTTATACCTTGCATTCAATATAATCGCTACATTGATCGTTATGTTCGAAGTAGCCGTGTGCCTCTGGACACTCAAAGTCTAGCAATTTGCTTCCTGGTTGCGGTGTAGTTACTACTGGAGTTTGAGTGGCTGGTGGTGGCTGCGTAGTAGATGGAACTTTTGCTGAAAATAAAAAATATATTTATTAACAACCAGTAAGTTGTGATACTTAATAGTGTGTCACTTATTGCCAGCAATTTTGTCACTCACGAGACAACTAAAAAATAATAATACCGAAAACAAACACGACCGAATAGGCTGTATGGTCTTGGATCTTTGCCTGTTCCGAAGGGGGACAAAATGAAAAACAACAACAATAACCATCCGTTAGATAGGAAGTTGGGAAACTCGCTCGTGGGAACCCTTTGATTTTTCGGGATGAAAAGTAGCTTATATCCCTCTTCAGGTCCTTAACTATGGCAATCTAAAAGATCTCGTTGCTTAGTTGCGGCGTGATTAATGGACAAGTCAACAAACAACAAACAAAAGAGTTTTTACTTGCAAATTACATCTGGACTTAATTTAGCACATTGAGGATCAGTAAGTTCAATAACAAATAAAAACTATACTTATAATATGTACTTATGTATAATTAATAATTTAATTTAAGAAGGATACGTACGATCTACGGACTCTTCATTACATTGCACCTTTGAAGGGTGGTCACATGGATATTCTGTCCAATCCGCAAGAGGGTTGAAGTGGAGACCGACGGGGCAAGTGAATATAAGTGGTACATAATGCTGTAAAAATTAAAAATGGCGTCATTAGTGTAGCATAGTCTATGGTCATACATGTAATGTCTATGAGTTTGAAAAAATAAAGTTTGTCTTTGATCGGAACTCAGGCTGTGTGATTATTAAACGCTGTCCCACTTCCAAATAAATCTAGTCTAGTATATATATATAAAATCGTTAAGGGATAAACGCACAGCCTAAACCGCTGGGGTTAGAAACTTGAAATTTTGACAGCAGGTTCCTTTTGTGACGTAGGCGCTCACTAAGAAAGGATTTTTCAAAATTCCACCCCTAAGGGGGTGAAATAGGGGGTGAAAGTTTGTATGAAAGTCCGTCATTTCTCAAGTTATATTGATAAAACTTGGTATACGAGCTACTGGTTGAAAATAAAGAAATAGGTGTTTCATAGTTTTTAAAAATTCTACCCCCGAAGGGGTGAAATAGGGGATGAGAGTTTGCATGAAAGTCCTTCATTTCTCAAGATATTCTCGAGTTATATAAACGAAACTTGGTATTTTGGCTAACGGTAAAAAATAAAGAATTACGTGTGTCACAGTTTTTCAAAATTCAACCCCTAAAGTGGTAAAATAGGGGTTCAAAATTTTCATGAAAGCTATAGCCATGAAACTTGGTATATGAGCTGCGAGTTGAAATATAAGAAATACGTATTTCACAGTTTTTGAAAATTCAACCCCCAAAGGGGTGAAATAGGGGATGAAAGTTGGTATAAAAGGCCTTCATTCCTCAAGGTATTTTACAAGTTATATCAACGAAACTTGGTATTTTGGCTAACGATAAAAAATAAAGAATTACGTGTGTGACAGTTTTTCAAAATTCAACCCCTAATGTGGTAAAATAGGGGTTGAAATTTTTTATGAAAGCTATAGCCATGAAACTTGGTATATGAGCTGAGAATTGAAAATTAAGAAATACGTATTTCACAGTTTTTGCAAATTCAACCCTCGAAGGGGTGAAATAGGGGATGAAAGTTGGTATGAAAGGCCTTCATTTCTCGAGATATTTTACAAGTTATATCAACGAAACTTGGTATTTTGGCTAACCGTAAAAAATGAAGAATTACGTGTTTCACAGTTTTTCAAAATTCTACCCCCTAAGGGGTAAAATAGGGGTTGAAAGTTTGTATGAAAGTTCTTCATTTCTCAAGTTATGGCCATGAAACTTGGTATATGAGCTGCGGGTTGAAAATGAAGAAACATATGTTTCACAGTTTTTGAAAATTCGAACCCCAAAGGGGTGAAATAGGGGATGAAATTTGGTATAAAAGGCCTTAAATTCTCAAGATATTTTACAAGTTATTTCAACGTTACCTTGTATTTTGGCTTTCGGTAAAAAATAAAGAAGTACATGTGTCACACTTTTTCAAAATTTCACCTCTAAAGGGGTAAAATAGGGGTTGGAAATTTGTATGAAAGTCCTTCATTTCTCAAGTTATAGCCAAGAAACTTGGTACGTAAGCTACTGGTTAAAAATAAAGAAATACGTGTTTCACAATTTTTCAAAATTCCACCCCCAAAGGGGTAAAATAGGGGTTTAAAGTTTGTATGAAAGTCCTTCATTTCTCAAGCTATAGCCATGAAACTTAGTATATGAGCTGCGAGTTGAAAATTAAGAAATACATATTTCACAGTTTTTGAAAATTCAACCCCCAAAGGGGTGAAATGGCGGATGAAAGTTGGTATCAAAGGCCTTCATTTCTCAAAGTATTTTACAAGTTATATCAACGAAACTTGGTATTTTGGCTATAGGTAAAAAATAAAGAATAACGTGTGTCACAGTTTTTAAAAATTCCACCCCCAAACGGGTAAAATAGGGGTTTTAAGTTGGTGTAAAAGGCCGCCGTTTTTCAAGTTATAGCCATGAAACTTGACGTTTGGGCAACGGGTTTAAATTATGAAATACATAGGTAATTCACAGTTATTGAAAATTCTTTCCCAAAGGACGTTCAATAGTCCTTCAATCATGCTGCAACAGAGCAACGGATGTTTTTTTTGCACAGGTTCTTTTTATCCCGGAAAATTAAGGAATGCCTGTGGGAGTTATAAAACGTATGCCACGCGAACGAAGTCGCGGGCGTCCGCTAGTATTATATAAGAAGAAAGCCAACAAATACTCTCCACTAGAAGGCCAATAATACAATTAGCACTATACGAAATTATAATATAGGTACCTACTAGACACAAGTGGGCCCGTCAGACGTTGTCCTGCCCCAGAGCCTAGAACCCGATTGCAGCACCGGGTCCAAATGTGAATTAAACCATCCCGGGACCCACACATTCACACAAAAAGTTCCATCAAAATCGTTCCGGCCGTTCTGAAGTGATGAGCTTACATACATTCGGCAATAGATTTTTATTATATAAATGTTACAAATCAATTAAGTACAAGTTACATAGGTAATATATTAAGTCTTACCTTGCATTCTATATATTCGCCACAATGATCAGAAAATCTGAAGTAGCCAAATTGTTGTAGGCATATATTGTAGTCAGGTGGATTCTTAGGTCCTGGTGTTATTACTGGTACAGGCGATGTGGTTGGAGGTGGCGTTGGTGGCTTAGTGGTAGGCGGTGGTTTTGGTGATCTAGTAGTGGGCGGTGGTGGTGGTGGTTGTCTTGTTGTAGGTGGTGGTGGTCTAGTAGTAGGAGGTCGTGGTCGCCAAGTTATAGTGGGCGGTGGTGATGGTGATCTGGTAGTGGGTGGTGGTGGTGATCTTGTTGTGGGTGGTGGTGGTGGTGGTTGTCTTGTAGTGGGTGGTCGTGGTTGCCACGTAACAGGTGTTAATGGTGGCCGCCTAGTAGTGGGTGGTCGCTTTGGTTGTCTACTAGTGGGCAGCGGTGGAGGACTCCTAGTAGTAGGTGGTGGTGGTCTAGTAGAAGGCGTCGGCGTTACTGCTGTAGTAGTAGGTGCTTCGGTAGGCCTCGGAGTATTCTCTGTGAATAAGGAAATACCTACATCATTAAAAGTTTTTATCAAAATAGGTGCGCGGATTAATACCTAGGGCCTATCTATTGAAATTTTAAATATAATGCAGTAGCCAGTAGGTAAATAAGAAGGCATAAATATGGAAGGTATAAATATGTAAGTGTTCTGTTGCGTTTACGAAGTAGGTACAATGTCTGGTTCAAGAGGGTCCTCAGAATACTAATAATAATAATAATTCGATAACTTTATAACTAACTTCAATCCCTTATTCTAATGTTATATGCATTGCACTGGGAAGAGCCCGACCCCCAAGGCACTGGCCACTAGTTTTGAGGTCCAGGGTAAATTTAAGAAATTTTGTACCATGGTTTACAGAACAAATATAGATTTATTTATTAATTTTAATAAATAATACCTATACCATAAGGCCGCCTTGCACATCACTGCCTAAACTAATTTAGGTAGTTAAATTTATTCTGGGTTTGACATGAAAAGGATAAAATTTAATTAAACCCATTTAATGGCCTTGTGCCAGTGGGCCTAAGTAACTTACAGTTCAATGCAGAGTGAATGTATGTGTCACCATACATTTACTCTGCATTCAACTCGCGCGCGAACTATAAGTTGTATGTGCGTTTGTCAATAAAGATTTATTTATTACAAAGAGTCTTTTAAGCAAAGAATACATACCATCGTTGGGTTCGCTGTCACATTGCACTATTGAAGGATGCTCACAGGGATACGCCGTCCATTCCACAACAGGATTGAAGTGAAGACCGGCAGGGCATGAGAACAGTAGTGCTACGTAATTCTATAACAATAGAGTTTCATTCACTATAAAGAGTTTCGCTCTCTGAGAAATAAATAAAAAATATTTTTTAAATTCAATTAAGCTTTTACGAGACGCGCTATTGAATCATTAAGTGAATCTACCACAAAATTACAGTTTTAGATATGAAGATTTACCTTGCATTCAATATATTGTTCACATTGATCACTAAATTTGAAGTAACCATGTGGCTGGGGGCACTTATAGTTATGCTTCTGATTGTTAGGGCGCGGTGTTGCAACTTTAGGTGGTAGGGTAGTTGTCGGTGTAGATGCTGTGGTGGGTAGAGGAATAGTTTCTTTGTCGCATTGAACATTTGAAGGTTGATCACAAGGATACTCCGTCCATTCCGCCCGAGGATTGAAGTAAAGACCAACAGGGCATGTGTACGCAAGTGGTATATAATTCTGTAAAAATAAAATATATTACTTTTAGCATTGTTCATTCCAATTAAATAGTAAAATAATGAGTGTTTCGATAGAAAATAATCTTTACCTTGCATTCAATATATTCGCTACATTGATTGGTATATTTAAAGTAGCCATAAGCCTGTGGACACATAAAACGACGCAGATTGCTTCCAGGGCGCTCTGTAGTCAATGCTGGTGGCGGGTTGACATTTTGTGAGATTTGGTCTTCTTCAGAGGAATTCCATGTATCTTGATCCCAGGGATCCGCTGAACGTTGTGATCTCTGATAGGGACCAATTTCCTTGTAGTTTATTTTATTTGTATTCACGGGCTGTAATTGACTCAGTATTTTTTTTGATAAGTTCGTGGAAGGTTTGTTTGGAATCCTTGGACTTGGTACAGGTCTAGGAATAAAGTTGGGATGTGCGGGATGCATTGAGTTAGACAATGATGTTTCCGGTGTTTGTTTTTCTAGTAGTTCATCCGTGGAAAATTTCTTGCGATCACTTGAAACCAACGTTTTATCTGTTGGAACAGAAGTAACCGATGGAGGTGTTTGATATACGTAACTGGCATGAGACACATGCCCGAATTGCAGAGTGTTGGGTTGAGATGCTCTATGTATATTTACTGACGAAACTGTGTGGAATTTAGGTGGAGTACAGGGGCTCGATACAGGCTTAGGAACATGGTAGGGACCATTAACCCAGTTTATATTATTTATATGGAAAGGCTGCGGCGGCTGAACCAGTCCAGGTTTCGGTGTTTGGATTTCTATGTGTGAATCCGTGTCAAATTTTGGTGGCAAAGTGGCAGGATCAATAGAAATAGATTTTTCTGGAGTAACAACAACAACCGGTTCCACGTGAACTGATTCCACGGTGTCGGGTTGAGATGGCCTGTGGATATTTACTGATGGAGTGGGAAATTTTGGTTGACTCCAGGGGCTCACTACAGGCTTCGGAGAATGGTAGGGACTAGTATTCTGGTTTATATTATACGTATGGAAAGAATTCGGCGGCTGAACTAGTCCCGGTTTCGGTGTTTGGATTTCTATTGGTGAATCCGTATCAATTTTCGGCGGCAATGTGGCGGGTTCCACAGAAAACGATTTTTCTGGAGTAACAGCAATAACCGGTTCTGCATGAACTGATTCCACGATGTTGGGTTGAGAAACCGTATGTATATTTAGTGATGGAGCTGTGAATTTCGGTGGACTCCAGGGGCTTGATGCAGGCTTCGAAATATAGTAGGAACTAGTTTCCTGGTTTATATTTTCGGTATGGAAAGGATCCGGCTTCTGAATTACTTCTGAAATCAGCGTGTGAATTTCTATTTTAGAATCCGTGTCATTTTTTGGCGGTAAAGCGACAGGATCTACAGTAACATATTTTTCTGAGGTAACAGGAGTAACCGGTTCCACATGAACCAATGGTAGGGTGTTGGGTTGATTTACTGATGGACTTGGAAATTTCGGTTGACTCCAGGGGCTCAATACAGGCTTCGAAACATGGTAGGGATTACTGTCCCAGTTTGTATCATCCGTATGGAGAGGATGCGGTGGCTGAACCAGTCCTGGTTTCGGTGTTTGGATTTCTATTGGTGAATCCGTATCAATTTTCGGTGGCAAAGTGGCGGGTTCCACAGAAAACGATTTTTCTGGAGTAACAACAATAACCGGTTCTGCATGAACTGATTCCACGATGTTGGGTTGAGAAACCGTATGTATATTTAGTGATGGAGCTGGGAATTTCGGTGGACTCCAGGGGCTTGATGCAGGCTTCGAAATATAGTAGGAACTAGTATCCTGGTTTATATTTTCTTTATGGAAAGGATGCGGCTTCTGATACACTGGTAGTACCGGTGTTTTAATTTCTATTGGTGAATCTGTGACAATTTTTGGCGAAAAAGTGGCAGGATCTACAGAAATAGTTTTTTCTGTGGTTACAGAAGAAAGTGGTGCCACATGAATCGAAGGTTTGGTGTTGGGTTGAGCTGGCTTTTGAATACTAACAGATTTTTCTGGAGTAACAACAACCGGTTCTGCATGAACTGATTCCACAATGTTGGGTTGAGATACCGTGTTTAGTGATGGAGTTGGAAATTTCGGCGGACTCCAGGGACTCGATGCAGACTTTGAAACATGGTAGGAGCTAGTTTCCTGGTTTATATTTTCGGTATGGAAAGGATCCGGCTTCTGAATTACTTCTGAAATCGGCGTGTGAATTTCTATTTTAGAATCCGGGTCCTTTTTTGGCGGTAAAGCTACAGGATCTACAGTAACATATTTTTCTGAGGTAATAGGAGTAACCGGTTCCACATGAACCAATGGTAGGGTGATGGGTTGATTTACTGATGGACTTGGAAATTTCGGTTGACTCCAGGGGCGCAATACAGCCTTCGAAACATGGTAGGGATTACCATCCCAGTATGTATCATCCGTATGGAGAGGATGCGGTGGCTGAACCAGTCCTGGTTTCGGTGTTTTGATTTCTATTGGATTTCTACCAATTTTCGGCGGCAAAGTGGTGGGTTCCACAGAAACTGATTTTTCTGTAGGAACAAGAGTAACCGGTTCGACATGAACTGACGGTGGGGTTTGTTGATCGTGATGTGGCAATTTAGGTGGTGATGGTATCCGTTGATTTACTGGTAAATTCGACGCGATTGTTGGCGAACCATTTGAAATCGATGCTGGCGGCGATCTATGAAAGGGTCCAGTTCCGAAATTTGCTTCCGCTATAAAAAGGACAATAGATCACATATTAATAATAAAAAGTAAAATAAAATTCTCTGTGCTTAAAAATTAATTAAGAGGTCAGAATATCAAATACGTCCGTTTATGCCGCATATTTTGCATATTTTGACACTCCAATAAATCAAAACCTATACATCTGTTGACCTAGAATCATGATATTTGGCAAGCAAGGTTTCACAGCACAAGTATAGGCAAAAACCGAAAATCGATAGTCAGGGTTCCGTACTCACAGGGTGTCGAAATATAATCAGGGTTCCGTACTCACAGGGTGTTGAAATAGGCGCCACTAGTTTAGCACCATATATATAAGCCAGTTATTTCACAGCTGATTTATGACATCTTTCTTGTCATTTACTAAAAGAATTTTTATTGTGCGTTGGTACGGAACCCTTTGTGCACGAGTCTGACTCGCACTTGACCGGTTTTTTAATTAATGAAGCAATCTTCGAGCAAGTAAGAGAAAAAAGTATTAAGTCGTATGTTCCGAATTAAAATGCAAACCTAAAAAAATTGTGTGTGTCAGCTCCGACGCAAGACTGGAGTATACTCTTTACGAACGATTATAAAATAAAATATACATTAGTAAATGAGGGTAAATTAACGCATTTTGTATATTACTGAAAGCGCCATGCTTGATAAATTTATTTATATGAATTACTTACATAATTTATATTCATCAAAATACATTACATAATCATGGAAATATAAACAAGTGTTACCATGGAAACATAAAGTCAATAACGTAACGGTGAAAGTTTGATTTTACTCCCCATACATTTTCATACCCTGGGCTTATTTAAGCAAATCGATTTTAAAGGAGGTAAACTCCAATAAACTCCGAAAATCTCAGAGTTATAGGTATAAAGAAAAAAAATTGTTTAAAGCCACAATTACCTACACTTGCAAGTTTTACTCACATAAGGCCCGGACTCCACCAGAGCGGAGAGGAGACGCGAGGAGAGGAGATGTGGAGTCCGGGCCTAACCAGCTTGCGAACCAGCTCACATCTCCGCATTGATCGCGCCATACAAATATAATACATCTCCGCTCAGTGGTATCCAGACATCCACTGAAGCTGAGCGGAGAGGAGATGTGGGAATAACGAAATTCTATTGGTTGTTTAAATCACATCTCCTCCCTCTCCGCTCTGGTGGAGTCCGGGCCTAAATCGCCTAAATGAGTTATTAACTTTAGCATTGAATTTGATGTTAAGACAGATGTTGTTTACTAATTCTGTCAAAATTTTACATTTATTAATTACCAGGTCTAAACGTTACCTACTCAGAGCTGGTACAATTGGAGCTCAGTCACATATCGTTTGCAAGGATAAGTTAGTAACCTACTTGCGTAAAAAGTTAAAAGTGTTATTATTGCAACCTTATTTCAAGAAAATAACAAGATTAAGTACGTAATAGTAGTTGAACATACCCAGTAACAGCAACGGTAAGAACAAAATTAATATTTGAGACACTATCATGATTATGATAGTGTACTTGATGTCACGTGGATACTCCGTAGCGCACTGATTGAAGATCCAATAATCATTGTTTTATATAAACCATTCTTATCCGATCACATCTAGTAACAGTTATCGTTAATGTCTTTGGTCATCCGCAAATGATCAATCCAATTAAAAGCGAAGAAATTAGAATGGCATGCCGTATAACCGCACACTGTTACATTCCTAAATATTTTTTACTTGACGATAAGTTAGCGCACGTAGCGATCTCACCGTTGTGGAGGACATCCATTCCAGGCCTCCATTCCAGGGCTAATCATATTAAAAGAGACGGTTCAGATTTGTATGGGGCGTAGGCCTGGTCTTGTTTAAGTAAAGAAATGAAGGAAAATAAAATACTAGACCAGTTTTTAATCTACGAATTCGTCGTTATTTAATCTTTCCAAGTTAAGCAACACTATACATGAGTGGCAAGGAATATACTACTCTGATGAGTGGGTAACAATGGCGGATTCATATTTTTTGACGTTTTCAATAGAAAACACGTTATTTTGACAATGACTGTCAGAAATGACATGTGATACATTTCGCGCCTACTGCTTTCTTCAGGATATTAGGTTGCCATCTTGGAAACGTATAGAAAACTTGAAATACATTTTAATTTTTTTCTCGTTATTTACTTTACTGTTCTAAATTATTATATTTTTAAAACAATCTATGTATTTTCCTCTATTCATGGTAGTGTGTACAAGAGTAGGCCTAAAATGAACCTTTTCCTTTACGGGTTCACCCTGGTGGGCTTGCCTTCAAAACTACAGTACTTATATACAGTACAGTATGTAGTATGTACCTATTTATTATTTATTTTATAAGGCCCAAACTAACCAAATACTTAAATAAAATTAAAATAGCATAGGTACAAAACACATAAACAAGTGAAGAAGCCACATGAAAAAAAAGTATAGATAGCAAAAAACAAACAATTATACCTATGCTATATAATGTGGCAAAAACTGCGCATTTTATCAAGCTACCTAATGATACACTAATCACAATAATTCCGTGCTGTTTCTTGCTTCAAGGAGGCTATTTCCAACAGTGAATGTATTATGGCCCCTTGAGGAATTCTGCGAGTGTTAGTTATCCCAAATTGCCCCGGCTGGATATAGAACCCTGGACCTGTTACTTTTCTAAACAGTAAAAATTTTTGCCGCTCCTACTGACTTCTAAAATTAGATACACTGTTCACAATAAGGCAATTTCCTTTTTTAACCGACTTTCAAAAAAGGAGGAGGTTCTCAATTCGGCGCATATTTTTTTTTTCTTAATGTATGTTACCACATATATCCGTGGTTTCCAAACCGATTCGAAATTTTTTTTTCAGTGGTTAGAGGAAGCTCGCGAGATGGTCCCATAAAAAATTCTGACTCCAAATCCTCAATCCTGATGCTGTAGATATACCTACGACTCAAAACTAGGGAGTTAGGAAGTTTTGATGGTGAATTCATATAGTAGGTATCAAGTCACGTGTATACGATTCAACTCTGAGTCCCAACTCCTCAACCCTGATGCTGCAGGGTACAGAACTCCTTAAAAATAGCGATTTAGGATTTTTTTATGGTGATTTCTTATTGTAGGTGTCCAGCAACGACTTCATACTTAAACCCAAGTCCCAACTCCTCAACTCTGATGCTGCAGGGTCCTAAGCCGCGGGGATTAAGAGTAATTACACTAAAAAGTTAAAGATAAAAATTCTTTCTAAAAAACCGACTTCCAAAGCTACTGTAAAGTAAAAAATAATTTTGATTTCTACACACTATGTTGAAGTCGGGCGAGTAAAACAAACCTAAGCAAAGTTGACGCGTCAGGCTCGCCCGACTTCAACATAGTGTGTAGAAATCAAAATTATTTTTTACTTTACAGTGGCTTTGGAAGTCGGTTTTTGGAAAGAATTTTTATTTTAGGGAATAATCTAGTTTCTAGATTATTTTTACAACTTTTTATTCTGTACCAAATTTATTTTGGACCAATTTTGCCGCCCTAAGCTTCAGCTGTTTCAGCTTCTATGGTAAATCCGGCACTGTTTCTAAACTAATACTTACCTATTATAAAGAGGAAAGATTTGTTTGTTTGTAATGGATAAACTCAAAAACTACACAACCTATTTAAAAAAATATTTCACTTAAAGAAAGCTACTTTATCAGCGAGTAAACTAAATTTTATTCAAAAAAATTAGAGATCCCTACGAAAATTGCAATAATGTGAATTAAGTCGGAAAACATCATCTTATCTGAGAGCTTACGTGACGTGCGCTGCGTTAATAGTAAAGGTAACACGAAAACAACGTATAGTCAAATTAGTCTTCTCAAAAAGTTCAAACCAAATCCGCGATAGCATATTTCTCTATCTTTTAAGGTAGTCTCACAATATAACCATTTTTATGATTTTCAAATTGCTTTTTAAACAAAGCTTTACTTTCGAAGGGGTTTTTACTGACATTGTATTGATCCTTATCGAAATAAAATGGTTGGTCATATCAAGTATTTAATATAGACCGAATTCGCCCTTTACCCGCATTTTGACTCGCCGCCGTACCAGATGAAGAATTATGATTTTTCTTGCCGCAGTGAATTTTAATTTTAATTTAATATAAATATTTGAACCACCAACAGAATTACAAGTAGTAGGTATACAAAATGTTCAATGGCTTAGGCACTATGGTAAACAATTCAAATTATAGGTAGTTACTAATTATATACAACATCGTGCACATAAGAAAAGTCGTACATAAATAAAATAAGTTTACATTAGGAAATTATTAAGATTACTAATGCAAGACTACGAAAAATCAATGAAAATAACTATCAATAAATATATTTAATAAAAATTCTTTCCAAAAAACCGACTTCCAAAGCCACTGTAAAGTAAAAAATAATTTGGTTTCTACACACTATGTTGAAGTCGGGCGAGCCTCACGCGTCAACTATGCCTATCTTTGTTATACTCGCCCGACTTCAACATAGTGTGTAGAAATCAAAATTATTTTTTACTTTACAGTGGCTTTGGAAGTCGGTTTTTTGGAAAGAATTTTTATTTTTAACTTTTTAGTGTACTCTAAATCCCTACGGCTTAGGAGTGCAGTACCATGCAGCATCAGAGTTGAGGAGTTGGAAATTGGGTTTAAGTATGAAGTCGTTGCTTGACACCTACAATATTAATTCACCATAAAAAAATCGTAAACCACTATGTTTAAGGAGTTCTGTACCCTGCAGCATCAGGGTTGAGGAGTTGGGACTTGGGTTTAAGTATGAAGTCGTTGCTTGACACCTACAATATTAATTCATCATAAAAAAATCTTAAATCGTTATTTTTAAGGAGTTCTGTACCCTACAGCATCAGGGTTGAGGAGTTGGGACTCAGAGTTGTATCGTATACACGTGACTTGATACCTACTATATGAATTCACCATCAAAACTCATAACTCCCTAGTTTTGAGACGTAGGTACACCTACAGCATCAGGATTGAGGATTTGGAGTCAGATTTTTTTATGGGACCACCTCGTGAGCTTCCTCTAACCAATGTAAAAAAAAAAAAAATTCAAATCGGTTTAGAAACCACGGAGATATGCACCGACATACATTAAAAAAAAAAAAAAAAAGATACGCGCCGAATTGAGAACCTCCTCCTTTTTTGGAAGTCGGTTAAAAAACGAGAAAAAAATAAAATAAATGAGATGCTTATAAATTAAAATACAGGGTCAAGATTACAACACAAAGAGTATTATCTGACAATATGATATCAAGAGTCAAGTGATTTGAGTAGTTCGACTTTGAATTTTTGTAATTTTCCACAAAACAAATCAACGTGAACGTGTTAACACGTTTTAAATATGTGAAACTAGATGATTCCCGCGACTTCGTCCGCGTGGATTTATGTTTTTTGATTCCCGCGGGAACTCTTCAATAAAAAGTAGCCTATATCCTTCTCCGGGATACAACCTGTCCTTGTACCAAATTTCATCAAAATCGGTTTAACAGATACATTTTTATGATTCCCGTGGGAACTCTTCAATTTTCCGGGATAAAAAGTAGCCTTTGTCCTTCCCTGGGATGTAACCTATCTCTGTACCAAATTTCATCAAAATCGGTTGAGTAGTTGGGCCGTGAAAGCGTAGCAGACAGACAGACAGACAGACACACTTTCGCATTTATAATATTACTAGATGATTCCCGCGACTTCGTCCGCGTGGATTTATGTTTTTTGATTCCCGCGGAAACTCTTCAATTTTCCGGGAAGTAGCCTATGTCCTTCCCCGGGATACAACCTGTCCTTGTATCAAATTTCCTCAAAGTTGGTTGAACAGATACATTTTCTTGATTCCCGCGGGAGATCTTCAATTTTCCGGGATAAAAAGTAGCCTATGTCCTTCCCTGGGATGTAAACTAGCTCTGTACCAAATTTCATTAAAATCGGTTGAGTAGTTGGGCCATGAAAGCGTAGCAGACAGACAGACAGACAGACAGATAGATAGACAGACAGACAGACACACTTTCGCATTTATAATATTAGTATGGAAGTATGGAAGTATTGAAGTATGGATTAGGGTTAAGTAAGAGTATTGGACCCGCCCCGGCTCCGCACAAGTGGGCTTACCTTACGCACTACACTGCCTTTACATACCTACTTATGTACCTATATGTATTATGTGTACAACAATTAGATGTAAAGTGTATACAAATTGACCAAGTCGACCAACATTTTGAATCCCATATCCCGAAGGAGTCTGTTCACCTTTCGGGATAAATAGTAGATTATTAACCAAGGGGATAAAGCAGTGTCTTCTGTCGCGGGTGACGATTTAAATCGCGAGCGTAATGAAGGACTCGAGGTTTACTCCTGAGCGTAGCGAGGGTGTTAAAAACTTAAATCATGAGCGAAGCGAGGGATTTAAGACGAGTCCTGAGTGTAGCGAGGGATTTAAGTTCACCCAAGACTAAGACAGCTTTATCACCGAGGAAAATACTCTACTTTTCGTACCATTTGCGAAAAAATTAACACAATAACAATATTATCACTGTCACTGTCGCTTTGATTTAACATCGTAACGTAATTTTAGAACATTAACTTATTTATAAAAATAAATTAAAATAAACATAACGTTTATGTATTTGAAGAAAACGAAAACGCGGCAAATTCCTAACCTAGACTAATACATTTTTGTCGGAAAAGCAAAGGCATCAAGCTCATACGGTCTCGTCGGTTTTCGTAATTTTATTTAATAATCATAACTGCATAATAAATGCGTATTCCTTTTTCAAAAAGGTGTTTAATGCTTTATATACAAACTCAATGGTGTAAACACAAATGTAGTTCAGTTACTAAAATTCTACATCAATGAGTTCAGTTTTCGGTAAGTATTCCAAATTTAAATCACATTCTCCCCCTAGAGGATGAATGAAATTCAGTTCAATTTTCTTTCCCTGTTTTTAACAGACTATAAATGACTATTGTTATGTTCGCTTTTTGTGGCATAGAATGACACTTTTTTGAGCAAGTGGTACGAAAAAAATCTTAAGTATACCTATGTTAAAACCCAAAGTACCTACTAGCTATAATGTACGCCAAGTGTCATTATCAAATCCGTTCATTCAGCGTTATTTGACACCAGCTGATGCCCGCGACTTCGTCCGTGAGGTTTAAGTTTTTTTGATTCCTGCGGGAACTCCTTAATTTTCCGGGATATAAAGTAGCCTATGTCACTCTCCAGGTCCTCAACTATACTCATGCCAAAAATAACGTCGATTCGTTGCTCCGTTGCGGCAACCAACAAACCAATGAACCAACAAACAAATACACTTTCGTATTTATAATATTAATATGATACAGACAGACAAAAATGTAAAATATAGAGCCGTGTTTCGATCGTTATACTTACTTCTAGAAAGTTAATAGAAAATTAGAAAATATTATTCAATTAGACGTCCACTCATAGTCTTTAATATTAGGTATGTTGTTTTTTTAAACATTAGCGAAAACAATAAAATGGAACTTCAAGCTAAGTCTAACCTAATTACTAAATACATCATGCCCGTGTGGAATGGTGGCAAGAATGGTAGCTGCATTTTCCAACAGACATGTTGTTGGAAAGGAACAGATATAAATTGTTGGAAAGGAAGCCTTTGCGCCAAAAATGATTATTATTGATTTAGTATTTATAGTGTGCCGTAGAATGATCACGCTAATTATTGTTTAATAAAAATGGCGCAAATTATTGTTTAATAAAAAACTCATATAATAAATGTAGACAGCAGATTCTTGGAGATGATAGAATGAAATTCGGATGATTTTAATAAATTTTTATATTAAGTAGAAAAAATGTTTCATATTACATTTAATTTAAGTCTTAAATAACATTTACCCAATTAGCCAATTATTTTGAATTATATATTGTTACATAAACAAATAAAATATAAATTATTAATTCTAGTTTTCAGCTTCTACGCAACAGGTAGGATACTCGTAGCCGTCGACTGCGTAGCCGGGGCCGCGAGAGAGTAGTCGCGTATTGCCGTAGAGTAGAATTCGTAGCAACTACTTCTGACCTGTGAAATAAAAATACACTCTGTGAAACTTCCTTGGGTTCTATGCACTGGATGGAGTCACTTGTATTGGAGTCTTAAAAATATATTATTATTTCTTTAAAGCCTTTTTAGATGCTACAAAGTTCATCGATGTACCAGCCAGGTAACATACGAGTACCTAGTACACGGGCCTGCAGTTTTTCTGTAGCACTAGTAGATACGTTTCTAAAATCTATCAGTATCCTTAAATCAATACATCTATTGTCTATAATGTATTGTTAAAGTATTTTAGGTTTATTATGGGGTTCAATTATTACTCGTATTTTATTTTACGAGCATTATATGAACATACGAATATTATTTAGCATACAATATTAAATTATGATCGATATAAAAATATTATTTTATTATTATTTGAATATAAGATACTAGCTGATGCCCGCGACTTCGTACGCGTGGATTGAGGTTTTTTGGTTCCCACGGGAACTCTTTCATTTCCCGGGATAGCCTATGTGCTATTCCAGACGATAATCTATCTCTGTGCCAAATTTCATCCAGATCCGTTAAGCCGTTGGCCATCCATCCAAACTTTCGCATTTATAATATTTATTTATTTTGAATTTGATTTTGATTGATGATTTGATTTGATAAATATTGCTAATAATAGTTTTATTCTATGAATAATATTTAGGTAAGTATTCAATTTGAATGGATATACACAAAATAGGTAAATAATAACTATTACATTAAATTAAAATTAAAATAAAATGTTAAAACCAATTAATCTAGTAGACCACTGTCAGAGGGAATTGTTCCCAAAATGCTAGCCCCATTGCCTCGTTGTATCGCGATACTAATTCTCTGGGCAAAGTAGAGGCCAGCATTTTGGTCACACGTTGCATCGAACAGGCGTAGAGAAATTTCTTTAAAAACTATACAAAATTTGATAAATATACAATTTAATAATTATTAATTAGTGAAAAATACTTACGACTCTCACATTGCGCCTTTGATGGATGGTCACACGGGTACTCCGTCCATTGCACACGACGATTAAAGTGAAGACCAGCAGGGCAGCTGTATGACAGCGGTACGTGATTCTGTAAAAAAAATATTTGTATTCATAAACAAATCATAAAACTTTGAAGTTGTTTCAGGTGTCGTTACGCAGCATTGACCCTTAGTCTGTAACTGAATGAATCGTTACGGACCCTCTTTTTTATCTTTGCTTTTTTTTATCTTTTTTTTCTTTATTATAAACGTGA
Source organism: Erebia epiphron (assembly GCA_963932025.1). NCBI lineage: Eukaryota > Metazoa > Arthropoda > Insecta > Lepidoptera > Nymphalidae > Erebia > Erebia epiphron. Next base: position 7,751,545 of record OZ009956.1, on the reverse strand, counting down.
AAGTTTGTATGGATAGATGTATTGATGTTTGTTACTCTTTCACGCCAGAACGGCTGAACGGATCTGGATGAAATTTGGCACAGAGATAGATTGTAGTCTGGAATAAAACATAGGCTACTTTTATCCCGGAAAATTGAAGAGATCCCGAGGGTACCAAAAAAACCTCAATCCACGCGGATGAAGTCGCGGGCATCAGCTAGTATGACATATGACTATTGAGAGCCAGATTAGGCTTGAACTTTTACTCCGTTCTTTGGAAAGAGGTTTGATACCACAGAGGTAGTATAGCCTATAGAGTGCGTGCTTGTAAGCAAGAACAGTAGGCACCGGTAGGAACATAGCATCGTTCCGTCAACAAGCTCTTTAGTCAAAGGAACGCTAGCGCTGAGAGCGCCCATCGCGAACTCGGGACCGAAATTCCGTTTTTAAACTGGAAAAAATGGTTAAATGTGGCATAGAAACATGCAAACATGATACTCGTTATCGTAGTAAACATAATTCCAACATCACATTTCACCGGTTAGTCATATTTTTTAAACTTTCATGTAAAATAGAAATACGTGTCGCGGGGGTGATACAGACGTGGGACGCAAGGTAACATAATACCGCCCGCACCGCCCCGCAACCCCGCTACGATAGCCGACTGTTCACCGAATCGAATAGTGATGTGATGCATTCGACTCGGGCGCCGGCACAGATATCGCTGTTCCCTGGGATCACAACAGAGAAAATTGTTAACAAAATTTAAAAAAAGTTAGCGCCATAGGTTTTGAAATTTGTTATTGCTGATCCGATTTCGTTCAAATTACGATTCAATTTCGATTTAGGGTTCCATGAGATCATAAATTTTAAAAGTCAGCGCCAGATTGAAATTCTTTGTTAGTTGGGAATTTTTTTTTTCAAAATCGATATATTTTGGGTTTCCTTGAGATCACAAAAGAGGAAAATGTACAAAGACAGCGCCATATTCAATTTTTTTGTTACTAGGCCGATTTCATTCAAAATCGATATTTGGGGTTCCCTGATATCTTAAAAGAGGTAACTGTTACCAAAATTAAAAACCGGGCAAGTGCGAGTCGGACTCGCGCACGAAGGGTTCCGTACCATTATTAATAAATAATTACCTTTGTTAATGAACCGCAAGACTAACTTTGTTTGTAGAGGTTTATTGTTAATATCAAAAAAACTATGCTAGTTAGAGCATTGGCTATAGTTTTCCTGTAAAGTATACGTAAATTGCTATTGACCATAATTATTTCAAATTTTTCGATTGGTAAACTCCGGAGATAAGGGGGGGGGGGGGAACGGTATTTTTTTAGACATTTTCCCCGATAAATCAAAAACTATCATAACTAAAAATAATTAAAAATCTGTTTTAGAATGTACAAAGTAAACCCTTTCATATGATACTGCACACAGTACAGTTATCTCACTTTTAAATTTCAACCCTCAGATTTTCCCCCCTTTTTAAATAAGAACAAAAATAACTTCCAATTTTTTTTAATTCCAGTGTCTTTGGGCCACTAATATACACAACTATTCCAAATTTCATGTCGATAGCTTCGGTAGTTACTGAAATAATCGAGTGTGACGGACGGACAGACGGACAGACAGACGGAGAAAGTCGCACCATAAGGGTTCCATTTTACCATTTTGGTACGGAACCCTAAAAAGGCCAGCGCCATATTGAAATTTTTTGTTATTGGGCCGATTTCGTTCAAAATCGATATTTAGGGTTCCCTGAGATCACAAAAGAGGTATCTGTTACCAAAATTAAAAAAGGCCAGCGCCATATTGAATTTTTTTGTTATTGGGCCGATTTCATTCAAAATCGATATTTAGGGTTCCCTGAGATCACAAAAGAGGTATCTGTTATCAAAATTGAAAAAGGCCAGCGCCATATTTAAATTCTTTGTTATTGGGCCGATTTCGTTCAAAATTGATATTTAGGGTTCCCTGAGATCACAAAAGAGGTATCTGTTATCAAAATTGAAAAAGGCCAGCGCCATATTTAAATTCTTTGTTATCGGGCCGATTTCGTTCAAAATCGATATATAGAGTTCCCTGAGATCACAAAAGAGGTATCTATTACCAAAATTAAAAAAGGCCAGCCGTAGTGAAATTTTTTTTTGTTAATCAAATTATGATCAGAAACTAAAGATACATATTATAGTTGTAATTTTATTAAGTGTTATCTGTTGATTAGGTGCGTAAGACTGGTTATTAATTTCAAACAATTTAATTTTTTGAAACATAATTATGGACAGAAACTAAAGATAAATATTAACGTACGTTATGAAAGAATTTATTTTCGATATTTTTATAGTAAAAGAATCAAAGAATCAAACTTATACTTTTATTTTATAATTGCACATTAAAACACAGGTTTGCACCTTTTCTTACATATTTTATGCATTCGATATACATCGGATATACATCAATCCATACTAATATTATAAATGCGAATGTGTGTCTGTCTGTCAGTTACGCCCAACTACTTAAGCGATTTTGATTAAATTTGATACCGAGACAGGTTATATACCGGGGAAGGACATAGGCTACTTTTTATCCCGGAAAAATGAAGAGTTCCCGCGGGAATAAAAAATCAATCCACGTGAACGAAGTCGCGGGCTTCAGACGAACGGACAGACAGAAAGACACACTTTCGCATTTATAATATTAGTATGGATATACGATCGATCATTAAAAAACATATCGGCTTAATCCGCGTGGAATAAGTTTTTTTTAATTCCCACGGAACCACTTTAATTTTCCGGGATAAATATCACTCTCCACGTCCTCAACTATACCCATGCAAATAATCACGTCTTGCGTTGCACTATTGAGGCGTGATTGAACAGACCAACAAACAAACACACTTTCACAATATTAGTATGATAGGGTACAAACAAACACAAACAATAGGTACCGTACCGTTCAGATGTATTTTATCGACTTCGCACTTGCAGCGCACTATTGCCCATCCCTATTTTTTACATATCTATAAATATTAGTAGCTATAGTTCACTTGCCTACGCCGCGCACAAGGAGTGCGGTGCGATAGTAGTACTCTTTACCTTATACTACCTCTATGTTTGATACCTTCTAACTTCCCATAAACCTAAAGGTCCAATTCGTAGTTAACTCTCGAATGCGAAACAATCAAGGAACTTGCTGCAATATGGTCCTAAGTCCTAACCCCCAATTATGACGGGACTATGAAAACACAGTTAAATAGAAGAAATCTTGAAACTTTACCTTGCACTCAACATATTCTCCACATTGACCAATATGTTCGAAGTAGCCATGCGGTTGTGGGCACTTAAAACCTACTAATTGGCCGCCAGGACGCGGTGTTACTACTTTAGGCCCTTGAGTAGCTGGCGCCTGGGTAGTGGGTGGTGGTGTGGTGGTAGTGGGTGGAGATGGTGTAAGCGGCGATTTGCCTTCAGCTGGAATTAATAAAAAAGGTTTTAAAGTTTCATAACAATTTGTAGGTTTTGCTTTGAGAAGGAGAAGAAGAAAAGATGCATGATTATACAAGTGTTACAATTATTATAATTACTGGTTTGCTCGCTAGAGCTTTATTCAGATGGATTTTCTGGATCATGCAAACTATTTGCAAATCGAGCAAACATAATTTGATGTTTGTCTCAAATAGCTTAAAAGGTCTCAAGCGACGCCGAAGTGGCTGTGCGAATAGTTACTTGTATATAACTAAAAGAGTACATACGATTGGAGGGTTCTTCTTCACATTGCACCTGTGAAGGATGCACACAGGGATACTCAGTCCATGGCGCTTGAGCATTGAAGTGAAGACCGATAGGGCAAATGAACATAAGTGGCATGTAATTCTGTAACAAGATACGGTGCCATTAGTGCAAACCATTAATCGTATTTAGCCTAGCATACACTGCGATTCGCGTCCACGAAGCGACAACCTATTTGTTATGAAATTATTACAATATTATACTAGAAACCTTCACGTCAAGTGCCAACAACACAGTTCCAACTCAATCGGATTGACGATGTATGAACGCATAGGTAACGAGCAAAGCGAACATAAACAATAATATTTTTTTAATTTTATATAAATGATTACTATGAATCCCTGGTCCCTCGTTGGGTGCCATTCTAAACATTAAGGCCTCTTAAGATATCAACAAAAGTGCTGACCACATCATTTTATTGAACACAAAGCAATAAAGGGTCTAGTAACTTTAGTGACATCTTATTTCATAGATAAAACATAAAAATATTTCAAAAGTGTTCGCACAGTCGAAATTGATTTTTTTTTATTTTAATTATTTATTTTAGGAGTTCGTTCCGTAAAGAATACGCCACTCTGTAGGGCTTCAAAAATTCCACACAAAATTCTTATAATAACTTAAATCGTTACGAATTAAGTTATTACGAAAGTAAGGCTTTCTCGTATAGCCTCCTATGATAGAGGCTGGGATATCTCTGAAAATTGAAACAATATTCTAACTTCGAAGCTTTACATACCTTGCATTCAACATATTCTCTACATTTGTTACTATGTTTGAAGTAGCCGTATGGCTGTGGGCACAGATTGTTAGGCTGCGGTGTTTTAGGTTGAGGCGCAATTACTGCTGGTTCAGTGGTAGAACTAGAAGGTGGTGGTGGTGCAGTAGTAGATGGCGGAATTTCAGCTGCGAATAACATTAAAATAGATTTAACAACCAGTGAAAAATAATAAACAAGTACAAAAAATGAATGAAGTAATAAACATATAAACAACCTATGCTCTTATAATTTTAATGAAGTCGTGAGTGGTGACCGCGTCTCGACAAACGGAGTATTGGTTAATTATTATAATACCTACTCCTCGAAATAAATTCCATATTAGGAAGTAGGTAATTTATTTAAGGTATACGTACAAGTTGCAGGTTCTCTGTCGCATTGCACATTTGAAGGATAATCACAAGGATACTGTGTCCATGGCACAAGAGGATTGAAGTGAAGACCAACAGGGCAACTGTATGTGAGTGGTACATAGTTCTGTAACAAAAAATAAGATGAGCTTAGTACCCTCAAAAACCATATTTAAATTAGGATAAGTGTGGGCCTAGTGGCGAGGGTGCATAATATATCAAACAATTGTGCTGGTTAACCAAGTCAACATAGACCCAAGTCGGTAGCTGGAAGTGTAACTCATACTATTATGACGTCAAAGTAGACTATAAACCCGGATTGTAGAATCTGCTGTATTACATACGGCCAGCCGGATTAAATACAATACGATTTGAATCGATCGGTCAGCTCTTCGATGAGTCGGATTGTCATAGCGATACATTTTACAATACGGTTGAATGAAGCTATCCGGCAGCCGGCTGCTACATATATAACGAAACATCAGTGTCGGTAATGAGAAAAGACTAAATTATAAAATTAATCAAAAGAAATCTTACCTTGCATTCAATATATTCTCCACATTGATCGGTATATCTGTAGTAACCATGTGGATGGGGACAAATAAAACCATGGTTTCCAGGGCGCGGTGTCGGTACTAGTTTAGGTCCTGGGGTAGGGATTGGTGGTAGTGGTGTGGTTGTTGTAGTAGTAGTAGTTGTTGTAGTGGTAGTAGGTTTTGGTATAGGGACTGGAAACGGGTAACGAGGTTTTTCTGAAAAAAATAATCATAATTTATATTTTATCGAAAGGATTCGCAACATTTCGCAACTTAGCAACTTTTGAACGCTTTGTCGGATGATAAGAAAGTAATTTTTTTTCATAAGAAGTTCTTATTGAAAAATTTTGACGCGATTTTTATAGTTGTACCCTAAAAACGGATAGAAAAGATTATAAAAACCATTCTAAATCCAAGTTCAGACGTAGTCGCATGCAAACTTTATTTACGTTTATTATTTGTATAATTTCAGTAGATATACGTACGGCCGTCAGGTTGTCTGTTACATTCCACCCTCGCAGGATGATCACAGGGATACTCCGTCCATTGTGCACGAGGATTAAAGTAAAGACCAATAGGGCATGTGAACATTAGCGGTATATAGTTCTGTAACAATATAATTATGTATAGCCCAATCCAGATACTGTAAGAATTATATTAAGTCTAAAATCATTAAAAATCATTTTAAAAAATAAGGCTTTATCGTCCGTTATATTGAACTGAGTGTGACGTCATTTTATTTATCGTAATCTTCACACCACACCCTTTTTAATTGAAACATTATCATGGAGGTGTATCCAAATTAACTTGTCTGCCATTTTTGGGAGTCCGCCATGTTGCATTTAGAATGACGTCACTTAGCTAACCTTAAATTGTTATCGGTTTGCCTCCGATAACAATTCAAGGTTATGCAAAATAGGTTTGCCTCCTTTCCTCTTATGATTCCGGCCACTCGGGAGAAAAGGATACAATGCTAACCTAATGTTATCCTAATAGCATCTATAGAATAATTCATAATGCTCCTAATATTTTAATACTTAAAATTTTATTTTAATTTAATTAATTTTTTCAAATCTTACTATTAAAGAAATCTTTACCTTGCATTCTACATATTCGGCACACTCATAATTATGTTTGAAGTAGCCTAATGGTTGTGGGCATACGAAGTCTGGCGACTGATTGTCAGGAACTGCTTTTGGGGTAGGGGGTTGTGGTGCTGGTGTTGTTGTTGTTGTAGTGGTTGTAGTAGGTGGTCTTGAAGGAATTAGTTTTACTGTAAAAAAACAACAATATCATCATATCTTCAGTATTCCTTAATGGCAATTTATCTACAACTGAAGTTATATTATCTATATATAGTGAGTTATTATATGGAATTCACTTCTTAATACCGAAAACCATCTTAAAAGCTGTTTTTTGCCATTTGGTTAAAAAGAAATAGTCGAATCTTAAAATATATTAAGGAAACTCTTTAGAAATAAGCGAAAAACAAATGAAAATAATCGTCTGTTGGTCATTTAGAATAGCGAACCTGAACCCGAACCTGTCCCGAAGGAAGAAGTTAAAGCACGTGAAGTTTCTGTAATTAGTCTACTAAATCTTCGGGTCAAGAGTCTGTCTACCTTTTTTATCAGGTACTAGCAGATGCAAGCGACTTCATCCGTGTGAAATAAGTTTTTAAATTTCCACGGGATCTTCCTAATTCTACGGGTTAATATATGCCTATGACACTCACATATAATGTGGCTTTCTATTGGTACCAGAAATTTCAAAATCGGTTCAGTAGATCCAGAGATTACCCCCTACTACGTCACAAACTCACAAACTTTTCCTCTTTGTAATATTAATGATATATGATATTGTATATTAATGATTATAAATGAGAGATTATTATGTAGGTATACTAATACCTACATAATAATCTCTCATTTATAATCATTACTAGATGATTCCCGCGACTTCGTCCGCGTGGATTAAGTTTATTTGATTCCCGTGGGAATTCTTGAATTTTCCGGGATAAAAAATAGCCTATGTCCTTCCCATGGATACAACCTATCCCTATACCAAATTTCATCAAAATCGGATGAAGAGATATTTTTTTTTATTCCCGCGGGAACTCTTGAATTTTCCGGGATAAAAAGTAGCCTATGTTTTTCCCCGGGATACATCCTATCCCTGTACCAAATTTCATCAAAATCGGTTGAACAGATGGGCCGTGAAAGCGTAGCAGTCAGACAGACACACTTTCGCATTTATAATATTAGTATGGATTACTATTTGATGCAATTTTATACTTCTTTTACAATAGAATAGTACTTACGGTTGCCGGATTCTGAGTCACATTGCACCCTTGAAGGATGATCACATGGAACCTCGGCCCATTGCAAATAAGCATCAAAGTGGAGACCAATTGGGCAAGTGTACGTAATCGGTATAAAATTCTGGAATAATACAATGCAGTATTAGCACAGTTTTTTTAGTAGATATAGTGTTACAAGTTTTAACGAAAACCTTGACCATACAGATAAGTAGGTATAACAAATAGTTCTCACAGCAACATATATAGTACGCGCGTGAGTTAAATGCAGAGCTTTTGTATGTGTCACCATTTATTAGCTCTGCATTCAACTCGCCCGCGAACTGTAATTAATGACATTAATTCAAGAGTAAAACCAAACTTGTGATCACCTGTAGTTTTCTGTGATTTGTATAAACTTTGATGACCTCTCTGGCGCAGTGTCAGGCACTGCTGCCTTACCGTGGGAGGTACCGGGTTCGATCCCCGGCAGAGTCATTTTGGTAATTCGTAATTTCTAAACTTTCTCTGGTCTGGCCTGGTGGGAGGCTTCGGCCGTGGCTAGTTACCACCCTACCGGCCAAGACGTGCCGCCAAGCGATTTAGCGTTCCAGTACGATGCCGTGCAGAAACCAATCAGGGGTATGGGGTTTATAACTGCCATGCCCCTAACAGGTTAGCCCGCTACCGTCTTAGACTGCATCATCACTTACCAACCTGTGAGATCGCAGTCAAGGGCTAACTTGTACCTGTGCTTGTGCATAAGAGTTATTACCTTGCATTTCACATATTCGTCACATCTGTCGGTATATTTAAAGTAGCCATTTGGCTGTGGACATCTGTAGCCAAGCAGACCATTTTCAGGACGTTGTTGAGGCGTTGGTGGTTTCGTGTGGGGCTTTTCTGGAGCTGGTGTTTGATAAAATTGACTATCGTATTGATCGAGATCAAAGTCATTTTCTTTGCTCATTTCTTCCGTGGAATCCATTGAATTCATATCATCGTTCAATGTCGGTGCCACCCAAGGTTTCCCTGGTTGAGGACTGCGAAAGCCATCGCTGTCCAAGTGAGCTCCATCTGTTAATAACAAATAATATTTAATTTCTACTCCAAATTCTAAGTTTAATATGAGATAAAAAATATGTTAAATGTTATAATATGTTAAATATGTTAAATAAATAATCCATACGGATTATTTATTTATCATATTTACAAAAAAAACTGATTGTCAAAGTAAAATAATAAAACGCACGAATAATAATATATGAAATGATAAAATTTTTATTTTTATTTTTATTTTTGATAGCGGTAACATATATTTACCACAAGTTACAGGAAATTAACTATAAAATAAAATTTTAAACTAATCCTTAAATATACCTACTAACAAAAGATAAAAATAAAAACCTAATCAAAAAGACCACCCCTGGTTGCCCCTGGACCAAAGGTACCCATCAAACTTGCAGCATTGCCACGCTGAATGGCGATGGATAACCTTTGAACCAGGTAGGAACCAGAAATGATAAAATATAATAATTAATTGGTGGATTCACTTACCCAAAAATAACAGAGGCAAAAGCAATAGTAATATTTTAGACATCATGACTGGTGCACCTTATGACCCAAGGAGATTCTTAAGTGCACTGATATCGATTCAGTAATACCCTTTGTTATATATATGTCACACTTATCGTATAAAATCTAAAAACAGTTACTATTAATAGCTTTGTTCATAGACAAATGGACAAATTAATTATTAATTATCATTGCTTTACCGTTAACTATTATGTAAAAAAATCATGGTAGACCACAAGCTTAATTAACAGGTATAGATTAGTAGGTTTATGAAAAAAACGTAGATACTTATGCCGTCCAGAAATAAAAATGTAACAAGAAATGAAATATAAGACTGTATTGTACCACCATACCCCTAGTCGGTTTCCACACGGCATCGTACCGGAACGCTAAATCGCTTGGGGGTACGTCTTTGCCGGTAGGGTGGTAATTAGCCACAGCCGCAGCCTCCCACCAGTCTAGATCAGAAAAAATTCCGAAGTTATAAATTCCCATATAGACCCTGCCGGGAGTCGAATCTGGGACGTCCCACGTTACGAAAACAGCGCTCAAGAGTGCACCAGTGTTTGGGAATCACATTCTCGCTTCCGTGCGATATTGATTCTCATACCCTTCTAATATGATAACACTAGCTGATGCCCGCAGCTTCGTCCGCGTCGATTGAGGTTTATCGGTTCCCGCGGGAACTCTTTAATTTTCCGGGATATAAATTAGCCTAGTAGTATGTGTTATTCCAAACTACAATCTTTCTCTGTGCTAAATTTCATCCAGAACTGTTCAGCCGTTCTGGCGAGATTGAGTAACAAACATACATCGTTTACTACTCGGTGCATACATCCATCCATCCATCCAAACTTTCGTATTTATAAAATTAAGTTTAAATTTTGGTTTCCGTGATATTGATCCTCATACCCTTCTGACAGGTAAACTCCTATGATATTTTATGTGAATTTCTAGATTCAGCGGTTTTAGCTGAGCGTTGATAAGCCAAATTTCTCATTTCATTTACAGTAAAACTAATTCCTTCAAGACCACCTACTACAACCACTACAACAACAACAACACCAGCACCACAACCCCCTACCCCAAAAGCAGTTCCTGACAATCAGTCGCCAGACTTAATATGCCCACAACCATTAGGCTACTTCAAACATAATTATGAGTGTGCCGAATATGTAAAATGCAAGGTAAAGATTTCTTTAATAGTTAGATTTGAAAATAATAATGTAGGTATTAAAATATTAGGAGCATTATGAATTAATCTAAATATATAAAAGAAGACGCTGACTGACTGACTGACTGACTGACATATCAACGCACAGCCCAAACCGCTGGGTCTAGAGACTTCAAATTTGGCACACAGGTTCCTAATGAGGTCTAGGGGTGCACTAAGAAAGGATTTTTCAAAATTCCCCCCCTAAAGGGGTGAAACGGGGCTCCAAAGTTCGTATTTTACCAAGCTTCAATACTCCTTCACGCCGCAACTACTGAACCGATTTGGCTCAAATTTGGAATGGAGATAAATTGCATCTTGGGGAAACACATAAGCTACTTTTCATCCCGGGAAAATCCATGGTTCCCGTGGGATTAGTTAAAAACCGAAATTCACGCGGAAAAAAATCTTCACGCCGGAAGTACAAGACCGATTTAGCTGAAATTTGGAATGGACATAGATGATATCCTGGGTTAATAAAAAAGCTACTTTTCATCCCGGAAAAATCCATGGTTTTTGCGGGAAAACTGAAAAATTGATATTCACGCGTGAAAAATACTACTTTACGCTGCACTTACTGACCTGATATGACTGAAATTCGGAAAGGAGATAGATTTTATCCTGGATTGATACATAGGCTACTTTTCATCCCGGAAAATTTCATGGTATATCAAAGAAGATACTGACTCACGCTCTCACTGACATATCAACGCACAGCCCAAACCCCTGGGTCTAGAGACTTCAAATTTGGCACACAGATTCATTATGAGGTCTAGGGGTGCACTAAGAAAGGATTTTTCAAAATTCCCCCCTTAAGGGGTGAAACGGGGCTCCAAAGTTCGTATTTTACCAAGCTTCGATACTCCTTCACGCCGCAACTACTGAACCGATTTGGGTCAAATTTGGAATGGCGATAAATTGCATCTTGGGTTAACACATAAGCTACTTTTCATCCCGGGAAAATCCATGGTTCCCGTGAGAATAGGGAAAACTAAAATTTACGCGGGCGAAGCCGCGGGTATCTGCTAGTACTCAATATATATACTACTAGCATTTGCCCGCGACTTCGTCCGCATCGATTACATAAATTTCAACCACCTTTTTATCCTCATAAGGGTTCCATTTTCGATGTCTAGTGTCTACGTACCCACCAACTTGTCTGGCCCGGTGGCCAAAATTGGAACTAGTTTTAATGCCTGTTTAGTTTTTGTTCTTCTTTTTTTTTATACGACTGCCTGAAAAAAGGAGTAATATGTTGTTTTCAGAGTTCATGTAGGTATGTATGTATGTATGTAAGTTTGTATATTCCACCATAACTTCTATACGCCTGAAACGATTTTGATAAATGAGGTATCGTTAGAATCCCTAGCTTATTCCGGGTGACATAGGCTAGTAAAATTAAAAAAAAAAGACGTGTGGCACTCGGAGACTGCCGCGGTAAATCTATTGCATAGTATTTTTATCAACTTACCTAACACTTTGGTTGCTATGACTACCCGCGTTGCTGACTTCAAATTATATTATTGAAAATAAAAAGACTATTTTTATGAAAAGATGATTTGGAATATAAAGGCGAAATAATTTTAAAGAATTATGTTTGATCTTTTTATTTTCAATAATTTGAAGTCAACAACACAAGTAGTCATAGCAACCAAAGTGTTAGGTTTTTTTGTAACGGAATTTCTGGATTCGGTCTCCACGCTCAAAGCCCGCGATAGAAGCTATGCAATAGCTTAAAGACTAAAGTTGAAAAAAATATACGAAAATAACATTAATTATATAATCATCATCTAGAAAATGATGAGTAGATTTCAAAAATATATAACACTAGCGGCCCGTCCCGGCTTCGCACGGGTAGACATAAATAGGTACAGATATTTTTCATAATGGTGCACCCCCTTCTCCCGCACTGCCCCTCTCACGAAGAGTTAGTTACTCGATGCGCTGCGTGGCGGCCGCCGCCGGCATGTATTTTTATTTTAATTTCATGATATCTTTTGAATGGAATGTCGGATTTCAATAATTCAAAAAGTAATCATCAGGTATTGAGACAGTCTTGAATATTAAATTATTTATTTGGATAAAAATTTATAAATGGTATGGATAACACGGTCTGATTTTGATCGGCATTTCTATCAATTTGTTAAATGTAAAAAAGTAGTTATAGTGACGTAACTACAATAGTTAGACACATGGTCTCGCGAAGGTTTTTGTAGATATTGATATATTCTATAATATTGTCGAACATTGTTTTGTCCTATCATTAATACTCTTCGCAGCGTATGCGATGAAAGACATTTTATGGCTAATTTTTTACACCTTCGGTTGGTTTTAATAGGAATTTCTAAAGATTTCTATAGTAATCTAGTACTAAATATAGCCTATGTTACTCAGTGATAATGTAGCTTTCTAATGAAAAAAGAATTATTAAAATCGGTCCTTTTTGAGTACTTTTTGAGTTTATTCGTTACATACAAAAATACAAAAATACAAATCTTTCCTCTTTATAATATTAGTGTAGATTATATTCCTCGTTACTCTTCCTCGTACTGCCTCGTTGGTCTAGTGGTTAGCATAGTCGACTGCGGATCACGAGGTCCTGGGTTCGATTCCCGGTCGGGCATAAAAAGTTAGGTATTGGGTTTTTCAATTAAGAAATTCTCAGTGCCAGCCCGGAGTTGGAAGTTGGCGGTGTTTCACCCCCGTGCCTCGGAGAGCACGTTAAGCCGTCGGTCCCGGCTATTATCACTAACATGATAGTAGTCGTTAAAGCCCGCCAACCCGCATTGGAGCAGCGTGGTGGGTCTAAGCTCTAATTCCCGCTCTCCTATGAGAGTGGAGACCTGTGCCCAGCAGTGGGACGTTAATAGGCTGTAGTGATGATGATGATACTAGTTTATTCATGGAACTGATAAGTACATCATATTCTATAGATGCTATTAGGATAACATTAGGTTAGCATTGTATCCTTGTCTCTCGAGTTGCCGGAATCATAAGAGGAAAGGAGGCAAACCTATTTTGACAAACTTTTATTTACTTGCAATGTTTGTGGGTTGTTTTCGGTCAAAATTATAACTGAATTTTCAAACCGCTATCCCTAACCGATAAAAATTTTACATACACATTTAATTGGGATAGCAATTCAAGGATAGCTAAGTGACGTCATTGACGTCATGCAATATGGTAGACTCCCAAAAACGGCAGACTAGTTAATTTGTATACAAGTTACACCTCCATGATAATGTTTTAATTAAAAAATTCTTTCCAAAAAACCGACTTCCAAAGCCACTGTGAAGTAAAAAATAATTTTGATTTCTACACACTATGTTGAAGTCGGGTAAGCCTGACGCGTCAACTTTGCCTATCTTTGTTATACTTGCCCGACTTCAACATAGTGTGTAGAAATGATAATTTTTTTTTTTACTTTACAGTGGCTTTGGAAGTCGGTTTTTTGGAAAGAATTTTTATTTTTAACTTTTTAGTGTACTTTAATCCCCACGGCTTAGGAGTGCAGACTGCAGCATCAGAGTTGAGGAGTTGGGACTTGGGTTTAAGTATGAAGTCGTTGCTTGACACCTACAATATGAATTCACCATAAAAAAATCCTAAATCGCTATTTTTAAGGAGTTCTGTACCCATCAGCATCAGGGTTGAGGAGTTGGGACTCAGAGTTGAATCGTCATACACGTGACTTGATACCTACTATATGAATTCGCCATCAAAACTTCCTAACTCCCTAGTTTTGAGTCGTAGGTATACCTGCAGCATCAGGATTGAGGATTTGGAGTCAGAATTTTTTATGGGACCATCTCGCGAGCTTCCTCTAACCACTGAAAAAAAAAAACAAATCGGTTTGGAAACCACGGAGATATGCGGTAACATACATTTAAAAAAAACATACGCGCCGAATTGAGAACCTCCTCCTTTTTTGGAAGTCGGTTAAAAATTAAATATAGATAAAAATTGATTGAGTATGTGCTCAAGAAGTTTTAAAAATTCTTAAGATCCTAATCAACAGAAATAAATAAATAAATCATTTATTTTGCAAAATTCCATAACTCTTTATCATCAACTGAAAATGATGAATAGAAGATGTGTATTGAAGCCTGCGGATCTCCATTGTTGAACATAGGCCTTCCCTAGTAGTGTACGCACGCACATTTTTACCATTGAACATGGTTATCAGATGCAAATCGCCTGAGACGTATTTTTCGCCATAGCTCCGAGGATTTCGGGAGGATCGTAATGGGAATAGTACCAAGAGGTGAGGTATTTATCGAGACACGTGTGAGCGTCTGAGTTTTGAAAATCGGCTGGTAACTTTTTTTGGAATTTTGAAAAATTTTAAAGAATTTTAAATATTTCGGAAAAAACTGACTCAAGAAAAAAAGAAAAAAAAATGGTCCTGGGGTATTAGTTTAGCTACAAAATGGCGTAAAATGGGTATTTTCGTATGTTAAAAAGTGATGTAGTTTCTATGCTTGTTGCGTTAAAAGATGCGGATGCAGACTAGAATTGCATTCAAGTTGGAATTCTGAAAATCTGTTAGTAAATTTTTGAAATATTTTGTAGAAGAAATTTTTTTTTTAAGAATCAACAAAAGCTGGAGTGATTATTGACCGATCGTCATTGTAAGGGTGTGAAAAGATATCTCTAGGTATATCTCTCTATTCAAACTCGTGTTCATTATAAGGAAGTTATCCTCCAATCGCGCGCGGGTTTGCAATCGAAATTTTCTTTCAAACGCGTGTTTAATTGAAGGCGATCAATCCGACAACGCTGTGCAGCACGGGAGTTTAGGAGTGTTGGCGACGATATTTTATGGTGAATTTCATGCAATAAAAGGGTCATAATATTATTAAAAAATGTAGATCTCTCGCAAAACCTAATCAGCACAACCCAACTCCTGTCTGTCTAGTCTGCCCTACCCCTAGAGTGTTTCTGTAAAGCGCGAAGCCAGAAGCTCGCGAAGGAGTTCCTAAATGAAGCGAGCGAGGTCGAGTAGGTAAAGTTGAATGAAGGGGCGACGAAACGAGTCTTCTGGCGTAACCCATCCATTACTTAAAGGCGAACCAAGTCGTCCTTTTCGAATACATGGGATGAAATAGTAGATCGTATTATAAGGGAGCAAAATAATGTCTTTACGGCGAGGGCGCTTTTTTGAATCCAGAGCGAAGTGTGGGATTCTAGAGTAGACTAGCATTGAGTAGGTACTCCAAAGAATGGAAGGTTGTTTAGTTTTGGCTAAGTACTGGAAGTAGGCCAAAACACAGATTCTGAACAATTCTTGGCGCCTCTTGCATTTCTCCATTCAATAAAATTACCATAGGCTTTCATATATTTCTCACGGGATTTTGCAAGTAATAGATCACATTTCTTGCGTCAGTTCTAATACTTTCAGGAGTTAATTCTATACTTTCACTGTCATTTGAAGACCTCATTTTTCAAAATAAAACCATGAATTTTTAACAATCCGTGAAAATTTACGAAAACGCGGCCTGTAGTTCGCGCATTTTTAATTTGGTTTCCTTTTTTTTATAAAAAATTAAAGCCGGCGGCGCGACTATGGGCCGTCGTACCATTCAGTCTCTATTCAAACAATATATTGCGTTCGATTCCTTTAGCGCTGAACACTAAGATGTTCCAAATTCAAAAAGTGCACGGAAATTATAGTTATTTGAGCAAGAGTGAAAAGTTGTTTTTTAACCGCGTGCTCAATTTTGATGACCGAGCAAGCGAAGGATTCTAAAATTGAATCACGAGCGCAGCGAGATATTCAAAAATTAGAATCCTGAGCGTCAGCGAGGGAATCAAAAGAGCACGAGGTGAAAAATCTTTTCACTCGAGTGCAACACGTAACTTTTCATCCCACCTCAACGAGGAAATGACATAACGTGAAAGAAAATGGTGCGCGCAAAGAAATTAAAAAAGTACACCAAGAAGGTTCCGAGTTTGAGTTTTTAACAAATTAAAAAAGGTTGTATGGAAATTCGGCACCATAGAGGTAGAAGTAAATAGGTTTTAATGATGTTTTGAATTCACAAACTTCATAGACGAGTGATATTTACTAACGTGCACACGATGTTCTAAATTCAATTTACTTTATCCTCAAGAGGATAATAACGGCTTTTGCATTCAGATATCGAAGATTAAAAATACTCTTTCCGAGATGGTGGGATGAAAAGATAATTGCGGTGCACTTTTTGAAATAAAGAGGATTAAAAGCTCATTTCTGCCCGCTAAAAGTTCCAGGAAACACCACCTTTGGGCGCACTTAAAGGCGAACCAAGTCGTCCTTTTCGAATAGATGGGATGAAAAATATTGATCGTGTCAGATTGCAGTCTCGTCTTACAATAAAAGTTATCCATGTTTGCACACTTAAGTACCTACTTGCTGCGTAAGTATGGTTTTAAAAAATAAAAGTTTGATTTGTTAAATTTAATAGAGTTAATTCTTTTATTTAGTCTTACTGCATTCAATTGAAAGTTATAAGTTAATGGTCAAAAGTGACCCAAGTCTCCTACTACTACTACTACGACTAGCTGGTTAAAAAGTGGCCTGAGTATCCTAACCAAAGTCTTTAGGCCACGCTTGATCGGAGAAGGTGGAGAAGCGCTGCTCCAATCATGCTCCATTGTCTGCTCTTCATTTGAACAATCATTCATGGCAGCAGGTTAAGGGTAGGAGTTGCAGCGTTCATGCTGTGTTCTCAGTCTGTTCAGATGACAGTACACGGCTAACACGGGGCAGGTGGTGCCTTTTTGGTTGCTAAGGGATCGCGGACGTGCGCTTCTGTGGCACCCGTAACTTTGAAACATCTTTCTTAATATTTACGTACCTTACTATTAATGCTGTATATTGAGCTGTAGTTTTAATCGGCATATGAAGATTGGATTTATTTTTAAATCTAGTTTTTAAAGGGCTTTTATAGATGACGTAAATGTCAGCCCCATAGTTACACATTACATATACATAAAGTCTAACTAAATTCTAAATCCATAACAATTTGAGAGAATTACTATTTTCGCAGCCAAAATACTCAAAGGTTCGCTAAAAATAAAGTTGAAAACATCAATATATGACATTTTTAAAATTGCGGTTCTTCTTCGTTTTTCAAATTGCGGTTACGAAAACATGCCAATACTTAGAAAGTGTAAAATATCTTCTTTACAATTGGGTGAGTCACTTTTGCTCGGATTGTACCTATACCTATTAGCTTTACACTTAAGACGATAGGCCAATAGGGCCTAGGGGACTATTTAAAGGATGCCTTATTTAACAAATAAAATAGTAGGTACCTAATTACTTTTGTTCGATACCTACACTTTTAAGCGCTTGTATTGCATTTTTTTTTTAAGTTGTTAGCTAGTGGTAGTTTCGTAGTCTTTTTTGTACTTAAGTAGGTACATATTTTAATGAAAAAATAAAAAGAAAATTTATTTTTAGATTATATTTTATTGGTGTTTAATCATTTATAACAGAAACCAAATTCATTTTATACCAACAAAACCAGACTATATTGAAAATCAAGTAAATTTAATTATGTGTTAGCATGGTATTTTTTTATTATGGGTTTTTGCACTCGACGAGATCTGCTTTTACGCAACGGGAAAGACGGGCGTCGAACGCGAAGCCGGGGTCGCAGGAGAGTAGCCGGCCATTGCCGTTCACGCAAGAGTAGAATTCGTAGCAACTTCCCTCGTACCTGTGAAACAAAAATAAATGAATAAAACTTACGTAAAATATTACGGCTGTCGTATTTTTTTTTTAAATTTATACCTACTACTAGCGCTTGACCACAATCAGACTTGCTGGCAAGTGGTGATGCAGAATAATGTTGACCGCGCTTGCTCTATTAAAGAAATGCCTATTCACTGTAGAAACCAAATATATTAAAAGTGGAGGTGAAAACGGTAGTCAGAAGGACATTCCATAATCTAGCGGTTCGATTTCAAAACTAGGGATGAATTATTAATAGACGTCCACTGCTCGATATTATAGATCTCATCTCGTAGGGACTTCCACTCGCAGGTTGAGGTCATTTCCCAAAATTTGTGTTTAGTAGATATCGAGGAAATATCTTTTATTGAGTCACCTCGTGGGAAGTATTGTTCTAGTGCTAAAAACTAGTAAGTAGTGCTTTACATATATATATATATATATATTATATATAAAATGACAAAGCTTACTTGTGGTTGGTCACAATGGGGTTGCCGGAATCATCGTTCTCTCCAGCAGGACATTTGTAACCCAAGAAATCTGTAATTAAATGAAAATGAGAATTTTGATGATGCATTAGCAAAAGCGCCGAACTTATTCAATGCCAATCTATCACTGAACAACTTTACATGATTAAGTGGTAACAAGTATCTACTATGTTCCTATTAGTTCTATGTACTAACTCTGTACACTTTATACAGTTGGTAAGCCAGATTGTCATAAATTCAGCGGATCTCGATGTGATAATCACAATGCTACAAATTCGGATCACAGGTCTCACGATCGATTTAAATTCTAGTAGGACTCATAAATAGGTAGGTGACCGACCACTTATAAACCTCTAAATAGTTCGGAAAAGTTACATTCGCGACAGCTGATTTAGTTGTTAATTGAATAATTTTTACTCTCTTGCGTCTAAGTCTCGCGTCACGGTTGGTTAGTTGGTTTGTTTCAAGTCTGGCGTTCCTAAGAAAAAGTAAAGTAAGTATGATAATATGTACGTACTTTCGAGATTACATGAAGCTACATTTTCGGGCCAGTCGCAGCGGCTGATGCTAGGGTTGAAAGCCAAGCCTGTTGGGCAGTACATTTCAAACGGAACACCTCCAACACACATGTGGTATGTACCACAGTCGTTGGGGTTAACTCCCGTGGAAGGGTAGAAGCCGTATTGATGCTCGCATTCCGTAGTCCGTTTAGCTGGCTCTAATAAGAAGAGAACGTTTATTTAATAACATTTATTTTACAAATTCAATCTGTTAGAAATTAATAATTGTCTCCTGGTCGTTTTATGGTTCATTAATGTCTATAGACAGGCATACAGTCAAGGCAGGCAATCTTAATGGAGAAGGGATACTGAATGAGTGTGGTGGAGGAGGAACACAGGTGGAGACGTCTAGGATGCCTGTCCATTGAAGGGGAGCGGAGCGGATATGTGCCAACTGCCAAACCGGCCAATCAAGTTTCTCGACTCGGTCGGTGATAGGTGACTCGAAATATAATGCATGCTTCTGTGTAATCACTAAACTTATGATCAATCTCTTGTAAAGTGAACAGTGGTTCTTTTTAAGAGAAATAAATATATTTATACCGAAAAAAATATCATATCAAGAATTCGATTGGTCCACCCAACATATCTCTGCTCCGCTCCGCTTCAAGGTAAGAGAATGTCTGGTCACCCTTAGAGAATGTCTGGTCAGTTTTGGTCCAATAGGACATAAAACTGTCATGACTAGAGAGATCCGGCGCATATGACTTACGTCTTTAAATGCTCTCCGATGTACGAGGTGTAGGTAATACAGTCAATTCAATTTAACGTAACGCGTAATTTCGTAACAGAAAAATCGAAAAAAATTGTTTAGCTAAATAAGCTAATCTGATGAGCGAGTAATGTGAGATACATTTTGGTTGTGAAGGAAAATTAAGCTCAAAATTCCTGTGTAATGTGTAAAATATAGCTGGAGTAATGGTCACTAAATAAATACATATGTACATACGCGAGCGTCCTTTGCAAGGCACGTCACTCGGGTACCCGCAGGGATCTTCAGGCCAGGATGCGTTGGAGTCAAAGTAGAGCCCATCAAGGCACTGCTTCTCAGTCGCAGAGAAGTCCTATAAGTGAAAATTAGTTCCTGATTAAGTATTTCTTTCACAATATTCCAAGCTAGATAGATTTCGTGATTAGGTAATTTGTAGTTATCAGCTAAATTGGTGAACTGTTGTTTTCTTTGATATTTGTAGGTACATGTAGGTGAAAGATAACCAACTATTACTCTTTAGTCTTTCCCTCCTGACAGTAACGTTTGGGATTTAGTGGGAACGACTGAAGTGATTGTTTTCAATAGTAATAATTATTGTCATTGTATGGCAACACTAAAGAATCCTTCCGTTTTAATGATCTAATTACTTACTCTGCACTCAATGTAGGCATCACACACTCCATCTACGGGAACGTAGCCATTTCGGAGTTTACAGACGGAGCTCCCTCCACCTAAAGCACTGGCTGTAAGGGACAATATGTAATTAATTACATTATTAATTAGATTAATTACATTAATCAATATGACGGTATTTGATACCAATTTATAGAACCTAGGCATAGAAGTAGTAGGCATAGGCATTTAAGGATGCGCAAGTCCTCGGAAGAGCTGTTTGGCGTAAAGTGGCACAGGCATTAGTTCAGCTGTATAATAAGATAGGTATATAAAAAAAGTGCCCTTCTGTTATTCTTTCAGATGTTGATGTTTGGCACAGTTATTACTGGAAAATGAAGGATTTCTATGGAAGTATTAAAAAATATTCACAACCCAGCTATATCAATCTATCTTCTAGTGCCATCTCCTATCGGAAGTTGACAACGTTATTATATCTTACAATCTCTATTGACTGCTTTGATTTGTTCGCCACTCATGTTGGAGTTATATCAGTAGGTAGCAGAAGTTTTTTGCCAGGATATAGTATTTGTGTAGGACTTGACTTTTTAATCCTTTATTTTGCCTTTCATAACTCGTTATAACTTATGGGCTATAATAATTTTAATATACATTTCAAATTAATAAATAATAATTATTGTTAAAAAAAATACTTACCCGATGCAACGAATGCAGCGAAACAAACGAAGAA
The DNA here is from genome assembly GCA_963932025.1 of Erebia epiphron. NCBI lineage: Eukaryota > Metazoa > Arthropoda > Insecta > Lepidoptera > Nymphalidae > Erebia > Erebia epiphron. The sequence goes on along the minus strand of OZ009956.1, from coordinate 7,730,187 downwards.
AAACATTTTTATTATTTTTTTTGTTTTGAGTAAAGGCAAACCCACGAGAATGAGGTCAATACAGTGCAGACATACTGTTTTATATTCAAAAGTCAAATTAATTTGAAATTAGTCTAATTAATTTAAACGTCATTTATAGTAATATCAAGCATATCAATGTTGTGGCTAGTGATATCTAACTGATAATACCAAAGTCATTATTGAGCTATGGAACTCTCATTGTAGATTGAAGAGCCATAGGTTAGTAAATACAGCTACTAACAAAAATAGAATAGAAAACACAAAAAAATCGTCAAAGTTTAAAAGTTTTATTTCACTTACTATACCCATTTATAAATAAAATCGACAGACCCTACAGCATCACATTTCACAAAAGTGAAGTGATAAAAGTGATTGAAAAATCCGAATTGTAATAATGAAACTGCTAAAAGGGATTTTAAAGTAATTTTTTAATTAATAAATGGCACTTCCGTAAATTGACTACGACAAACACTGCTTAGAAATGTTAATTATAAAATAACGATGACTATGAGTAGGTACAATGTCTTACCATTTGATTTTATTTACACAATTACACAAAACTAATTATACATTAAACGAAAGGTGATTCTAGTCTCTATTCTTCTAATTCACTTAGTAGAGTCGGGACCACATTTTCTACGTCCCCTTCTTCAGCAAGATTTTGCGTTGGCCTGGGTATGGTATAGGTTGGTACATTGGTAGGAAATTTCGGAACCAAATTGTCTACTTCCCCTTCTTCAGCAAGATTTTGCGTTGGCCTGGGTGCGGCATAGGTTGGTACTTTGGTAGGAAATTTCGGAACCAAAGTTTCTACGTCCCCTTCTTCAGCAAGATATTGCGTTGGCCTGGGTACGGCATAGGTTGGTACATTGGTAGGAAATTTCGGAACCAAAGTTTCTACGTCCCCTTCTTCAGCAAGATATTGCGTTGGCTCGGGTTCGGCATAGGTTGGTACATTGGTAGGAAATTTTTCGGCAGTGTATTTCGATTTTCCGGATTTCAGAGGATTTTCTGCAAGTAGCCGTTGTCTCCTTTCTTCCTTTTCCTTGGCTTGGGCAGCGCGAGTTTTGAGTTCTTGTGGGCAAACTGAAACATCCTCGGCGTTGACACAGGTCTCACTGAGATCGTCGAAAGCAGAGTAACCACCGCAAGCTAAGCGACGAGGCTTGCCCTCGATGCAAATGAAGTACACTTGACAATCGCTGGGTGACCTGCAAAGAGTGAGAACAAAACTATTAAACAGAGTTTCAGCATTTAACGCTATTTCACAGCGCGTTGTTACCATCGATGTATAATTATTACGATTTACCCTTTTGTGACCTTTCAATGTAGGTAAATTGTAACTTCCTTGTTGACTAGATGCATTGCAGATGTAATCTATATATATATATATATATATATATATATGTCACCGTAAGATTGTAAAAACCGTTAGATTATAATCTAACTCGCGAAATTGTAAACTGTCGAATGATTACAATATAACGGATTATTTTTCGGTAGATCGGTTGTAATCTGTTAGGTTTATTAACCCGATAGAACCTAAGTGCACTAAGGGCACTACTTGATTATTTATGTCGAACCCTAACCTAACCTACAAGAAAAAGACAAGAAAACGTAAATACAATGAATATTTCAAATATTGACACTTAAAACATTGAACGCACAATCTTTCGACTGTTTACAATCTATCGAAAAAAAAAGCGTTAGATTACAATCTTATGGTGACATATATATATATATATATATATATATATATATATATAACAAAAAAGAATAAGCAAAATTGGTCCAGCCGTTCACGCGTGATGCCGTGACCAAGAGAAATAGGGATTCATTTATATATTATATATATATATAATATATAAATGAATCCCTATTTCTCAGGCATCACGCGTGAACGGCTGGACCAATTTTGCTTATTCTTTTTTGTTGCGTTTGTTTGGACCCCGGGATGGTTTATATTTACAATTGGACCCGGTAGGGGGCGCTGCAATCGGGTTCGAGGTTCAGGGCAGGACAAAGTCTGCCGGGCCCGCTAGTAAAATACAGGGCGTCCCACGGCTATGCCGCATGGAGGGGAAGTACCTTAAATATCGTAGATGGAACGTTTCACTGAAAGAAGACTTCATTTCATTTTAGTATACAATTTAAACTGCATTCATAGATTTTTAAATAATTGCCTGGTTGAACCGGGACTCGAACCCGCTATACGAGAAAAAAAATTACCTGTAGCTTTATCATACCGATCGAAAGGCTTCATTATAAGGATTATTTTTTGCTTAATAACTTAGCATCAGAAAGAAAAGGTTGACCATGAATTTTAACATTTGATGTCAGTTCTTCTGCAATGCAAAAAAACTAAAATAATAATAATAATAACGAAAATCACTAACAAAAAAGAATAAACGTTTGAAAATGGAACACATTTTTGAACTATTTCATAAAATCAGCCAGCCGCATTGTGACAGACAAAACTTGTATACAACCGGTACTTGCTAATTACGTATCTCTTTATCATTTAACATGCACCATCATGCACTTACTAAATCATAATAGGGAAATTATGGGTACTTCTCAAGTGAGTGCTCATTAGTAATAGGTAATTAATTTAAAATGATAATTTCTTCATTGCCATCTCTGGCATTGGCAATGAAGAACTGACAATGTCAGCTTTTCTTCATTTTTCTGAACAAGATTTTACATCAAAAGACAAAATTCATGGTCTTCCTTTTATTTCTGATACTAAGTTATTTAGCAAAAATAATCCTTATAATGAAGCCGTTCGATCGGTATAATAAAGCTACAGGTAATTATTTTTCTCGTATAGCGGGTTCGAGTCCCGGTTCAACCAGGCAATTATTTAAAAATCTATGAATGCAGTTTAAATTGTATTTTAAATTAAAATGAAGTCTTCTTTCAGTAAAATGTTCTATCTACGATATTTAAGGTACTTCCCCTCCATGCAGCATAGCCGTGGGACGTTCTGTATATAGTCGGTATTGAAATCTAATGTCATCACTATAGAGGGCTGCTATAAATTGAAAAACAAAAACGTTGCGTTTGATCTTATCTAATTTTCTTTCTTTCTCTTTCTCGATGTGTTTGAATTTTGCAATTTTCCGTTTCAATATGTAATTCAATATGTATAGTAAAGAAAAACCATATGAAAACTTTTCAGATTTGAAAGGTAACAATTCTTCCAGAAAAAAATCTATAGAATGACGGATATAAAAAGTCTCTAATAATTCTTCTAATCTAATCTCCAATAATAATAGGCATGATGACTGCTTTTGAAAAATGGTCAGATTATGTTCGGAAGTATCTACTATTTCGAAAAAATATCTTATTTCAGCAGAAAAATAAGGTTTGGTAGAGAAAATTGGCATTTAAAATTTAAATTTCAAAATTCACGCCAAAACGCTAGCCGGTTTCATGGCGTCGTTTATGACGTCACTATTGTTTTTACCAATGTACTCTGTGCAGTGTGCAGTAAACAATAGTGTGATTGTTAAAGCTCGAAAACAAACAAATGTGACGTCATTCGCTTCTTGGTGTTTTATCCAATATGGCGGATTGCTGTATTTTATAGTTTTATTTTATCAAAATAAATAGGTAGCAATCTCACTCGAAATAGTAAAATAAATAGGTTTTTTATAATCCATGAATCCTATTTCATTAGATAAATTCATAATTTAATTGATTCTTGGTTACTGTCATCATGCCTATTCTAATCCTTTCCCGGTTAATCTGTTAAGCAATCCGGTTTTTAACGCAATTAAATCACAAAGACATATATTAAATCCCGTTCCGAGCTACATATTATCTGCGAGCGACATAGGCTGCTTTTTATTTCGGAAAATTCCGGAATTTATTTTTGAAAAAGCCATGCGGATGAAGTTACGGGCCTCATCTAGCACTTGACTTTTAAGGCGCTGTGAGCTCACGAGATGAAAACAAAAGCGCGAGGGGGTGAAATCGATCAAGCGCATGACGCAAAAAATGCAAGAAATCATTTGTAAAATAATAAATATTTACTTTTCAAAACAAATTAATCCGACAATGTGTTTGATTTAGAAATATGAATTTTATCTTATATTTCTAGAGCAAATTATTGGTTTCAATAAGGAGAAAAATTGCTTTAAGTATAAAACTAAATGATTGCATCAGCGCATTGCTTAGGAGGTGCCCAAGACTATTCTCAGTATAAGCCGCATGCGCTAAACTGCTGCTTATTATCAATAATAGTTAGGTAAGTACTATAAACTAGATGATTCCTGCGACTTCGTCCGCGTGGACCAATTCTTTTCGATTCCCGCGGGAACTCATGAATTTTCCGGGATAAAAAGTAGCCTATAACCTTCCCCGGGATATAACATATCCCTATACCAAATTTCATAAAAATCGGTTGAACAGATGGGCCGTGAAAGCGTAGCAGACAGACAGACAGACCGACAGACACACTTTCGCATTTATAATATTAGTATGATGTGAAAGCAATCACTCGCATGAACGGTGAAGGAAAACTTCGTATAAGGAGACCTGCATACCCGATAATTCGTAATGTATTAAAGTCTTAGTTATAGGTCCTACTCGAGCTACCCGAACTAGCGTGAACTCGTCTAGCGGAAAACTCGTAGCTTAAGAATAGATACATTAATCTTTTTATATAGAACAAAATAGTAACATGCAATAAACAAAAGAACAATATTTTGCAAGTATTATTTGCCCTTACAAAGGAGTAAGTAGGTATGTAATAATAATTAATACCTATACAATTCTAGCTTGTATGTTAAGAAGACAGACGAAAACAGGTCCTTTCCCGGGATGTAACCTATCTCTGTACCAAATTTCATCAAAATCGGTTGAGTAGTTGGGCCGTGAAAGCGTAGCAGACAGACAGACAGACACACTTTCGCATTTATAATATTGGTATAGATAATTAAAGTTCGGCACGTGCGGCTCTTGAGCCTCGTCCTAGGTGTACGAACAACTCCGCATTCCGCAAACGGTTGGTATTTTGAATTTAAACATAAAACATTACATAATCTGAAGGTCGGCTCATCAGTGACATTTAGCTCGACCTGCGGCATGACCGGCCATTAGGTAACCTGTTTTCGTCTGTCTTCTTAACATACAAGCTAGAATTGTAGGTATTAATTATTATTACATACTCCTTTGTAAGGGCAAATAATACTTGCAAAATATTGTTCTTTTGTTTATTGCATGTTACTATTTTATTCTATATAAAAAGATTAATGTATCTATTCTACGAGTTTTCCGCTAGACGAGTTCACGCGCGTTCGGGTAGGTCGAGTAGGACCTAACTAAGACTTTAATACATTAAGAATTATCGGTGCAGCAGTGGCGATTCCTGGTGGTCAATCTTGGGTTGGCGCTAGCTGATGGATAGGTATTTTCTCAATAAAATAAGTACTATATATAGGTATAGGTAAATAGGTACCTTAATAATCCATACTAATATTATAATTAATGCGAAAGTATGTATGTCTGTCCACCTGTCTGCTACGCTTTCGATTTTGATCAAATTTGGTACAGGGATAGTTTATATCCCGGGGAAGGGCATAGGCTACTTTTTATCCCGGAAAATTAAGGAAGTTCCCGCGGGATTTGAAAAAACTCAATCCACGCGGACGAAGTCGCGGGCAAAGTCTAGTAAAATATATCACTGATTAGGGGTAGGATAAGTTCAATATAACTGCCATAGCCCATATCCCTAACAGGTTTACCCGCTACCATCTTAGACCATACCATCTTAAACATCAGTACACATTGTAAGTGAGAAATGTTCTGTTTATGGTAATTTGAGTACTCTGCAAAGCATTTAAATTTGTTACACCTGTAAAATTCCAGGGAAAATTAGCTCGTGAAAATAGCAAACAAGGCCAACAAAATAATTATGCTTTTTTTTTCATAGCCTGCTAACCACGGATATAAAATACCTACCTATACTGATTTTCATTGAAATGTCGAGTAGGTATAATGTATAAATAAGGTTTCCTTACGAAGTTTTCCTTCACCGTTCATGCGAGTGATTGCTTTCACATCATTCTAATATTATAAATGCGAAAGTGTGTTTCTTTGTTGGTTGGGAATTAAAAAAAAACTTAAACCACTCCGACGAAGTCGCGGGCATCAGCTAGTAATATATAACTCCGAAAAATTAGAGGTAGGTAATCGGTATTTCAAGTTCAACCATTACTTTATATATTACTAGATGATGCCCGCGACTTCGTCCGCGTGGATTGCTGATTTTTGTTTCCCGCGGGAACTCTTTAATTTAACGTGATAAAAAGTACCCTATGTCCTTTCCCGGGATGTTATCTATCTCTGTACCAAATTTCACCAAACTCGGTTGAGAAGTTGGGCCGTGAAAGCGTAGCAGACAGACAGACAGACACACGCATTATATATGTCACCGTAAGATTGTAAAAACCGTTAGATTACAATATAACTCGCGAAATTGTGGTATGATACAATATAACGGATTATTTTTCGGTAGATTGTAATCTGTTAGGTTTATTAACCCGATAGAACTTAAGTGCCCTTCTTGGGTACTGCGGGTACTACTTGATTATTTATGTCGAACCCTAACCTAACCTACAAGAAAGAGAAGAAAACGTAAATACAATGAATATTTCAAAAATTGACACTTAAAACATTGAACGGTTCACAATCTTCCGACTGTTTACAATCTATCGAAAAAAAAGCGTTAGATTACAATCTTACGGTTTTTACAATCTTACGGTGACATATATATTACTAGCTGATGCCCGCGACTTCGTCCGCGTGGATGTAGGTTTTTTGGTTCCCGCGGGAACTCCTTAATTTTCCGGGATAAAAAGTAGCCTATGTTTTAATCCAGGTTATAAGCTATCTATGTTCCAAATTTCAGCCAAATCGGTTCAGTAGTTACGGCGTGAAAGCGGAACAAACATACAAACAAACTCACTTTCCCATTTATAATATTAAGCAAGGATAAGGATATCGCATTTATATATTAGTATGGATGACATTATAATCAATCTTATATTATGTAACAGAATAAATCGAGACTACCTTCAGTGTCAATGAAATAATGAATCAAAATTAATCGTTTTGTAAATGTCATGCAATTCGTCATGATTAAATAACGGAGGTGATCTTCTTCTGATATTTTTAATTTGATCGATATTGTTTAATATGGAAAATAATGTATATTTAATGAAAAAACTTGTTTTTAAATTGCTCTATATTTCCAAGAATGGGAAACCGTTATAAATTAATATATTTCTGTCAAGGTCTCATCTCGACAATGACCTTGCTAACTTTAAACATCAAGGGTTAGTTCGGAGAGTTGTATTTTTTCCACGCAAAAAATATTCATGAAACTACCCTCAAAACTCATGCGATTCATTGTTAAAAATCTTAGTTAAAAACTATAAACTATGTACTATTGTCTAGTATATCTTCAAGTAACTGCCTCTGTTCGTCTGTATGTCTGATTATTATCTGTCTGTTACATGCTCACTTTTGTTGATTAGATTTTGACGATGACCACGATTGCCATTAAAAGAGATGAGAGATGAGAAAGAAATAGGCTACTCTTTATCCCGAAAAATCAAAGAGTACCCACGGGATAAAAAATATCCTAAATCGCGTCTAGTAAATAAATAGGTAATAATTGATGATTAATTATGAGTAAGTACACCTAAAATAATGCAACAGTCATACCTATAGAACCTAAATCCAGCAGGCGGTCCCAGTTCCTTGGTTGTAGGCACTTCTGGACAGCGGAATCCGAGGAAGGCTGAAAAGTTTTGAAACTATTTTTAACAATATTATTAGCACACAACAGAAGGTGTTTACTGTTCAGTGTAAACATTATTTTTTCTGTAAATTAATGATGTTAGACGTTGATCAGACTTTTTATACGACTGCCTGAAAATATTGTTTTCAGGGTTCATGTATGTATGTATGTATGTATGTATGTATGTGAGTTTGTATATTCTACCACAACTTCTATATGCCTGAACCGATTTTGATAAATGAGTTATCGTTAGAATCCCTAGCTTATTCCGAGTGACAAAGGCTAGTAAAATTTAAAAAAAAATTGATGGGGTGACCATGGTTCCGCATTAAAGACTAAAGTTGAAAAAAAAAATTGAAAATAAGATTAACTATATAATCATCATTTAGAAAATGATGAGTAGATTCCAAAAATATATAACACTATAGTTCAATATCCAGTGATTCACAATAAAATATCATTGAATAAAAATGTGAATAAGATTCCAAAGGTAATTAATTACTGTGGTATCGTTACGTAGTAGCAGTGGTAGCCGTACTTCCATTCGAGGGGGATTTTTTACTACACGACTGTCCAAAAAAGGAGTGTTATGTTTTCAGGGTTCATGTATGTATGTGTGTCTACGGCAGAGCAGTCGTATTTTTTAATATTTTTTATTATATTCACTTGTTCTGTAAATTAATGATGTCAGACGGTCATCAGACTTCTACATATTATATACCCGTACCTACCGGTAGATCTACATTGAGTTTAGCTATGGAAATAAACCGACTCTATTACCACTATAGCTATTGGTAGCTGTTGGAAATAAAATGACTGATAGAAAAGTACAACACAAACGTATATAGCTCAAACACTTGTGTCTAGTAACATGAGATTTTGAGAACTTGAGCACTCTAAAGACCTACATTAGGATTTTTAGAAATTCGAGCAGGTTCCTTAAAAGCTACGCAGACAAAGTACCTACAACGACATTGAACCACGTAAAAGGATTCATGTGTCTAAAACTGATTGTTGCTTTTACAACATTTGCCGAGGTGATAAATATGCGTATCGGATTAAAATTTGAAGTAATTTTTCAAAGATTGTTTGGATTGTATTTGGAAAGTTATAAAATATGATATTTCTATGCTCTGCTTGGAAATTTGAGCATTATTTTGACAACCTTCTTCGAGATAAATCGAAATTGCTGTACTGGCCAAATACATGCGAGCAGCGGTCGGCTAAAGTTGTATGAAAATTCATATCTGTCGTGGTTTAGCGGCTTTATAAATTACATTGCAAATTTATATCTGTCATGTAATTTAAAAACCGGCCAAGTGCGAGTCGAACTCGCGCACCGAGGGTTCCGTACAAACTGTGACTTGGTAGGCCGTCTACGATGTGGTGGCCGGCCCTTGGAGCTGTGAAAAAATCAAGCTTCTAAGCCAACGCAATCAAAAGATACAGCCGTTTATGCTGCAATTTTTCGACACTCGCAAGGGAATCAAAACTTACAGGGTACTTCCCGTGAACTCAGAATCTTGAAATTTGGTACGAAGCAACGTCTTATAGCACAGATACAGGAAGAATTGCGAAAAGCATCGAAAGAAAAATATTTGAAAACCTATGAAAATTTTGTTCAATGGAAAAATGAAAGAAAATCGAAATCGAAGTTCTGTCTAGGTACTACTTAGTTTTAATTTCCGCGCATTTTTTTAAGAAAATTACTATAGGTACAAGCCTTGGCCACAACTAGGCATTGATGGACTTACGTATGTTTGCCTCGGCTTCGCCTCGGCCCACATTTACACGTTCGTCCTTCAATGCCTGTTTTGCTGGCCGCTGCAGTAATGTACTATATTTTTGTAGAGGAAAGATCTGGATTTAGAGTAATAATCAAGTCTAAGCCGGATCGAACAACAAGTTTGTTAAAAAATGCTATTTTTTGTAGCCATCGTCATTTTTCAAGATTTACAAAACGGGTTCGAGTTATGTACCTGTTGGTGTTTGCTGGGCTACTAAATTACTTTGAGATTGGTCATTAATAGTAATTATAGTTTATAGAGTATGTAAATGTGTTTTAGCGACGAAAATATTTCAATAAGTAGGTACTGATTCCTTGGAAATATTATGCCGGTTTTATCGTGAATTATGTAAATTATTTGCGTGACTAAACTTGCCTAATACTTTACATATTATACCTTCATTAAATTATTTAAAACAGATTTGTTATTGAGACGTACCTAATTTAATTCAACTGATATAATTTTATAGTTAGCTGATGCCCGCGACTACGTCGACGAGGTTTTTTGGTTCCCGCGGGAACTCCTTAGTTTAGCCTATGTGTTATTCCAGACTATAATCTATCTCTGTGCCAAATTTTATCCAGATCCGTTCAGCCGTTCGGGCGTGATTGAGTAACAAACATCCATACATCCATACATCCATCCAAACTTTCGCATTTATAATATTTATTTGATTGATATTATTTGCGTTGCAGAATGAAAATCATCTTAAATCAATCAAATCAAATCAAATGTTTGAAATCTCTTAAATCAAAACAATTAATAATCTGTCGTAGGAGATCCGAAGGTAGATTAGGTTGAATCACTGAAGAGCTTTTAAGTAAGTTACTTAAAGTAGCTTTTATATACATAATTTCTTACGATAGATTACCTAATTTTACACTCCCAACATCCCAAGATCCTTCCGATTTCAAACTCCTACTAAATGAGATTACACAACACAACATGTAATTTATATCAATGCATATATAATTATGTCTATTAAATATGTAGTTTCGTATCTATAGCATAATAGTATTAAAAAAACGGCTGCGATGGTTTGATGTAAGTATATCAATAAGCTGCGGTCAAGACGGATCATACCGTGGTATAGTGATTAAGTTTTCTAAAAATAATTCTTTAACTGTAATAGGTACAGCTTGTTGTTGTAGGTCGCTGGGAAGTGAAAATCGATATAAACTACAAATAATACAAGATAAGTTCGAAATTCGAATTCTGAGAATTATTTCAAAGGTTTTATACAGCGGCAATTTGAGACTTGAATGCAGACGACGATTCCTCTATCTTTACAATTTACATATTCGCGTCAGTAATCGCGCCAAAAAACTTTATATTTTAAAGGACTAACTGAAGGCCCGACTGAATTAACAACATACTTACAACATAAACTAATGGCTACAACTCAAAACATCTAAGATTTTGCATGTACGTATAACGTAGACACTCACGAAGAAAGCAATTTCAGGTGTGTACACAACGCAAACAAAGTCGGCGTCAATCAGCTAGTGGTATCATTAAAAAAAAAAACAAAGTTTACCTTCAGCATCGCAGTCTTCTTTAGGGACTTGGTCAGGCCATTCGCAGCGATAAGTGTCGGTGCTGAAGGCGAGTCCCTCGGGGCAAGTGAAGTCGTAGCCGACGCCGTTCACACAGTTCCTAAATCCACTACAATTTCGGGTGTCCCCAGTTTTGAAGTAACCGAACTGGTGGGGACAGTCAGCTGTAGGCTGTGCTGGCTCTAGAAAGGAAAGTTATAGTTTAATTAACTTTTGTCGCGACGAACTAAACTTTAATAAAAAAGTCGTGTAAAGGGCGCGTTTGGAACTGTCATAGTTTTAAGATACTGTAATAAATTATTACAATTTATATTTTATTGAGTAATATTGAATAAAGAACTTTAAATTGAATTAATCGAATCCAACCCATTAGCTTGCATAAGTTTGCTGATGGATAAAACTTTACTTTTCCTAGCATTTAAGCTAAATCCAATCACTAGTATGTTGATTGCTGGCATAAATGATGTTTCTCAGAAGATTAGGCTACAAGAAAAAATTAGAGGCCACCAAAATAGGGTTCAAACCAATAAAGTGATAAATGTCGAAGGCGCCCGAAAAACTCAACAGGTAGATAATATAATATTGTTTGCTAACTAAATTCCCCGTAGTCGTAAATCATACAACAAATATGTTTGAGCAATTAAAATATTATGAACTTCCGAGCAATATCTAAGATCACGCCGTTACAACGTTTGACCTTATCAGTTAACACATAATATGCTAATATTGTAGAATTATTTATCAGAATCGCGAAGCTTTGAAATTTTTCCCGAGCCGAGATTTTCCCGTTAGATTGTGTACCGAACGGGAAAATCTCGGGAGGAGAAGTTCCCGTATGTTTCTCGTGTGAAAGAGAAAAAGTTAATTCAAGAGTGAGTCGAGTGTTCGTTTTTGCTGACAGAAAAGTTATCAAAAATTCAACTTACGAAGAGCAGATCTTCCTAGACATGGGACATCAATGGGATATTGACATGGGTAGACATTAAATAGCACGTTAGAATTGTAACGCAAACCATCAGGACACTGTTTTTCTTCCGCTGTGCCATTCTGGAAAGAATATTATAAATAAAATAATGTAAGGTATGGTTATGCAATATTATTCGGTACCTATAGGTGCTACCTACAATTACCAAAATAAAGGTTCTCCACATTACAAAATTCATTATTGCAGCCAGTGTCACAATCGTAGAAGTGTTGCAAGAGCGAAAACATACTACGTACTGACGTTTTATCCGGCCGCCTAGTGTGCGCGGCCCCTTTAAAAGTGAGTAACGCGAACATTTTTTCTGCCAGATTTTTTTGTCCGTAGTGCGTTTTCTCCCTAAAGTGTCATATACTTAGTCCAAAATTACTTTTGTAACAATTAAACAAAAAAAACATTTCACGACCGTCACGACATTGCATTGCTATCCTATTCCTACTAGAATTCAATAACAATAAAGGAAGTAAAGTTGTTACCAGACATTCGACGTATTTATCGCAGCTACCAGGAACAGAGTATCTTTCATTTTTTTCTTTACAAATAAACTTGCCCGCAGACCTTGGAGCAGATTCCTCGTTATATTGGTCTGGCAAAGCCTTATATCTTCCCTGACGGTCTGACACACTGGGTGCTAAATTAGTAGGGGAAACTTCTAGATCTTCGTCGTTAACGCTGTCGCTGGATTCATCTAGATCAGCAACAATAATAGGTGCTAAATTTGTAGGGGCAATATCTAGGTCTTCATCGTTGCTACTGGATTCAACAGGCTTAGGAACAATAACACTAGGTACTAAATTTGTTGGGGCAACATCAAGTTCTTCATCATTACTACTAATATTGCTTTCATTTTCACTAGTTTTTATGTTAGCTTCATCAGACTGAATATCTTGATTCGCGCTGTTTTTTGATTCATCAGACTTAGGAACAATAACACTAGGTGCTGAATTGGTAGGGGCAACATCAAGTTCTTCATCATTACTGCTAATATTGCTTTCATTTTCATTAGTTTTTATGTTAGCTTCATCAGACTGAATATCTTGATTCGCGCTGTTTTTTGATTCATCAGGCTTAGGAACAATAACACTTGGTGCTGAATTGGTAGGGGCAACAGCAAGTTCTTCATCATTACTGCTAATATTGCTTTCATTTTCATTAGTTTTTAAGTTAGCTTCATCAGACTGAATATCTTGAATAGGACTAGAACTGCTTTCTATGTCAGTAATTGGTTCTTCTATTGGTTCTGCCTCTGGAATTTCAGCGTTCGTTTTTAATTCCGAAGTATCCACCGATGATTGAGCTCTTGCATGTGCTGGAAAGTTTTAAGAGTGTTTAGAAGCAGAGAATATTTAGGTTTTGTTGGTCAGAATTAATTATACGAGTTGTAAAGAAGCCCGATTCAAGCGCTCATTACAATTCTAACATCTGTAGTTGTTTTAATATAGGTTTGGTCATATTTCGTTAGGTACTTGCTATGTGTACCTATTATACGTAGCCGACCGTACAATATATATTATACATTTGGGTAGGTACAAATCTGCTTACTGATACTAAATTTAAATAGATATGAAGTAAATCGTGTTGGTAGCAGCGATTATGTATTATGAATAGAAATTTTTACCCTTTAATTAATTGCCACAATGATATAAAATTTTAATAGATGTGTATATTTATAATGAGCATTGTAAATTAAACTTTACGGATATTGAGCTGATCACTCTGAATATTAATGTTGTAGGTAAAGATTTATTATTAATATTGTAGCTAAAGTAGAGATGACATGTTAATGCTGATTTGAGTCCGGTTGTCCTTTATTTTGGAGGTCGTTTCTTGAATGATTTCCAATAATTCTCCAATTTAATCCCAAATTGAACTCCATATTTTATCATGTTGAGTTTACTAATAAAAGGTACCCAAGGGCCCGTAGATAGTTGCATTCAGTAAAGTTCTTTGTACATATAAGTAGTCTTCAAGAAAACAATTCGCAAAGTTAAATAGGTAACGCAGGGAAACAGGATAGACCTATTATCTTGTGGAGACGAAGCGGATCGCGAGAATGAAACATTTTATGCAATAATTAAAGAGTTGTAGGTGATCTGATTGTAACGGATATTATATATTGTAGTTAGTGGCTTTTTAACTGTGTGGCGCATTTGCCATTCTTGCAATAAAATTCCGAGTTCTGCCTTTATAATCAGTCATATCATATTATATCATCGTTCACTAGGTATGTTTGAATGTAACACTGGAAAATATACAGGTACCTACGCATAATTTTTTTTTTTCTCCTGGTCCATAATTAGGCAGGTAATAATTTTTGATTATAATATCTGGTATTTATCCTAGATCTTTAAAGCTTGTTAAATAAGTTTGTTCAATTGATAGATATTACGTTCGTTCACGTCTGATGGAACTTCAATGGTATTATTTCAGTGTTTTTTAAATATTTTTATGCTTAATATGTTATACAGCGCACTTTTATTTTAATTCAACTGTTATTTAATTTAAATATATATATATATAAGCCGCTGACACTTCATATTTTTTAATTATTTACCAAACTACGGTTGTAAATATTGATACGATGATGGTGGTGATTGAAAAATTATATTGTAACATTGATCAGAATCATGAAGATAAAGCCCAATGATATCTCGCTGAGTATGAAACCAATGCTTCATAGGTTTTCATGACACTCACCAATGGCGCAGACGCACGCCAATACCACTAGACACCTCATTTTGAACACAACACGTTCGCACGAGGTTCAAACTTCCAATGAATGGTGGGAGATGGACTGACCTCGGGGACAGCCGTTGAGAAACCTGGTCTTATGCCCCGCCTTGCTTGACAAGGATCAACAGTTTATCATATATGCGTGACCATCAGGAGTCATCTTAAGGTCTGAACAGACAAAGCAAGACAAACGCGGCAGCGGTAACATCGCTCCGTAGTGTGGTAGGCCTATTCCATAAAAGCTGCATCAATCATTAAAATCTCAATTGTTTAGATTGGCAGTTTTTTTTTATTAATTATTTTTGCCAATTGCAAATTATATGTGATTACGATTGTTTCTCTATAGCAGTCATAGACATTCCTAAACTGTGTGTAAGATTTGTAATAAAGGAGTTGTACTGTACCCTCGCATCGACCGACTTGACATGACTTGAGAAGCAAGAAGCAACTTGCAAATTGTAGCTGCTGAAATGGATAAGAAGCAGACGCTCGGTTTATAATGAGTCTCCTTTTATAGCGACAAAATTTTGACTTGCGACTGCTCCTAGTCGATATACAAAGCTTTTGAAGCACGTGTCTTGGAGGCGTGTGGAAGCGTCGCTGACAGCGCGGCTCCTACGCAAGTTTTGAAGTGTACCTATGTACCTTTACGATAACATTCAGTTATCTACAATAGCTATATGTACTTCTAGAAGCCCTGTTAAATACGCTGCCGTCACGTGTTGTGTCTGTTTAAACCTTTATATGACTGGCTGTTGCTCGCTGCTTCCTCGCTTCCTCGCTTGAAGCGCTTTGAAACAAGCTTTAAAAATTATTTATGATAAGAATAATCTTTATCTTATCATCGATTGGTTAGCTTACCTTAATCATGAAGAATTTCAAGTTCAAGAACTATATTATGTTCTTGATATCCTATGAAACCTCAGTGAAAATAACTCTATGTATGAAACCATCGGGGTTAGGTAGCACGTCTTTTCTCTTACGGTGGATGCCTAGACAAATCAATTCCCAATCATCAAACGGTAATCACAATCCTCAATACCTTTATATTAATACACAGAAAAAAAAGTTGGAGATATTTATATGCCTTCTTATTTACCGTAACCATACGCATGGCGCAACCGCAGCTGTAGGATTATAGGTATTTGCATTGAACATCTTTTGTTTTCTTAACATGTTTAGTAACTACATTGTTTATTTTTGTTGCGTCAGTTTCACTTCTTTGCACACTTTTGTGTGTGCAATTCTTTGAGAGACCAATACCTTACTACGTATACTACGCTATATGACGACTTATTTATTTCTAGGTTTCTAGTTCAGAGCCAGAGTGCTATGATATTGTAGGCCTGATTTTTTTTACGCTGAAGTCGAACGCCTATTGTGTGTACACAGCACATTATGTGCTGTAAAGCCTTCACTCCTACTCTCTGAAGCAGTGGTGAGCGCTGTGGCTTTATAACTGGGAGGTCAAGGTTTTGACTCCCGATCGGGTTTTTTTTATGATTTCCAACGGATTCAATTGACAGTCCGTCTGATTGTCAATTGAGCTGCTGAAATAACGACCACGATGAGTATGCCAACACGGAACGCCTAAGAAGAAATTGGGTATTTGTCAACTAGTCAGTTGCTTTTATCAAACGTTAAAACGCGCTCTAGTATGGGATTTTGTATGAAATACTCAATTGTGACGTCAGCAAAGTTTTTTACTTTAGTCGTTTAAAATAAAATGGTTATTCAGCATAAAACTGACGGAGGACATTTATCATTAAATAATAATTTATTTGACTAGTTATCATATATCCAATTGCATCTGGTCTCTTCAGGTAGTAGACTTCGGCCATGATGACTTACGGCCGATTTCTGAATTGAGAATTTCATGCTGAGTCTGTCTCAAAGACTACTTAAGGACTAATTTTGTTTCTGAATGATTGACCATCAAATCTACTTAGTCAGCGCGCTACATTACATCGTCTGCATTGTCATTTACAGCTTCATCGTCATCATCATCATTTTCATCCCACCATCTCGGAAAGAGTATTTTTACTCTTCGATATCTGAATGCAAAAGCCGTTATTATCCTCTTGAGGATAAAGTAAATTGAATTTAGAACATCGTGTGCACGTTAGTAAATATCACTCGTCTATGAAGTTTGTGAATTCAAAACATCATTAAAACCTATTTACTTCTACCTCTATGGTGCCGAATTTCCATACAACCGTTTTTAATTTGTTAAAAACTCACACTCGTATAGTCATTTCCTCGCTGAGGTGGGATGAAACATCATTTACTTAACAGGTGGCATACTACCATCGCTTAAAGCCGTATTGTTTTAATATTGTTGACGTTCGTGTTTTAGAAGTTATTATAGTCCTTATTTCAGAGACGTCAAGGTACGTGACATAAAATTGTCATTTTAAAAATAATACTGGTTTAAGATGTTTTTAAGCGATGGTATTAACCAGTTAGATCGTATTCAAGAACTATCCTTACCGTTGAATATAACACATCATTCTGAAATGCTGGTAACGCTGACGCGCAGACAGAACAGATTTTCTCGACCAAGCAAGAATCATTTTTGTAAGAAGGAATTCTGGCCTCACTATGTACCGTAATTAGAATATTACCCAGTTATAATAAAGCAATAAATTTAGTTTAAATGGGAAAAACCGTATCCCCAGGATGAATGCTACTCACGTATAGTGCGGATGAACTTCCTTATCTCGCAAAGCCGCTAGCTTATCTGTATTCAACGCAAGTCGCGTCTGGAATGTTGCCGTAATTTGGCTTTTCGCATCTGTTGATTTGTTCGTTATAAGTTTTGCTTTGCACCCGCTGCTCGTTTTACATTTACTTGGAATTATGAATAACTGTATTTCGTTCTAATCTCGAAAAGCAGTAAAGGTATTTGAGTATATTAGATAGGTAGGTTATGGTTTTTGTAGAAACTTACTACTACCTTTTACTAGAATAAATTCACTTGACGGTAAGTCAGATTGTATCGCGCTAAACGAGGCTACCTCTAGAATCGGTTTTCACGCCATATCTTATGGAACACTGAATCTCTTGGCTGGCATCAGACCTTTGCTACAAAGTAGTTAAAGCCTACCTATTCACTACATATCAAATCTAAGACAAGGTAGAAATTACAATTTTGTAAAATAAGCTGCTAGGAATCATACCCTGGGAGGTATTTTGTCGCAAAGATATTTGGACTAAATAAAAGTTTGGATCACAGATATAGAAAAAGAAAAAGCACCTTATATATACAGCCTTAATATCGTAGATATCAATCTTATTAAAACAAAGACTGGCTTTCATTGCCTCGTTGGTCCAGTGTTCAGCATGTTCAACTGTGGACGACGAGATCCCATGTTCGATATCGAACCCTGGAGTCGGGCCGTTATTGATACGTATTGAGTTTTTAGTTTAGTTTGGAAGTTGACGGTGTTTTCTTCAGTCTGTGGCTGATTGTGAAAATGTCAAATGAAAAGTTAATTTGTGTCCTTCTTATATTATTTTTATATCAAAAATGTACCTTGATCTCAAACACTTATTTACTTTACAGAGGAGAAAATCAGGGCAACTACTATCTAAACAAAGCTATGCGAGACATATCGTGTAGCATGGAACATAAGCTAAGGTCGTACGTTAGTCACTGGGATGAAATCAATTATACTTTCATAAAATATGTTAACGAAGGTGGTGATGAGAAATCTGACAAAGAAAGTTCTAAAGAATCGGAGACACAATCGGAACCTAGTACCAATGCAAATGAAAATAATGATTCGAGGGATCAATCAACACAATAATCCAAATCGAAACCTCTTGAAGAGACGCGGTCCAGTTTAGATGAAAATGATGCCTCTAGGCATCAACCAAAAGAACATCTACCTCATGAAAGACCAAGAAGTCGAATAGAAACGTATGATGAATTTGCCCGTTTCAGAAACTCCAGTCGTCCACCAGACAGCCACTATCCGCCTGGTCCATCGCCAGGGTATAGACGCAGTAGTGGAAATGTTTTGTTGTCGAATGTATTAGTACTGTTAATTGGATGTTGATGATAATTTGGATGTAAACTAATCTAAATCTAAAAGTAGTGGATTATATTTTCAACGAACATTCTGGGAAGAATGATGATTATTATGACCTTTTATGGGATTTTAGTTTAAGGATATGTCTTGACCAAACCAGTGGAGTATGTATTATTCTAAACATACTACATGTATGGTAAGATTCTCCTTAAAGTCCTAATCCATATAGTCTCGTCTCTGCTAAGTTTGATTATAATTCAATTTTCAGACTAATTTTGCTACTTTAAGTACCTGCATTTCCTCGAGATTTCTAAGAGATTTTATCCATGTAGATTGTAGACAAAGTTTTTCACATAATATTATGCTAAAATATTTGTTACGTAAATAAAATAATTTAGTTCAGACAGGTCCATAGTTTTGTGGTAGAGTGACGAACAATATTATTAAAAGAAAATCATATGAAATTTTAAATCCTTTATTTCCAATTACATGTTATTTGTAGATTTTTATGAAAATTTTCACATACAAGTCAAGGTAAAATCCTTAATTTAGCAGACTACTTAAAAAACTAGCACATGTCGATAAATACACTTCCATATATGATCACATTCGGAGACTGTTTACAGGTTTTATTTATAGGTATATGTATTGCACTTAAACTATAATGGGCCGGAAACAACGTTACCCCATCTGACACCATAGATGCTTGTTGCGTCAAATTAAATCTTTGGTGAAAAAACGAAAAGCAAAACGAGACGCGTCTTTTGCAAAATATATGAATGTTAACTGTTTACCCTGCATTAGTATAGTAGTCCTGGGATATCTACAAATTAATTGCGTGTAACAAATACGACGTAAATGGGCGCTCCGATTAGGTACTTCACACTATATTTCAACTTCAACCAAATAATTACTCTTTCTAACATTTTAGAAAAGACGTGTCGCTTCTCTTTGACTGTGCCAAACTTTTAATAAACAGAAACTTAAACAAATAGGTACCTGACGTTACACGACGTATTGTTATAATGTACTCGCTGATGCCCGCGACTCCGTCGGCGTGGTTTAATTTTTTTTGATTCCCGCGGGAACTCCTTAATTAGCCTATGTCACTCTCCAGGTCCTCAACTATACCCATGCCAAAAATCACGTCAATCCGTTGCTCCGTTGCGGCGTGATTGAAGGACAAACCAACAAACCAACAAACCAACAAACAAAGAGACTTTCGCATTAATTATAATATTAGTATGATTAACATCTTGGACGAATAAAACACATATAACATACTTAGGAAACACCTAATTTATTTGATTTGACTCGACAAGTCGTATGGAGTCAGATTGGGTGTATTACAAATATGTTTCTAGCCTTAGGCACTTTTGCCTTTCAAGTGAAAACTCACCACATGCGTAAACCAGAACCAAAACCCCACTAACTTAACATTAATAACTAGAAAGAATAAAGTACACAGTGAGGAACTATAAACTAGAATTTGATATAAAGAATTCTTTAAGATAAGTAGACCTAACCGCATGAAATACAAAGAAATTCATCAGATTCTGTATTAATATTGATAAGTTTTCTATATTATGTTGACCATAAACATGATGTTATGTAGAATCTAAATAAACGCTCAAATAAACCACTTCTGAAATATATGGGTTATAATATAAAGAACGACATTTCAGATTTTAAGAAAAAGAAACTAAGCCAACATTAACTATTTATGAGAATCATGAATTTCTTACACAGAACACAATAAAAATGAAAGATTACATAAATAAAATTGACTACTAAACTAAACCTAATCCTTAACTTATTCCGAACGTGGTGAGTTTCATCACTAAGCATTGTATAATCATCACCAGTAACCGTAAGGCCCGTCGTCTTAATTATAAAAAACTAGCATTTCAGGCTGTATATAAACTTTGCACATTTATATCAAAGTTGGCTACACTCTACTTTACATAATAGGCATAATATACATCTTACTTTTAATGTATACGAAATATATTGACTTAATCAGTTTCCTGCTTTTGTCTTGCAGCGGCGCAGTACTAGTGTTGGTGACCTCCATTTTCAAAATTCAGGCCCACTTGCACAAGGACTCTTAAATTGATTTAGTTAAATATTTTAATGCTGTCCCTTTTTGGAAACAACAATATGCCTATGCCAAAAAGGGACAGCATTATAAAATGTAACCATTTACATGTCCTTGTGCTAGCGGCCCTCAATCAATCTTTTCTGTCGATAAGTTACAAAGTTACGTTGGTAGGTAAATAAAAATAAAATATGGTCTTACTATTTGACAAAGTCATTAAAAAGCTTATCGACAAAGATTGAATATTGAAACTTCAACCGAAGCTTACGACTACCGAAAAGGAATTTGGTATCGAAAGACTTATACGGGTATACTAAACATGCTGATACTGTACCGCTTCTTCGTTCACAGATTAGGAAACTTACCTACCTACTCGTAGATTGCACCCGCACTGATTGGCAATAAAAACATAGCATGGGGATTTGTGATACTCCAAAAAGTAGGTAAGTATGTGGAAATTTAACAGGTGATTCTGAACGGACGTGGATTTTAACTTTGTAGAACCAAATTGTATATTATGTTCCATAATATAGTGACTTAAAAGTTTACAGTTACTTCCCTAATAACTAGTTCACACTGTTTAAAATATAAATTAAATTAAAATGCATATCAGGAATCGTTTACCTATATTTAAAAATATGTATGCATATATGTTTATTGGTAAGGATAATATAAAATAAGCCAGCCTAAATTGAAATATAAGACATTTCATGCTTCATCTATATATCGAATGAACCCAATATAGGCGTTCTATTGTGATTCTTTCTGGCCTGTGCTAGCCCAAGATGGTCCAACATGTAGAAGAAGCATAAGATAAATCCATTAAGATAAATAGGTACAAGCTGTAAGGATAAAAAGCTAAGCATATAAAATTAACTAATGTCAAAAAGGATATGTGCACTTAAATAAGTCCGAAATAGTTGAAACTAATCATTATATAAACCAAGAAAGTTAATTTACATCCAAGAAACTTAAAAATAGGAAGAAGATTGATTGATTGCTAAGAAGCCCCCGTGTAGGAAGAACAGTCTAGGTAATTCGGTTTTACCATTTATTTTGGAATAGTTTGGTGTTATGAATTGAGGTTTAAAAATACAATTACAATTTTATTACTTTACAGGCACTGCGTTTCTAGCTTTCCTAGTCTAACCACCGGTTTCTTTGAGTCCGATTAAGTAATCAACTAACATAATAATAATATTATTTTATTAAATAATATGAAAGTATTTTTTCTCAAAATACTTATTATTATTTCAATGCTTATCAGTAGGTAATAGTAGTACCTAGATTTAAAGTATCTGTTGAAAATCATCTCATGTTTTTCAACGCATGAAATCTAGTGTTCCAATAACTGAACTGAACATAAATTATCGGTAAGTATTTGAGAAAACAGCATATATTGACATGGGATTCGAGTGATCACTGAATACATTGTCTACAATAATTTTAAATACGAGTAAAATAGTTTATAATATGATATGTATCGTTCCGAGTCATCTAGGATCATTACGTCGTTGAGCCTCCCGAATCTTGTATTTAAAGCATCATTTTAGAAATAACTGATTTAACTACGCCAAGTTTTAAAATATGCAAAATGTGACCGGACAGACATAGCCGCATCATATAAGGGTTGCAAACCCACCTTTTAGGTACGTCACCCTAAAAACGTCTTCAAATTCCGCTCAGACACATGTTAAATTGGCAGCACATAAAAAACTTGTATAGGTGCTGCTTCAATATCAAAATCAATAATTTGTAGGCTCAACGACGATAGCATGTAAAGGTCTATATAAAAATCAGGCGGACGTAGGTATACAGTACGCACCTTAATAAAAAGTTGTTGGCAGCACTGCGTCTCGTGCTTTTTATTTTTAGAATTGGGTATTTGACAACTAGTCAAATCAGCAATTTTTTTCAATCGTCAAAACGTGTGCTTAGTATTTTGTTTGAAATATTGAACTGTAACGTCATCAAAATTCGACGCCCTATTTTACTTCAATCGCTATTTTAAATAGTTTTCGAACAAAAAGTAACAGAAGACCTGGATATCACGACTTTTGGGAGATGCTTTATTTAATAATACCTAAAAAAATATTTATTTGAATGGTTGTCAAATACCCAATTGATGAATTTAGCTTACCTAAGCAGTAAAACTGAATCCATTAATTGGGTATTTGATCGATTATACATTATATTTATTCTATTCTGCACAAAAACTACAATTTACAATTGTGCCAGTCTTTAAACTGAGGAGGTACAGTTTCTTTAAACATGTCATAGCCCTAGCATATACAATACTAACACCTTGGTACATTAAAATGTACATCCACATAAATTAACCAAAGTTAAACCATAGGTAAATTCTGTAACAATTGGGTATTTTTGACTACTAGTGAAATAAATTATTTTTAGTGATTATTAAATAAAGAATCTCCCAAAAGTCGTAATATCCATGGTCCCATGTTAGTTTTGTGTTGAATAACCACTTTAAACTATCGATTAAAGTAAAAAGTGCATCGAACTTCGATGACGTCAATTCAAAATTTTATACAAAATCCCATACTACGCATGCGTTTTGACGTTTGAAAAATAGTTGCTGATTTGATTAGTTGCCAAATACCCAATTAGATTCGAGTTACTTCTTGATTTAGTTGTATGTATTTAGAATCTATTGGCTCACAGTGCGCAGCCGTTTCTCGTACCGAATAAAGTTTTAAGCTGGGGCATGATAATGTTTTTGATGTACAGCGACTGTTTACTGGCAAGGCTATCCCTCTTGGCATTCTTGACGTAATGCTTGATGCCAGGCTTGTGGATGAGGAAGGCGTTGTTCAATATCATGAAGTCGTAGTCTTTGACGCAGAGGATATATCCCTGAAAAATTAAAAGACGCAGTTTTTAATAGTGTCTGCAAAAATAATTAGCTTTTCGGCAATTGCAGGGGAATCTATACTTAATATTATAAATGCGAAAGTTTGGATGGATGGATGTATGGATGGATGTATGGCTGAATGGATGGATGTTTGTTACTCAATCACGCCACAACGGATGAACGGATCTGGATGAGATTTGGCACAGAGATATACTGGCTGGTCTGGCTACTTTTTATCCCGGGAAATTAAGGAGTTATCGTGGGAACCAAAAAGAACCTCAACCTACGCGGACGAGGTCGCGGGCATTAGCTAGTTACAAATAAGCTAGAGTTTTAAGTGTCGAACAAAGTGACAAGACTGCTTTTCAATAATATTTAATGATAAAAATAAGAAAAAACATAAAATGATTTCTCGATAAAAATGACACTAATCTTAATATATATAAATCTCGTGTCACAATGTTTGTCCTCAATGGACTCCTAAACCACTTAACCGATTATAATAAAATTCGCACACCATGTGCAGTTCGATCCAACTTGAGAGATAGGATAGTTTAAATCTTAAAAAAAAACATCAATTCACGCGGACGAAGTCGCGGGCATCATCTAGTTTTATTATAGTTTTAATTAAATTTTGATGGCGCTTTAGAAACAGTACCTATTAGTTGAAACTATTAAACAGCTATAAAATGTTACCTGTGTCATTTTATCCTTCTTGCCCTCCCAGCTGAGCCGCTCGTCGTAGTAGGGGTCTTGATGCGTGCCAATGAAGATTGGTTCCCAATGCACGAACTTACCCCTTCGCTTACCAACATGAAACACGTCCATTTCTGAAAATAATATATGAATGACTCGTTCAGTGGTACCTACATTATACGTATTACTTAAAATATAGTCAAAACTACATCATAGATTTCTCATTTTCTTCGTCGTCACACTCTTAACAGAGTGGTCGTGGTCATCACAAAGTGACGGCTTTAGTGGCAGATGTACCTAATGCGCCTCACGAGCATCCGCCACTTCTCCCTCTTTCTGCCACTCTGTGGCAGAAAGAGGAGAAGTGGCGGATGTCCCCTTAATCAGTTTATTACTAAAAATACTCAGGTGGATAAAGTAAATCCAAATACGACCTAGTTTTGCATATTTTAACAAATATCCGTAATTATTAAAATTCAGAAAGGTCATCAATCGATTGCATCAGCTATTAGTTTACGCATAGATTATTATGATTTACGTAACACCAGCAGAAGCGGCAGAAAGTTAGCTATTTTGATGTTAAAGCTAAAAATCCGGTCATACTGCACTCACTGCGAGTGTGGCGGGGTCGATGAACCATTATACGAAATTAGTATGTCCTATACGACCCACGCTGTGCTTTTATAGGCATAAATAGGTATATCACGACCGATCACTGCCGGATTAATTGCTAATCCATTGTATTGTAATTAGACATGCGAATTTCGGAACGATCTCGTTTTGATAACACCAGACTGTATTTTAATATTGGTATGTGCTGAATGTATGTCGATTGTGCTATTGTGAAAGGAATTAAATGTAGGTGGTATGAGTATTTAACGTTGTCTTGAACGGTATTAAGGACATAAAATTAATGCGGCTCACTATGAAATTGAGAACAAGAAAGTGCGTTCGAGTTCCTCAAAGAATTCTGCAATTTCCCTCAAATGCGAGCAAGATTGGCTTGTTTTAGAAATCGCCTGCACTCTGAATGAGTTCCATATTTTCGGTCTTAGTTTTAATTTAGTTTCGTGAACTGGTTGGTACGTCACACTAATTTCGTGATTTTTTGACCCCTCCCCCGTCCTTGTCTCAGTTGGTCACATTTTTGAGACAGGGGGGAGGGGGGTCTCGCAGATGTTTGACGTCACATATCTTGCAATTTTACATCTAGAAACATCTAGGAAACTCGCTAACAAGACAATTTAAACCTTACAGATACAGATATGTATGATCCCTTTATGGACGATTCCTTATGGTTAGGGTAGTGTTCATTAGAAGTAGGTACTCACGGTTAGTTTCCGATAAGTTTATCCACTGCTGTCCCTGAGGAATATTGTGGCAGTTGGGGCACACGAACTTGTGGAACGGTATAGCAGTTTTATTTTTCAGCATTGCTTGCAGCTCCGTTTTCGTTGATGGCACCTGGAAACCAAATCAATATATCAAATTTTTTAAAGTGCCGAACGTAACTCTTAACTTGTAACTCTCGAGAATACAGGCAGGACAAGGACATGTGCAACGGGACGGTACAAGAGCTCTGAAAAAGTTTATCGACAATAAATCAGAAGGCTGATATAGTCCTAAGGGCGATGAGAGCTGGATGAGTATTTTGGAAGTTTAGGCATGTAGATTGAAGGTAATGAAGCTGCTGCTATAAACTACTGATCCGATACAGAAGTTTGGTTGACCAAGTCAAGGCCTATCCAGAGCTGAATAGCTTTGACGATGATGAATGATGATGTTATCAGATTTTGGTAAAGCTTAATACATAATTTAGATGATATAATTATTTACGAATTTGGATGTCATCATGACCATTTTAACATAATAGATAAATAATATTAGGCTGACCTACATAGTTATGTAAATATGTGATGTTTTTGTACGAATAAATATTGCAGAGTTGTAGCACAACGTAACATATTATTATTTCGTTTAAGCAACTAATACATAATAGATTTATTTGATGCAGTTTATGATGGAATTCGATGACTTTGATAAATATGAAAGTGTGCAAAATGATAAGGTAAAAAGCGGGACTGGTGTTCGTGAATCAAAATAAACCTAGTATGAGTTTTAGATGAAGGTGTGCGCTTCTAACAGAATATTTGACCTGGGGCCTTATTACGTAAAGATTATTGCTGCAGTGTAACATTTGCAGTCACCTCAGATTGGCTAACACTCTTCCGCTATTCGCCAAAAAATCCACTGTCGCATCAAGAATAGCATACATAAGTTCTGCCAATCACAACAATTACGACAGTGACAGTGAGGCCTATGAACTCAAATTTCAAAATTCGAATGTTTTTTAATCAACTTTTACAAGTGCTTTTGAAACGTCGAGTGAATCTACCACTGGTTCGGAATGCCGTTCCTACCGAGAAGAACCAGACTAAGAATTAAGACCAGAGTAAAGAATTAAGACTTTTAAATAACTAGTTTACTTACTTGTACTTTGGCACCGACTTCAAATATGCTTATTGGGAAGACTCTAGGCCTAGAAGAGGTGCTCAATGGTTTAGCGTTTCTGGCAATCATGTTTAGGAACCTTGGTACTAAATTAGGACTAGGATATAGCTCTATATCGGATGGCAGTATGAAATGAGTGACCGCTGCTTCTCTAGCGATGTTGCGAGCGACATTCACGGGGTATAAGAGACTCTTTGCTTTCATGTACGTGGAGTTTGCATTGACGTCGTAAGGAGGTTTCACGGTGCAGTTGTATTGGGTTTGTAGGAATGTATCCGGATTTGGTATCTGGAAAGAAGATTATTGATTTTATAATGGGTTATAAAGAATAAGACTTACTTATAAGTTTTATTAATATTCATTTATAAGTTACCTACTAGATGAGGCCCGCGGCTACGTCCGGGTGGATTACGTTTTTTTATGCCCGGGGGAACTTCTTAATTTTCTGAGATAAAAAGCATATGTAGGTCTACCGCTATACCAAATTTCATCAAAATCGGTTGAATAGATGGGCCGCCGGCTCATCTGCCGTGCAGACAGACATACAGACAGACAGACGGACAGATAGACAGACGGACAGATAGACAGACACATTTTCGCATTTGTAATATTAATATGGATTCATGACAAATACAAGTTTTAGCACACAGATCCTTATCTGACACTTTCGATTTTGTTTGATTAATTATTATCTACCTAAGTGTAGTACTTCAAAGTTGTTTCATTTGATAAATAATTACATCCTTAAGTTAGTCAAAGCTTGAGTTTTAGAAGACAGCATATAGGTTTCATGGTCATGACGGTTACATACAGGGCAGAATGGGTCATGAAGCTAAATACTACTACTACTACTACTACTACTATATTGAAGCAACTCACACTGCTTGGTACGTGTTTGTGAGAGAAGAACACGTGGAAAGTGACGAACTGCTTGATGAGTTCGTTCCCGAGGCAGTCGCGCAAGTATCTGATGCTGTTCACCGTCGGACCCATGTCCGATCCAGGCGCGTGAATAGCCAGACTCACTGGGGCCATCCATCTGTGGAGGAAGAAGGTTATTCCGTAAGTACAATATTCACCAGAATTTACATAGTGCATGTAAATAACTAATCATAGAGTTAAATAATTATTTAATACCAATTATAATACTATCATGTACAGGAATTAAAGGACACAGTCGCTTTGTGTAGACTAAAGCTTAATTTCTAGTGGAAACTTTTAAGCCTGTCAACTTTGTAAGGATTTAAATTAAGTATTGTGAACTTGAATATCTACAACTTTGGTCTCCAAATTCATACAGTGTAATACATATTTTTGCAGTGAATTGATGATAAACATGAAAAACATGCAAAACACGATACCTTCGTGTTTATGGACGCAATTCCTGTAAACTGAAAAATCACACCACTGAGATACGAGACACAGTTTCGCTTTCTAGAGTCGAGAATTGGAGGGTATACAGAAGCAGTGTGAATTGAAATATGAATTTCAAAGGGAATTGGGCTTTTTCCACTAACAAGATAGAGGGCAGCGAAATGACGTGGCTGTAAAACAAACAATTTGATTTTAATCAATAATGTTGACAGTTCCGGACGAGCGCTCATGGACGCAATTCCTTTAAGCTGAAAAATCACACCACTGAGATACGAGACACAGTTTCGCTTTCAAGAGTCGAGACTTCGAGAGTATATCGAAGTGGTCGGAATTGAAATATGAATTTCAAAAGGAAATGGGCTTTTCCCCACTAACAAGTTAGAGGGCAGCGAAATGACGTGACTGTAAAACAATCAATTTTATTTTAATCAATAGCGTTGTCAGTTCCGGACGAGCGGTCGCGTGTCTGAGCGCATTTACGCCTTCTTGACGCCGCTCGGACATCGCGCCAGCTACAAATCCATCTCATTAGTTAGTCAAGCTTCACCAACCTTGGTATAAATGAATAATTTAATGGGTAAACGCTGAAACAAACAGAACAAGCAGCGGGGCGTGACGGCAGCTTACTCCTAGAAGTTATGAAATACCAGCTGATGCCCGCGACTTCGTCCCCGTGGATTGAGGTTTTATGGTTCCCGCGGGAACTCTTTAATTTTCCGAGACAAAAAGCTTATGTGTTCTAGACTATAATCTATCTCTGTGCTAAATTTCATCTAGATCCGTTCAGCCGTTCTGGTGTGATTGAGTAACAAACATCCATCCATCCATCCATACATCCATCCATTTAATCCAAACTTTCGCATTTATAATATAGATAAGTATAGTACTATAGTATAGACTAGCTGATTGAGGTTTTGCGGTTCCCGCGGGAATTCTTTACTTTTCCTGGATAAAAAGTAGCCTGTGTGTCATTCCAGACTATAATCTATCTCTGTGCCAAATTTCATGTAGATCCGTTCAGCCGTTCTGGCGTGATTGAATAACAAACAGCCATGCAAACTTTCGCATTTATAATATTAGTGTACGAGTATAGATCATGTTAAAAGGAAATGTCAGTATGAAGGAGCTGTTAATGCTTGAAGAGCCACGGTAATACTGTTGGTATTACTTTTTTTTAACAGCATACCGGTACCCGTGTACACATTGAAACCGAGGCCTTTCAATTTTAAGGAGTGATAACTTAGTGTTTACTTTTAGCATAAAACCTCACTAATGAGCTACTCATAATACCTATCTAGCCTTTTCACAGCAATAAACAACTCTTCCTTCCATCTCTCTTGACTCAGGTAAATAATTAATGTATTTCTGAGTGCTAAAAATAAAGTATGAATGCAGCTCATGCAGCTTCTGATTAAGTGTCTACTACTTGAGACCCGAGATGCCTATCTACTCTACCGCTATATATTTTTGACATCGCTATTTTTGCTATATGTTCACGTAAAGCAAAGCAAAGATAGAGTTCTAACATCCCCCAGAAATCTACCGCTCTATATTTCTAACAAAGAGATTATGTTTAGGTAGGTAGTAGAAGTAATGATATTGTTCTGAAATACTTCAGATACCTAGGTACCTGTTATAAATTAAACATTACAACTTTTGTGGCAGAAGTAATTTTATGAAACTTTTTAACTTAAAAGTACCTATATAAAAATGTACTCTGTGCTTTCTAAAGGCACGTTTAATTATTTTCTCAAACGTGCTTGGAAATTTGAGAATTATTTTGACTACCTTCTTCGAGATAAATCGAAATTGCTGTACTGGCCAAATACATGCGAGCAGCGGCCTGAAATAGTTGTATGAAAATCCATATTTGTCGTGGTTTAGCGGCCAAATAAATTACATAGTAAATTCATATCTGTCGTGTAAATTAAAAATGGAACGATGTTTTACTCCGCAACATGGCAACCAAGGAGGTAACTTTTCAAAGGTTTTATTTAAATTTAGAACTAGCTTGCAAATAGAAAGCTGTTTATTGAAAAAAACAAATGAACACTTTTAACGTGGGAAAAATTATTGTTGTTCGTTGTTCGTCATTGATTTTGAAATGTATTTGACAAAATGAGTTCAAGTGAAGACAATGAGTGCGATGAACTTACTTTAACGCCACCTGAAATTTAAGAGGCGGCAAGAGCCGTAATAGAAAACTTGTTACCGCCAAAATAGAAAGAAAAATATTTGGAAACCTATGAAAATTTTGTTCAATTCAATGGAAGAATGAAAGAACATCGAAATCGAATTTCTGTCTAGGTACTACTTAGTTTTAATTTCCGTGCATTATTTGAGAAAAGTACTATACAAGCCTTGGCCACAACTAGGCATTGATGGACTTACGTATGGACTTAAGTACATTTACACTTTCGTCCTTCAATGCCTGTTTTGCTGGCCGCTGCAGTAATGTACTATTGTTCTATCCAAAGAGTTTTTACAGAGTCTAAACGTCACAGACTATTTACATACTAAGGTAAAAATACCACAGACTATATACTACACTACCAAGACACTACCGCTCAATATTTGTGACAGCGAGCTATGTTCATCCAATGCCAACGCAGCGACCAAATTGTCGGACAAAGAGATTTAGATATCTTTGGGATTATGTTTGGGAAAACTAGTAAAGCCTTTCAACGCTGTCGCACTTTACAAGTTCTTACACCGTATTGCATAACGTTGCTGGTCGCTACGTAATTTATGATAATTTTTAAAACACGATTAGAGTATTTTAATATTCATGAAGTTTTACTTTTAATGCACAAGATAGATGTAAATAAAACTTTAGGTAGTTTAAATAATATGCTCAGAACATATACAATGTTTACGTCGATCTTAGGAATAGTAATTGAGCTTATGGATTTAATTTAAAAAAAACTAGTTTACGTCTAGTTAGTAGTTACGTTACGGTTACGGTTTCGTCTGATATGCTATGTAGATACCTAAATATGGAGTTAATGTATAATATAAACTTCTCTCTTTATAAAAGCACTTTCTCCATCTTTTAAGCCTTTCCCCACTAACATCTGACTAATATTATAAATGCGAAAGTTTGGATGGATGGATGGATGGATGGATGTATGGATGGATGGATGTATGGATGTTTGTTACTCAATCACGCGCCAATTAAGGAGTTCCCGCGGGAACCAAAAAAACCTCAATCCACGCGGACGTAGTCGCGGGCATCAGCTAGTAGGTTAATAAATGGAAGATAATAAAAAAACTAGAAGTTTACTCTATAACAAGAGAGTACAATGCACGATTGTAAAGTCGTGCATTGTACTCTCAACATCTGATGATACTCCGGTATCGGAGTAAAACGTACGTTGAGGGTATTTTGAGGGTGTATGTGGTGTGGTGAATATCGCGGGCTGCAAGTTCAAGATACGCACTGAACCACATAGATTTGCCTTCTGGGGCGGGTTATAGCGAAGTAAACTTCTAGTTTTTTCATTGTCATGGACTTCCGCAAAGTAACGCCTGCTTCTATCCAAAATTGGAAGAGAATACCTCAACTCAAGGTATTAAGTTCGCCTTTGTGCGAGTAGGTACACTGTAATTTTTTAAGTAGATACCTACATTAAAGATTTAAAATAAACAAACAAGAGGAAAATTTGCCATAGGTACCTAACCGACAAAACTTATCCTTATCCTTATCCTTTCTAATATTATAAATGGGAAAGTGAGTTTGTTTGTATGTTTGTTCCGCTTTCACGCCGTACCTACTGAACCGATTTGGCTGAAATTTGGAACATAGATAGCTTATAACCTGGATTAAAACATAGGCTACTTTTTATCCCGGAAAATTAAGGAGTTCCCGCGGGAACCAAAAAACCTAAATCCACGCGGACGTAGTCGCGGGCATCAGCTAGTTAATTAATAATCAATTAACTATCCTTACTAATATTATAAATGGGAAAGTGAGTTTGTTTGTATGTTTGTTCCGCTTTCACGCCGTAACTACTGAAACGATTTGGCTGAAATTTGGAACATAGATAGCTTATAACCTGGATTAAAACATAGGCTACTTTTTATCCCGGAAAATTAAGGAGTTCCCGCGGGAACCAAAAAACCTAAATCCACGCGGACGTAGTCGCGGGCATCAGCTAGTTAATTAATAATCAATTAACTAAGTATTATATATACCTAGTAGGTTTTAACGATTCATGATTTACGTCTTTATAGGTAATCGGTACATGTAGGCATGGCGACTTCATATCGTTTGATTGTTAAATGTTCATAGATAATAATATATAACATTATACCTATTATACCTATACGACCTCGGCAATTGAAAATTACTATGGGGTGAAAGCAGACGTCGACTTAACCTACCTATTAACGCTCAGGGTAGGTACATTGTGCGGGGGTTGGCTGTTAGATCAATAATCCGCACCTTGTTTAGTTCTTATTCGCCATAGTTGTACATACAGTAATTAGGGTTGCCAATAAATAACGTTTGCGTTTACCCTTTTCAACATGCCTAAGGACGCCACAGGTCCATTACACTAATTATATGAACGGAATAAAGGAAAAAAAGTAAATAATTCAGAAATGCATGAAAAATGCATGAAGTTAAGTAAAATAAGACAGTGACATTTAGATGTGTCCCTGCGTTTCTGTTGATGTGTTGCCTGGAAGAGATCGCTGTGTAGCGATAAGGCTGCCAAATTGTATACTTGCTTTGTTATTAGCTAAGTTTACTATTATTTATTTTCCTTTGTGGTGTGCAATAAAAGTATATTCATTCATTCATTCATTCATTCATTCATTCATTCATTCATTCATTCATTCATTCATTCATTCATTCATTCATTCATGTGAGGGTAATTGGATACAAACTTAATAAAATAAATAATGTCCTCCGGACCGAATTCCACGGCCGATCTCCACGGCGGCGGTCATACACAGGTTCGAGCACTCTCTGTTCCTTTACTCTCACAGCCCGATGGGACGGAAAATCCAACACTTTACGTGCTCTCCGAGGCAACCCGGGACCTCGTCGGCCGCAGTCGATCATGCTTACCACTACACCAACGAGGCAGTCAAAATACCAGTGGATACCAAACCTACCTAGGCATCGTCGTAATAATTTGAAGATTATTAATGGATATACTCGTATATTCTGCATGGATTAAAGATTTCAAAAATAGTACCAAGTCTGCTGACAGTTTAATATTTTGCTAATATTATGGTTAGGAAGTTTGGTTGCCTAAGAAGTTCCACTTAGAGATAGGAATAATTATTCTGCCTACATTTCAATTATTATTGGATTCTTACTATGGCATCAAAGGTATGTATATCATTATAGAATGCTGCCAACCCTACGCCATACATATACTCGTGTGGCCATACTCACGACTTAATTGGCTCAATGAGATTAGTCTGGGAGCTTTCTGTATTAAAAACTTAAATGCGAACGAAAACGTGAAAAACACAGTGTAGCCTAGTGAGAAAAATTACATAACTTTGACAACCCTAGATGAATATTGATTACCCATGGCCCATGGGCTAATTGCCTCATAATCAAATTATTCTGGGAGCCTTTGTATCGAATGAACAATACAAGTCAATAATGATGATTTTAATATACAGTTACATTGAGAAAAGTTACTACACACATAAACAATATGGTGAATGCAAATTTGTCTGTTCATCACTTGTTCGTTTGTCGAATACGTTTTCACAGTTCGACTGTAATTGGTTGATTTTCGCGGAAACTCTTTCATTTTCCGGGATAAAATAACCTATATCTTTCTCCCAGGATGCTTTAACTGTTTTAAATTTCGTCAAAATCGGTTTAAAAGATAGGCCGAAAAAGCGTAGCAGACAGACAGGGTACAGACAGACAGACACACTTTTGCTAATATTGCTTAATATGGATTAATATGGATAGCATAGATATGGATTCATTGTATATCTCAACTAACTGATGCCCGCGACTTCATCCGCGTGGTTTTAGTTATTTTGATCCCGCGGGAACTCCTTAATTTTTCGGAATATAAAGTAGCCTATGTCACTCTCCAGGTCCTCAAATATACCCATGCCAAAAATCACGTTGATCCGTTGCTCCGTTGCAGTGTGATTGAAGGACAAACCAACAAACAAACACACTTTACTATTTATAATATTAGTATGATTAAAAAGGCAACACAATAATAGTATGAAATTATGACAAAAAGCAGGATAAATAAAATTACATAAATCTTGAAGTGCTCTGGTATGCGTATTACGACTAGTTATTGGCAAAAAACGCAGCAAAATATAGTGCTCTTGCTATCCATATAAATGGCAATTATGGGAAAAATGATCCTACGGACAAAAAGTTGACCTAAGCATGCGATCGCTGTCAGAAAAACGCACCCAATTGTTATGAGGCTGTGTATAAAGGCTTGGACAGACACAGCGAGTCACGACGACAGCATGGTTTTACAAATCTCCTACACAAGGGAGAGCTGTGTGAAGGCGTTCGCGTACCAAAAGCCGCGCTGTTGTCGTCCAGTTATCAAAGGTCCTGTTCGACATAGTGACGCTCTGTCATAGCGTAAAATCGTTAAAAAGACTAAGGAGGTTTCTTAAGAATATTTAAATCTATTAAACGGTCTCATAATAATTATGTAAGATTGAGAAAAATACATTATACCTATTTTCAGGAACTTTGAGCATGGCTGCTCTGAAAACACAATTTAAACAAACACACGTAAAAATATTCAAATATACCTCTTCGAGGAAACGCCCCTTATTTCACCTTTCAAAGCAATTTTTTGCTTCATTGTAAGATACAATTTACTGGAAATAGTTATTTGTTATACAAGAGTGAAAAGTTGTTTTTTAAGCGCGTGCTCAATTTTGATGACCGAGCAAGCGAAGGATTCTAAAATTGAATCACGAGCGCAGCGAGTGGTTCAAAAATTAGAATCCTGAGCGTCAGCGAGGGAATCAAAAAAGCACGAGGTGAAAAATCTTTTCACTCGAGTGCAACACGTAACTTTTCATCTCACCTCAGCGAGGAAATGACATGACGTGAAAGAAAATGGCGCGCGCAAAGCAAATTAAAAAAGTACACCAAGAAGGTTACGAGTGTGAGTTTTTAACAAATTAAAAAAGGTTGTATGGAAATTCGGCACCATAGAGGTAGAAGTAAATAGGTTTTAATGATGTTTTGAATTCACAAACTTCATAGACGAGTGATATTTACTAACGTGCACACGATGTTCTAAATTCAATTTACTTTATCCTCAAGAGGATAATAACGGCTTTTGCATTCAGATATCGAAGATTAAAAATACTTTTTCCGAGATGGTGGGATGAAAAATATATTATTAATTTCCAAATTCTAAATTGGTACGAGTATATATGCTAGTTTTTTTTTATTAAACATTAAAATACATTTTTTGTTTTCGACTTTATACCGGTTTATTATCGAGAAGCGCTTGATCTTTTTCACCTCTACCCGCACGTCGCGCAGTCCGTAAGTACCCCGCACCGCGCCAGTTTTCATCAGAACGTGACAGACGACGAACCGGTGTTATACTGGTTATAATACTTCTCACCATTTTTTTCTTATCTAGCTTGAGATGTGAGGAGACTGAGAGTCAAACTCTTGATTTGTGTTTTGATTTCGCGCGCGGCGCGCTTCCATGTTTTACGAATTGTACAACACATTGAAGCTTATTTTCTGTTCCGTGCTGCCACCCCACACCACCGTCGTATTAAGCGTCGCAGTGTGATGCTTCATAGTCATAGCACTGCAATGTGAATTTGGACGTGTAACAAGTACGCAGGGTCTAGGTCATAGATAATACACTATGTACCGGGGCTAGGTCTCTTCTTTGTCAGAGTTAATGGCGTTTATCTCTGCAATGCGACTGATTTCAGCGTAAAAGTAGAAGGAATATCAGGCCTTTGACATACCGCTGCCGCTGCGCTTAGTGCATGTCCAGATCCTAAATGTAACCAGTTCCATAATAAGTTCACACGGCCCGTGGTTAACACTTCGCCCGTGGGACCGTGAAAAGTCAACAAGGCCATGTTTGTAAAGTTATTCGAGTATTGTTTTGAAAATACCTTTATGTCACCTTATTTTAACCGACTTGAAGAAAAAGACAAGGATTTTAAGAAGTGAAACTAATTATAACAAACACGATATTCAAAGACATCATAATCTTTCAAATTTTCAAGATTCAAAATTTCAGATTTTTTCAAAGACATTATAATCTGTCACTCGGGAATCGGGATGATATTATAAGGATTCTAACGATATCCAGTAGGTACATCCAAATCTGTTCAGGCATGAAGTTAGGGTGGAATAAAGAAACTCACATTGGTAGATACATTAACCCTGAAAACAGCCTTTCAGCCACTGGTTTATAGCATAACAATTTCTCAGAAAGCCGCAGTCTTTCGATGACTTATTTTTAAGATTGTTAACATTCAGAGCGTTGCACGTATAAATTTAATAACGCCAATAAAATGCCATTGTATAGCAAATTGTCATTGCCATCACGTAACGCCTCAAACGGGGTAATATTATGGCAATGTAGGCCCCCTCTATACGCAGCCTGGCGCCTAGCCTACACCCTTAGATTTATGACCCTACTTTTATGCAACTCGATACAAAACTAACATTTCTTTAAGTATATTTAACATAGTAAATGGGGTATATCGAATAGGCAAGGGTTCACTAAATTAATATGTACTTTCAATTTGCAGGTAACATGCAGTATCAACTATCAACACACCAAGTTTCAGCGGACTGAACAATTGTCGCGATACTGTTAGGTCGACGGTCAACTGCTCTATAAACTAAAATCTAAATATAAATCAAACTAAACTGCAGTACAACTTGAAGTTGGCTTGCAGTCAGACGTCAGTAACTCTATAGACCTTAAATCGAGTGCCCGAGTATATTAAAGTTACCCAGGTAGTTTCTGGTTTAAAAAGAACTAAGATGACTAATCGAAAAAAGTCTCGTCGCGCTGTGTATGCAGAGGTTACTGAAGTAAGACACTTTAACCTAAGCGAGAGCTGGAGAAAGGAGTGGAGTGCATCTGGTGGACCAGTGACTTATGTACCCGACCCTACAATTAAACCAAAAGGTTTTCATCTGCCCCGTAACTTGTGATGTCGATTAAACCGGCTCAAAACAGGACACCGACGCTGTAATTACCTCCTGCACAAATGGGGCTGGAAACCCTCTCGCATGTGTGAGTGTGGTGAGGAAGAGCAGACGATGGAGCAGATCATCCAGCGCTGCCCTACTCTTGCCTACCAGGGTTCACCCAGGGACCTTTTTGACCTCCCTGCCCCGGTTGTTACATGGTTAGTTAAACTGGACATCGATATTTAATTTAACATTGTAGGTTTTTGACAAAATTTTGACATTCTCACCACGATAAATTTAACATTATAAAAATGCTTATACGAGTAACCGCCATACAATTTAAAAAAAAAATGACTAAAACGTAACTTGGTGGCGCGCAAAGACAAACAGAGCATGATGCCTTGACTGAACTTGGTGGTGACTGGCGAGCACTACCTATTCTGGGTGAGGCAAAAAAGTTCAGCATTAACTTGGGGTTAGTGAATAACGAGTCCGTTAGATCGACTTGGCGAAAACCACTTGCTACGACTATCTAGTACCTACCCTAAAGGATGACATAAGTTTTTAGATTATGATAATATAGTTAAACAGTTTGTATTACAATGTAAGGAGGTGGCTTATTTATCACACTTAATGGTGTAAAAAATAAGCAATAAAAAAATTATGTAGGTTACCTTTTGACTAGTTAGTAATCCAATGAAATGGTCTTGCGATGCCATTTACCTATCGACGCCACGTTCATATTTTTTACAAGCTTTTATTGAATGTCAAATTTGTTATTTTTATTACTTTACTTTCGTCCATTTTCTTAAACAATAAACAAATAAGAATATTTCACGCACAAGTTGAATGCAGAGCAAATGTATGGAGACATATACATTAACTCTGTTATCAACTCGCGCGCGAACTGTACTTACTTATAATTAAGTTAAAAAATATAGGTAAAACATTAAATTCAACGAATGAATTACCTACCTACCTACCAATATTTTTTGATTTTGAGTCATCATTTCCGCGTTCGTGATCCATTAAACCTTCTTATCTCGATTATGGATAAAATCAAACATAAATGCTTAATTAGTCGTTCGTTGGAATGAGCGTACTCTTCCAAATTCCAGCGGCTCCCAGCTACCCGCTTTGGTCGTCCGTCCACTTAGTGGGGGGTCGTCCAACGCTGCCCCCAACGTCTTTCGCCCTATGGGCGGGGCACATACTTTGAAGAATCGATGTTTAGTTTAAGCCGTATTAAGGAAATCGACATAATTCACAATCTTCAAGAGTAAATCCTGCTACTTAGCCTGGTAAGGTACGACCTGCTTAATATGGTTAGGAATCACAAATACACTCTGCTTTAGGGAGAGGATCTCGTACTCGGGAGAAACAGGTGATAGTCCTAAACGAGAGTCACACAAAAAATGTGTATAGAGGACAAGCTGATGCCCGCGACTTCGTCCGCGTGGAATAAGGTTTTTTTAAATTCTCACTGGAACTGCTTAATTTCCCTGGATAAAAAGTAGCCTATGTCACTCTCTAGGTCCTCAACTAAGCGTACGCAAAAAATCACGTCGGTCCGTTGCTCTGTTGCGGCGTGATTGAAGGACAAACCATCAAAACAAACACACTTTCGCATTTATAATATTAGTATGACTAGCTAATGCCCGCGACTTCGTACGCGTGGATCGAGGTTTTGTGGATCCCGCGGGAACTCTTTAATTTTCCGGGATAAAAAGTAGCCTATGTGTTAGTCCAGACTATAATCTATCTCTGTGCCAAGTTTCATCCAGATCCGTTCAGCCGTTCTGGCGTGATTGAGTAACAAACATCAATTTGAGGTTATTTTGGTTCCCGCGGGAACTTCTTAATTTTCCGGGATAAAAAGTATTCTATGTGCTATTCCAGACTATAATCTATCTATGTGTTAAATTTCAGCCAGATCCGTTCAGCCGTTGGGGCGTGATTGAATAACAAACATCCATCCATACATCCATCCATCCAAACTTTCGCATTTATAATATTTATTTGATTAAGTCCTTGGTAAGTCTGCGTATTTCTATTGAAATGGCTGTCCAGTAGGTGTTATCCATTTTCGTCAGCATTTACAGTTAGTATGCGATTAGATTAAACGTGGTTAAGCCATGTTTGCTCTGACTGATTTATTGCACAGTGGTTGTAAGCTTGTGATAAGATACGATGGGAAATTAGGAACATTACAACATTAGATTTATTAAGTTAAGTACATCTATTTGATTTTTATCAGTAGTATAACTATAGTAGGTATAGGTACCTGCTCTTATGTTACATGCTTAAGTATTTATATTGCTTTGTTGTCGATGGTCAAGAGCGTTCTTATCTTTTTTAATCTTATCTTAGCTTGTCATTTAATTTGATTTCGTATTACAATGATTGATTCTAACGATTATTAAATGCCTCACATAAATGAATAGGTAGGTTCCTCAAAATAAATGTGTAGGACTACGAATGTTCTTAGTTTTTATATTAATATTTAGTAGATAACTTCCTTGAATACTTTACAAGTGTACCTATTCAATTCATCGGAGATTTTATCCAACAGGAATATTATCTTTTCCACTAAGTACTTATTTTCTTTTTTTGAAATAATAAAGCAGATGATAAAGCGTCGTGACTTGAAGGGTATTGTGATTAAAATCTTAGTATAGTAACAGATGGGGTCCATAAATGGATAGCAAAAACGGATTACTGAGGAGTGATGGATGGGGTCGCACCCTCTAGAATTGTACCTACTTGTAAGTAAACATCTCTATTATTATAGGTAAAGGCCATGATCAACATCTTCTCATAGTAATAAGTACCTACGCAGCAAGCTGAATTAAGTAAGAAACCTACCTACCTGAAGATTAGACTCATATAACTTTAATAATGGATGTAAGTAAGAATACTAACTTTTGCCACTCACTTTGCTAGAGCCTTTCGGAGCTCAAACTTAACGTTAACCATAGCCATCGATGGTGCAATTGACCCTTTAGTATTCTTTGGTTCAAGTCTGCGATTGCAACAATCGGCCTTTCGACGAAAAAATCGCTTAAAAATAACCACAAAAACCACACAAGATGACAGCATTATATCCGGTTCCACATCAAGCGGTAATTGAAGAAATCAATGGAAAACATGAAAGCGTAATTACGCTTGCAATCCAACATGAATTACTTAAGTGGAGGTAACAACCGAATATACTCATTAAGTGCCCTAATAATAAAGCATGATATATCACAAAACGTCGCAATTAAGCGTGGAATTCTCACAAAGTATAAATTTAATTTCACGTCGAAGTGCCCGACCTACATGACCGACCGCAGTCACTATGCGAATAACTGTACAGACATACTGAGATGTTGATTCCGTAATGGGAGCCTGCACTTGGCTGCGACTCATCTGGGTTGACCGCAAGGCCTTTCGCCTTCCTCAATACACCTGTTCTAAGCGCGTACTACCGCTGAATATTTATTGGACATGTCTCTTGGTAACGAGCACGTATTTGGACAGCGATATAAATGTAATAAGTAGGTATATTTTATTCAAAATCAAGATGTTTTTTACTCAAATAAACTTTACAAGTGCTTTTGAATCGTTAAGTGAATCTACCACTGGTTCGGCATGACATTCCTACCGAGAAGAACCAGCAATAAAATCAGCGGTTGCTCTTTTGAAAAAAAATATTTTTCAATTTTTAAGTTATCCTAACCTTTGCTGAAAATTGATTGATTTTCAAGGCGCAGGTAAAAGCGCAACACACTATAGAGTAGAGACATATTATTATAATAATTCATAACTCATAAGTAAACATAACAGACGCCAGATAAAAGATTTGTCTGTCAGTATTTTTCTATCCCTGATGTGTTTACGCCAGCGAGTAGTCTGCGTTCTTGCTCACTTTTATATGAAGCCACGTAGTGCACACAGTACATGACAAAACGTCCAACCCCTTTGACGTGGATGTTTGGCGCAGATATTTTTAGGATTCCGTACCAAAATGGTAAAATGGAACCCTTATGGTGCGACTTTCTCCGTCTGTCTGTCCGTCCGTCACACTCGATTATTTCAGTAACTACCAAAGCTATCGACATGAAATTTGGAATAGTTGTGTATATTAGTGGCCCAAAGACACTGGAATTAAAAATAATTGGAAATTATTTTTGTTCTTATTTAAAAAGGGGGGAAAATCTGAGGGTTGAAATTTAAAAGTGAGATAACTGTACTGTGTGGGGTATCATATGAAAGGGTTTACTTTGTACACTCTAAAACAGATTTTTAATTATTTTTAGTTATGATAGTTTTTGATTTATCGGGGAAAATGTCTAAAAAAATACCGTTCCCCCCCCCCCCCCCCCCTTATCTCCGGAGTTTACCAATCGAAAAATTTGAAAGAATTATGGTCAATAGGAATTTACGTATATTTTACAGGAAAACTATAGCCAATGCTCTAACTAGCATAGTTTTTTTGATATTAACAATAAACCTCTACAAACAAAGTTAGTCTTGCGGTTCATTAACAAAGGTAATTATTTATTAATAATGGTACGGAACCCTTCGTGCGCGAGTCCGACTCGCACTTGCCCGGTTTTTTTTATCATGTCCAGTCTATCTGCCAGAGTTCTAAAAGGTATGTTTCAATCTGGGGGCACGGGAGTGCCCTCGCGAAGACGAGCCAAAGGAACGGGGCACTACCTATCTTTTCTCGAAGCGTGTCGTCGTATTTTCGAATATGATTTTTAAAAACTTATGAAGCGCTAGATTGGCCATAAAGGTTCCCCGGTTATAAAATATGTTCACCTACACAAGGACTTGCATAAAGATTAAAGAAACTTAAAACCTTTACAGAGAGCCAAAAATGGGAACTAAATCGAATTGACGAACTCCAAAAATATAGGAAATTGAGTATTTAGGTACTGAGATTATGCCATTAAAAGTAATAACAAATGTTTGATCGTGTAGGCAATCTAATAGATTTTTTTATATTTTAATGGGTTCAAATGTGTAAAAATAACTGTTATTGCAACTAGGAAGTTATTTAGGTTAAGAGCAAGGAGTTCATTTGTATTAAATATTTTACTATTCTAAACATTTTAGTAGCCTCGTAAAGACAAGTTAATCAACCTTAAGTCTTAACTTAAGCATGTTTATTATACATTATTACGCAGGTACTTTAGACAATTTTATGGTCTGTATTATTCATAGCTGCAATCTAAAGAACCTAGTCCTAAACCATAATTTCGTCTGAGTGATGCACGCAATAATCTTATTGGATTAGGCGCAATAAACGCATGAGGGCCCGTGTAATAGCTTCCTGTATTATAAACCAGGGAGTTAGAATAGTTGTGATAGAAGAGGTAAACTTGTAGCGTGTGTCGCCGCGGAGATGTGAAGTGAAACATCAGGGGGGTTACTGTGAGCTCTTAAAGCAGGACAGAAATAATTGAACTGCAAGCACAGTTCAATGCAGTGTCTGCCTGCCAGTTCAGTGCCATGAAGTTAAGTGCAGTTCAATATCT
Organism: Erebia epiphron; assembly: GCA_963932025.1. Taxonomy (NCBI): domain Eukaryota; kingdom Metazoa; phylum Arthropoda; class Insecta; order Lepidoptera; family Nymphalidae; genus Erebia; species Erebia epiphron. Next base: position 7,687,034 of record OZ009956.1, on the reverse strand, counting down.
GTCCTGCTATAAGAGCTCATAGTAACCCCCCAGTACATATTATAATAGTGGAAACAGGAGGTAGGTATTTGCTTAGTGTACGAGTAAGTAAGCGTTAAATTTACGGTGCTATAGACCATAAATTTAATGTTAATGTTATTTTAAAAGCTTTTTTGTATGAGTTAAATACTAAAATTCGGCGATACTTGTATTAAAGAAAGCCGATAAGTAATTTATTTCTATAAGATACTAAATTCTGAGATTCAAAATCAATCAAGTAAGAAAGTAATTGTTTTCAGTTAACTTAGTGTCATTAAACAAAATAATTTTCTTTTAGCCGTTTGTTTTGTTTTAAAAGTGTTTTATGCGCGAAGGAGTTGCTAAAAACCAGCGACACTGTCTTAGTATCAAAGATATTAGACCGTATACCATTTCTATTACCTTATTTAGAATTCTATGTTTCTAAAATCAATCAAGTACATTTTCAGGCAACGTAATATCATTAGTAATCAGTTATGGTGCATACAACGGTTGGCCTACATTCGGTTCATTAAAATAAAACACACTTCAGAGCTTCAATTTCGTGCCATCTTCAGGCGTCTCATTACTCAAAGTCAGCTCGGTTGCGCACGCGAACCGCACCTTAGTTTCCGTATTGCGGTTATTTGGTTCGATTTGTCTGTTTTTTTTAAGCATTGCTCCAATTTCATTTTTCACGCTTGTAATAATACTTCTATAGCTTGTTCTACTTGAATTGTATGTATCGCTTTGAATAGGGGTATTCGATGTTTTTATATCGACGCCTGCTTCGTAAAAAATTGATATACCTACGAGTACATCAAACAAGATCTTTTTTTGCTATAATGCTTTGCTTTGCTTGTTACATGCCAAAGTTTCGATCTATTTAAATAAAATTCAGTGTCATAAAATTAATATCTCAAATAACAACTCCAAATTAATTGATCAGCCAGTAAAATATGCCTACGTACCTACCTCATTTTAAGTGCTGCAAGTTGGGAAAATTTTCCGAAGCTTTTGGACGCGTTGCAGGAAAAACTCCATCCAAAAATGAACCGGATATTTTACTTAGGTTAAATACATATTTAGAATTCAACAACGCCTAAGACATCATAATCATCATATTTATAAATACTAGAATTATTCTAGTAGTAGAAGTATTCTAGTATTCGTATTCCGTGGATAAAGTTTTTGATTCCCGCGGGAACTCCTTGAATTTCTGGAATAAAAGTACACACATACTTCTTTGTAGCCTATGTCCTTTCCCAGGATACAACCTATCCCTCACCAAATTTCATCAAAATCGGTTGAACGGGTGGGCCGTGAAAGCGTAGCAGACAGATAGACAGACAGAAACACTTTCGCATTTATAATATTAGTATGGAAGTATGGACACTTACTGGAGAATTATTTACTTTATTCTAGCAATCTCTGTCATCAAGATGTACTTAAGTGTCTACTATCTACATTAAGCTTAACAAACAGTTCAACAATTTCGTGCAAGTCACTATCGGATTGCTGTTTCAATGACCGACTAGTTTATTTTAGTTGGCGTAATATAACAAATTTAACCGTGTTCTAAAAAAAAAACACCGTTTCTTTACACACTCAGATCCCCACTGAAGATAACCAGTGTGAATTTTATCTGAACAGCGGTGAGACCATTTGGGCGTGCAATTCAATGGTGATTGTAAGAAAGCATAATAACACACTTTGGTGTAGCATTATTGCATACTTTTGCAGTATCTCTTATTTCTCCAATAGTGGGTAGTTTGTTCTTTCTGTTATCAGAAGTAGGGTAATTTATGATAGGTACTTGTGCATTGCATAGTAAGTTATGTGTGCTTTGTCTATGAATGAGCGACTGCAGTGGCCTGGTGGGAGGCCTCAGCCGTGGCTAGTTGCCTACCGGCAAAAGACGTGCCGCCAAGCGATTTAGCGTTCCGGTACGATGCCGTGTAGAAACCGAATAGGGGTATGGGTTTAATATAACTGCCATAGGCCATAGCCATAACAGGTTAGCCCGCTACCATCATTAAACTCGTCACTTATCATCAGGTGAGATCGCAGTCAAGATCTAACTTGTAGTGGATAAAAAGAAACTTGTCTGATGACAGTTTTTAACCGACTTCAAAATAGGAGGAGGTTCTCAATTCGTCGGAATCTTTTTTTTTTAATTTTTTATGTATGTTCCCCGATTACTCGAAGACGCCTGGACCGATTTTGAAAATTCTTTTTTTGTTTGAAAGGGTTACATACTTCAAAGGTGGTCCCATATAAATTTTATCGAAATCGGTCGAGCGGTTTTTAAAATATCAACAATAAAATAAGTACTTTGTATACTTGTTGTTGTAAAGTTGGCGCGGGAGTCCGAAGTCGGTTGTTTAAAAAAGAATTTTTTATATTAAATTATTTATTGTAAAATAAGCTTGCGCGTGACGACAATTATGTGTAAAGCAATGACGAGGTCTAGGTTGGAACGCGCTTGCCTAGAAGATTCCTATTCGCATATTTTGCCTTGAAGGTACGTAAGTTATGAGCACAGCCTATTTCGTTAAACTGTGTTACGGGGTAGGAAATACGTGCTCCGGAAGGGTTTTCGACACCTTAGCGTTTCGTATCTGAAACGTAGAGCAAAACCGTTTCGTGCGAGGAGATTAGACGTTAATTCCGTCGACTGTGGGTTCTCGCTGTTCTGTGGCAGTAATTACTAACCTAATAATTTCAAGCAAACACTATTAGTCGCTGAGCCTTTTCTGCACAATAGGCAGGGAAGCGCTTGTAACTCACTCGACCGCTATTACACTGATTGAACGTAACAATTGGAACGTGGACGAATAACCTCGTGGCGGTGTCATGGCCCAAACAGGTTTTACTTGGTCTCCTATTAGAACACGTGTTACAAAATCAATCGGATTACGACTTTAATACACGGAAATACGAACACGATCATCCACAATATTACACACTGATACAATATGGTAAAACATTTACTATCTGAAAGGAAATTCCACGAGCGATGTGAGAATCGATTTCACTTTTTTATAACCCTTCTTGTAATCAAATAAATATTAAAAATGCTAAAGTTTGGATGGATGTATGGATGGATGGATGTATGGATGTTTGTTACTCAATCACGCCCCAACGGCTGAACGGATCTGGCTGAAATTTGGCACAGAGATAGATTACAGTCTGGAATAGCACATAGGCTACTTTTTATCCCGGAAAATTAAAGAGTTCCCGCGGGAACCAAGAAACCTCAATCCTATGTCTGTGCCAAATTTCAGCCAGATCCGTTGGGGCATGATTGAATAACTAACATCCATACAACCATCCAAACTTTCGCATTTATAATATTGCGTACACGTATACAACATAGTGCAATGTATAGGTACACCTAACAACAACAACAACAATATTTTATACCTATTTTGACACGCGGAACGTTCCAGCGAGTAGTTTGGAAGACATGAAGGAAAGGCATCAAACTGTCGATCACTCAATACATTAACGTGATACATCACATGCTTTGAAATCTTAAACTTTATAACTGCTAATGGATGTTGTATTTCAAAACTCACCCATTTAGTGCTGCAAGTTTCGCAAATGGAAACAAATTAGTTTTTATTTATGATAAAGGAGCTGCAGCAAAAGCATTTGATGCAGCGATTGCAGAACTAGCATTTATATTGTTACATCACTCGCCTTTCAACGATGCCTCCGATTATGAAATACGGTAAGTCACTTACAAGATGCTTACAAGTTAAGAGCATCGGTGTATAGTTACAAGTCGCTGATTTAATCGGAGCACATTACCTATGCATTATCTATATCCGACAGCTTCCGTACTCCTCCGTCATCTCGATTCACAAGAGATACCTACTAAATCATAACAAGTTGTTCCTTTGATTTCAAACCTAAAAATACGTAAATAAGCAATAACAAACAAGTGATATGATATATATAAGGACGGATAAAAAAGCGGCAAAAATCGAGAATAAAATAATTAGAGACCAAACGTATCGGGGGAAGTCGTTTGAGAGGGTCCGACGTAGGGTCTCCTTTTCGGGGATCGATCATCAAGCACGCACTACCTTTTAGAAGTGTTTTAAAGAATGAGGGCTACCGCGTTTAAATTCGCCGCTAGGGGCGCTAGTGTAGAGTGAGGTCTCCAAAATGTCAAATATCACTGGGCTTTTAACGCGAGTCTAATTATTTAGTTAATTTTATGAATATTTAGCAATAACCGATTAATTATGGAAGATGTAAAGATACGTGTCAATGAATGCCAGTGCTCTGTACTTTAACAGCGGAGCTAAGAAAAAGAGGCAAAAATAAGCGGGCTGAAAGAACAGCTACTTAATTCATAGGTTAGTATTTCCCTGATTCCTGTATGTTTACTATTTTTAAAGGGATTTTTTTTTTCAGAAATATGCTTGTTTACCGAATTTACAGCTATATTTTAGGACCTTACTCGCAAGTGGCGCCAACTAGTGAGCATAAAAACGGTAGCCCTCTTGCCTGTCAAAAATAAATAATTTTTAGAGCTTATTGAACAGATGATCTTTCACATGACGTATAATCTACTTTCCCTGTTAGTTTTTACTTTAATCGATAGTTAAAGTAAAAAGTGCGTACTATTCTGATGACGTCACAACCAAGCATTCCATACAAAGCGCGCGTTTTGTCCTTTGAAAATAGGTTACTGATTTGACTATAACGTCACTCACAGCTGTTGTCAAATACCCGTATATCAATTGCTATAACGGTAACGATACATCATGAGGAAACCTGCATGTCTGAGAGTTCTCCATGCTTTAAAGTTTAAAAATTGAGTGAAGTCTGTCAATTCAAATTGACCAGCGTGGTGGAATATGGCCTAAACCATTCTCATTCTGACAGTGAGACTCGTGCTGAGCAGTGATGCGACTATGAATTGCTATGGCCTATTTTAATGGCTATGACTAGACCAAGCAAAGTCACTATAAAACAGCTCAACTAATTACTCATTAAACAACAGTCATCTACTTGCAACTAGTCATAATGTAAAGAACAATAAACAATTATTCTGTAAAGTGAAAAGAGCACTTAAACAAAAAGGAGAGTGTGTTTGACCGCTGTTTGTTATATTTGTGTCAATAGTCCAAACAACTATGCGGGTATTTTCACTTTTCCTTGCTAAGCCAAATAACTCGAGTTGGAAGCCGGTATTTTTAGCTATATAGCATGTAACTATACTGTATAACCTTGTACCTAGTAGCGAGTCTATACGAGAAAATGGTAGCAATAATTGGGTATTTCACTTAGGTTAGAAGATTAGTACCTAATTATTATCTACTAGTCAAATCAGCAAATCGTTATCAGAAATATAAACTACTTACTCGTAACTAATAAAATGAAGCGTGTGTCATTGCCATCAAAATTTGACACACCTTTGCTTTAATTAAATAAGTACTATTAAAAACATATAAATGTGTGCTTTAATCAATAGTTTAAAATGGTTATCAAACTAAAACTAACTTCGTGGCGTGGAGTATACGTCTTTTGGAAGACCCGCTATTAGTTTCTTCAAGTTCTACTTAAAAGCTCGATTAGGATTTAGGACCTATATATGTCACCGTAAGATTGTGAAAACCGTTACATTGTAATCTATCTAGCGAAATTGTAAACTGTCGACAGATTGTGAACCGTTTTTGAAATATTAAATGTATTAACGTTTTCTTGTCCCTTTCTTGTAGGTTATGTTAGGGTTCGACATAAACAATCAGGTAGTGCACTTAGGTTCTCTCCGTCTATCGGGTTAATTATATACCTAACAGACTACAATCTACCGAAAAATAATGCGTTAAATTGTAATCTTTCGACAGTTTACAATTTCGCTAGATAGATTACAATCTAACGGTTTTCACAATCTTACGGTGATTTATATATTACGATATAAATATACGTCTCAAGTTCTAAACTTAATTAAATTACATCATGATATCTGTTTGATCCTACTATAAATTTGAATAAAGAACATAACTGTATTGTATTGAATAAAGAACATAACTATATAGTATACTAGTATTTTTATAAAGCTCAAACCAGAATAAGCTACTACAATAATAAGGTAGGTATTACATTTAACATTAGTGGCTTGCGTGTTACTTAATGATTAAACGAACTTACCTGTACGTGAAGTTCAATCATAATTACTCGAAGGGCTTCGTTCGAAGATATTAGCAATGTATACATTGTAGTTTCACGTTAGACTCGCCGTTTTGCACTTTATTTCGGAGGAAGGTAGGACAAAAAATAACTCGATGTCGTACCACCCCGCCCCGATCACGTCATTAAGTTTAGAGAGTGCTGAGCTGTTCAGAATTATTTATCTACCATATTAGGTTTCACGCCCAGGGGCCTGACTAGTTCATGTAAGGGAGGGAGGGTTGCTAATATCTTCGAACGAAGCCCTTCGAGTAATTATGATTGAACTTCACGTACAGGTAAGTTCGTTTAATCATTAATTACTCTCGAGCTTCGTTCGAAGATATTAGCAATGTATACATTGTAGATGTTGAGAGAAAGTAATCGTCGTGAAACATAATAAGTAGATATTTAAATTGTAATAAGTTTTCTGAAAATCAGACAAATTAATTAATTATAAAATCACTTTAATAATAAACATAATTTTTGCAAAATTAATTATATAAATTATAAAATTATTCATAATCATACTAAATTATAATTTCTAAAATGATTATAATATAATTAAATTAATCTCTTATAATTAGGTATACCTGAGTGAAATACATCGTTAATTTTAGTTCAAGTATTCAGTATATTCCTGGCTTCCTAATTCTAATTCTCTCCTAATTCTCTATTCAAATAAGTCTCATTAGAGACTGTTCTATTATAGTATTTGGCGAAAACCAAAGAATTTGAGCTCCATCCTGCAGTATTTCTAATAATGTCTATACTGACTCCTGACCTGTAGGCTTTCGAAGTCGATGCATGCCTAGTACTGTGTGCAGTGAATATGGACGTGTCTATTCCACTCAAATTTAAGGTACTTTTGACCCACCTACTCAATGTTTGAGATAAGACTTTACCATGAGGCTTTCTGAATGAAATGAACAATGTAGTTACATCTTTTCGTAAATCTTTAGTTCTTTCACAATATACTTTCAAAGTTTCCGCGGGACATATTTGCGGTCTTTGAGAAAAGAAAGGTAAATACAAAGTTGGTTGTAAAGCACCTAGCCTTGAAGTTTTTATTAAGTCTGGAATTTTGATTATTACCTCAGTATTTGAGAAATTAATATTATTTATATCTATCACCGAAAGTGTTTGAACTCTGTGGGCTGTGACCAGTGCTAACAGGGTGATTAATTTTTTGCTCAATTGATCGAGGTTCAAACTTTCATTAGGGTACCAATTTGATAAATAATCTAAAACCTGGTCAATATCCCATGTAAGATTATATTTCGGCAATGTAGGCCGTAAACGAAAAAACTCCTCGGAGGTATCTCTTAGTTAAATCATTGTTAACTACATCCTGACCTAACAATAATGAAAGAGCGGATCTACAAGTATTTATTGTTCCGTATCTAGCATTTGAATCAAAAGTATACGATAGAAAACTCAAAACGTTCGTAATCGTGGCATTAAAAATATCTAAATCATTATCTTGGCAGTAAGTAAACCATTTTTTAAGACAAGTGTCATACTGTTTAAGTGTATTGTCTGCAAGTGATGCCAGCATCACTGGGATGGATGACTGAGGGACGCCCCTTCGGAGTAGCGAAGTCCGGATAAGATCCCTACAACCAGGGTAATCTGTCGGTGTACTGCACGATCGCTACAATGAGAAATTATCAAATTATCTTGTGACTTTAAAATCAGTGGTTTTGATGTTAGAAGTTTCTTGTAAAGTGGATACCACGGTTGTGTGGGTCATTGCGGCACTACTACAATCCCTGTTCCTTTATCGTTAATTATCTTTCGCAAGGTTTTTATGATTATAGCAATTGGAGGAAATGCGTAAAAGAAAAAATCTTTCCACGATATAGTAAATGCATTGATTGCAAAGGCATCCGGATCTTTATACCATGACACGTATGTGTCACATTTATGATTTATCCTACTCGCAAACAAATCTATCGAGGGAATACCAAACGTCGCCGTGATTGTAATATAAGCGTTGTTTGATAACTCCCATTCAATATCAGGATGCGATCTTCGCGATTCTGCATCTGCAATTTTATTATCAGAGCTGCGAATGTAATCAGCATGTACCGTTATTTTACGTATTTCGCACCATTTCCATAGTTGCTGAGTAATACTTGTCAAATGTGGAAACTGGATGCCCCCCATTCTATTTATATAAGATATCGCAGTCGTATTGTCAATTCTAAGCAAAATTTGACAGTTTTTGAGGTTATTTGCAAAATATTTAAGTCCTAAAAAGGCTGCCAATAACTCTAAGTAATTGATATGTAACTGCCGTTCCTGTTCACTCCATGGCCCACAAGCAGTATCCTCACCACAGGAGGCCCCCCAACCCGTTGTTGAGGCATCAGTAAATATTTCCATGGCATAAGTGTCACCTTTAATTTTACATACAGCATAATCAATATTGTTTAACCACCAATCAAACACAGATAATAAATTGTCTGGTATTGTCATGAACCTATCATAATTATTATCTTCCCTTAGATTCAAATATTTACAGCGCTCTAAATCTTTTGTGTATAGCCAGCCGTAATCTACGGCTTGACACGCTGAGGTAAGTAAACCCAAAAACCGAGCAAATTCCCTAATCTTACATCTTTTCAAATTTTGAAATTTTAATATTTCACTTTTAATTTTTTCTCTTTTACTATATGGTAATTTTATTTCTAAATTTTTTGAATCTATAATATTTCCCAAATATTTACAAAATTGATTAGGCGTAAATACACTTTTTTCTGTATTAATTATGAATCCTAAAGATTCTAATAATGATCTTGTATCCGACATGTTTTGTAAACAATGATTATAAGACTGCCCGACTAACAGTAAATCATCTAAATAAAAGGTGGACAAGTATCCCATGGATCGCAATAGTTTTGCAACAGGTTTAAGAATCTTAGTAAATACGTAAGGAGCTGTATTCAATCCAAATGGTAAAACATTGAATTCATAAAGGTTGTGATTCCATTGAAAACGTAAAAATTTCCTTGAATTTTGATGCACACTTATAAGGAAATACGCGTCTTTTAAGTCAATAGTACACATATAACTATTTTTTGAAATTAATTTAATAGATGTTCTAAGATCTTCCAGCTTAAAATGTTGCGTATCTATGAATTTATTTAATTCCTTTAAATTTAATATAAAACGAATTTTACCATCTGGTTTTGGAATAAGAAAAATTTTTGAAATAAATTGACCTTTACATGGTTGACATAATGATACAGCTCCTATAGACAAAAGAGAATCAATAGATTCTTTGAAAGAATTAAATTCTTTCAAAGTATAGTTTGCTTCTGTTGGTATAACCGATTGTGTCACAGAGCATGAAAATGGAATTTCATAACCTGATATCCAAGATAGAATTTTAGAATTATTAGTAATCAAGGACCATTCATTATAGAAATAAGTCAAGCGGCCTGCCGGTTTTACCGTTTCTATCGCCTGTGTCGTGGACGCTGCTGATGCGATGACGTCCTCGAGGCAGCGGCGTGCTGCGTCGATGTCCTCGTCCGCCTCGCATTCGGTTGCCGCGCTTGCGGGCGAGAGCCCCTCGCTGCCGCCTGCGGCGGTGGCGCGCGCTGACTCGCGAGGGGCGCCCGGTAGTTTAAATTAGTCTGCCTGCTAGTAGTTGCAGCAGCGGTCGCAGGCGTTTGCGCTCCAAGCCTTGTTGTATGTCTTATCTCTGCTCCAGATTTATTAATTATCTTGGCCGACTTTAAGGTTTCGGCCAAATCGTTACCAAAAAGTAACTCCTCTATTTTTGTCTTTTCCAGTTGATCTTTTAATTCTTTCTTTACCGTGGTAAGTATAAAAAATCTCCTTAACTCTGAGTCGCTATGTTGGATATCGCCAAGGATTCGAGCCGTATCCATTAATAGTTTGAGCAGCTCTTGATTTGCATCATTAGACGATAAGAGTAAAGTAATAGCTGCGCAGAGTGATGACAGCGCACAGGAAATTGATGCTTGCTTATTTTCTATCCCTTTATCACGTTTTGCTTGACTTTCTGCCAGGGATGCCCGAATTTCGGCATTCAGCGCCGGTGCTTTTATTAATTTGCAATTAGCCGGAACTAAGTATTTCTCTTTCAGCTCCTTTCGGATTTCTTTGTTCAACCCATTAGTCACTATGTGACTTAATCTAACAGCTAAGTCTTTTTGAATATTTTCACCATAATCTTTGATGGTGGTCGGATCCTCTCCTAAAATACTCAATAGTTCTGGGTTTAATGTAGGCTCTGTAAGTGCATCTGGCAGAGCAGCAGTCGATTCAGCAGCTGAGGTAGCTGGGTCGACTGAGGGCTGGAGCTGTGGCGGCGCGTTGGGGACAGGAACAGCCGCTGTTGCATCGGTATCAGCAACGTCAGTATGGTGAGTATTCCCATTGGTCGGTTCCGGGAGTTCGTCCCAGTAAGAACATCCTTCTTGAGGTTCTGTGACGTCGACATCAATGGCGGCGATCGATTCGCTGCCTGTGAAGCAAATATGCTTCGATTATCTATAGTAAGGGCGTATGTGAGACTCCGGTATGAGAAACACGCAACCCTATATAGTATGGGCGTATGTGAGACTCCGATATGAGAAACACGCAACCCTGTATAGTATGGGCGTATGTGAGACTCCGATATGAGAAACACGCAACCCTATTGTAAAGGTACATGTGTGACTCGTATTTGAGAAACATGTAACCTATTTGTGAACTGTTAATCTAAATTCATCAATATACATAGAAGGCATTTACATTTTATATTTATCGTTAAGAATAATTACTCACCGTTCGGGTCTTGCAGCGGAATACTATCGCTCTCCGATGACGATGCTCGACGTCGGCGCTTCCTTGCTATCTTACGTTCTATTTTCCATAATTTTTTCGCTAGATAATCTAAATCACAATTATCACTTCTATCTTTCTTCCTTTAAAATACTAAATTAGATTTAAAACGTACAAAACAGCGATGCACTAAACTGTGAATGACGTGATCGGGGCGGGGTGGTACGACATCGAGTTATTTTTTGTCCTACCTCCCTCCGAAATAAAGTGCAAAACGGCGAGTCTAACGTGAAACTACAATGTATACATTGCTAATATCTTCGAACGAAGCTCGAGAGTAACTATATATTATAATGCAAAATAAAGTCATGTGCTTACAATAAGTACATACTTATCAGTGTTTTCAATACAGGCAGTCATATGTTACAAAATATTATAGTCTGATTCATATCAGAACGTAGTCATGCGTGAATCCGCTGTCCGGAGCGGAGGCGGTCGGCGGCATTCTGTGTTCAATACAGCATTGAAAGGGGAACGTTGTATGCACGCACAAGACTTTGTAAGAGTCATGCGTCGATACAATACTAAGTAATTACAAACTTTAGTGCTCAGCGCGACCAAATCTATACCAATAATACCTAATGTCCTCCCGACCGCATTTCGGCCACGGCGGCCTATCTATCTCCAGAGAGATTAACCATCTGCGCGGGAGATATTATAGTGCACAAGTGTGGTGCACTCTCTCTCCTTTACTCTCATAACCCGATGGGAAGGAAAATCCGACACGATCGGAGAGAGATCAGGCGCAGGACCGACGGCTTTACGTGCTCTCCGAGGCACGGGGGTGAAACACCGCCAACTTCCTAACTCCGGGCTAGTGCTGAAAATTTCTTGTAAGAAAAACCCAACACTTTTACTGGCCCGACCAGGATTCGAACCCGGGACCTCGTCGGCCGCAGTCGAACATGCTAATCACTAGCTAGATCAACGAGGCAGTTATACGTTACGTTACGTTGCCACACTATAATATTATAAATGTGAAAGTGTGTCTGTATGTCCATCTGTCTGAATGTCTGTCTGCTACGCTTTCACGGCCCAACTACTCAACCGATTTTGATGAAATTTAGTACAGAGATAGTTTACATCCCAGAGAAGGACATAGGCTTTTTATCCCGGAAAATTGTTCCCGCGGGAATGAAAAACATCAATTCACGCGGACGAAGTCGCGGGCATCATTTAGTTTTCTATATTTCTAAAGGAATATTGTGGATGCTCAGAGCTTTGGGCTTCTAGAGAAAACTCAGAGTCACTCAGCGGGCTTGATAGAAGGGCTTGGCGTCGGTGGCATACCAGAAATGCGACCAGCACAAAACTAGAAACCTCTATAGCTCGACAGGTTCCTAAGCTAAAGTGGCATTAGGCGGGGTAGGTACTCGTAGTTCGAAGTTCCAATAAAAGTTGGGGTCCTAACTCCTAACTTCCAAGGTGCTGGAATGGCGACTTCACACTGGAAAGCAGTGTTGGCAGATCCCCACTGGGTGGATGGATGACACCAAGCGATTTGCAGGGAGCCGCTGGATACAGCAGGGCGACCGCGTATCTTTTGCATCAATCATTGATACGAGTACATCGCAATCACCTCTGATTGGTTAACACTCTTCCACTATTGGACGAAATCCATTGACGCTGCAAGAATACCTTAAATTCAGCCAATCGGAGGTGATTGCGATGTATCAATGATTGATGGGTATGTTCCGAAATACACTGCTTGCACTGTAAGGTGTGACGTCAATTTAGTACACTGCGAAACCGTTCCTTTATAGTTAGTTAGCTATACTGGTCACTGTTTAAAACGGAACGCAGTCAGCACTGAGAGCACCTTACCTCGAAAACTCCAGTGCTCACAGTACAAAAATGGCGACGATTTATGACGTCATATATTTCCCTAGGAAACTGCGGCAGTACACTGTCAGTCCATAACGGGACGAATTTCTCCCCAGTAAGAGCACTGAACAGTGCTCTCAGTGTATATCGGAACATACCCGATGCAAAAGATACGCGGTCACGTCGCAGGGCGCGTAAAACCTCGGCGTGTGAAAGTCCTTACAAGAGATCTATATCCAGCAGTGGACTATCGGTCTGCTCTTAAAATGTTTGTGTTAGACAACCGTTAGTCTTACGTTTTCCATTAGAACCTAGAACTCGGATCTCAGTTCATAACAGTTGAGCGTGTTGAAGCGTTTCAACAATAAGTAAAGAGTCTCAAATGTTTCTGTGCCTCTATGAGTATCGCTGGTTATAATTTCTATTATTTATTTTCATGTAAAGAATACAATAAGAATACTTACTGTATCTACAATCTACATACCTACATGTAAAGTAGTCCTCAGTAAAAAGAAGAACTAAGACTGGTTATCTGGTTACTTCTTAAGGACGGATGTACTGTAATAGGGGGAAACATCCTTTTCTGTTCCGACATTTTAGTATAGCAAAAATTAAAATTTCATTATCGAATAAATACCATTCGCTACTCATTGAGATATAGTATGATGTAATTAAAAAAAGTGGTCAAGAAATCGTATAGTAACGGCAGAAAATTATTGGGAAATTCATGGAAATCTCAAAAAAGGTCTTATCGCGTTCCGACTATTGTGATTTAATTTGAGACATTATTTAGACAAAAGTTATTTTAAATTGATCGTAAAAGATCAAAAAACACTTTAAATAAATAATATTTTCAATAAAACTTATAGTTTTTTTACAATCTGGTTCCAAACATCCCTCATTTTTACAGCACGAATTTTTCATACAAATTTAGTACGGGCGCGCGCATCACAAAATTTCGTTATATATTCATGAAATACGGCAGTCATTTCCCATACGCCTGCGGGCTCTCAAGGCGTGAGGTTGCGTCCCGTTGCTCCTGAACTGACGTTTGTCACTGTTAGTATCCGTACACAAACGTCAATGCATCCACTACCATTGAACAAAACAAATCATTGATATTTATACGTAGAAAAAAAATGTAACTGGACGATTTCTGTATATAAAATATTTATTTTGAAAATTTAATTGGTGGTTATTTTATTATTCACTGAGCCCAAAACGGTATTTTATTCTCTGTCTTATTTTGCCTGTTTTATGCACGAACTCCACTAAAACTAACTTTGAATGGGTATTTTGGTTCTTATAGCTCAGTCTAAGTAGATTTTTTTCTTTTATAACAGTCGTCCGAAGGGGGAAACTGGCGAAATATCAATTTCGGGTCTATGGGGTACCTAATGCTGATGTTCATTCTGTTTTGGTCTCGCAGAAAAGGGCTGTTCGTGCCATATACAAAACTAAATTCAAAGAAGTTGAAATTATGACGGTCCACGACCAATACATAATTGAAAACTGGATGATGCCCGCGACTTCGTCCGCGTGGATTTTTGATTCCCGCGGGAACTCTTTAATTTTCCAGGTTAAAAAGTACCCTTTATCCTTCCCCGGGTACCCTATGTGTTATTCCAGACTATAACCTATCCCTGTACCAAATTACATCAAAATCGGTTGAACAGATGGGCCGTGATAGTGTAGCAGACAGACAGACAGACACACTTTCGCATTTATAATATTAGTATGGACTGAATGATGCTAGCGACTTTGTCCGCGTGGATTAAGGTTTTTGATTTCCGCAGAAACTCTCATTTTCCGGGATAAAATAACCTATGTCCGTCCCCTGAATACAACGTGCTCCTGTACCAAATTTCATCAAAATCGGTTGAACGGATGAGTCGTGAAAGCATACAACCAAACAAACAAGCAACCAACAGAAACACTTTTACGTTTATAATATTAGTATGGATTATGGATATTATGGATTAAGTATAATATGTGTGTAGTAGGTCTGACGACCTCCGTGCGGCGCAGTGCTTTGCGCAGCCTTAACGTGCGGAGGCCCCGGGTTCGATCCCCGGCAGGGTTTGTAAATTTATAATTTCTGAATTTCCCTGGTCTGGCCTGGTGGGAGGCTTCGGCCGTGGCTAGTTACCACCCTACCGGCAAAGACGTACCGCCAAGCGATTTAGCGTTCCGGTACAATGCCGTGTAAAAACCGAATAGGGGTATGGGTTTAATATAACTGTCATGCCCCTAACAGGTCAGCCCGCTACCATCTTAGACTGCATCATCACTTACCATCAGGTGAGATCGCAGTCAAGGGCTAACTTGTAGTGGATTAAAAAAAAAAATGTGCATAAAAACATCAATAAATTCAAGAATGAAAAAAAGTAACCATTCAAGAAAATATATGAATTTTTAGTGCTTTTAGACTCTGTAAATTAGTTAGGTATTCATTTGTCGGTAACAGTATGCGTTTTTATAATAACTCCCAAAAGAAATATTTGAGATGCCAACAAGTTCAAAGTTTTTGTAAAACGTCAACTATTGAAAAGTCCTATTACAGTGTAAAGGTGTATGATACCTACAGGGCGCGTTTGGAACCCTCGTAGCTTTGATACCGTTGTCCATCACGTCTTATACTTTGTAAACGTGACGTTCAGGTGTACTGTGTAGGTACCTACTTATCTATACTTAATATTATAAATGCGAAACTTTGGATGGATGTATGGATGGATGGATGGATTGAAATTCAAATTCAAATGATTTTGAATTTGAATTTTTGTTAGGTAATTAATCACGCCAGAACGGCTGAACCGATCTGGATGAAATTTGACACAGGGATAGATTATAGTCTGAACAATACATAGGGTACTTTTTATCCCTGAAAATTAAAAAGTTTCCGCGGGAACCGAAAACCTTGATCCACGAGGACGAAGTCACGGGCATCAGCTAGTTTTCAATAAATATATTATTAGTTTGAGTTTATGTCGTCGCCAAATGTTAATCACTCCATGATAAAGTTGACTATTTCATAAAATTTTCGATGACTTCCATGACGCAGTGGTTAGCGCTATAGTCTTCTAGTGGGAGGACCCAGGTTAGTTTCCTAGCAGGGTCAATTTAGGAATTTATAACATCTGAATTCACCCTGGCCTGGTCTAGTGGGAGGCTTCGGCCGTCGTTAGTTGCCACCCTACCGGGAAAGATGTACCGCCAAATGATTTAGCATTCAGGTAACATGCCGTGTAGTAACCCGCTACAATCTAAGACTGCATCATCACTTACCATCAGGTGAGATCGGAAACTAGGGCTAACTTTGTAGCAGTACCTAAGTATATAAAAATATCCATATCCATACTAATATTATAAATGCGAAAGTGTGTCTGTCTGTCTGTCTGCTACGCTTTCATGGCCCAACTACTCAACCGATTTTGATGAAATTTGGTACAAGGATAGGTTGTATCCCGGGGAAGGACATAGGCTACTTTTTATCCCGGAAAATTGAAGAGTTCCCGCGGGAATCCAAAAATATTAATCCACGCAGACGAAGTCGCGGGAATCATCTAGTTCTATATAAATATTTTTGGGGTCTGTAATCTGTATACATAATAAACATTACTCCAAAGATTTATCATAAGTACCTATATAGATAGATAGAATGAAACATAACTTAAACAAAACAAAAGTCCTCATAAAGGCACAATTTTTAAAATCTCTATTGTTTTGTATAAAACAAAGAAACGTGCGCACGCCGCCTAGCTTCATCCAATATTTTACTGAACGCGCAGAACTTGCTTCGCAGTTTTCAGTCGCACGTAGGCTGTCAAAATAGCTTCGTCTGATCTGAAGTGATAATCTTGCTTTCTGTCGAGCACAAAAACAATTTACTTCTGCAGTGTGTGACTATTGTAAAAAAGTAAGTATAATTTGTTTTATTAGTTACCTACAGTAATAGTCAGTGTGATTATTTGTAATATTTGAAATAAAAGCTCCCTTCAAAAAAAAATTAATATGGCGTCGGCCGCGGTGATTTTCGTATTGTTGCGCTGATTGTTGGGTTTTGTATCATTGTGTGATTTCAAATTTGACGTTTGTTGAAGTAAAACTTTTACAGACACGTCACCACGTACTTTTACAGCCAGCGCATAATATAATGGAGAGTGCAACGCCAGTAAAATCCATGTACCGACACTTTAATTTTTTGACATAATGACGTAAACATACCTGAGGCTTTTATCAAAGCTCAGCAAAGTTCATCAGTCCATGTATTTTTTTAATTATCTAGACATGATCTAGAACAGAGGTTCCCAAACTTTTTTTGCTCATAGACCCCTTTCAAAAGTTTGCTGGTTTCGGTGGACCCCCTGCAGCTAAATTTCTATCATATTTCCAGTCGACAAAAAATGTGAAGATAAATTATGAAAATTGGCGTTGCGAGTGAGTTCCAACCACGAAAAAAACATTCTTTGAAAAAAAAAGAGAATTGATTGGTAAATTAATTAATTGATTGTGCTGTGAGTGGATGTCAAAAGTAAAGTTGACCATTCAAAAAGAAGTGATTTCATCTCAAACTTACATTTTTGACATCTACTCACAGCACAAAAACCAATCAATTCTCACTTATTTTATTTAGAAAACTCGGAGTGGTAAAAATAAAAAAATAGTATATTTTCTTGTGTTGTATTTATTCAAATACTATGTAAGTAACTATTAATTATTATTATTGTTATCATATTTTACAATATTATATTAAGTAAGTATAGTAAATCAAAATATAATTGTACCTACAATCAAAATTAAACATTAATAACGTAGGTAACGAAACTTAATGGGAGGGATGTACTTGATGTATTGACAGCAAATTATCAATATTTGGCTTTAGTTTTATCAGGAATTATCTGCCTACATTGATAGGTGAAGTCAAGCCAACATTTTAGTTCTTCACTATCGAAACCAGATAAATTTTCGTGGACCCCCGCTTACGAATTGTGGACCCCCATTTTTCTGTCACGCCAACGTAGACCCCCGTCGAGTCTCCCGTGGACCCCTGGGGGTCCACCTGGACCACTTTGGGAATTACTGATCTAGAATGATTTATTGTGATTCATTATTTTTGCAGATGGGAAAACATAAAAGAAGGTCTGCCCATTATAAAAAAGAAAATAAGCCGTTGCATTGGAAAAAAACAAACAAAAAGTATACTCTTATTTCCTGAAATCTTGAAAGCTGTCATCCCATATCACTTCCACATAATATCACATGCAGATTGCAGAGAAGAAGCAAATAAATGCATTAGTTACCTACATAATTTCTGTACAAGTTTCGCGCTTTATCGCAAAATGCAATTATTCGTTTCTCAATACAAATCAACTAAATTTTCATTTCATTGTACCTACAACACTTTTCCGCTAATTGTCATCGCATCAGAGTTATACCACAGCCTTGAAATATTATTAGTAGTATTTCGTTAAACTGTGGTTATACCATTTCATGTACCTACTCTCACCATAGTCTGTACACTAGTAAAAAAATATTAATTTATAATTAGTAGACTATACCAACAAAAGACATTCATCTTTCCTATCTAAACATTTTGGTTATTTACGTATTGCAGCTTTGAAATTCTAAACGATGATCAAGTTATAGAATATAAATTGGAGAGCTCTGAACAGCAAGGTAAAAAGCATTCGGCAAAAATAACTAAAAGGTAGGTAAATTACAAAACTAGGTATAAATCCTTATCCTTACTAATATTATAAACGCGAAAGCTTGTGAGTATGGATGAGTGGATGTATGCATGTATGTATGTATGTTTGTTACTCTTTCACGCCTGAACGGCTGAACGGATCTGGATGAAATTTGGCACAGAGATAGATTATAGTCTGGAATAACACATACTCTTTACTAATTAATAAAACAGCTACTTTTTATCCCGGAAAATTAAGGGAACCAAAAAACCTCATTTTTTGTTGTTGTTTCCAAATTATATCTGTCGGTTTAGTTGATGGGTAAAATTACAATTATAAAGGTTTGAAATAAATAAAAGAGTACCTTTTATTTATTACAAACTACCTGCACTATTGGTAACTATCGCCAGGAAGGCTGATTCAGTATTAAGTTGGTGTAGGCTCTCCTCTTATGACGATAGTGAAGGACTGCCCGCATGCTGATGGGGTCTGACTACTTATCGCCTCTCAAAGACGTCTTATGGTTGCCTAAAATTAAAAATGACTAGGAAGGCTAACACATCTTTGAGCGGCCATGTCTAGTGAACGGCCTGATGAATAGCGTCAGTTTTTATACTGTTTACATAGGTACTGCGCATACTTTAATACTGTACAAGAATCAGCCTTCCTAGTTATGGTTCATTTTTGGTAACCATAGTACGTGTTTGAGCGGCCATATCTAGTGAAAGGCTGATCTGCATGCAGGCAGACCTTCACTATCGTCATCAGTGGAGAGCCCTACACCCACCTAATACTGAATCAGCCTTCCTGGCGATAGTTACCAAAAGTGCAGCTATCTCATAGTCAGTACCTACATGATATTATAAACGTTTTTTTGCTGTCATAAAACTTCGGTTTGTCAAAATGTGACAAGGATAATTTTTATTTATATCAATTATATTAGGTACTTTATACTAATAAACTTTATATTGTAGTAATAAATTGCGGTTTTATTTTCCATTTCAAAGTGCTATAAAAGTTTCACATCAAAAACTAAATAAATAATGGAAATAGGTTTTTTAGGATGAGTTGTGTCATTTATAATGAATCAACGGGACTTTACCCAGCTTGAAAAGGAGATTCTACTGAGGAGAGATGACAATAACTCAGCAGTTTATAAAAAGAAAAAAAATTGCAATAATGTACCTAGAAAATAATACAGAATATATAGGGAGCTACATAAATATATGTACATACTTAATGTATCGAGTATTACTCTGATTTAGTGGGCTGTTAGTGGATAGTTTCCATGCAACATTAGGAAAATCATCAGTTGATGCTACGTTAGTTGTTACGGATATGTCTCAAACCCACCAGCATCAATTGATTTTCATAGCTTAGCTCTAGGGGAAAGGGGTTCAACTAAGCAACGAAGTTTTTCACATAATGAGGAAAGGAAACACGTCCTTCTAAGTATTTATTACGAGATAGGGAATGACAGCATGACAGTCACGCAGCTTACTTACGTCCGTAATGTTCCCTACATTACACATTGTACTAGTTGAAGTATGGAACACAGAAGCTGACTAGTTACTTCTCAAACCACTTCATCTACATCGCACATCTCAGATGGAAATGGAATCTCCTAGTGCTGTCCTACACCGTTTTTATACTATTCATGCAGAACTACTACTAATACTAAGCGCCATTATTAATTTAATTTATTTTTCTACCTAAGCGTACAACCTTTATCAAATAAACACCTATCTTTACCTATACCTACTCATAGTTATAAATCAGTTAGCAGGAATCAGCCGGCTGGTATATTATTTATCAAGAAGCACCTCTACAATCCATACTATGATATTAAAAATGCCAAAGACGTGTAATTGAACGGCCCATTATTTCAACCAAGTTGGTATAGAGTAAGGTTACATCCCGAGGAAGGACATAAGTTACCTTTATCCCGAAAAATTGAGAAATTCCCGCAGAAATAAAAAAAAATTAACGAACGCAGACGAAGCCGTAAGTATCATCTAGCTATCAATCAATAAATAATATTATTTGTGCCATAGTGAGATAGTTGATCGCATATTGTGTGCTCCCGTGGTAGGGGCTGAATCCTTCTATGTGTGCCTGCGTAGACTGTGGTTGTATGTGTATAGAAACAATTGACAGCGGCTGACAGCTACGCCTAGATATCGGCCAAGGGTAGGACCCTTAATAGAAACTTTAATAATAATATGTATAATTGAATAATTTAATTTAATAATGACATTTGGTAACTTTTTTTTTGTAATGTACCTAATTCAATACCTTGGGGCCGTGGGGCCCGGGGGCTCGAGCTCTTTTTGAGGAAATTTCTAAAAGGGTTATCGAGTCAACCGGGGACCCGAGAGCTGGCAGCTACCTTGGTCAAAGAATTAGTTTGGCCATCCAAAGGGGTAATGCTGCCAGCATCTTGGGTACAATGCCTCGCTGCGGTGGTCTGGATGAGGTTTTTAATTTAATTTAATTTATTTTAGTTTTATTTTAATAGTTTTTGTAATGTTAGTTTTAATTTATGTAATAAATGATCTATCCTTTAAAATTCAATATTGTATTTATAACTGTTTATAATGTTTTATGTTGACATATTGTATTTTATTATGGTTTCACATTACCTGAAATAAATTAATTGAATTGAATTGAAACGCAATACCTATCGCTTTCGATAAAGCCTAACACACGACGCTACCATGTTTAATGTGATTCTAATTAGACTAATCATTCCATGACGGCATGTGGTCACGATTGCAATAATTGTTTGCTAATAAATCATTAATATGGTAGGTACATTGAAACTAAAATTCTACATCAATGGGTATGGGTAGGTATAATTGCAAAGTTGCCTACTCTTGACCACATAATATTATGTACTTACTTACAATAGGGTACCTACTACCTACCTTTTAATACAGCTAGGTGATGAAATTTTAATAAACTAGTTACTAGATGATGCCCGCGTGGAACTTCGTCCGCGTGGATAAAGATTTGATTCCCGCGGGAACTATTCAATTTTCCGAGCTAAAAAGTAGCCTATGTCCCCGGGATACAACCTATCCCTGTACAAAATTTCATCAAAATTGATTTAACAGTTTTTTTTTGTTTTCCGCGGGAACTCTTGAATTTTTCGGAATTAAAAGTAGCTTATGTCCTTTCCAGGGATACAACCTATCCCTGTACCAAATTTCATCAAAATCGGTTGAAACGGGCCGTGAAAGCGTAGCAGTCAGACAGACAGACACACTTTCGCATTTATAATATTAGTATGGATAATATGGAATATGCATGATTTATTTTTTTTTCTTAAATCAATCATTTACATCTTTATAACATAGTAAAAAATATAAATAGGTTTGAAAATAGTCAAATAATTACGTTAATTGGTGTATAAATTTGAGCCGTTCAAACGCCACCATTAATCGCGCGCTTTTGATGACGTCATTGGTTATGTCCCGTGTTTGTTTACTATAGCGATTCAGTTCAGTTACTTCATAATTATTATTATTTAACAAGTAATCACACAGGAATACAGTTTTAAACCATTTTTTCTCACAAACACTACTAACACAGTATGAATATCGACGCCGATAAATCCACTGACGTGACCATTTACGTCACATTTCGTTTCGACCAATGGTGACGCGTTTTGCAAGTTTGAATTTGCCTCCCTTATTTTTCACTTTCTATTTAATATTTTCTGGGTTTAAATAATAACTAAATAAAAAAAAATACCTTTTAAGTATAATGTAAAGACAATAATGAATCTAGAAAAAAATATTTGAGACAAATTTAAATTTTATGCATATTCCCTATTGTTTATTGATGCCACAGTTTACAAAAGTAAGACTAAGTCTAATATTACACTACCTTGTGCTATAGGCTTCAGTGACCCTCCCTTCTACACATAGAGTGACAAAACAACAATGTATAACTTCATTGGTACGTAGGACGTAGGTAGATAGGTAGTACGTTGTTATATAATATATCGCTTCAATTAATGCAATAGGGATGACGAATTGACGACAACTCAATCAAATCAGAAACTCTTTATCAAACTTAAAAACACGTACTTGAAGACGTCACACTCTCAACTCAAAAAAATGTATTTCATATAAATAGTTTTTTCTTTAATCGATTTTATAAAATGGTCACCGTGGTGGTAAATTATTTAGGTCTTTTGGAAGACCCTCTATTTAATAATATTTAAGAGATATTTTTTTTTGATATAGGCTTCATCCCTATTGGCGACCTCCCTGGAGCGGAGGTCGCCAATAGGCTACGGGGTTACCCGGGAGTTACGGGTTCGATTTTCGGCAGTGTCAATTTGAGAATTTATTACTTCATCAAGTTTGGTATGGTGGACGTGGAAGGCTTCGGCCGTGTCTAGTTACTACACTACCCGCGTCAAAGACATGTAGAAAGTATAAACCGATTAGGGGGTAGGTAGAATACGGCTTTAATATAACTGCTATAGCCCATACTGCAGGTTACAGGTACTGCAGGTACAACAGGTTATTGGCATCATCAGACCACAGTCAATAGCCAACCGTACCTAACTAGTACCCAGTGGATTAAAAATATCCCAAAGCGATGCAAAATCGAACTTGATGCCTTCTGGCATCTGGTGGAAAAAGGTAACTTCTGGTGGGGAAAGAATAGGCATGATGACTGATTTTGAAAAATGGTCAGATTATGTTCGGAAGTATCTACTATTTCGAAAAAATATCTTATTTCAGCAGAAAAATAAGGTTTGGTAGATAAAATTGGCATTTGAAAATTAAATTTTAAAATTCACGCCAAAACATTCTGCGGTGTCATGGCGTCGTTTGTGACGTCACTATTGTTTTTACCAATGTACTCTGTGCAGTGTGCAGTAAACAATAGAGTGATTGTCAAAGCTCGAAAACAAACAATTGTGACGTCATTCGCTTCTTGGTGTTTTATCCAATATGGTGGATTGCTGTATTTTATAGTTTTATTATATCAAAATAAATAGCAATCTCACTAGAAATAGAAAAATAAATACGTTTTTTATAATCCATGAATCCTATTTCATTAGATAAATTCATAATTTCATTGATTCTTGGTTACTGTCATCATGCCTATTAACGTAGGTACTATCACTGTCTCAACGAAGTTGAATTAGGTATACAAATTGAACGGCCTTATACAACAACGCGTGGGGCGATGTAATCAGTGGGTTTTGTGGCTGGTACAATGTAATTAGGCCGTTTACTTTATCAATTAAATCTCATTAGAGCTGGACGTCAATCATAACAGCCGCAGTCTCGCAATCATACAGTGACTCTAATTCTTTAGTGTAAAATGAGAATAGCTGTGTAGAACGGACATGTTCGCCGTCACTCATTAGCCGTCTCCACAAGAGCACGTACACATGTAGTGCACAGTACACATGTCCCGGGGTTTTTGTAACAAACGAATTTACAAATTCGTAAACAAATATTTTATTGCACGCAATACAGTAATAATAACACAGGTTACTTAAAAAGCCGTATAACCACTAGTAAATTAAACTTCGCATTGCCTAAACATCTCGAATCCCGATGTACATACACAGTAGAATAGATAGAGTAAAATCCGCAAAATGTAGTAAAAACCGCCAAAAAATAACAAATGGAGATGCTAAATTGTAGTCGCGATCTGCCAAACTGAATATTTTGTTACACTGTGACACCGCTATTGCTTTAACGGGAGTTACGGGTAATGCTACGAAAATGCTATTTCAATAATTAACTTTAATCGATCTTTAATAACTGTAACAGTTTAAGACCTTTACCTAATAAGTGTCAATTCTCTAAAGTGCCTGTTTAATTAATTAGTTCGGTATTAACGTAGTGATACTTAATAATATTCATGGAATTACCTAATTTGTTAAGAATCATAAGTAAAATTAAATCAATCAAACAAATCATTTATTTGCATTTAGATTGGCTAGATACACTGGTGTTACAAAATTAAATTTTAATACAGGAAAAAAAATTGCGTCCGAGTTCTTTCACAAAAGTATGGCAACCTAAACGATTTCTATTCTACACGAAATCGTACCGGAACGCTAAACATCAACAGTTCAACACCTACCGCGCGTCACGTCTTTGCGCCGGTAGACTGTAGAGTGATAAATAGCCACAGCCGAGGCCTCCGACCGGACCAGACCAGAGAAAATTTCAGAAATTATAAATTCCAAGACCCTCCCGTTGATAGAACCCGGGACTACTTACCCGCGTCCAACAACTCTCAACATTGCGCCAGGGAGGTCGTCAAATTATTAAACTAAATAATAAAAATATTTAACCCTTTGTTGGGGTTTACTTTAAAGCAAATATAAAGCATACCTAGGTTAAAATGTTGAAATTTATTACTCTACGAATAAAACTGAGTAAAGGTATCACCAGATAATAAAGTAAACTAAGTTGACATCGACGGCCGACAACTTTTACATTTGCAACTCAACTAAGTACCTAATAATATTGCAATTTGCGTTGCTTGTATTTACCAGGGTACCTATAACTACCTAGTTACAGCCATTCGTTAACCTACCAACCTAAGTGTAATGGGTATGTACCTATCTACTAATAAAACTTATAGGTATGTTTGTATACACAAGTTTCTATTTACATTTATGTAAGTTAATAATACTTATTATTGACCATACCTATAGGAATTATTTAAAAAAAAAAATTTTGTTAATTTTAATAAATAAAATTAAAACATAAATTTTAGCTTTTTATAAAATTTATACTGAAACAAATCTGAATAGCGCACGATAGTCCGATGAACTAAGGTAAAACATGTTCATAATATTAATAAGTATATGAAATTACAGGTTTTCCTTTAAAAATGCTGAGTTATTAACTAATACCACATACTAGGTTAAGTAATAGTGCAATTACTGTGTGATTTTGACTACTTAGTACAAAATTACCTATATATAATATCATTGAGTAATTTCGATTTCACGACAAACAAGTACATTTTAGATATTTTTCCAATAATTTGCTTTTGTTAGCAATTGTTGTTTGTTATTCGCTCTTGTAGCAAAGTTCTGCCCCAAAATAATTCATACACACACTCACAAACCAGCCGTGTACAGGCAGGCTGGTACGTCTGAAGTAGTTGTGTACAAAGGACTAAGGTCCATATAGAAAAGGTTCTTTAAGTACATGATAACAGTCAATTAAACTGTCTCCTTTGCGAAGGACGTTGCATTCGAGGCTGTCATATTATAATAATCAGTCTTTTTTCCTCTTTACAAAACCACCATCCATTTTCCGGTATTAAATCGAGGTTTTTATTCATCTTGAATTTTTACATCCAAAACATCAGCAGTTGATCGTTATGACAAAAACAAGGTGAACCTCTACTTCAAGTTTAATTACCGATTTAAATCTTTATAAAGACATGTTAAATGTAAAGTTTTTATCTGTCGCTACATCTACAGCTACAGTCTTGTAAACAACTAGCTGTTTACAAAACTGACGTGAGGATTAGTTCCTATCTGCGCAAGTATTATGTTCTTAATGTGCAAAAAGACATAAATTTACTATATACTTAATATAGAGCAAAGATTTGCTCGATGTTGCGACTTGCTGTAGGTACTTTGTTACAAATTAAAGTACTTAGCTTAAAACATACAAAAAGTTTAGACTTTTGTTAGTAAGGGCTCCAGCCTCCACTACTCCAAACATATGTTGCATTAGCAAATGGTGGCGTATTAGGCAAGCCAAATATGCTTGAATAAACTGTAAAACGTACTTACGTACATAGATAGCGTTACTTAAAGGTAGAAATCTATAATCATGTTATAAACGAATACAAATCCTGTTTAGTATCTGGGCATGATCATATTTTTCAGTATCTTCAAAATCGCATCCGAGGGTAAAACTTTAAAGAGGAACAACTTCAGAAAAAGTGGGTCCTTTTGTAGGTTATGAATAATTACGATCCACCACACGAATTCGCAACTTTTACTTGTTATCAATGATGGGGTAAAAAGGGGTTATTTTAAAATACTAATGGGTACTTGCACTTTATCTCATAATTAAGGGATAAAGTGCAAGCATAAAGCATTATCTTAATTTTAACTAGGTACCTACATAGGTAGAAGCTGTATTTCAATGTACAGAAAAATCTGTACCATTTAAAAGTGTCTATTAAATTATTGTGACCTTTCTCCGAGGTCACTTTAATATTGTTAACGTGCGAAGAATGTTTAGTGTTGTTAATTGCAATGAAGTGTAATTCGAGTGTTTAGTGTTGCGTCAACATTATACAAATTCATATTGAATAGGCTTGGATTAATGAATAGGTCACAACATGATATTTTGCGTTCCACTTTTTTGGGTCTTGTTGTAAATAAAAAAACAAGAAACTGGTTAACGCTACAACGGCCTAATTCCATAAAAAATATGTTTTTTTTACCCGTTGTTTTTATTCTTTATTTTAGCAGTCTATGTATGTACGTATGTTTGTATTTATGTATATCTACCGTAGCATATTATCGTATATCGTATTAGGAATTCATGTATGTAGGAGTATCTAATGTAAGGCGGTGAATAAAGTAAATTTATAATTAGGTATTTTACTTAAAATCCAATCAGTATGTAGCGGAAGAAAAAGAGGAAAAGTAAGTTCCTACAAAACGTTTTAGAACGGTTAACGTCGGCTATTATTGAACTTGGCCTCATTTTTTACTAGCGCACTCTAAATTTTTCGGTCGTCAAAAGTCGTACCACAGATCAATCGATAGGTATTATAACGTTGCATTAGAAAATTAAACTTATTTCTGAACGAGACAGACGTCCTACTTTTTGGAGGACGATCGTTAATGGATGATGTGATATAGAGAACCAAAATATTAACCATTGATTGAATAGCCAATGGTTATATAAACCGAATGGTCTATTCGGAGAATAGAACTATGAACAGTTGCCTTATCTCTCAGGAAGCTGATAATAATTACCTACTCATTAAGATCATCATACTACAAATCCTCCCAGCTCGCATGGGTCAAAGAATACATAGATTTTCAGCATATTTTTACAAAACCTGTAGTTATTGTTTGTTATTCGTATAGAGAATAGCGTGCGTTCGTTTTTAATATATAAATATAAACCTCTCTCAGACTGTTCGGCTTCGGGCTATTCGGAAAATAGTACTATCAACAGCTCCCTTATCTCTCAGGAAGCTGATAATAATAACATACTCATTTCTATTCTACGATTCTACCACATTCTAGGAGTGACTCGTCCCGACTCCCGACTAGTCGATTTCCCGATGGAAAGCCAAAGAATCCACAGATTTTCAATCTTATTTTTGGTTATTGTTAAACGTTATTTCCTATAGGAATAGCGTGGGTTAATTTTAGCTTTTCTCGTAAATGTGTATTTTAGTCATTTAAAAATAATGAATAAAATACATATTTACGTGTATATGCAACGGTTGCTAGGAAGCTGAGCATCAGGTTACAATATCCTGTGAATAAAATATGTAGTTGGACAAGTATAAATTACAAATTTAAAACAACACCCGACATAATATGGAAGTAACAGATTAAGGAAAAAGCTGATAACCTTCAGACGGATGAACAGATTTTCATGAAACATGGCTAAGAACACCCGGGATAAAATTATCTATGACACAAAAAATACTAAACAAAAATCGGTTCATCCGTTTGGGAGCTACGATACCACAGACAGATACACAGATACACAGATACACAGACAGACACGTTAAACTTATAACACCCCTCTCTTTTTGCGTCGGGGGTTAAAAATACAGAAACCTGCATGCCCTAGAGTTCTTCATAATGTTATCAAAGGTGAGTGAAGTCTGTCAATCCACACGTGGCCAGTGCGGTGGACAATAGCTTATCCTTTTTTATTAAGAGAGAACCAGTGCGGTGGACTATGGCCAAACCGTTTTCATTCTGAGTCAAGACTCTTATTCAGTAGTAATAGCTGGCCATGTAATGGGTGTGAATGAAATGATGATGAAATGTGTACTTATGTAATATAGGGGCGAATAGACGAAGCGAGGCTCGTTAATTATGGCTCCCTAGAACACTTCTGGAAAATGCTTTAGATGGTAGACAACAGCTGTCTGATGACTCAGGCACTAGTCGTTACGGCAGACAGCATTTTGTATCCCATGTTTGTATCTCGACAGTTCCGCACTGGCGCATTTCCAACTCCATCTGTCTTGACATGTGCTGTTAATACATTGGGCTGTCTGTCGTAGCACAATGAAGCAATAGCCTCCAAATGTCGTAGGAGCAGTTATTGGTTATTTTATGTAGCTAATGGGTCTAGTGTCCAGGCGATTGTCATGGGTGTCACAATACATGAGGGTGAAATAGGTACGACAATATTGATAAGACCGAAGCGACATAAAATTAAGTCGACGACCTCCCTGTCAAGTGATGGTGAACGCTTTGGTCTTAAATAAGTGCAAGGCCCGCGGTTTGAACCCGCAGAGGCAGTTTGGGATTTTTCAATTTTTAAATTATTAATTGTCTCTGGTCTGTTCTGGTGAAACCTAGCTGACTGACTGACTTATAATATATCAACGCACAGTCTAAACCGCTATAGGGTTGGAGACTTGAAATTTTGACAGTAACTTCCTTTTATGACGTAAGCGCTCACTATGAAAGGATTTTTCCAAAATTCCACCAATAAGTGGGCGAAATACGGGTTGAAATTTTGTATGAAAGTCCGTCATATCTCAAGTTATATCCATGAAACTTGGTATATGAGCTACCGGTAAAAAATAACACAGTTACACAGTTATTGAAAATTCTATCCCCGAAGGGGTGAAATAGGGGATGAAAGTTTATATGAAAGCCCTTCATTTTTCAAGATATTTCTCAAGTTGTATCAACGAAACTTGGTATTTTGGCTTTAAGTAATAAATAAAGAAGTACCTACGCGTGGCACAGTTTTTCCAAATTCCACCCCCAAACGGGTAAAATAGGGGTTGTAAGTTGGTGTAAAAGGCCGGCGTTTTTCAAGTTATAGCCATGAAACTTGACGTTTGAGCAACGGTAAACCCGTTTATTACGAAATACACAATTCACAGTTTTTGAAAATTCTTTCCCAAAGGACGTTAAGTAGTCCTTCATTCACGCTGCAACAGAGCTACGGATCGACGTATTTTTTTGCATGGGTTCTTTTTATCCCGGAAAATTAAGGAATGCCTGTGGGAATTAAAAAACTTATGCCACGCGAACGAAGTCGCGGGCGTCCGCTAGTATAACATATTTAACTGCCCTAGCCTACCAATAGTCAATACGTCTCTTTTTAGGGACTTCCACACACGCTCCTGTACTGTGAAGCCTAAAATTGAAAATGCGATAAATAATCTAAGTTTCGGATGTTGGCATCCGGTAAAAGAAAGGTCTTACAAAAACTTTAAAGGGTTTAAAATTTTCTATTTCTTTTAATGGGGCTTTGGATTTATGTCCCACGATAAAACAAACTCAATCCGGACATGCTTGCCGGTAGTTTTTAAATGAAAAATCATACACCAAAGCGAGTATCTAATGATACCAGACGATCAACGAGTATCAGTACAATCATCATTTGACGGACATCCATCGTAAAATGCCGGATCAGGTCAATCCGTGACAGACGGAACATAATTTTACTCTAACACGATCCAAGTCTGACACCCGGCATTCGTGTCTATCGGACCATTGATGTATTTTGATTTCTAGGACATCTCGGTACTTTCAGGGGTCAATCCAATATATCTGCAGCGATTCTGTGTATGTGTCAGTGGATCAGCCATTTCTTGGATAGGTTTTACTCTTATGAGATGTGCTTATAGCTTTTTTTTTTATCCACTACAAGTTAGCCGTTGACTGCGATCGCTAACTCGCTTGGCGTCAATCGGAGGTATTGATCGGTATTCTATGCCTAGCTTCAAACTTTCTTGTCTCCTTAATTTTGGTTTTTCTAAATGTACCTATGTTAAAAATAAAACAAATAAAGAAATAAATTATATAGTAGACAAAGTGGTGTTTTAGTAATCTTTAAACTGCTTCGTTGTATATCGAAACGATAGCAGCAAATTTCCAGAAATAAAATCTAATAATTTACAGGTACCTGAAAACAGAGAAGTTATTTGCTATGTAATCTATGCTTTAGAAGAAATTACAGACTTTCACAAATATGATCAACGTGAAATTCGTCGATGTACAAAATCTCTGGTAAAGTAAATTACAAGTTCGACAACGTCGTCGTCGTCGTCGTCGTCTCAACCTATAGACGTCCACTGCTGGACGAAGGTCTCCTGCATGGATCGCCACAGAGCACGGTCTTCTGTCGCTTGTTGCCAGCGGCTCCCAGCTGCACGCTTGAGATCATCCGTCCACCTAGTGGGGGGTCGTCCAACGCTGCGTTTCCCGGTGCGAGGCCGCCATTCGAGCACTTTGGAACCCCAACGCCTGTCTGTTCTACGAACTATGTGCCCCGCCCATTGCCACTTAAGCTTGGCGACTCTTCGAGCTATGTCGGTTACTCTGGTTCGCCTACGGATCTCCTCATTTCGGATTTGATCACGCAGGGATACTCCAAGCATAGCTCTTTCCATCGCCCGCTGAGTGACCCTGAGCCTTCTTATGAGGCCCATAGTTAGCGATCATGTTTCAGAGCCGTAAGTCATCACTGGCAACACGCACTGTTCGAAAACTTTCGTCTTCAGGCACTGAGGGATTTTGGACGAGAAGATGTCGCGGAGTTTCCCGAACGCTGCCCATCCGAGTTGAATTTGGCGGTTGACCTCTTTCTCGAAATTGGACCTACCTAACTGG
Organism: Erebia epiphron; assembly: GCA_963932025.1. Lineage (NCBI taxonomy): Eukaryota > Metazoa > Arthropoda > Insecta > Lepidoptera > Nymphalidae > Erebia > Erebia epiphron. The sequence continues at coordinate 7,655,624 of OZ009956.1, read as the reverse complement.
ACTGTATGTCCCAGGTATATGTACTCATTAACAATTTCGAGTGCAGTGTTCTCAACTAACACTAAGTGGGGCTGAACATGTGCATTGGACATGATCTTCGTCTTACTCATGTTCATTTTTAGGCCCACCTGTTGGGAAACTCTGCTGAGGTCATTGAGCATTGTGTTAAGGTCTTCCAGAGTTTCTGCCATAACAACTATATCGTCGGCAAACCGCAGGTGTGTGATGTACTCGCCGTTGATGTTGATATCGAGTCCGTTCCACTCCAGAAGCTTAAAGACGTCTTCCAACGCAGCGGTAAACAGCTTCGGAGAGATAACTCTCCCTGACGCACTCCTCGCTTGGATCGAATAGGTCTCGTAGTCTGGTCTTGTATACGGACTGACATAGTGGCGTTTTCGTACAAGGACTTCAACACCTGTATGTACCGGTACACGGTAGTCAATTTGGCATCTCTGTAGAGACCTCAACACTGCCCAAGTTTCCACCGAATCGAAGGCTTTCTCATAGTCCACAAACGCCAAGCAAAGAGGCCGGTTATACTCTTCTGTCTTCTGTATAATCTGCCGCAGCGTATGTATGTGATCTATGGTACTGAAACCTTTTCGGAACCCGGCTTGTTTGGGAGGCTGGAAGTCGTCGAACCTACGAGCGAGACGATTCGTTATGACTCTCAAAAACAACTTATAGACGTGACTCAGAAGCGAGATGGGTCTGTAATTCTTCAATAAGGTGTTATCTCCCTTCTTGAAGAAGAGAACCACCACGCTCCTGTGCCACGCTTCTGGCGTTGTACCCTCGTGAATGACGGAATTGAACAATCGCTGAAGGACTTTAAGTTCGACAACGCGTTGAACTTTTTCCCTTAGTGGATTTTAGGCACTAAGTAAAGTAATAAAACCTACGAATAGACTGCGTTGCGAGGGCTACGAGCACAAGTCAAGGGCTCTCGGAAAGCGCTTTTGTCTTGAGTTTATTACTTCAGAACTTGATGGAAAATGCTCGTTGTTTTTTTAGCGCTCTACGTCAGAGTGAAATATAGTTAATGAGTAAAGCATGTTCATTATTGCAACAACACTCGAGCTATCTTTAAAGTGCGGTGTGGCTGAGTGAACGTAGCTCATTGCTGTTTATTACTTGGCAAGTCAGTTCGTTTAATGTCCTCTTGTGTAACTATTTAATTTTACTTGCAAGCGCAAAAACTAACGTCGCCAAATCTGTTGCGGTTTATTCTTAGAATTAACTGTAGCCTTGTATTTTGTGTAGGTAGGTACTGAGTACCCGCATTATGCGGGTTAAGATATAGATCAGTGTTAAGTTCAGAAGTCCTCAACTTTTTAAAGTGAAACTTCTTTAGAATCGTTGTGATTTGATAAAATGAATCGAAAAAACGACACCAAAAAGAGACAAACATATAGAGGATTCAGCCTGCGAGAGACAAGTTATACTTATCTCATTCTCTCGTCGGCTACTTCTCTGAAGTTTCACTTCAATTCCATAATAGACACTTAAACAATTTATCCATTTACTTAATAATACGCACCCATTCTCGTTTTATAGCCGCATTAAACATATGCAATGCCCTGCAAACATTATGCTGCGTAACTGGTTCTCGGGTTACGTGTTACGTTTATGCTTGACCGCCGTAATACTTGTTAATACTACAGATATTATCTCGATCAGGGATGGCAAACTATTTTAAGCCTAACATGCAAATTTCGCCCGCAGACTCACTAATATGACCGGCATATCAACCATCTTAGCTTAGCTGGTCAAACTTAGAGATACCGGAATTAACTTAGAGATTTTTTGAAATATTTGAATGCAGTGTTTATTTTCATTTTCATGTCTCTAGTCTCTACAGTCTATACATTCTAATAGTCTTAATTTTGTCCTCACTGACCACTCCCAAAAAACAGCATTTAGTACGAATTAAGTACATACAAAACCTCTAAATTCCCTATTTAAGGCAATTTAGATAACTTTTCCTCGCGTGCCATTGGTTAGCAATCCCTGATCTAGATTTACGACCAGACAAGAAAATGTTACTTTTAAACTTGGCTGTGACTAAAATAGCATCCAGCATTTTTTCTAAAATAGCTTCCAGCATTTTTTCTTAGTCAAAACTTTGCGCTATTTATTTTTAGAACATAATGTTGTGACTTGTGTGTTGTTGCGTGTTACCTAAGCTTTTTTTCTTAATTTATCAATTTGCGTTTGATTGTCATTTCTTCTAATCGTTATAAATAGAGATGATACTTATGATGCTCGTTCTCTGATGCAAGTTTGATGTCTGAACCAAATTTCGTCCAAATTTGTTGAACGGAAGCGCCATTCGCATTTGTACCTAATTAGGTCCTAAAATTCTACATCAATGTACCTAATATATGAATACCTCCTGGTCACTGGACCATAAGAAGGTTGCATCTACCTAAGCCCATTTAGAAAAGATAATTTCTTTGAATACTTAATCGGAGTTTTTCGTGAGTGGGTACATGTCTTGAATCGTAAGTGTGACATAATTCATTCCCAGTTTTTCTTTCTTCAATAGCTAAGGATTCTATTCTAAACATCTGCAGCGCTTTAGCAAACTTAACGCCGCCGTAATCCATAAGTAACTGGTAATTACGCATACACATTCGGGATATAAAACTGAGTTAACAAAATTAAAATAATACGGATCTAAGCGATGGTAGTAGGTATGCCTTCAGTACTCGTTGAATGAAGCTAAGGAAACCGGTTCTGAACCGTGTGAAGAAATAATAGTAGCTAAGTCTAGCTTTAATTAAAAATATAAAAACCGGCCAAGTGCGAGTCGGACTCGCGCACCGAGGGTTCCGTACTCAAGAAGTAGGTATAATTACCTTTGTTAATGAACCGCAAAACTAACTTTGTTTGTAGAGGTTTACTGTTAATATCAAAAAATTACGTTTGTTGTATGGGAGCCCCCCTTTAATATTTACTTTATTGATATTTAATTATTTATTTTGAAAGGTAATATACAAGTTAATATTCTGTGAAAATTTGAACCGTCTACCTGTTACCGTTTTTAATATTGAGCAAAAAAATACGAAAAAAACACGTTTATTGTATGGGGACCCCCCTTAATATATATATTTTTTTAATTTTTAGTATTTGTTGTTATAGCGGCAATGGAAATACATCATTTGTGAAAATTTCAGCTTTCTAGCTATCACGGTCTATGAGATACAGCCTGGAGACAGACAGACAGACAGACAGACAGACAGACACACAGACAGACAGACAGACAGACAGACAGACAGACAGACAGCGGAGTCTTAGTAATAGGGTCCCGTTTTTACCCTTTGGGTACGGAACCCTAAAAATTGTCTCGAACACGTTAAACCGAACGTGGAAGTGAAAACGTTATTCGTCGTGTGTGAATTGGAAGCGGTTCGACAAGGTGAAGCAAGAAAGTTGTCTATTTGTAAACATAGCAATTCTGTAAATAATAATATGGGGATAATAATGGAAAAGGTTCATGATGTTGTGAATATCATATTTAACACAACGGAAGTAAAATATAGATTAAAACTAATAAATCTGTGTGTTTTTTAAAATCCCTCAATGAATGACTGAGAAATCACGATTTAAAAGTTTATTCAATGTAATTTATTCACTTATTCAATGTACACCGATTGCTGTATAAGATACAGCAATCGGTGTACATTGAATAAGTGAGAAATTTTGTGAGTTTTAATACCTAGCCGAGATTTAATACTTCAATATTCGATTACTTCAATTATCTTCACACACAAATTAAGTGCTTTTAATTCAATTAAGTCACGATAAGTCCATTTATTTATTTTATTCGGCTTTATAAAGTCGGTCGATAGGGAATTATGACGTCACGTCTCCCGTCATGCAAGCGCGACTCTAAAGTTCCATAACTTTTTTATTTGTTGAGAGATTTTAATGATTCTTTCATATTTTTGTTTTATTTTGTCTTAATTTTCATAATAAATTTAAAAAAAAATATGGTAAACTTCTCCAATGGGTATTTGATAACTAGTCAAATCAACAACTTTTTTCAAACGTCAATTTTTTAAAAATTAAATATTGAACAGTGACGTCATCAAAGTTTTTTACTTTAATCGATAGTTAAAAATAGTTATTCAACATAAAACTGACAAGCGACGTGGATATTGCGTCTTCTGGAAGATTCTCTATTAGATAATCACTAAAAAAAAAATTTATTTGAATAATTGTCAAATACCCAATTCTGTAAAAAAAATAACACGCATAATGCGGTGCTCTATATTTTCTGTCTGGGAAGCTTGGACGCTGACAGAAGTCATGACTAAAAAACTGGAAGAGTTCAATACAGTCTACAGATGTGAATTTCTTGGACAGACTGTGCACTGTGTTACAGAGGATTGGGAAGGTTACAGAGATGGATACTAGTAACACCCAGTAAATAAATAATGAAGTTTATTTAATATTTTAGGCATGCGAAACGTAACACCCAGATATATGAATTCCTTCGACATATCATAGGGAAAAATGGCAGGTAGGAGAAAAATATCGTGACTTCAAAACCTACGCCAGTAGTAGGTACCTAGTTTGGAAAGAACACGAGCTCTCTATTCCGAAACTGTATTATTTTAAAGATATGCTCTATATATATTATGTTTTCTTTAGAAGGAAAGAAATATAGAAAGTGCATCTTGGTTTATATGCGCGTACAAATACCTATGTTTCAGGATTTTTGAAAATTCCGTTCTAGCATTGTTGAGCTAGCTATTGAAATAACCCCGACTATACCTAAGTATACTGTCATAGCGTCACAGTCATGTCACAGCGTGAAATTTCCAACTCGGTAGTAAAAATTACCATACATTCCTATATTATCAAGAATTACGAAACGACGGAAAACGGACGGTCGCATGGCCTATTTAGTAAAGCACCCTGGCTCCGATAAAAGGGCGGCTCTTAGAGGTTTGATACCTACGTAATACCGGTCTGTGAAGCTTGTATTTATAAAGTTTACTTCTTAGTATCAGCGCCTATTGTGGAATATCGTTTAGTACAAACTAATTGATGTATAAAATAACTCAAAAAAAAAAATTGATAATTTATCTCAGAAACCTTCTACGCGTTGGAACTAAGTCCCCGCGCAATATTAAGGGCTGCACATTTGCTCTGTCCTATGGGAGTACATAAGCATTATAGTATTATAGTAGAAGGTGAATGATGATAAAGTGCATAATAGACACCTACATACATACGGTAATAGTTAGTAGGTGACTATAGAAAATCAATAAAAAAGCTTCCGTTTACGTGGAAGTATATAGGATGACTCATTTTTGAAGTGTCATAATGCAGCGAAAGAACTGCTACTATCAAGGTGAACAAGTTATTAAGTAAATAAAGAACGGAACCGTTATTTTGCTAAGCCATAGTTTATTTACCTATTATTGATTGCCTCGAAAACTTAATCAATAACTTTACAGATTCTAACGAAGCAATACTTTCGTCAGTGGAATGCATAATAGGCATGATGACAGTAACCAAGAATCAATGAAATTATGAATTTATTTAATGAAATAGGATTCATGGATTATAAAAAACGTATTTATTTTTCTATTTCGAGTGAGATTGAATAAAACTATAAAATACAGCAAAACGCCATATTGGATAAAACACCAAGAAGCGAATGACGTCACAATTGTTTGTTTTCGAGCTTTGACAATCACACTATTGTTTACTGCACACTGCACATATTACATTGGAAAAAACAATAGTGACGTCACAAACGACGCCATGACACCGCAGAACGTTTTGGCGTGATTTTAAAATTTAAATTTCAAATGCCAATTTTATCTACTAAACCTTATTTTTCTGCTGAAATAAGATATTTTTTCGAAATAGTAGATACTTCCGAACATAATCTGACCATTTTTCAAAATCAGTCATCATGCCTATTAAGTAATTACTTAATTAAGAGCTATAATATTTGCGTGATATTCTTACCGTTCAACAAGAGGCTGGACGTTGTCGAGAAACTCGAAGCCAGCGTGGGTTGTATAAGTTATAGATTCGTGACACTGTATAAAACCGTGGTCAGCACGGACGAAATTTTTTAGCACCCAATAATCACCGCGTTGTATAGTTTGTCCTTGCATGTCCTTGTCGTTGCACTGTAATAACGTCCGAAGGGAAGAAAGAGACGCCGGATTTAAGGCATCCTCGTCATCTATTTCAAGCATTGTTACATTTGACGTATCAACATCAGTCATTACACGGGTTAACTTCTTGTCTAAATCCTTCGCCGTTTCAAGCAACGAAGCTGTGCTCGAAGTTGTTTTGTTTGTTGATGGCATTGTGGACGGTGTCTTTTGTGAGGTAGACTCTTCCAATATCCGGACGCTAGAATCTGGCGGTCTCGTATCTGTATAATTACGGATATCATCTCTATTTAAAAAACGAAATTCGGCACTTCTCTCTGATCCATCTACAGTCACTGGTACCCATTCTACACCTGGTGTACTGGACAGATGCATCGCGGCGTACAATAGTACGGCGATGTTGATCATGATACTCACTCTAAACACAAAGTTGCGACGGTTGTTCAACATTATAATAGCGATTTAGGCACTTGTTATTGAAAAAAAAAATTCGTTAGCTACAACGTCCTTCGTCGTCCTCTAGGACGCAGTTTTCTGTAGGACCCTGTGCGTGTCAGCATCACAATTTATTGTGTCATCAGCAGGCGTGTGGAGGTTGGCTCGAAGCCAGCGCCACGTACTCTTCTCCCTCCTGCAAATAAAAGAAAACCAGTTTTTATTCCTGCAATTAAGATTTAACTTTGAAGAACGCATCTCTGTTAAATTACGTCAGTGTTATGCAGGTGCAAGTTCAATTACCAGCATTCAATTACGAGACCTCTACCATTCAAATTATTTTCTAGTAATCGTATGAAATTATGAAAAGTAGGGAATTTAACCTCAGACTTTAAAAAAAAAGACTGAAGTCGTTGAGTTATAGTGATTTTAAGATGAGAGTTAATCCTTTGCATTTTAAAGTTTTAATGTATTGGGTTGGTACTCGTACATACTACAAAGTTCACTGATGACAACGCAATCAGTTAATTTAATTAATATTTGATTCTCATAAGACTCCAAGTTTATTCATACAGTTGTTTACTTAATTTATGCGCGATATGTACAAAAGGGTAATTTTCTCATCGAAATTGAAATAGGTACTAAAATTCTACATCAATGACTTATACATCTCGTTTTCTGATAACGCTTATCAGTGCTAAATCTTTCCGCAATGAGAGATCAGTCAGACTACTAAGGAAACTGCGTACCATCGGATTAAATTGCCAGATGCAGTCTGACGATATCTCAAACGGATGTCAATGATGGAACTTGCTTGGCAACAATTTATATCTATTCTAAGCGCAAGGACTTCAGTCCTTGAAGTTAATTTCTACTGGATTTCTTTTTATAGATAATTCCAAGCGTAATACCTTTATGTCTAGACTCTGGACTTGAGTATTAAAGAAATTGATAGGCATAATTATGTGAATTATTCATCACTACTGATGTCCGCGACTTCATTCGCGTGGATTTAAGTTTTCGAAAATATTGCAGGAACTTTATTATATCGACATAACCAGTATCCTATATCCGTCCTCAGGATACTATGAGGTTACGGATTATCTACACACATCATCTATTTTGAAATTGAGGATGTTATATGGGTTGATACAAGGTCCCCAAGCTTACGATGCCTTAAAGTGATTTCAGATTTTATTCACTTCTACACTTAATAGCGAAAAATTGGGTTTTCTTAATTCGATCTGTCATGGTCAGCTGTTAAAGGGGGATTTCCCTTCATAATTACAATAATAAAGCTGTTGGAAGGTAAAGTAAGCAAAATTTTATTACTGTCCTCAGTTGAAACTATATTTAACCAGCACAGTCGTCGCCACGCCTTTTCCTGGACTCTTAATAATTTTGCCATAAAAGAAACTTATCGGATATAATATCAGCTTGTTATATACGCTTGATTGGATCTACCGACTAGTATTTATTTTGAAATTAAACGTTTTAAATGCCATTTGTAATTACTTGCTTAGATTAGATTTATCTTTAGCTTTTCTCGGTAACGAATTATATCTATTATATCTTTTGTAGTTTTATTACATGTTTCCTTATTTTCTCGTCTCGTTTATAATTACTAAGTTTTTGAACTTCCATAATGGATAGATACTAAATATTATTCTTCTATTCTTGTTTTATATTCTAGTATTTTATTCTTGTTTTATAAGTTCAACAGTGCAATAAAGCACTGGATATCTGACTTTAATTTTATTCCTATCACTGTTTGGGAAATTAACCTCAAACCTTGACATTGGCAAAACATAACTAATTCTAGCAAAATGCTCTGAATGGCTCTAAAAATCCGATTTAAAGGTAACGATTATGAGGTTCGTATTACAAGAGAGGAGTTTTAAATTTTTATTTATTGATTTTCAACAAGTCTTGATACAGTCTCACTGAGATGTTTCAAGGGAAATGGATACACCTATTGAGCACAAGGCCTTGACCAGTGGCAAATGCACAGGACCATGAAGATACCGAGAACAATATGATACTATTAAATGACCGCAAGCAACCAGACGCATTTAATTAATTCACTGTATTGTATGTGGTTTTGGCATGTTTGTTGTTACTCTACGCTATCTAATCTACTGTTTATAATTCACACACTAAATTTTCGTTTTAATAGACCAAAATGTAATGTGTATTACAACATTGAGAAAAACGTACCTACTCAATCACATGCACCATTTGGAAACTTAGTACGTCGATACTCGATGTTACAAAATATAATGGTAATTTTATCGAAATGTTGAAGATTACGTTAAAGCATAATACTAATAAATAATAATAAATAGTAATTTAAATATTTATATTTTCTCGTGAATTCCATATTATTATAATTTTTTGTGTGTGCGATGAGATGGCGCAGGAAACCAGTTGCCAATTTATGAGTTCAATGCCACAATAAATTTCAAATTCAAATGGTTTTTATTCAAATAAACTTTTAAGTACAAGTACTTTTGAATCGTCGAGTGAATCTACCACTGGTTCCGAAAGCCATTCCTACCGAGAAGAACCAGCAAGAAACTCGGATATCATAAGAATCGACAAAGAACAAGTCCAAAGAACGAAGGGAGGGAGAACTTTTAAGGGAGATTTCCGATTTCACGCGTCAACGTGACATCCTATTAGTCGACTTCTATGACACAGTTATATACTCTGTGTTCTAATTTAAATGAGAGCACATATAATATAGTGACGTGAGATGCTTTGACCGCTGCTAGCTGCAGCTATCGCAAATGTGCCCTCTAGGTCTCACCTTCAATTGAGACTACTCCGTAACATCCAATTAGGTGAGATGATGAGATCTCAGTCAGGAATTAACTGGCCGTCTGATAAAAAATACAGTCTGTAAAAAAATAATGGTTTCCTTTTGTTACTGTTTACGAACTCTATTATCTATAGTGGTAAGTTCCGATTTCGATTGTTTGCTTTGATTTTGAGGTCTTTTTGCTTCCTATTGCGATTCCGTGAGAAAAACTAATTGGTTTTCTGTTTTTTTTTTCTGTTCGAATTAAGTTTAACATGTTCTATCAACAACAAAACCATCAGTATCATCAGGTCACAAAAAAGCACAGTGAATCTGGCCAGATAAGTTAATTACCTAATACCTATGTATGTAGTAAGTAATTCTCTGGTTGGTTTTTTCGCTGTTGCCTGTTTTCACCATGTTCTTGACAGCAATGGCGCTTACCTACTTAATTTTCCAGGATAAAAAGCATATTTGCTATTTCAGAGTATAATCGGTCTCTGTGCCAAATTTTATCCTGATCCGTCTAGCCGTTCTAGAGTTATAAGTGTTCGAACAAACCCGACTTTGTTTTATATATTAAGAAGATAATTGAGGACTTGAGGTATCACGCGCTGTGCTTGTGTGCTGATTTTATTTGACGAGTGTAGTTGAAATTTGAATGGGACCTTTGCCCGGAAGTCATGATTTTGTACCTAAGATCCCGTAAAATCGATTATGAGGTTGGCAAGTATACTACGACGCTACTTTGTCGCCACAATGGATCGTAAGCCGCCTCTACGGTCAGGAATCCGTTTACAGTGAATTTAACTATTCTGTTTCCCCGGGAATGTTGTGCTTGCGGTCTAGGGTTTCGCCTGTTAAAATTATTTGAGTCGCGTTTGAACACCGGCTTTAAGCTGTTCAACAATGTAGTTTTTGCTTATAGTATTGATTTTATAGCCAGTTCGTGTGTTTAGATTCATTCAAACTTTTGTGTATACCTACAGCCTACAACCTTCTACAGTTATTATTCGGGGCAACTTTTCAGAATTGACACACAAAAAGCTTCATCCCAATTCCCAATGCAAATATCATTTCACGCTGCTTGGTTTCATAATGATAACGCTTTTGAAAAAATTAAAAAATGACCACTGCTCAGTTTCTTACCTTAGTTTTGAACTTTTCTGTCTTTATTCTGTATCTGTATGGGTATCTGTTTTTCGTTATGCGTAACCTACGAGTTACGCTAATTTTGATTTAAATCAGTGGTTAAGAAACAGTTTGACCTGATTGTAATAATAAAAAGGACGGAGGTGTGGGTTTCAACTACTAAAAGGTTACAGTAAGCTACTTACATAAGTAGGTACCTAATCATCTCTTATAGTCAGAATAGCTTTAAGTACATTCAACTGACAACACTCATACACACTTTGTGCATGTGGCGGAGGCGCCACTATGAAGAAAAAATCAACATTTCATGATAAACACAGAGTAGATTCTGTTAGTTCTGAATTTAACCACACGCACGGATAAATGTGACAGAGCCCGGAGTAGCGGCGCGTGCGCAGGCAATACCTATTCAAGGCACGGTGACGACCTTCAGTAGCGAAAGTGTTTCACTTAGATCACATTACGGTCATTATGCTACCGTTACACTATTCTCAAGATGCATTTTAAGCAATACTCTTGCCAAATCCATTGTCCATTGTGCTTAGCCTTCTCGAGTGGATGTAATATCAAATTACGGGTAAGTAAATAATGGAGACCGATTACCTATGTTGAATGAGCTAAAGCCTTTGTCACTCAATTAAGTAATGAACAGTTAGGTAACATGTTGCATCAAGTGGTGATGATATGTTTCTAGCCGGTTCTTTACAGTAGAATTTATTTCCGAACCAGTGTTAGAGTTTAGACTTTTGAACTTTAATAAGTGTCTAATTTGACCTAATTTTTTTTGGAATAGATAAATATATTTAGTGCGTTTAACTTTAAAGGACTTAAAAGACATAAATTACTCCTTTTTTAGAGGCTCTACCGTTTGAACAAGTTCCACATGGTTGTTTTGTCGATGGGTATTTTGTATGTAGATAACTTTCACACACTTCACCTGAGCGCTTTACTGCATAAGGGTTAATCGATTCAGCAACGTATGTAATATGTATATGTCACCGTAAGATTGCAAAAACCGTTAGATTGTAATCCAACTAGCGATATTGTAAACGGTCGACGGATTGTGAACCGTTCAATGTTCCGAGTGTCAATTTTTGAAATATTCTTTGTATTTACGTTTTCTTGTCTCTTTCTTGTAGGTTAGGTTAGGGTTCGACATAAATAATTAATAGATTAGGTTTTATCGGGTTAATATATCAAACAGATAACTGATTACAATCTACCGAAAAATAATGCGTTAAATTGTAATCTGTCGACAGTTTACAATATCGCTAGTTAGATTACAATCCAACAGCCTTTGCAATCTTACGGTGACATATACACCATATAGGCAATAAAAAAAACTAAATTAACGTAGATAGGTACATAATACAAGTACAATGTACCACGGCTTTTTCGTACCTACCTCTCGTGTGTCAAGGTTGATGCTCAAAAAATACGAAGGGTGCGGTAGAGACGTAGTGCTGGGGTGAGTGGTATAAAGAACAGACAACTTTGTCAACTTTGACAACAAAAAAATTGTCTGAACAGACAAAAACGGGAGTCGCGACGAAAACGATATCAGCCGCACGGCAAAATGTCACAGCAGAACTTGTGTACGATAATTAGTGATTAAACGAACTTACCTGTAAGTGAAGTTCTATCATAATTATATGAGTCGCTTCATTCGAAGATATAATCATAGACAACGTAGTTTCCTTTACGTAATAGCAACCGATCGCACAGACTTCAGAGGAGTTATAAAAAAGAACCCCCACTACCCGCCTCTGTGTCGCACGACAGAGGTGCGGTTTCGTTCGTCATTTAGTTTAGAGATATACTTATACTTAAAGCTCTTGCGAAAATATGTTTCGGGATGGGTGGGTTGGGAGCTTAATATTATACCTTCGAATGAAGCGACTCATATAATTATGATAGAACTTCACTTACAGGTAAGTTCGTTTAATCACTAATTATACTTCGTCGCTTCATTCTTCAGATATAATCATAGACAACGTAGATGTTAAGAGATAGGTATATATTTTTGCAAGAACTATATCTACGCTGAATAGATACTAATTATTGTTATCAATAATTTTATTTATTCTTCTTATCTCTTATTTGAGCTGTAATGTTTTAAACAGTTTATGTTTAAGGTTGAAATCATGTACCGATTTCCCGAGATGTTTATCTACGAACATTTAATATGACTTTAAAATTTCTCTTAAGTGTTTATTGTACTTAAGTTTCAATTTAAATAACTTTCAATTTACCAATAATACAATCTTGCGCTTTTTTGCTTTAGTTGCTAGTAACAAGCATAAACGTATTATAGTTTCGATGCAAGCGAATTGAACTAGTTATTGATGTCAATACTGCAAGATTTATAATCTACTACAAAGTAAATTAGCAGGGACAATATTTTATTTTATTTGCACAATTAGCCCAACAGACGTCCAATGGGACGCTTAAGTGCGAAATCCCTCCCAGTAGCAGAAGAAGGCATATTTTGTTTTTTGGAAGTGCGGCGGGAAAAGAACAGGTATATTCTGGTCCTGTTGTGAAGGTATTTCGGGTATTGCTTTAGCTATATGTTTAAGTAAAATTTTATATTAAAATACCGTTTTAAATTTTTTGTTGAACAATTATATCGTCATTAAGGTTATGGAATTTAATAAATTCCGATCCGCGTAAAAGTTAGCCCTAAATTATAGGTGAAGAATGAATATTCGGTCGATATTGTGACAAACTACTAATATCGACTTTGAAGGGTTAATCAATTGGTTTGAACTTTTTAGCCCCACTGACGTTAGGTGCTTTAAAGTAAGTTATTTAAGGAGTCTTTTTATACTTTTCAACGATGGATAACCTAGCAGTGCAGGTCATTGAATGTAGAATTTTTGTTAAAATTTTTTTTTTTTTTTAAAACATCATTATTAGCTATTCAATTCATAATAATTTTTGAATGGATGCATTAATTCCCTGATATTTTATGACACGGCTGATCTATGTGAGGTAAGCGTGATCCAAATGTTACATTTGCGGCCGCTGCTCCATGCCGATTTTTGTTTTTCATTAATGTCTTAATTGGTTACTCTCATTCAGGGTCTGAATCGACTAAACAAGAATTTCAATTTTGCTCTAGGCAAGTGTTGCGGGAGCATATTATTGTTTACGCGAGTAAGTTATACCTACCATGTTTGCCACGAGTGATTACGATGCCTACATCGTACGTATTATTATAACGAAAGTTTTATAACGGTTTTTCGAAGATTGTTTCTAATATGTGGATAATTAATATAATTATATGAATGATCTTAAACTTAAAATTCTTTTTTATTTTATTTTGTACCAAAAACTTATAAAATACTTAGAAATACGAAGAAGACAAGGAAGCACTAATCTCTATACGAGATCGCTTCCAGTGACCCTTGGCATCCTGCTTGGATTCCCGTTTCGGGTAAGACAACCTGCGCGTTTTACTGTGTTTGCAGAAGCCAATGCCCACGAAATATCTTTAAAGAAGAAAACAATAATACGATGGAGATTTTACACTATTACATTATGTTATATAATCTACATCCGGTCATCAAAATACTCCCCGTTAGATTATCTATATTTAAAAACCGACTTCCAAAAAGCAGCAGGTTCTTTGTTAGTTTTTCGAACTGTTTTAAGCATAATCAACCGTATTACACGTCAGCGGGTGTATGATATATGCTTCCCGGGCACTATTAAGTTGTAAAACTCGAGAGTACCTACGTTGTTAGGGACAAAACATAAAACTTGTGGGTAATTTTTGCAATCTTACCACACATTTCCTTCGTAAATGTTCTTTGCATACCCCTGCCACGCTGAGTGTAGAATACTAGCAGGTATTTTATTTCAAATATGACGTATCAGTATGTACAGTATTTGCAAACAAATTGATTTATTGCTGAAGTAGCTGATAAAAAAAATAAAGATATTTATTATCTCAGAATTCTCTGAACTTTCGTTACCACTCCGCAGGTGTATGTAAGTTTGATACCGAGAGGCCTTGCAAACAATAACATCTGAACATTTTAAACCCCAGATCTTGAGTCTGCATACAATGAATGAAACATTTATGTTTCTTTTAGGTACCTATATAGTTCAGTCACTATAGACTGAAAGGCGCTGAAATCTGTAAAAGCTGAAAACTTAAGAAGCGGTGTTACGCTGTATATATATATTATATGTATATTTTTTACCAAGTAGGTAATAGTGCTTCAATATTACTATATTGCAGTCTCAAAAATAAAAATCTGAAATGCTAGATCTTTTCATGTTATATCCGGGCAGATATGTAAGTAACGTTTGCAGAAATGACTAGAACCACCACAAGTGTTTCATTGAAAGTAAAAACACTGGTATAGAATTTTACTAGTCTTCTTTATAGTCGCTTAGACATACCTTTTTTATAAGACGGTACTCCAGAGATTATATCATGGAATCTGTTCCATAGGTTTACATTTTAAAATAAGGCTTTGTGGTAACGGTATTAGATTAATAATTGCATTTACTTGCTTAAAAAAATTAAATACATACATATTTCTAAGTATTCTGTTTATCTGTCACCGTAAATAATAAGCACTTATTGTGCCCCCATGCTAATAGATTTATCTTGAAAACAGAACCTCATTAGTATAAGGTTTCTTGGCCTTATCGGTGATAGTGTATGAACTATGAAAACAAAGCAAAAAGGGTAGGCGATGCAAACACTAATAATATAATATATGATATTACATGATAGGTACTTATGATTGAATAAATCATGTCCACTGTTTTGATATAACTAGCGGTAACACCTAGGTACGAAAGATCTTTTAAAGCTTTAGCTTTGATTTCGAATTAAGTAAGTATCCATACAATCTTTGATCCAGAAAATACCGAAGATTGTTAATAATTTACAGCAGAGGATAAATAAAGTAGAAGGTAACCTTCTTTATGGTAAGTACATAGTATTTACCTGAGTCCCGGTTACTTCTCAAGTATTGGTCGAAATCAATTTGTGTTAGGCTTACTAAGCTGGGCCTTGGCGACGTATCCGATCGTTGGTCCACTTTGACCCTCAACGCCTTCCCCCTTGTTCAGAGGACGGTGAACAGCTTGCTAAATGCCAGCTATCTTGATTTGGTGGACAAATAATTCTTCATCGCCGGACTGCTAATTGAGCAGATGCCATCGCCAGGCGCGTCTAGCTGAAAGGTTTGATTTCCGTCGTGCTACTTCGCGGGTGACCTCCCAGTGTACCATTGTCGTACCTTAGCACGTCTTCGTGTAAGTACCTATTTTACTCAAGTGAATCATGCTGAAACGCTTAACCTTCGTGTTACCTTTTAGGAAACCCGCCGGAAAGACCTTTAGTGCAATTAAACACTACATGGACGAGTAATTTCTTAAGTGCGTTCCATGCTGAAAAACTTTTATATTCTTTCGTGTTACCTCTCGAGTAACCTCCCAGAAATCCTTTAGTGCAATTTAACATTGCATGAAAGTATAATTCCTATAATGAGCGCGTATAGATGATTCAATACTAACTTTTATTTTAAGTACCTCTTTAGGAAATCATACATTTTACATAGTAATAGTATTGTACCACAATTCCTCAGGCGCGTCGTACTGAAAGGTTTATTCTCTATCGTAGTGACTCTCGGGCAACCTCCAGGAAAAAACTTTAGTGTAAATAAACACTGTATGAAAATATAATTGATTAGGCGCGCCATGCTAAAAAGTTTATTCTCCTTCATGTTGACTCTCCAGCAACCCCCAGGGGAACCTTTAGTGTAGACAAACACTGCATGAAACTATAATTGATTAGGCGCATCATGCTGGAAGGTTTATTCTCCTTCGTGTTGACCCTCGGACAACTGCCAGGAAAACCTTTAGTGTAAACAAACACTGCATGAAAGTAAGGCGCGTCATGCTGAAAGGTTTATTCTCCTTCGTGTTGACCCTCGGACAACCGCCAGGAAAACCTTTAGTGTAAACAAACTGTGCATGAAAGTATGCTTGATTAGGCGCGTCATGCTGAAAGGTTTATTCTCCTTCGTGTTGACCCTCGGACAACCGCCAGGAAAACCTTTAGTGTAAACAAACACTGCATGAAAGTATAATTTATTAGGCGCGTCATGCTGAAAGGTTTATTCTCCTTCGTGTTGACCCTCGGACAACCGCCAGGAAAACCTTTAGTGTAAAATATAAACACTGCATGAAATAATGATTACTCAAACACGTGGTGCTGAAATAAATTGCTGAAAATGAAAGATTAAAGAGTCACCTGCAAAAAGCACTTTTTTTTTACTTTTTTTTTTTAATCTCTAAACCGGCAGCGGTCCCGCCCGCGGGACCGATTTAAAAAACCTACTTTTGCCTAAACAGGCACGGGCCCGCCGGCGGGCCCGGCCGGTCCGAGCTGTTTAAAACTGTATTTTCTTAATGATAGAGTTTATATTTGTTTGAACAACTTTGGCTCATAGACAAGTTTATTAAATAATCTATACACTGCAACACTAAAACCGTCAAGTTCGAAAATAAAAAAATACATAAAAAGCTATAGAAAGAAGTCATTTGAATCTGTGCCAAACTTTTGGGTTTTTTTGTCTGAGTTTTGTGTTGTTTATTGTTTGTTATGACAAGTGGTGACAAATATAAATAAAAACTCAATACAATACGTTTATAAATATATTTTAGTGCAGTGTTAGACTGGATTATCACTGAAATGTAATATCTTTATCGGGAAAATATATTTTTGAAAAATCGCGATCGTTATCGCGGTCGTTGGCGCATTCTTTCCGTTTATATGTAGTTGTTTGTAAACTTCAGCTTCTATAAATCATACCTTCAAAAAGATATATTATAAATAAAGCCAATGCCGTTTAGAGAACCATGTTAAGTGGTCTGGGTATTTTTTTGTAGGCATTTTTCTAAAACGCGACGCACGCGGGGTGCGCGAGGGGTGCGCGGCGGTTCGCGGGTCGCGAAATTTGACCCGTGCAAAAACTGATAATTAAAATTCTGCCGGTTCAAGGGTTAATATTATTAAATATGTATTTAAAGAGAAAATTATCTTTAATCTATAAGTGTGTAGAAAGTAGGAACGTGAGATCGTTGCTACGCACGAAAAAGGAATGACGAACGAAACCGCACCTCTGTCGTGCGACACAGAGGCGGGTAGTGGGGGTTCTTTTTTATAACTCCTCTGAAGTCTGTGCGATCGGTTGCTATTACGTAAAGGAAACTACGTTGTCTATGATTATATCTGAAGAATGAAGCGACGAAGTATAATAATTGTAAAACAAAGACCAGTGGGTCATTTGCAAACGCCCTGATCATATTTTCATTGCGACAATGTGCGACGATTTTAGAGATTGGCTGTGATTTTGTTATGCTTGCTGCAATGATGCATGTTAGCCAATAGTGGGAGTCGGCTAATCATAGGTGATTGCGATCGTGATACTAAACATATGTTTGGAAATCGGGGTCTATGCCTAAAAGGTTGCCTGGTAGAGATTGCTCAGTAAGCAATAAGGCCGCCTTTGCATACCTAGTTATAGTTAATTTTACTCTGTATTCTTTTTCTTTCATGTGTGCAATAAAGTATTTATCTATCTATCTATCTATCTTATCTATGCATTAGGTATTTAGAACCACAGAATAGGTAATAGTACAATGTAGAACGTCATCATTGATGCAACGATGGGATAGAATTAACCTTCTTTATGTTTTTAAAAAAGTTACGATATGAAAGATAATCTCCGGAGTTAAATTACAGCTTCTAGGAGCCGCGTGCGGTTACGTCGCGCATCATGTCTGTGGCCCTAAGGGTAGCCTGTTCTTGTTTGCCCCTAGTTACGCCCATAATATTAAAGTAATTGCAATCTGATATGTTATTCCAGCATAATATAATTATAGTCACACTAGGCTAGGCTACGATCAATGCCTCGCTACCAAAAATTATCTAACCATATGAAACCGGAACGATAAAAAAGGCTTTGAAACAAATTCACCTTACGGATAGCAGTAATAAATAATTATTAGGATCAAGATGCCGAATTTTAAACACATTAAGTACTTAAATAGATTAATGTTTATTTAAATTGTGTTAATTATCATTTTCATGATTAATCTAGGTACCTATATAATATGTCAAGGTAGGGTTAGGTCGTAAAAATACTACTATCAGATTCCTGAGTTTGATTTTTAATACAAAATCTATTTCGTTTTGATTGTCACAAAATATTAAGCAAACAGTAATAGTATTAACAGTTTTACATTGACGTTTTGAAAGATTATGAAAAAAAAGTTAGATCAATTAAAACTACGCCTCGGGCCTCAAACTATTTCCATTAGTAATCGGTCACTTTCCCCCATCAGTGAACAATGTGCTACTGTAAAACCAAATTCAAATGTCTACCGCCGCTACTTAAACGTAACTACATAAGGTAGGTATTATAAGAAATAAGAAGCCATAATGTACTAGCAATTTTGCGGGTGAATGCATCATTCGGTATAGTTCGGAGACTAGACGGTCGGCCGCACCATTAACAGGAAGTTTCGTACACGCTGCGCATACGCAATCGTGCCATGCGCCTATCTCCATTGTCGAACGTTTATTTATAAAAAACTAGCGAATGCCCGCGACTTCGTCTGCGTGGTTTGAGGTTTTTGGTTCCCGCGGGTAGCCTATGTGCTATTGCAGACTATAATTTATCTCTGTGCTGAATTTCAGCCAGATCTGTTCAGCCGTTGGGGCGTAATTGAGTAACAAATATCCATACATCTATACGTCCAAACATCTATACATCCATTCAAACTTTTGCATTTATAATATTAGTAAGATGTTAGCTGTTATTTTTTTCAAAGTTCATCAAATTCTCACCAATATTATGATACTTAGAATAAGTGAGTAGGTGCTTGGAAGTTTGGAACCAAGAAGAGAGATGTGGTTGGAATACAGAAGTTTAACTAAAACCCCATTCGGATCTAGGTATACTGCTGTATTTATGAGCTATCTGCTACTAAAGATAACTATTAACTTTAATTTATAGACTAGTTAGATTAGTTATATAGATAATATAACTTTTTAACTATCGTAACGATTACATGACTCAAACCTGTGCGTTTGAGCCCCACGTAATACGTAATAGATAGCAGACATCACATTCTGAAATTCAATAGCAAAGGTTCATGCTCTACTCTTTAAATATTAAAAAAAAATTATAGGTAATATATTAGTTTGTAGCTATGTTGTAGGCAAGTCCGAATTTCGAAAAAACTTTTAAAATATCAACAGAGTCATGAAAGAAGACAGAAGACCTTCACAACATTTAGCCTTGCCTTGGCAAACCCATTTATTTTTCCCTCACGTGTTACAAGATTGTGATAACGTCAATGGAGAGGAAAATGAAGATCATACAATGCGAACAGATAATCATGTGGAAGCCACAAGTCACGACTACAGACGACCTAGCGTCGTACATCGCTTGAAGGTGTAATTTAATATAAAAAATACTTTTTAAACAACCGATTTGAAATTCCCGCGCCAACTTTACAACAACAAGCACACGCTATACAAAATACTTATTTTATTGTTGATATTTTAACAACCGCTCGACCGATTTCGATAAAATTTATATGGGACCACATGGAAAGTATGCTCTTTCAAATAAAAAAAGAATCATCCAAATCGGTCCACCCAGTCAAAAGTTCTGAGGTAACACACATTAAAAAAAAAAAAAAATATACAGTCGAATTGAGAACCTCCTCCTTTTTTTGAAGTCGGTTGAAAAGTTTAAGTGACGACTGCCCATTTAGTTTGCTTTACGCATTGATGTAGAATTTTAGTAATGGCTTTACGTCGTAATCAAGTAAGCGTGGAACTGACATTTTATTATGACACCAATGTGATTTGAATAGATTGGAGAATGTGATTAGGCGCTTTCAGTTACTCATCATAGTTTAGTAAATCCTAAACTTAAAAAGTAGGCCGAAAGTAGGTAGTTAGTAGTGGTAGGAGTTGACGATCTCCTTGGCGCAGTGTTGAGCGCTGTAGTCTTAACGTGCGGAGGACCCGGGTTCGATCCCCGGCTGGGTCAATTTGGGAACTTATAATTTCTGAATTTTCCCTGGTCTGGCCTGGTGGGAGGCTTCGGCCGGGGCTAGTTATCACCCTACCGGCAAAGGCGTGCCGCCAAGCGATATCGTTCCGGTACGATTACCATACCGTTCGGTATCGTTTAGGGCATGCTACCGGGAATTACCGGTATCAAAAGTACCGGGAATTCCCGAGACTTCTGAATATTTTCAGTCCCGGTTCTCCACACCACAAAACCGATACTTTTGATACTTTCGAGACTCGAATTAAATAGATTACTTCTCTAATTAAGTGCGGATATTTCTGAATGTAACAAGAACTTCGTTCACTACACTGTATTTTATGATCACAAATTCGAGGTTTTAGTATAAAAAATCCTATTTTTACTTTGAGTAAAAACAGGATTACACTTAGTCTTTCTAAATATTATTTACCAGCTTTTTTGAAGATCAATTAATTGATGAATCTGTCACTCCAATAAAATTTGTTCTGCTTTAATGAGTTACAGTACATTAATTATGCTACTCATTCGTATAATCGTATTATATTTCAGTTCAAAGTTTAGTTTCAAAAAAAAAGAAAGAAAATTGAATGACTGAGTTTACTGTAATATAAAATATACCTCATAAGCACCAGGATTATGGCTGCTAAATTTTGATTTTTGACTCCACTGTCACCAACGGCAGAGGGGAAGAATTCATAATTCTCTAAAATGCTCAGCGTTTTTCCGTTAAATCCAAGACCAACCAACCAAGATAATTAGTGAAAAACCATGACTGTGGTCAGTCCAATCTTGATGTATGGAACTGGATTCTGGACATTAAACTGGAGGCTCTTAGTGGCTGATAGGAAACATGATAGGAAGATTCTATAGTGAACCACACGCACGGAGAGGACGGTGGTTGGAGACATATACTAAGAGGTACCGAACCCACCCAGAACCCAGAATCGACCAACCGATCGACCAACCAATTGACCAACCGATTGACCAACCAACCCGCCAACCAATCAGACAACCAATCGGCCAACCAATCAGCCAACCAATCAACCAACCAATCAGCCAACCAATAAACCGATCGACCAACCGATTGACCAACCAATCGACCAACCAATCGGACAACCAATCAGCCAACCAATCGGACAACCAATCGACCAACTGGTCGACCAACCAATCGACCAACCTATCGGACAACCAATTGGCCAACCAATCGTCCAACCGATCGATCAAACTAATCGACCAACCGATCAACCAACCAATCAACCAACCGATCGAGCAACCAATCGACCAACCGATCAACCAACCAATCGACCAACCTATCGACCAACCAATCGACCAACCAATCGGACAACCAATCGGCCAACCAATCGGACAACCAATCGACCAACTGGTCGACCAACCAAACGACCAACCAATCGGACAACCAATCGGCCCACCGATCGATAAAACCAATCGACCAACCGATCGACCAAACCATCGACCAACTAATCGACCAACCGTTCGACCAACCAATCAACCAACCGATCGGCCAACCAATCGACCAACCGATTAGGTCATGCAGTCGATACTGCTTCTGAGTACCGGGAATTTCCCGGTACTTTCGATACTTTCGATACTACCATAAATTATCACAAAACAATGCAAATACAGTAAGTATGAATGACTGCCTCGTTGGTCTAGCGGTTAGCGTAGTCGACTGCGGATCACGAGGTCCTGGGTTCGATTCCCGGTCGGGCATAAAAATAGTTAGGTATTGGGTTTTTCAATTAAGAAATTCTCAGTGCCAGCCCGGAGTTGGAAGTTGGCGGTGTTTCACCCCCGTGCCTCGGAGAGCACGTTAAGCCGTCGGTCCCGGTTATTATCACTAACATGATAATAGTCGTTAAAGCCCGCCAACCCGCATTGGAGCAGCGTGGTGGGTCTAAGCTCTAATTCCCTCTCTCCTATGAGAGTGGAGGCCTGTGCCCAGCAGTGGGACGTTAATAGGTTGTAGTGGTAGTGGGGAAGTATGAAATAGACCAACTATTTGACATAATATATAAAATGTCGCGTAATATTTCCACACAGGATCATAAATTCATGATTTTTAATGAACTTGTGCAATAATTCGCATCGTTCCAAATTTCAAACTTTTATTGTAGTTCAACGCGAAGGGCCGGCGTATAGGTTTTACAGTGATAGCGTGGGACATCTTGTCTGAAAAGACACTTCGAAAAGCTGTTTTTTTGTATCGTGATAAGCTTATAATTTTATTTTTATATCAATTAAATGCCTCAATCAATTTATTACTACAAGCAGTTTCTAGAAAAAAGCCAACAGACACACAGGGACAGAGGGACAACAAAGTGATCCTTAAAGGGTCGTTGAGGGTCACCTCACCTCAACGAATAACAAATATAAATCTATCAATTGGTCAATTGGTTGGTCGATTTGTTGGTTGATCGGTTGGTCGATCGGTTGGTCGATCGGTTGGTCGATTGGTTGGTCGATCGGTTGGTCGATGGTTGGTCGATTGGTTGTTCGATCGGTTGGTTGATCGGTTGGTCGATTGGTTGTTCGATCGGTTGGTCGATTGGTTGGTCAATTGGATGGTCTATCGGTTGGTCGATTGGTTTGATCGATCGGTTCATTCGTTGTCCGATTGGTTGGTTGATCGGTTGGTCGATCGGTTGGTCGATGGTTGGTCGATTGGTTGTTCGATCGGTTGGTTGATCGGTTGGTCGATTGGTTGTTCGATCGGTTGGTCGATTGGTTGTTCAATTGGTTGGTCGAATGGTTGGTTGATTGGTTGGTCGAACGGTTGGTCAATTAGTTTGATCGATCGGTTGGACGATTGGTTGGCCAATTGGTTGTCCGATAGGTTGGTCGATTGGATGGTCGACCAGTTGGTCGATTGGTTGTCCGATTGGTTGGCCGATTGGTTGTCCGATTGGTTGGTCGATTGGTTGGTCAATCGGTTGGTCGATCGGTTCATTGGTTGGCTGATTGGTTGGTCGATTGGTTGGCTGATTGGTTGGCCGATTGGTTGTCTGATTGGTTGGCGGGTTGGTTGGTCAATCGGTTGGTCGATCGGTTTGTCGATTGGTTGTTTGATCGGTTGGTCGATTGGTTGGCCGATCGGTTGGTTGATTAGCTGGTCGAACGGTTTGTCATTTGGTTGTTTGATCGGTTGGTCGATCGGTTGGCCGATCGGTTGGTTGATTAGCTGGTCGAACGGTTGGTCGATTAGTTGGTCGATGCGTTGGTCGATTGGTTGGTAGATTGGTTGTCCGATTAATTGGTTGATTGATTGGTTGATCGGTTGGTCGATTGGTTGTTCGATCGGTTGGTCGATTAGTTGGTCGATCGGTTGGTCGATTCGTTTGATCGATCGGTTGGACGATTAGTTGGTTAATTGGTTGGTTGATTGGTTGGTCTATCGGTTGGTCGATTGGTTGTCCGATTAATTGGTTGATTGGTTGGTTGATCGGTTGGTTATTCGATCGAATGGCCGATTGGTTGGTCGATTGGTTGATCGATCGGTTGGTTATTCGATCGAATGGTCGATTGGTTGGTCGATTGTTTGGTCGATCGGTTGGTCGATTGGTTTGATCGATCGGTTCATTGGTCGTCCGATTGGTTGGCCGATTGGTTGACCGATTGGTTGGTCGGTTGGCTGGTGGATAGGTTGGTCGATTGGTTGTCCGATTGGTTGGTAGATTGGTTGGTCGATCGGTTGGTCGATTAGTTTATTGATCGGTTGGTCGATTGTGTGATAATCCAGAAGTATTTACGAGACACTTTTAATATATTTGTACTCTCATTTGGATCTTGCACGAATAAATGGTTAAAAAGAAGGCTTTTTTCTAGAAACTGCTTGTAGTAATAAATTGATTGAGGCATTTAATTGCTATAAAAATAAAATTATAAGCTTATCACGATACAAAAAAAACAGCTTTTCGAAGTGTATTTTCAGACAAGATGTCCCACGCTATCACTGTAAAATCTATACGCCGGCCCTTCGCGTTGAATTACAATAAAAGTTTGAAATTTGGAACGATGCGAATTATTGCACAAGTTCATTAAAAATCATGAATTTATGATCCTGTGTGGTTGGTTGATCGGTTGGTCGATCGGTTGGTCGATGGTTGGTCGATTGGTTGTTCGATCGGTTGGTTGATCGGTTGGTCGATTGGTTGTTCGATCGGTTGGTCGATTGGTTGGTCAATTGGTTGGTCGAATGGTTGGTTGATTGGTTGGTCGATTGGTTGGTCGACCAGTTGGTCGATTGGTTGTCCGATTGGTTGGCCGATTGGTTGTCCGATTGGTTGGTCGATTGGTTGGTCAATCGGTTGGTCGATCGGTTCATTGGTTGGCTGATTGGTTGGTCGATTGGTTGGCTGATTGGTTGGCCGATTGGTTGTCTGATTGGTTGGCGGGTTGGTTGGTCAATCGGTTGGTCGATCGGTTTGTCGATTGGTTGTTTGATCGGTTGGTCGATTGGTTGGCCGATCGGTTGGTTGATTAGCTGGTCGAACGGTTTGTCATTTGGTTGTTTGATCGGTTGGTCGATCGGTTGGCCGATCGGTTGGTTGATTAGCTGGTCGAACGGTTGGTCGATTAGTTGGTCGATGCGTTGGTCGATTGGTTGGTAGATTGGTTGTCCGATTAATTGGTTGATTGATTGGTTGATCGGTTGGTCGATTGGTTGTTCGATCGGTTGGTCGATTAGTTGGTCGATCGGTTGGTCGATTCGTTTGATCGATCGGTTGGACGATTAGTTGGTTAATTGGTTGGTTGATTGGTTGGTCTATCGGTTGGTCGATTGGTTGTCCGATTAATTGGTTGATTGGTTGGTTGATCGGTTGGTTATTCGATCGAATGGCCGATTGGTTGGTCGATTGGTTGATCGATCGGTTGGTTATTCGATCGAATGGTCGATTGGTTGGTCGATTGTTTGGTTGATCGGTTGGTCGATTGGTTTGATCGATCGGTTCATTGGTCGTCCGATTGGTTGGCCGATTGGTTGACCGATTGGTTGGTCGGTTGGCTGGTGGATAGGTTGGTCGATAGGTTGTCCGATTGGTTGGTAGATTGGTTGGTCGATCGGTTGGTCGATTAGTTGTTTGATCGGTTGGTCGATTGTGTGACAATCCAGAAGTATTTACGAGACACTTTTAATATATTTGTACTCTCATTTGGATCTTGCACGAATAAATGGTTAAAAAGAAGGCTTTTTTCTAGAAACTGCTTGTAGTAATAAATTGATTGAGGCATTTAATTGCTATAAAAATAAAATTATAAGCTTATCACGATACAAAAAAAACAGCTTTTCGAAGTGTATTTTCAGACAAGATGTCCCACGCTATCACTGTAAAATCTATACGCCGGCCCTTCGCGTTGAACTACAATAAAAGTTTGAAATTTGGAACGATGCGAATTATTGCACAAGTTCATTAAAAATCATGAATTTATGATCCTGTGTGGAAATATTACGCGACATTTTATATATTATGTCAAATAGTTGGTCTATTTCATACTTTCTTGTTAATTTGCCTTGTTTTGTGATAATTTATGGTAGTATCGAAAGTATCGAAAGTACCGGGAATTCCCGGTTCTATGCCAGTATCGGTCCGAAAATTCCCGGTACTCAGAAGCAGTATCGACTGCATGCCCTAGTATCGTTACGGTAGAAACCGATTATAGGGGTATGTAACCATAATGGGTTTAATATAACTACCATGCCCCTAACAGGTTAGCCCGCTACCATCTTAGACTGCATCATGACTTACCATCAGGTGAGATCACGGTCAAGGGCTAATATGTAGTGGATAAAAAGTAAAAGTTTTTGTGTTATAGTAAGTTAGCTATTCAAGCTCTATAAATTATTAATATATTTAAAATTTCTCTCGCTTATTCTTACCACTTAAATCTTTAATCTGTGCTTTATTCAAGAATTTAAAATGCCAGGCTAGAAATGCATTGCTTATCTACTTATCAGCTGTGCTCTTATTTATGTTTTGGAACCGTCATTTAAGATTGAATTTTCTTCTTCGACGTTTTATCTTATACCTACCTACATATATTTATCACAATATTCAAGTACTAGAATCTAGATCATACTTTACTTTATTTAATATTATAAATGCGAATGTCAGTTTGTTTGTTGGTTTGTTGGTTTGTTGGTTTGTCCTTCAATCACGCTGCAACAGAGCAACGGATCGACGTGATTTTTGGCATGGGTATAGTTGAAGACCTGAAGAGTGACATAGGCTATAATAAGTATATTTATTTGATATAGATGCAGCTGTACCTACCTGTAATAGATACAACATAGGTATAATAGTTCCTGTAAAAAAGTAATTTGAATACAACATGGCGTTTCTAGGTACCGTAAATCCATACTAATATTATAAATGCGAAAGTGTGTCTGTCTGTCTGTCTGTCTGCTACGCTTTCACGGCCCAACTACTCAACCGATTTTGATGAAATTTAGTACAGAGATAGGTTACTTCCCAGGGAAGGACATAGGCTACTGTTTATCCCGGAAAATTGAGGAGTTCCCGTGGGAATCCAAAAAAACTTATTCCACGCGTACGAAGTCGCGGGCATTAGCTAGTTGTGTCATAAATGGCTGCATAATCTAAAGTATCAATCACGTAGGCGAGACCCATCGATCACAATGAAACATTCCATTATATCTTACGACTTCCTACTATTCCATTTCAATAATCATATTCACTTGGATGTCGCCAGAGGCGCAATAGTTATAAAATGTTGTAACAAAAGTTTTTTGAGTTGATTAGGCAAATCTGAATCAGGTTTATTTAGCGACATATCTCATTAATTTTACCTAAGAATTTCCAAGGTTGACTTGTAGAGATCAATAATTGGAAGAAGTCCGCCCTTGAAAGAAATGCTTATTATTTTAGTACTAGCTGATGTCCACGACTTCGTCTGCGCGGTTTGAGTTTTTATTCCCGCGGGAAACCTTAATTTTCGTGGATAAAAAGTAGCCTATGTCATCTTCAACTAGGTATATCCATGCCAAAAATCACGTTGATCCGTTGCTCCGTTGTGGGTTGTGGCGTTATTGAAGGACAAACCAACAAACAAATTCACTTTCTCATTTATAATATATCAAGTACTAGCTGATGCCCGCGACTTCGTACGCTTGGATTGAGGTTTTTTGGTTCCCGCGGGAACTCTTTCATTTTCCGGGATAAAAAGTAGCCTATGTGCTATTCCAGACTATAATCTATCTCTGTGCCAAATTTCATCCAATCCGTTCAGCCGTTGGGGCGTGATTGAGTAACAAACATCCATCCATACATCCATCCATACATCCATCCATCCAAACTTTACATTTATAATATTTATTTGATTGATGATGTTTTTTTCTATCATAATATCTATATTATCCGAATAGGAACCGATTTTACTAACCACGTTCATGAAATAGGGTGTTCTCGTTTCTTGCCTATGTATCTACATTCTACATGAAAGAACTAACTTTACTAATTTATCTGTTACAATTTTGACTTTAATTTTATCAAGTAGGAAGTTACCACTTCATTTTTGATAAATTAATTGAAATCATGGTCTGTTGATTATTCTTAAAGCTTTCAACAATGGCTTTTTTCTTGGTACAAAACATTGACTGAATTGCCATAATAATTATAATCTAAATAATCTAAGCTGTATTTTAAACACAACCTTGGTAGTTGTAATTAAAATATTTCAAATAATGAGCGTTTTAACTAAACTTTATTATTATTTCACTCAAAGTAAGGCAAAAATAATGTCAGTCATTTAATTTACGAAACGACAGGCCATTTTTGCAAAACTAATTCTTGGCAAATTGTTGTTTGAAGCCGCAACCGCAATGAATACAATAATTCTAATACATTGCCTGTTTGAAGATTTATGGTGCCTACTACATTAGCTTTAATCATAACTTTGTGAATGAAGGAACTATTCAATACATAAATTTGTGGTTAAATGCAATGATTTTGTTGATAAATCTTATCTTCTCTTGTGTAGAAGTTTTTCCGTTCTGTCTTTAAATTTGTATACCTACACTATTTATTAAAGTTAATATTTTATTATGTTCTGTGTATTTTATTACCCTTTTCAACCGACTTCAAAAAAAGGAGGAGGTTCTCAATTGTTACCTCAGAACTTTTGACTGGGTGAGCCGATTTGGATGATTCTTTTTTATTTGAAAGGGCATACTTCCCATGTGGTCCCATATAAATTTTATTAAAATCGGTCGAACGGTTTTTAAAATATCAACAATAAAATAAGTACTTTGTATAGCGTGTGCTTGTTGTTGTAAAGTTGGCGCGGGAGTTTGAAGTCGGTTGTTTAAAAATATTTTTTTATATTAAATTATTCATGATAAATAAACAACACAAATTCCCTCTGTATAAAGTTATTTACGAGTATGTATCGTCTTAGAGAGTATGCTGATGATATTAATAATCATTCAGATATTTGTTTACCTACTGATATTGTGAAGGTGGTTATTGTAATACCCACATACTTATGTGTTCCCGATGTTTTTACAGGTAGCATGAGAAGTCCGAGAGATAGAAACTTTTTATGTAGGTAGGCTCTGAGTATGCTGCTTTAATTTCGGGGCACCTTGCGTCGGTGTATGTTATGTAACATGTTAGAATACAATATTTAAATTATTCAAATGTTATACGATCATGATCAAACGAAAGTGGTCTCAAAAATCCAGATTGAATTGAATTAAAATAAATTAATGACCCTTTTGATTTCACGTATAATAATATATTTTGTTTATATTAAAATAATGTCAAGATTTCATCATATCGATGCCGATGTCTCAAGTGGTAGGAAACTGTCTAACCGCAAACCGAGAGAGACGATGTCAAGAACATAAATTGTTCGTATCTAAGATAACAGCCTAGCAATCGAACAGTTCAGAATTAATCAGCCTTGAGCAGAACAAAAGAAGAAGAAGAACCTACGAAGAAGCGGGCACCTTCATCCCAAAGAATCGTGTAGTTTGTAGGCAATCAGTTATATAGGTAGACTAGAGAGTGTTTTGAAATGTATAAAAGCTAACATGACGGCGGTAGCCGGCATTGATAAAATAACTGAAACTTCGCCATCGTCGTCAACCGATAGAGAGCCGAGCCCTGTACCACAGCTGGACACGGGTCTCTGGTACCGCCTGGTCCGACTCCAGTGTCTGCAAGTCGCTTGATGTTGTCGTTCGTCAAACTATTTGCTCTGCCCCCAATTACATCGAGGGCATAAGAGGGTATCGCAAAAATATATCTACAAGTTATTTTAACGTTTTCTTCTTGACTGGGAAATGAAAGAGGCCTCGCAAAGCTGATTTCACCGACGTCCAAGTTTAGTCTAGCGCCGCCACTGACTGCTGTTTCAGTTTCACAACCCGTCGCTCGAGCTATTCTTCAGCTCTCCAGTGTCTGCAAGTCGCTTGATGTTGTCGTTCGTCAAACTATTTGCTCTGCCCCCAATTACATCGAGGGCATAAGAGGGTATCGCAAAAATATAACTACAAGTTATTTTAACGTTTTCTTCTTGACTGGGAAATGAAAGAGGCCTCGCAAAGCTGATTTCACCGACGTCCAAGTTTAGTCTAGCGCCGCCACTGACTGGCTACTTCAGTTTCACAACCCGTCGCTCGAGCTATTCTTCAGGTCACTTTATTTAGTTCTTCTACGGATCTCCTCATTTGTGACTTGAGCTGAACTGTACACAGGTAAAATTGCTATACTATGTTAAGATGCCACGATGCCTTCAAAGCAGAGAGCGTGCCAGTTAACAAAGGTCGTAAGGTTGTAATCTCTGTCGCCTACGCGGTTTGTGGCAATCTTGCGGTTAAAACATTTCTTTCAATGACATCTTATGATTGTATTGTATGTTGTAGTGTTACCATATTTTATATAATCATTTACAGATTCTATTAGGATGACAGTTAGCATTCTATCCTTTTCTCTCGAGTGACTGTAACCATAAGAGGAAAAGAGATAAACCTATTTTACTTATCCTAATAGAGTCTGGATTGGGTAATACGCAAAACAACTCCGAGTAATTTTAAGGTTTTCCTGTGATCGGTTTACCAACTCCTAAAACGTCATGTTTAGGGTAAGAAGGGAACTTTACTCATGTGGTAAGGGTGAGTGGTGTTGTGGTCCGCTTGAGTTAACACTAACATAGTAAACGACAATCACGCTAATAACTTCATGCTTAAGAGACGTACCTACCTAGGTATTATATTTAGTAAACATATAATTATGAGTAAGTAGATATAAAATTATTATTTTCCTTATCTTACTTATGTTTTATTTAAAGTTAAAACTTAAATAAAAGGACGAGCGTTAAATTAGTTTAAAGCGCTTACATACCTATTAGCTGATGTTTTTTTTAAAATGTCAGAGTTGAGAAATGTATTAAGGCTGATAAGTATCAGAGCTAAATTCATCATCATCATAATCACTACAGCCTATTAACGTCTCACTGCTGGGCACAGGCCTCCACTCTCATAAGAGAGCGGGAATTAGAGCTTAGACCCACCACGCTGCTCCAATGCGGGTTGGCGGGCTTTAACGATTATTATCATGTTAGTGATAATAACCGGGACCGACGGCTTAACGTGCTCTCCGAGGCACGGGGGTGCAACACCGCCAAATTCCAACTTCGGGCTGGCACTGAGAATTTCTTAATTGAAAAACCCAATACCTAACTTTTATGCCCGACCGGGAATCGAACCCAGGACCTCGATGATCCGCAGTCGACTATGCTAACCACTAGACCAATGAGGCAGAGCTAAATTACTGGGCGCTAATCTAATGTATCTATTCTTAACTAGGTATAATTGATAGGGGCACTACCTACTTGGCTAGCTATGAATAGATATGTTGTTAACAAACTGAAGTGGTCAAGAATCACTATAGTATAGGTTTTTACTTATAGTACGTGAATATCATCATTGAAATGCAACCTTGACCATCAAATTACTTAAAGTTAAACAGGTAAATTTTTTACAAAGGACAGTTAGGTCTTTGTTATCAAGTTTGTGATGTTGGCAGTGCGTTTTTTTGTGTCTTATTGTGATACTTGGCACTTCCTGTTAGAGGCATCAATTTGCCGCGGTATCACAGCGGACGCAGGCCGTCGACCTTCATCGCGCCTCTGACTCATTTGCACGGTGGTTAATTTCTCAGAACCCCGCAGAACCCTCATCACCGCAGCCTTCTTTTAAGTCTAACTTGTAATTTAGAAGGAAATGGCCAAGACAGGAAAATGCATGTAGCAATAACTCATTATTTCTGTAACTTTGGGAACGGATTATCATTGATTTGACACAGACACAAGGATTAAAAAAAGACACTTACTTACCCTACTACTTACATAATACAAGTGCGTGACTGCCTTGTTAGTTGTTGGTCTAGTGGTTAGCATGTTCGACTGCGGCCGAGGAGATCCCGGGTTCGAGTCCCGGGTCTGGCCAGAAAAACCCAATACTTGATAGGTATGACAAGTACTTATTAGGTTTTTCTGGCAAGAAATTCTCAGTACTAGCCCGGAGTTAGGAAGTTGGCGGTTGGCCTCGGAGAGCACGTAAAGCTGCTGCTCCTGCGTCTGATCTCTCTCCGGTCGTGTTGTTTCAACATTCATTACTTACAACGTTTGCAGTGAGCCTGTCGCAAAATACCTAATGTGAGGGCAATTGTGACAATTGAAATACATTTGCAGCAAAATCCATGCAAATGTAGCCAAGGACAATCTCGGTGCAAAAACACATTTTGAATACCTACGTTGAACGTTAAATGGGTTCCCAACCAACTGTTCTTACAAATGAATTGGTAACAGTGCAATTGATTATACGGGGCAAGATTGTCTGAGTCGCAAAATTGTTTATGAGTTCGTTGACCCTCAATTTAAACACTGACTAAAATTACGAAGCTGTCTCTTACTTGTATTAACGCACTTTTATTCTCCCGATCGGATTTCAGCCACGGTGGTCAATATCAATCCACACTTCCATCCACACTTCCATATAATCTGACTCTTACTAATATTATAAATGCGAAAGTTTGGATGGATATATGGATGTATGGATATTTGTTACTCAATCACGCCCCAACGGCTGAACGGATCTGGCTGAAATTTGGCACAGACATAGATTATGGTCTGGAATACCTAACACATAGGCTACTTTTTATCCCGGAAAATTAAAGAGTTCCCGCGGGAACCAAATAACCTCAAACCACGCAGACGAAGTCGCGGGCATTCGCTAGTATATTATAAATGCGAATGCGAAAGTGTGTCTGACGTCTGTCTGTCTGCTACGCTTTCACGGCCCACCCATTCAACCGATTTTGCTGAAATTTGATACAGGGATAGGTTATATCCCGGGGAAGGACATAGGCTCTTTTTATTCTGAAAAATTGAGGTGTTTCCGCGGGAATCGAAGAAACTTAATCCACGAGGACGAAGTCGCGGGAATCATCTATAGTTATCAATATTCAACGGACACCGTACCTAGCTTTATCTATAGCTATATCTACGCAGGAGATATTATATGTCACCGTAAGATTGTAAAAACCGTTAGATTATAATCTAACTCGCGAAATTGTAAACTGTCGAATGATTACAATAATATAACGGAATATTTTCGGTAGATTGTAATCTGTCAGGTTTATTAACCCGATAGAACCTAAGTGTAAGTGCCCAGCCTGCGGCCGGGCACTACTTGATTATTTATGTCGAACCATAACCTAACCTACAAGAAAGAGACAAGAATACAATGAATATTTCAAAAATTGACACTTAATACATTGAACGGTTCACAATATTTCGACTGTTTACAATCTATCGAAAAAAAACTTTAGATTACAATATTACGGTTTTTACAATCTTATACGGTGACATATAATGCACAAGTGTCTCCGCAAACACAGGTGCACTAATCTATTCCCTCACTCTCATAGACCGATGGGACCGCAATCACACACACTGTGGTTTGTAGCATGCCTTTAATATAGAAGAAGATCCTATATTTAAGTCAAAGCAAAATAATGGCAAACAATATGGCAATTGGCAAAGCCTAATTAACGAATCGGCACCTCGATCTGAAGGGCTCCTTTATGGCTGGTAAGTTAGATTAAGTCACTTACACCTCAGTAAAACCCTAATAGCTATGCGTGGTTGGTAGTAAATATTTACAGCATTTGCAGAACGGTAAAATCCTCTCGGCGGATATCGACAAATAAAGACATCCCGTTTTCATACGCAATTCAATACTCGAGCTGATGGAAAAGCTAATTCTGGCTTTTAGGCTTAAACACACGGTAAATGTTTCTTGTGTCACAGTTTTAGTGTTTATACTCCTCCGAAACGGCTTGACCG
This sequence comes from Erebia epiphron, assembly GCA_963932025.1. Classification (NCBI taxonomy): domain Eukaryota; kingdom Metazoa; phylum Arthropoda; class Insecta; order Lepidoptera; family Nymphalidae; genus Erebia; species Erebia epiphron. The sequence continues at coordinate 7,621,599 of OZ009956.1, read as the reverse complement.
ATTTTGATGAAATTTCATATGTATATTCAGTAGGTATGAGAATCGGCTACTTACTATCTATTTTTCATACCTCCACGCGGACGGAGTCGCGGGCATCAGCTAGTATATTATAATATCGGTTGTAGGTGCATAATCTCTAAACTAACCTGAATTAATATATCTGAATCTAGCTCTAACCTTTTCCGCAATGAACATTATAAAGGGAAAAGTTTTCTTAGTTAAGTTTTAAGTTTGAGTAGGTACTTACAACAGAATAAGTAAGCCACACCGAGCGTGATTGAGCGGTAACACCGAGTATATGGTCTGTGAGCGGCAAGCATCTTGCGTATTACAGTTGGGTTCAGGTAAAACGAGCTTTAATGAGCCTCAGCCTCAGCCCTCAATCAAGGTTTTTTTGATAACAAGACAAACTAGGCTTCAATGAGTTTAATTTGATTGCGGAGACGCGTGGTGACTGGTAGTGGTGAGCACAGGCGGTCGCAAACGCGCCATGTTTCCTGCGTTTTTTGTTTTTAGCACACCGTTTTCAAACGCGTTTAAAAGTTTTCTGACTGCCATCTCGTCTGATGGTAAGTGATGAAGCAGTCTAAGCTGGCAGCGGGCTAACCTGTTAGTGAGATGGCAATTATATTAAACCCATACCCCTAATCGGTTTCTGCACGGCATCGTACCGGAACGCTAAATCGATTACGAACGCGACACGTCTTTGCCGGTTGGGTGGTAACTAGCCACGGCCGAAGCCTCCCACCAGGCCCGACCAGGAATAATTCAGAAATTATAAATTCCCAAATTGACCCGGCCGGGAATCGAACCCGGGACCTCCGCCGTTAAGACAACAGCGCTCAACAATGCGCCACGGGGGTCGTCAAATGCGATTAAAAGTAGTAAAGTTCTACATAGAGCTTGTTTGATTCCACACCACTCCGAGTCCCTAGGCCTTTCTTAAGTACAACTTCTAGAAACCTACAGATGTTGCCATCACGCCACGTTATTTCGCGTTACGTGAGTTTCAGGCTTAATAGCAACAATTTTAAAGCAATCCGCTACATCGCAAGTCGGTTTTGTAAACAATTGTTGGATGAAAGCCAAGTAGGTATGCATCACCTGTATTGTGTACCTTTGTGAATTCTACTTGCAACTGAAGACGGCTCAATAACCTGACAACATTATTAAAATCTTTGCGCACATATTATTGCGGCGCTGTTCCTTGGTGGTTGCCTACAATAATCATATTTCATTTTATGTTCCTAGCTATTATAGGTATATCTTTGTTTACCAATAAGTCGCACACGGTATACAGTTTTGTGATTTCAAAATCGACTGACGTAGTAGTGATCGGGTGCACCGTAAAGCCGGCCATATACGGACTGCTCGAGCAGTTAGCCAGTGATCAACATACACGGACTGCTTTTGCAGTCATAGTCAAAAGCTTGAATCTACTTTTGATAATTGCTGCCAACCACCCAAAGCAGTCGCAACTCGCAACTGCTCGAGCGGTTCCATGTATGTGTGTACGTAGAAGACTGTAGTTCAATATGCAGTCGCAGCTTGAACAGTCCATCCTGACTGCTTCAAGCTGTCCGTGTATTGTAAAATGGCACAAAAAAAGTCATGTCAGCGTCTTTACCACTGCTGTCATAATTAGTACCTAAGTATATCTTTTTTAGGGTTCCGTACCCAAAGGGTAAAAACGGGACCCTATTACTAAGACTCCGCTGTCTGTCTGTCTGTCTGTCTGTCTGTCTGTCTGTCTGTCTGTCTCCAGGCTGTATCTCATAGACCGTGATAGCTAGAAAGCTGAAATTTTCACAAATGATGTATTTCCGTTGCCGCTATAACAACAAACACTAAAAATAAAAATAAATATATATATTAAGGGGGGTCCCCATACAATAAACGTGTTTTTTTCGTATTTTGTTGCTCAATATTAAAAACGGTAACAGGTAGACGGTTCAAATTTTCGCAGAATATTAACTTGTATATTACCTTTTAAAATAAATAATTAAATATCAATAAAGTAAATATTAAAGGGGGGCTCCCATACAACAAACGTAATTTTTTGATATTAACAGTAAACCTCTACAAACAAAGTTAGTTTTGCGGTTCATTAACAAAGGTAATTATACCTACTTCTTGAGTACGGAACCCTCGGTGCGCGAGTCCGACTCGCACTTGGCCGGTTTTTTTTCTTTTTATTTGTAAACCTCGAGGTGGGCGTTATCAACTAGCAACTGCAACAAAGTTTTATACTAAAGCAGTTGAGCATGTAATATGTAACTGAGAAAATGAATAAATTTCAAATTTCATCTTCAATTTTCATCCGGCAGTTCTGGCACAGCGTTTTCAGTAAGTATTGGTAAAAAATATGCCCCTTCCGGCTCTTAATATTATGATTCCTGCAGCAATCCTTTCGTATTTTGATATGCAATCAGCTTTACCATATTCAAATATTTAGTAGAACTAAAGCAATCAACATAAGCTTACAGTTCTATAAGAGATATTAAGAAAGAGTCATTTCTTATCTCGATTTTCTGAAGCAATGCCGCCATAAGAACTCAACACATTCTCCATTACGATGTGCTTTTCAATTACTATCATAGGTATAAACTATAAAGTAGACATTTCCTTCGCATCTCAATGGTGCAGCAAAAACCATTCCTGTCAACGTTCTTTCTATATAGTACTGTGTAGTGCGCAATTTTATGAAATTATCTTGTCGGCAATAAGTGCTAAGACAACAAGACCGTCATGCGATAAAGGTAGGTAATGTAATAAATAAATAATGAGCGTTGTTTATTAAAGCAGTGAGGCTTTGAAATGAGTCCACGGGTTAGGGCTACCACGTAAAAGTCTAATTCTAGTACATCCTGGCGGAATATTCACAGCGAAATGACAAAAAGCCCTAACTTTGGCGGGCCTACTGAAGTTACATAAATGCTTTCTGTCTTACTTGTGATGCGATATATAAACAGTCCCACAAACTTATCGCGGTGGTCAAAATTGGAACGATTTTTTAGACCTGTTTAGTTTTTGTTTTTATCTCATTTTTTATATTTCTAGCGACGCTGACACCGGGTCAGATAAGTTTGACGAACTGGTCTGGCCTGGTGCGAGGCTTCGGCCGTGGCTAGTTACCACCCTACCGGCAATGACGTGCCGCCAAGCGATTTAGCGTTCCGGTACGATGCCGTGTAGAAACCGAATAGGGGTATGGGTTTAATATAACTGCCATGCCCCTAACAGGTTAGCCCGCTACCATCATAGACTGCATCATCACTTACCATCAGGTGAGATCGCAGTCAAGGGCTGACTTGTAGTGGATAATTAAAAAAAAATCTATCTGTCAAAATACTAAAGTAATAGTTAGTACAATATAATAGTTAACTAACGATTACATAACTGTGCGTCAACGTCAATTAAGATGGATCGTTCGGAAATAATAAAATTATCAACAGATGCAACCGGGATAATTCTGCATACCTACTAGGTACCTGCATACCTAATGATTAACATTAATAATTGGCTAAACTCAATGTCACCGTGAGTTTAATACTGGTCGTTTATGGCACAGGATGCCATAAAACATATATCATAGTTTGAGTTTCATTAGAACAGAATGAAATAAAAGTCCCGAGAAAACCGGATACATTCCAGTGATTTTTTACACTTTTTGTATCTTGACGATCCCTTGAGTCTTGAGGGATAATTATTTAATTCACAAAGTGTAATTACATTATTTATCGCCTGGACCAGGTTCATTCCTTTTCAGATTTAATAAATTAATCTGATATACTAATATTATAAATGCGAAGGTGTTTGTCTGTTGGTTTGTCCTTCAAAAACGTCGCAAGGGTATATATAGTTGAAGACCTGAAAAGTGACATATTATGCTACTTTTTATCCCGGAAAATATCCAGGGCTCTTAGTAAAGCGCTTCTTCCTTCACAGTTTCAAAAAATATAATTTTAATGAAGAACTGCGACAGCAGTGACTATATGTTGTAGCAAATCTAATAACACGCGTGGGTCAAAAGGTTAAGAATAGAAATGAACTGGTAGCATGACATGTCTGAAACACGTGACCGAAAGAATGTAGTAAAATAAATTAAGAAGATAATAAAACGAAATGTAGATAATATTTGACTGGCTTCGGTTTTATGGAAAAGGAGAGCAGTCAGGACAGAATATATTCTGTAACAAAGTAATTAGGTAGGTACTTACAGTGAAAAAAGTTTCAAGGGGAATATGAAATGGCATTTGTAATGGACTCTAAGTTAGTTTTAACGAAATAGTGTGATTTGCCCGCGACTATATCTGAGTGGATTAAGTTTTTTTAATTCCTGCGGCAAAAAGAAGCATATTTTGTCCTTCCCCGCGATGTAACTTGAAATATATGAAATTTGATCAAAATCGTTTGAAAGATGGGTCACGTAAGCAAATCAGAAAACAGACACACTTTCGTATAATATAATGGGAGATAAAGAGAGATCGAAACGGTCGTGTAAATCAAGACACTTGGTGACCCTACGTACCGTGAAGTCTCAATGATGCCCTTGAAGACTCTCCATATTGAACAACATTGTCTATTGAATTGAAATTGTGAAGCAATCGGAAAAGTTAATGTCATTGAGACATTAACTTTTCCGACACGCTATCGATTAGCTTGAAGTTATGAATTCATTAAATCCTTAGCAATGAAACGTTGTGTTTATTTTCTTGCTTTACAAATACATACTTTGTTTGAAAGTTCTTTTCAAATTGTATCTTTTTGAACCTTTTCTTTCCTACGTCTTTTTTAAAAGGAGACGGTTCAGATTTGTATGGGGCGTAGGCCTATTCTTGTACAAGTAGAGAAATGAAGGAAAATAAAATACTAGACCAGTTTTTATCGGCCAAATCTACGAATCCGTCGTAATTTCAGTGGTAAAATTATTTAATTTTTCCAAGTTAAGGAACACTAAACAAGAGTGGGTAACAATGGCGGATTCATATTTTTTAGACGTTTTCCAAAGAAAAACACGTTTTTTTACAGTGACTGTCAAATATGACATTTGATACATTTCGCGCCTACTTACTGCCTTTACTATAGCTGAAGTTTGCCATCTTGGAAACGTATCGAAAACTTGAAATACATGTTTTATTTTTTTCTCGTTACTTAATTTACTGTTCTAAATTATTATATTTTTAATACATTCTATGTATTTTCCTCTATTCATGGTAGAGTGTACAAGAGTACCTAGGCCTAAAATGAACCTTTTCCTTTAAATTTAAATTTCAGTCATCATTTAAGAAACTTTATTGACACTATGTGCCAAATCAGAATGCACTATGGTTGATATATTTTTAAATTAGTTTTGATCTCAAGTAAACTGGTTAATTAATGCTCCAAGGTAGAATGCTAGAAGACTATGAGCAATAGGCATAAGGTTTTATTTGAATTATATTAGTAGATATTACAGTGAAAGCATAATTATGATGGAGCTTTGCCAATATTTTTCTAAGTCCATGGCCAAGTCATAGTCATAATATTGAGCAGAAAAGTATTTTGGAAACACTGAATGAACGTAAAACGTAGGTATTTTTAATTTTTTTTTGTTTACACTTAGACACTATTATCTAATTTCACGAATGAAAAATACTTCTAGTTATTCAAGAAAACTATCAACTTGAAGAAGATTATCTTCATTACTAGTCGCTTCTTGTTCACTATTACGGTCTTTATTCGTATTTCACATGTTCAGTTGGAGACATTTAAAATTGTAAACACCTAAAGGCATTCAGTGAAGTACGTGCATGTCACCACGTTCACTTTGAATCTAGATGCGTTCTCTTAATACCATCACGAGCTGTTCTCAACCTAATATAAATGGCCTTATTAGCTCCCTATCGTTTACGAAGCAGGTACTGATTTAGGGTTCAATATATTCATTACGGTTACAGTTCTCTTCAGTTTCTTTAGTAAATTCAGTATACAGTTCAGTAAAATTCATCTAATAATTGTGACAATTATTTAATAAATTTCTTTTGGTACTTCACAGAAAATAGAAATTAAAGCTTAGAAAATGTAATTAAAAGCAATTAATGTAGTTACAAAAATTGTTGTAGTTAATGGTAATGAGTAATGATCAATTATTATTATTAAGACTCTATTATCCTCTCAGTTTTCTTAATATCGATGCTTGAACTTATTAGATGAAGGACCTCCATTTAAATTTTATATTCAGGACAAAGGATTCAGAACCCTTTCCAAAAGATTCTGATTCGTTCTTGGCTAGTATTATTATACTTGTTACCTGAGTTGTGCACAATACGGTCTTCATGACGCATACCTACTCTAAGCTAAGCTTATAATGGTATGTATGAATCACGCTTTTTCCTTTTTGACCAGCCCTGGGAATTCCCACGGCTATACAGGAGTCGATATAAAGTTCGAAGCAAAACTTATTTTAATGGCTGTTTGTTTTTATGCGAATTGGTATTTTTTGTGCGGTGGTATAAAATGGTTCGACTTGGTTTTTTTATTTCTTGGAGGCTATTCTGTGGTCGCTCATTTCAAAACAATACATAACATATTATTTGCCAAATGGCGTCGACGGTCGGTCATAAAGATTGAAGGATTTTATGCGGCATTTGATTTTGAAGGGCCACAAACTTTTTTTCATCATATTTTTTTCAAATAGCGAAACTTCCTCCTCAAAGCCTTCTTTTGCATTCATGCTTAAATTTTGAATTGATAAAATGTACAAGGATAATATTTTCCTACAATGTTTGAAGTATTTATAATCAAATAAATATTATAAATGAGAAAGTTTGAATGGATGTATGGATGTATGGATGTTTGTTACTCAATCACGCGCCAACGGCTTAACGGATCTGGCTGAAATTTGGCACAGAGATAGAATATAGTCTGGAATAGCACATAGGCTACTTTTTATCCCGGAAAATTAAGGAGTTCCCGCGGGAACCAAAAAACCTCAAATGGATGTTTGTTACTCAATCACGCCAGAACGGCTGAACGGATCTGGATGAAATTTGGCACCGAGATAGATTATAGTCTGGACTAACACATAGGCTACTTTTTATCCCGGAAAATTCAAGAGTTCCCGCGGGAACAACAAAATCTCGATCCACGCGTACGAAGTCGCGGGCATCAGCTAGTTTAATATAAAAAATTCTTTTTAAACAACCGACTTCAAACTCCCGCGCCAACTTTACAACAACAAGCACACGCTATACAAAGTACTTATTTTATTGTTGATATTTTTAAAACCGATTACGATAAAATTTATATGGGACCACATGGGAAGTATGCCCTTTCAAATAAAAAAAGAATCATCCAAATCGGTCCATCCAGTCAAAACTTCTGAGGTAACAAACATAATAAAAAAAATAAAAAAAATAAAAGTCGAATTGAGAACCTCCTCCTTTTTTTGAAGTCGGTTGAAAATTACCAGTAACAAACTAGCTACATATTACGTGTGCAACACAAAGCATCGTAACTTGGCTGCATCACTACTTCCTACAAGTCTGATTGCAGCTGAACGCTAGTCTATACATTTAAAAAAACTATGACCTATGTGCTACAAAGCCTCCGCTTATGTATCTATGGTTGCACTTATTTATAGAAACTTGGTCCTTGTTGAAATGTGGGTGTAGATAAAACGTTGTGTAAATTAACGCACATTATCCACAGAGATACGGCAGTATTGGTTAAATAAATTTTAATGTATGCTTTAAATCTTACCAAGTTGATAATGTACGTTTGAAATAGGAATATACTCGTACGTTTTGTATTAATATTTTTGTATGTCTTACTTAATGAGTTAATAGGATAAACTATTTGGTGGAGGACGTTGTTTCAATTAACCGTATGTTTTTACACTAACCGCTTGGTTTAGGTTCTTGAAAATCCCGTGGGAACTCTTTCATTTTCCGAGATAAAAAGCCTTTTTTTCCGGGGACCGGGATGCAATCTATCTCTTTATCAATTTTAGAAACCTGGTGCCTCTTAGTCATAGGTGTTAATAATAATAACACCTTTAGCAAGATTAGATGGAATAAACGTATCTAATAGTAGTCAAATTGATTTTTATTCTAATTTTTGTAATTTTAAACTTCAAGAGCTAAATGATTTTTATTGTTTTAAATAAAATAATTTACCTTTTATTAATCATTCAATCGTCATTGCCAAATACTTCAATTGGGGTAATCACTTAGATAGTGATAACCATAATATAAGTCTTTGAAGAATTTAAGAGTTCGTTAAAATATTATCTAGTGATACGCCTCCAATTGTATCTTCCACCTAACTTGATGCTCCATTACTGAATCTCTGTCTTTGTTTCATGGTGTACAATGAAAGTGCTCTCATTTCATATATTCATTGAATACTTTTGTAAGTATACTTAATTTAAATTATTCATTTAGATCCTATATTATGCTCAAGCAAAGCTTTTCGGGCAGTTCTCATTTAGAATATGAATAAGGAATCGTGTCTATTTTACATGTCTCATTGAATTTCCATGTTGAATGAAAGCCTATTTAGCCTACTAAGTATGGTTCCCACGATAGGGGTGCAAATTTAAACGTTGGAACTAACTTAATTAATACTGATTAAGGGAACGACCACATTAGCACTCCTCAACGTCCAGGAAGTGAACGGGACCTCATTTGAATGCCTGAGTTGGCTCGGAACCAAACACTACGATCTTGCCACTCCAATCTGTTTCTCAGATAGGGATGAATTTTTATAGTTACCTACTTGATTAAATTTTTCACCAGCAATTTTTTATTGTAAGCGGTGAGAGGAAATATAAAAAAATAGATCCGGATAAGCAAAATATGGCGCCAAAGTTATTAAACTTTTCGTTTAAATCCAAATCCAAAAACTAATAGGATGTAACTCGTTCAAAAGCCTAACTCATAACGTATTTAGTGGTTGTGCAAGTATTCTAACTACATATTACTTTGGTCGTTATTCAATCGACTGCAAACGAATGCAAATATTAATATCATACAGCAGTTTTCTTGCAACCTGCAATAGGTGTTCATAGGGGCACACCTTTTGTAGCATTGTAGTCTTACAGCTAGGATTAACAAGCAGAAGTGTGTGAGTACCATTACTGGTATGCTCAGTACAGTATTGTACTTGTTATTATTGTCTTCAATCAGCTATAGGATGTACCTAGTCAATAGTATTCAATGGAATGACTACTTGGAAGCCAACCTGTCAGTCCCGTTATCCAGAACTATCACTTGGGAAATGCAATAAAAAGGGCTGCCTTGGTGCCTGAATAAGTTTAATTACAACAGCGTGACAGACTCGCAAAAGGGACAATTATTATTCAACTAGGTCAACTTGATGAGATTTCAAAGGGTTGCCTTGCCTTGGGGACTGTATATACCGTTGATGTACCTCACTTTACTATGGAAAACGTTTAACGGTTTTCAAGCTTTTGGGTAGTCAATTCGTTCATATCTTGCTCAGTAATTGCCTCCTGCTTTAGAACTTAAAATTTGAGAGCAATTTAAAAGTAATTTTGCTACTAAATTGCTCACTTAGATAAAGTTTCCTAAACATTCAAGGGTCATTCACACCTCTTCAAACATGTGACCATCAGAAGGCTGATCTGAAGGCTGAGTGGCTGCGAGTAGTTACGTCACAAGTCACAACATGTAATTCAGGTCCTCGTTTTCTATCTCTTTTTGCTAACAGTACTCAGCAGTATCAAAAGCTCATGTACGTCACACTGAATTAAAAGTGGATTGATAATCATTTAATAGCTACGTATTCTACATAAAATTAAGTAAGTATGTCATTAATCATTGTCAAGCATCATACAGAACATCAGAATACTTATTATATCCAGAACAAAAAAAAACGCAAAATAAAGTACGGATACTAAATTGACCCAACCTCATTTGAAAGGAAATCTTGGCTTTGTACCAGAGAAGTTCATTTACTTGGTTTCGCGGATGATTTGGCCAAATGAAGCGAAACATGATATTCACTATTCAGTTATTGATGTTACTATTATTTGTATTGGTGATGTTTGCGTATGTCAATATAATTTTTCAAGCATGTCGACGGTGTCAGGCGATCGACTGTTAGGACCGGACTCCACCAGAGCGGAGATTAATTTTTATTTTTATCCACTACAGGTTAGCCCTTGACTGCGATCTCACCTGATGGTAAGTGATGATGAGTCTATAAGATGGTAGCGGGCTAACCTGTTAGGGGCATGACAGTTATATTGAACCCATACCCCTATTCGGTTTCTTCACGGCATCGTACCGGAACGCTCAATCACTTGGCGGCACGTCTTTGCCGGTAGGGTGGTAACTAGCCACGGCCAAAGCCTCCCACCAGGCCAGACCAGAAATTATTAAATTCCCAAATTGACCCTGCCGGGGATCGAACCCGGGACCTCCGCACGTTAAGGCAACAGCGCTACACACTGCGCCACGGAGGTTGTCAAACCTCCGCAAGGACGTGCGGAGATGTCTGAAGCGGAGACGAGAAGAGATGTTTTTCAGCTGTGTTTTTCAGCTAGGGTGTATCCACCGAAGCTGTGTGGAGATGCGTACTGGCTAGACTGGAGCGGAGATGTGTGCTGGCTACAGCGGAGATGTATGCTGGCTAGAGCGGGATTGAGCTGCGTGCGGTGAGCGTTGGATGTTGAGATGAACGCGGCGCCGCTCCCATCTCCTCTCGTCTCCGCTGCGCGCCGCCGCCACACAATCCACATCAATCACACAGCTCACATGTCCGCATCAATCGCGCCATACGAATATGATAATATCCTCGACCCGACCGAGTTTAGGCCACGGCGGCCAATCTCCAGAGAGATTAGCCATCTGCGCGGGAGATATTATAGTGCACAAGTGTGTGCGCATACAAAGGTGCACTCTCTTTTCCTTTACTCTCATAGCCCGATGGGACGGAAATCCGATACGACCGGAGAGAAATCAGGCGCAGGACCAACGGCTTTACGTGCTCTCTAAGGCACGGGGGGGAAACACCGCCAACTTTCTAACTCCGGGCTAGTACTAAGAATATCTTGCCAGAAAAACGCAGTACTTGTTATGGCTCGACCCGGGACTCGAACCCGGGACCTCGTCGTTCGCAGTCGAACATGCTAACCACTAGACCAACGAGGCAGTTACAACAAATATGATACATATCCGCTCAGTGGTCACTGAAGCTGAGCGGAGACGAGATGTGGAAATAACGAAATTCTATTGGTTGTTTAAATCACATCTCCTTTCCTCTCGTCTCCTCTCCGCTCTGGTGGAGTCCGGGCCTTAAAATATAGTTAACATAGCATGTCTACAAGGTCGAAACGATTATTTCTAACTCACCGAATATAGTTTACCTACTGTTTGCAACGAACACTAATGTTACAAGAGAGTGAAATTAATTCACACCTACAACACCGCACGATAACTATTGAACCCCGCATGCTTGTCTTCAACAATACTCTAATGATCTTTTTCAAACACACGACATTCGCTGGTACCAATTATTTAGATTAATGTTGGTCATTGAACAATAAAACATCCGTCTTCTTTTGTCAACTCACCATTCATATGAAAACAAAGCGATTGCCACTTTCTAATAATACGTCAAGTAGGGAGAGTTGTTTGATAAAAATTCTCGTAATGAGTAATGACACCTACGAAATATTTAAGCTAATTCATAGCTCGAAGATGCTTAATATGTTTAGTATTAAAATCAAGCAAATAATCAAATCATCAAATATAATAATAAATATTATAAATGCGAAAGTTTGGATGGATGGATGAATGGATGGATGTATGGATGAATGGATGGATGTTTGTTACTCAATCACGCCCCAACGGCTGAATGGATCTGGATGAAATTTGGCACAGAGATAGATTATAGCCTGGAATAACACATAGGCATTTTTATCCCGGAAAATTAAAGAGTTCCCGCGGGAACCGAAAAACCTCAATCCACGCGGACGAAGTCGCGGGCATTAGCTTGTAATTACATAAACTAATGCTGAAATCACTATTGAAACAAAAACATAAGCGGTTTTACTAAATGAAGTTAACAATCGTATGGCCGATGTAGTTATTGCGTCAATAATAATCCAGCACGCACATGTGGCTGTATGCACAAGTTTTAAAATAAGTTATGGCGAATTCCCAGCTTTACTGGGTGCCGTGGAATGTAGTCGGTGCATTGTTCAGTTATCTAAACACCATAAACCCGACGAACAGTACTATATAAGAAACTATTGACCGGCCGGTTATGACTTTACGATAAACGCTTAGTTTACAACTTAACCATACCGCATTCTTTTAAAATTGTCTCTAACTATGTGCACGCTTGCACGTTGAGAACTTTTAACAGTTTAATAGTAGGCAGTAAGTACATACGAGTATCTAGTCTCTAGTATAATATTATAGAATTTATACATATTTTTTATCTATACGTGTTCGTTACTTTGATGAACGTAAGTTGTCATATTACGTTGTGTTATGCAGTTTGCTTACAAATGTAATGTCCTCTAATCAATAGAATATTAGTACATTTTTAGTGACCAATCTCTTCTCCTTTAAGCTCCAGAACACTGGTGAATTGTATTATGTTGCTCTGCTACAGCGAAATGCCAAAAATCAAAAAGAAAAGAAGAAGAATTTACTTTCTCAAATAACAATAATAAATAATAAATCTCAATAGGTAAATCTAACTTACTACTGTTTCTATTCACTGGTGTTTGGTAGAGAAAATTAAAATTATCAAGTTTACAGATTGAAAATCAGATGTTAATAATAATATTATAACAGACGCCCTAAAAATTATCACTTCAGCTGGTGAAAACTTTTCTAGGGTTGAATGATCGTTCATTCTTAAACTTCTTGGAAAATATTGTGTAAAAAATAAAATTTGCAGAAGTTTCGGTTTAAGCAAGGGCTTCATTTTTCATGAAACGTACGTAGTCGTCTGGTCCCATTTACAACCGCAAACTGTACAATTTATTCTTAGCTATATCTCAAGATCTCTTTGAAAAACGTGAAAAATTAATATTTTACGTTTACCTCTACCGAAAGATACTGAAGCAGCAGAAATACAAGATACCTAAGACGCTTTACAATTTACAAAGGCTCTAAAATCCATACTAATATTATAAATGCGAAAATGTGTCTGTCTGTCTGTCTGTCTGTTACGCTTTTACGGCCCAACTACTCAACCGATTTTGATGAAATTTGGTACAGAGATTGGTTACATCCCGAGGAAGGACATAGGCTACATTTTATCTCGGAAAATTGAAGAGTTCCCACGGGAATCAAACAAATGTATCGGTTCAACCGATTTTGATGAAATTTGGTACAGGGAGAGGTTGTACCCCGGGGAAGGACATAGGTTGCTTTTTATCCCGGAAAATTGAAGAGTTCCCGCGGGAATAAAAAAAAACAAATCACGCGGACGAAGTCGCGGGTATCATCTAGTACTATAATAATGCTGTAATAAGCTTAGCATCTACGCTGGAAATTAATCCTGGATGTTTCGTCGGTATCATACAATCAAGTGATCATTTGAAATGCGGCTTTAAGCCGGATCTATTAGACTTAATAGAGCTTTAAAAATGCTCTTATCATAAGGGTTTTTAATGTACATAATAAAAAAGGCTATCCATCATGTACTTTACTCAGATTAGGAAGCTATCTATAGCTATAGATAGCATCTGTTAACTGTGGATATTATGATCCATATTATATGTAGTTATGTAATCCAGCTACTATGGAACAAAGTCTTTTCGTGATGCGTCGTTAAAGATGTTGTTATTAACATGTGGAGGGATCGTTTATAATGTTATTTGCATTGTCGAAGGGAAAGGGTTCATCGACCACTGTAACATGAACTATTTAATCATTCTATGCATTTTAATTTGGCACCAGCTTTGAAGCTCAATTTAAAGTTAGTCTACTTTCTGACCCGTAGCCCGCCAGGCGCCAACCCTCATTGGAGCAGCGTGATGGGTCTAAGCTGCCCAACAGTGGGACGTTAATGGGCTGTAGTGGTAGAACCCGTGAATCCAGTTCATCAAAAGTGTCAAAGTGTACTTTTCTGCAAAACAATCCTTCAGTTTCAGTTTATCCTTCAAATGAGATATTTTTCACTGTAGACAACTGGAAACTTTCCAGGCATTGTTACGCTGTTTGCAGTTTTTAGTACAAAAGTAACTATACGTACTTTTGCTTCACAATTCACATTTATTTGGAGTCCGTCTGGTCGGTCGTGCGTATGTACCTACCGGTGTATTGATTTGAACAGCGACAGAGGGGGCGTGATTCGTCCGTAGCGATATACCTACCGTGAGCTGCTGTATCGTGTTAAAACGTCGTCTCGTTAAAATTCATAGCACCATTTTTTACATAAACTCCAGCTGCTAATGTCTCGTCAAATGCTACTGGCCATAAACATTCAAATTTTATAGCAAAAATGCAAACAGATTTCACTTATTTTCTTTTACAAAAGAACGCAGACTTTGAAATTGAGTAATCCCGCAGCCATAACTGCTGCGTTGAAAGCAATTAAGTTAAGGACACTACCGTAAAATATTACTTAAAAGTCCGTAATACCAAATGATATGACAACATTTCGCAAGCATTGTGGAGCGAACGTGTCGGTTCAACCATTATGGATGGGTCTTTTAGATGTCTCGCAGAGATTGCGCTGTTTCACCAATCTCAAATATCATCTGGATAACGAAATGTTCCACCTCGCATTTTGGTACAGTAACATTTTTTACGGTCGTATATTTGGCAGGTTAATTTAAGCCGGCTAAAATAACACCGGCATCTTTACAACGTTAACCAGCACGTACATGTATCTAATGTTTTTGTGGAAGTTGTATAGTTTTTGCATTCCAATGTACTCAAGCTTGAAGTAGGTAGGTACGTCATAGACAATATGTTTATGCGATGTGTTCAAGAGGTACGATATAAACTACTATTATCCAGCGGCTATTGCCAAATCCAGCGCAATAATCTTTAGTTTGGAAGTACAGTTTACATTACCTAAATTAGAATGACGACTGTCTGCTAAAAATCTAAAATTATTTATCAAGTTGTATACAGAAAAAGCATATTTACTCAAATTGAAGTAGCTGTCAATTCGTCACTGCTATTTAAGAAGTTTGATAAAAACAAAACACGAAAAGCTCTGCACACTACACTGTCTTCGATAGTATAGAAATCTGGCAGCGAATATTCAGAATTTTCGCTTTCGCTTGGATTGTTAGCGTGTTTGGAGAACCTATTATCGTCGCTCATTAGCATAACACGTTGAAAAATTGCATTTCTGTACTCGAAACAGCATCCAGACATGAGCAAAGTTAGAATTGATAGCTATGGTGGATGATAATACTGTCGAACATCCAACGGATAACTTACCGGAGTGCTATGTTTATTTCTCGTTCGACGGATGATCCAAGAGGACATCTGCGAGAAGGACGAGCCAGGATGCACACTATCGTGTTGCACGTTAAAAATAGTGGCACTCTCCAAAAATAACGCTCAGCGATGTTATGCACTTGTGTTGCGAGATTGCAAGTGGTTGTACCTAATGCTATCGTGTATAAACGTCGGCACACAGGCGCCCCGGGTGGCGGTGCGCGGTGAACTGTTGGCACTAGGTACTTGTGTGTTCGGGTAGGAAGCACACAGCGCGCTTCGGGACGAGGGACTGTGAAAGGGCCACAACCCGACGCCGCCGTTTTTTGTACCCATCTAATATTAGCAACAAACACCCGTCTGGCTTACTTCTTCGAAGGGAATCATCAATG
Organism: Erebia epiphron; assembly: GCA_963932025.1. Taxonomy (NCBI): domain Eukaryota; kingdom Metazoa; phylum Arthropoda; class Insecta; order Lepidoptera; family Nymphalidae; genus Erebia; species Erebia epiphron. The sequence goes on along the minus strand of OZ009956.1, from coordinate 7,605,782 downwards.
AACTACACTTTGTTACATGTGTGCTAAAGTCGAATATCTGATGTGGTGCCGATGAAAGTAAAACTGGTAATTGCTAATACGTTAGACGGTTATACGATTTATTCGTTGAAGGGTTAAACTTTTTAAATTTCGGAGGTAGCTCGTAAGTTTTTAGTTTCTACCACATGTTTCGACTTTCAGATTAAGTACTTATTTGTTGTCGTTTACTAATCGTAGACTAACTACAATAACTGGGCTGTCTAGGCCCAGTCTGTTAAAAGTTCGAACTTTTAACAGACCTGTTATGTAACCTAATCGCTTTTGGACAATATAACAGCTAAAGTTATATAGTATGTGCATTAAATGCTACTTAGAAGTCAATTTTATGTAGTCTGAAGTTTTAAAATACACATAAAGAGTTAGTTTACCAAAACTTAATAAGTAGATATTTTGTACAAATTTAAAGACCAGCATGGGAAGGATGATGGCTTTGGATTCTTCCTTCTATTTCTGGGTCTTATAGATTGGAAGGGATCGAAACTTATCATCTTTTAGATCTATATAAATATGTATCTGATTATTTAAATTGCTGTTAGCTATTTTTTTTAATGCATTATAGGCTTACGCTTGACCACAATCACACTTGATGGGAAGTGATGATGCGGCCTGAGATGGAACACGCTTGCCTAGAAGATGCCTATTCACTCTTGATTTTAAGATACCCGGATTGTAATAGGTGGGAAACACAGTTTTTGGTAGAGTGTTCCTCCAGACCCTAGCCATGCGAATAAGGAATGAAGACGCAAAACGCTTCGTCCGTGTGGGTGGAAAGTTGACGACATAGGGGTGGAAACTCGCACGACGTCTTGTCTTGCGGTACGATGGTAGAAGGGTGAAGGAGATACAAGATCGAACAGCTCCTGAGCACACTCACCGAAATATATCCTATAGAATACCGATAGGCCAGCTACCTTACGGCGGTGATCCAGAGTTTGAAGTTTCGCCAGAAGAGGTGAATCTTCACCAATCAATCTCCTAGCCCGACGATCTACGGCGTCAAGAGCCGCCAGCTGATACTTAGCAGAGCCATCATAAAGGTGACTGCTGCTAGTTAAATTCACCCTTATTAATAAATTATTCTTTAAGATGTAGTTCTAGTTACGTTCTGGCTATATGTGCGGTCTAGTCTGTACGTAGGCCAGCTACCTAACATGCTTCTGGGAGTCTGGTTTGCACAAGGAAGCGTCGTAATATGTGTAATAGAAGACGAATTACACAATTTCCTGGCCAGACTATACGGGCACCCATTCTGGTTCAATCTCTGATTACTTTACTCGTATTTGGCCTGCGCCTCAGTATTTATCGGTTTATGGCTTCATATCCTCGCTTTTACCGCTTCAACTTTATGGGTCCTATAGCTGTGTTTCGTATGGCCATAGTTACAATATAAATTATTGTTAATCTATCGTAGTAAATCGTCCTTCTACGTAGTTTCCGGTCTTCAACGCAATATTTGATAACAGTATCCGAATGATTTATATATACATCATTCACAATGTTTTACATTGATAACATTTAACATTATGTTAAAATCATTATATTATAGTTCTACCACAATACAATACGCATCGTCCGTTTGAGGTAATAACTAATAACGTACTTATTAATTATTTATTTATGTATTTAACACGTAAGTAGCTCATTGTTAAATTGATACAGATCACCCAGTAGATAAGAAATAATAATTAGAAAATGATGCCACGTACCTGTAAATTATGGAACCAGCTTAAAATTTCTGTGTTTCCTCATGAGTACAATATGGAACTCTTCAAAGGGCGGATAAACATATTTGTCAAAAGCCTGCAAATGTGCTGCAAATTTTCATGGGCGGCGGTAATCACTTAACATCAGGCGACCCGCGTGCTTGCTATATTGTAAAAAAGAGCAATTTTTTAACCACTACAAGTTAGTCCTTGACTGCGATCTCAGCTGATGGTAATTGATGATGCAGTCTAAGATGGTAGCGGGCTAACCTGTTAGGGGCATGGCAGTTATATCTATTAAACCCATACCCATATTCGTTTTCTACACGGCATCGTACCGGAACGCTAAATCGCTTGGTGGCACGTCTTTGCCGATAAGGTAACTAGCCACGGCCGAAGCCTCCCACCAGGTCAGACCCGGGAAAATTCAGAAATTATAAATTCCCAAATTGACCCTGACGGGGATTGGGACATTTTTTTTTTTTTTTTTATCGCTGGGAAATGCGTTTAGGCATCCCTCTCGGAAGCAGACAGTATGAAACTACGATGCTTCCGAGAGGGTATGTGGGACTCACTGGCACTCCAGAATACCCACTAAAACCCAGCGGCGCTCGTGCGCGTCGCCTTGTGGCTGAGACGCGGGAACACTTGTAAAGCACTCGACCGCGAACGGGGATTGGGACCTCCGCACTTTAAGACAATAGCGCTCAACACTACACCACGGAGGTCAATCACCAATCAAAAGTGAAATACTGCAAATCATTTTTTAACGAACTCGTCCAAAATAATTAATATCTAACAGTGATCAGGTGCTCTTTGTAGGAGACCTAAATATGAGTAGTCTGACATGGTCGCAAGAACCTGAGTTTAATTATAATATGCACTTGTCTTGTAATTGCAGTTTAGACTCTACCATTGTGGATTTTATTTAACTCCATATTATTTAATACCAACAAAAGATTACTTGATTTAGTCTTGTCTTGTCGTCAAAATAAATGATTAGCTGATGTTAAAATAGAGGCTGTGTGCTGGCCCACATCCTATTTATTTTATTCTAATCAGTAAAACAGTGATGATGATAGGTTTTGCATTCACCATAACCACATTCGACATTTAAAGACACAACACCGATTAGATTCGTTTACCGCAGATGCTCAGAAAGCTCGAACAGTGCGTAAAATTCGCGACTCATCCTACTTTTAATGACCTTGGTTAAATTACAGAATACTATACTTTTTAATTACCTATAGTGAAGCGTGGGAATATGTAAATGAAGAAATAATTCGTTGCAGTCCACACTCCACTCCACAACTAGTGGGTGCATTTCTTGTTTACGGAATACCATAGCAGAACGTCAGTGTGAAATTATACCTACGTTACTTATTATACGACTGCCTGAAAAAAGGAGTAGGTACATTGTTTTCAGGGTTCATGTATGTATGTATGTGAGTTTGTATATTCCACCGTAACTTCTATACGCCTGAACCTATTTTGATAAATGAGGTATCGTTAGAATACCTAGCTTATTCCGGGTGACATAGGCTAGTAAAATAAAAAATAAAAATTGACAGGGTGACCATGGTGCCGCATTAAAGACTAAAGTTGAAAAAAATATTCAAAAATAAGATTAACTATATAATCATCATCTAGAAAATGATGATTAGATTCCAAAAATATATAACACTATAGTTCAATATCCAGTGATTCACAAAAAAAATATAATTTAATAAAAATGTGAGTATGATTCCAAAGGTAATTAATGACTGTGGTATCATTACGTAGTAGCAGTGGTAGCCGTACTTCCATTCGAGGGGGATTTTTTATTACACGACTGCCCAGAAAAGGAGTGTTATGTTTTCAGGGTCCGTGTATGTATGTGTGTCTACGGCAGAGCAGTCGTATTTTTTAATAATTTTGATTATATTCACTTGTTTAATAATTTTAATTATATTCACTAGTTAAATAATATGATTGGAATAATTGCTATGTTTTCAGTAACAGGCGACACGCTTTTCTCTTGCAATAAATTACCTATGAATCACACGGTCACACCGAGGACGTTATAATACTCATATGTAACTAGCTGATGCCCGCGACTTCGTCCGCGTGTTTTAAGTATTTTTTATTCCCCGGGATAAAAAGTACTTATATGTACCCTATGTCACTCTTCAGGTCCTCAACTATACGCATGCCACAAATCACGTCGATCCGTTCCTCCGTTGCGGCATGATTGAAGGACAAACCAACAAACAAACACACTTTCCCATTTATATAGTTTTATGTGCATAAGGTACCTATTAGAACAGGCACCGGTACCAGTAGATCAATTGATGAAAAAGCTCTATCAATCATCGGTATAATCTCAATTGTGTTTGGCTGAAATTATCGTATTATTTCTGCAATAGGGGATTTGCCAACAGTAATGGGTGTGTCGATGCCCCCTATTCTCCTATTCAGTTTCACTGATTTTATATTATATTTCTTATCCATTGAAGGTTTGCCACTGGTTTGCTATGAAAATGTTACTTTTATTTCATAGCAAAACTTCAAAACATAATATAATAATTACCTATGTTTCATTTTTTGATAGCCACCGTGTAAGAGAATAGGGCTGCAGCTGAGGTGCATTTAGGTAACTGTATTTTTCCAGAATAAGACCGGCAGCTTTATTATTTTTGTTTTCCCTGTTTATCACAAAATGCTGTGCTATGGCTTTTTCCACGTGAAATATATATTTTTTTAAATTTATATATATAGCGAGCAAACGATATACCTATGTGAAACCAAATGCATTGCGAATGATGTTTTTTTTAGCATCTAATCGAACGCACCTTATGATAGGATTGGTAGATTATGGTAGAGTCTGTTCTGACAACTTCTCTCACTATAGCAGACTAGATTTAATTTAGATAATATATGTCACCGGATATTGCAAAAACCGTTACATTGTAATCTAGCTAGCGTAATTGTAAACTGTCGACAGATTACAATTTAACCGTTAACGCATTATTTGTCGGTAGATTGTTATCTGTTAGGATTATTAACCCGATAAAACCTAAGTGCCCGGCCGCAGATTATTTATGTCGAACCCTAACCTAACCTACAAGAAAGAGACAAGAAAATGTAAATACAATGAATATTTCAAGAGTTGACACTCAGAAGTTCTGAGTGTCAATTCTGAGTCAGAACTCAGAACATTGAACGGTTCACAATCTGTCTACATTTTACAATTTCGATAGTTAGATTGCAATCTAACGGTTTTCGCAATCTTACGGTGACATATATGTATAAGATAAATTCCTAAACTCCCTATGGTAATTGAATCTCCCACTTATAAGACTACAATGTTCTCAACTGTGCCATACAGATCTTCAAAAGGGTACTTACTAAATTTAAGAGATAAGTTCTCTTAAATTTAGTAAGTACCGCTTGAATTTAAATCTGTTCAAATAAACTTTTACGAGAACTTCGTCAAGTGAACCTAACACTGGTTCGAAATAACTACTACATCTACCGAGAAGAGCCAGCAAGAAAATTGACAGAACTTGCTCTTTTAGAAAAACTGCTGATTATTTCTTGCTGAACAACTAGGTGCTGACTGCTGATTGTTTTATATTATATCGTTGTCTTATACGCTAGGTGTACTGCGAACCCTCGGTTAGTAGAGCAGGTAGGTACCTACTTAAGTGACTCAGTGCTATTAGAGTCACCTGAGACATAGGTAACGTATCAGGTGACAGGATTTAAGTCCATTTAGTTAAGTGTCTTTGGGCATTAATGGTTACCATATCCATTATTCAGCTCGTATTTCTTTTACTTTTTAAAACAACGAGTAGGTACACTACGTAGTTACTTAGGAGTGTACCGAATGACAGTCCTTAGATGCTGAAGACAACAACTAGGTAAGTGCTTTTAACTTAATATAATATTACCTACCTACAAAGTTGACAACCCCTGGCTTCGCACGGGGCTTATCTATTTGAAGCTCCTAAACTCAGTATTTGTGTTGATTCCGTCAAGTAGTCAGTTTCTTCTTTAGACCTATTAATTACTAGCTGATGCCCGCGACTTTGTCCGCGTGGATTGAAGTTTTTTGGTTCCCGCGGGAACTCTTTAATTTTCCAGGATAAAAAGAAGCCTATGTGCTATTCCAGACTACTAGATTCTCGGTAAGTATAGGTATAAAATAATAGGCAGAAAATTCTAAATAAAATTTACTTTTCAATATACATATAGTTTCCCATAGCCTCAATACACTTATTTGATCGGGTAAATAACTTTTCGATGCCCTCTAATAAATATTTTTCCTCTTTGCCTGAAAAATGTTCATTAATTGCCTCCTTTAACTCTTCATCGTCGGAAAAATGCTTACCCCGAAGATCTTCCTTCAGGTTTGCGAACAAAAAGTAATCACTGGGTGCCAGGTCAGGGCTGTAGGGTGGACGAGTGATTTCTTCAAATCCACAATCCCTCACAGCAGCCTTGGCAACGCGCCCTGTGTGAACCGGCGCGTTGTCGTGAAGAAGCAAGACACCAGCGGTCAATTTTCCACGTCTTTTTTCTTTTATAGCGTCCTTCAAATTGCGTAGGCTATTTGCGTAAGCTGCGGCAGTAATACTTACTTTGAACCTTTTTTGTGTATTAAAATTCCCCGAAAATCCCAAAACACTGTAGCCATGAGTTTTCCGGCTGATGGGCAGACTTTAAACTTCTTCGGTGGGTCTGTTCCTTTTTTATGCCACTGCATCGACTCTTGCTTACTCTCAGGACCATAGTGATGAACCAACGTTTCATCACCGGTGACAATGCGTTCAAAAATTCTACTCGGATTTTCACTACAGAGCTCTAAAAACTCCTTACTGCACTCAACTCGCACTTGTTTCTGAAGCGGCGTGAGCATTCGAGGCACCCATCTTGCACTCTCGTATTGATAACTTCAATACTAATGATGACAATTACATGAAATTTTACACTCTTTGAGGGTATAACCTCATAGAGTGTATTTAACTAATGAAGTAATTAATTTGCTCTTATCATTAGTTAATCACCCCGATACCGAGAATACATTGAACGCCCTCGTATAATCTCTGTGCCAGATTTTAACCAGATCCGTTCAGCCTTTTTAGCGTGATTGAGTAAGTAACAAACATCCATCCATCGGTCCATCAATCCAAACTTTCAATTCAATTTTCAATTTCAATTTTCAATTTCAATTTATTTCGCATTTATAGTATTAGTATAGAAGTATAGATACCTAGGCCTACGAGCTGAGCTACGGCATCGGGTGGAGTTCTACCTACTTTATAGAGATGCTTCACGCAGAGCCTCTTATTACGTCCTCCATGGCAAAACCAGTTTTTTTTACATAATGTCTACTAGACACATTGAGGTATTATGTACTAACGTACGTATTTGTACATATAATTCAATGACTAGACACAGTGCGGCGTCGCGGCGGCGGTTCGAGCTATACCTAGGTACCTCGATAGGCCAGAAAGTTAGTTTATCTCTTTATTTCAGGTACAATAACAACAACTGCAACACTTTAAAAATATATTTTACAAGACTTACTTATGCACGAAGGTAAGTGTAGTTCTACCAAATTATTACTTCAGATCAGTTAGATAGATTAAAATTGTTGAAACACAATAATTTGAATTGGTTTGTTATTGCTGGCTGGTTCTCATCTACTTTAGAGGTACCTATATTTTGTAACGACTTCTGTGTAATAAATATGAATCGTAAAAGTAAAAGGTTCTCCAATAAAACCAAAGTACTTAGCTAAAAAAGGTAGGTACCACCTACCTACCTACGTGGTTTTATTGTAATCTGTGATACTAAATACTTATTACTTAACTAATTGATTATGAACGCTGATAATAATAATACATAGGTGACTTTTAATTAGCCACGCTTATTTTTCTCAAGGCTTTTTTTTTAACACTTTAATCACAGCGTAAATATTTATTCATACAGTGAGTCGACGCCCATAGACATGAATTTCGAAAGTATTGCAGATTCTGCCAGTTTTCCCGGTCACCTCCCTGTCAGCCCTCAGCGTTGCTCTAAGTAACTCTACACGCCTCCATCGAACGACTGGTAGAAAAAAACGTCCTAAATTGTGCTAAAGAACTATGTTGTGAAGTTAACGATAGACCCTAGTAGTAGTAGTAGTAGTAGTAGTAGTAGTAGTAGTAGTAGTAGTAGTAGTAGTAGTAGTAGTAGTAGTAGTAGTAGTAGTAGTAGTAGTAGTAGTAGTAGTAGTAGTAGTAGTAGTAGTAGTAGTAGTAGTACCTAGTAGTAGTAGTAGGTAGTATTGCAATGCATTATGCAACCTAGTAGTAGCAGTACCTATCTACATATAAGAACCTAGCCTTCCTAATACTTTTCACCATCAGTCTCACACCACCAGGTCACTATGTAATTACTCTATGGAGCACTTCTTTAACCAAAGGTTTTCCACAGTGCTCATTGTATATTTTTTTTATTTTCATCATCATCATCTCATTATATCTACAGCCTGTTTTGATAAACTGCAGAATGCTTTTAAATGAAGATATTGCAATTGAGGTACCTTATGTAATGTAAACATAATGTACCTTCTTGCTATTGTACAGTGTACACATGCCTACCCAATTAACTTTTAATTTTGTACATAAGTAGGTAGCTACATCATCTTGGCTAGCTTATCCGCTATTTACTGGTATGCTAGTAGGTATAAAACGATTAAGTACGCTAAAACCCGTGATGAGGGCATTATTGTAAATTGCAATGACCGTCTTAGTCATCAAACCATGGAAGTTGAAAATCGTTACAAAAAGATTCATGTAAAGTCTTCAACTTCCTTTAATTTTGTCATTGTATCTACCTGCTAATATACTACTTTAATATCTACTTAAGTAGATAGGTACTTACTTTATTTTTTTTAAATATTTCTCGCATGAAACGATATTTTATCTGGTGTTTTTTTCCAGAAATAAGATGTGTAGAAGAACTAAATTAATCGACGTAATTTTATCGTTTGCGAATTAGAAGTGGCCACACTTCGAAGAATCGATAGACATTGGGTTCCAAAGGTGCTGGAATGGCAACCCCGAGCGTTGGCAGACCCTCGGTGAGCGGACGGCATCAAATGAGTCGCTGGAAGCTGGATTCACCGCTGATGGACGGACCGCTGCGTGTAGAAGACCCTACAGGAGACCTATGTCAATCTGCGACAAAGAATGTTGATCAATAGCGAAAGAGTGTTAGCCAATCACTAATCAGCGTTGTTTGCGATCGTTGCACAGTAGCAATAGATTTACCGTAATAGGGCCTCAAGGCACGTATCAACGAACACCTAGACTCGCGTCTTACACGCTATCAGACGTCCTACCAGAGGCGGCTCGTGAAAGATCATATTGGGAGTTCACTAAAAAAAAAGAAAATGCATACCAATTATTTGTAAATGATCGGCGGTCATTACGTTATGTTGTTCCATTTTAATCGCCTACACTATTTACATAAATCACAGTCTTTTTCACATAAATACACAACACAATATGTACACTATTTAAAACAACAATACAGATTTTCCAGCCACTGTACAATGATCCGACGCACTCGCGAAGAAATCAAAATAAATTTACTTTCGTATTTTGTGTTTTGTTTACATCTTACCGGCATAATACGAATAAAAAAAATACTCGCGAGTTTTAACTCTTTCTTCGTGACAACAGGCCATGTCATTTAGTCGGGTAATATCGCGCATGCGTACTTCGTGTCAGGAGCGCCGCTCCATATTTACCAAATGTCTCATACAAATCTTTTGTCTCACGCGCCGCTCGCATCGAATGCTCTCTTTTACTCTCATTACATTTCAATAAGAGCGTTGTACTAAACTTTCGTCTATAGGAGCGCTGTTCTAAGCGCTCCACTTTAACAAAAATACCAAGTATTAAATTTGTGTTGATTGATGAAATAAGTAGTAAAGTAGGTAGGTAGGGACTTATGGATATTCATGATTAAAATGACAATGGGAATAGATTTATATAAAAATATTTATAACGTTTATAACAAAGTTTATTTGATTATTATACTTACCTAGTACCTATGTATTTTTTAAAATTTTGTGGGAGTTCACTGCACCAGCGCTCCTTTGAGCGAGCCGCCTTTGCGTCCTACCCATTATATTTCGCGGAAAACACACATTCGTAAGAAGCGTGAGATGATCCATGATCCTCGTAGGTATTATATTTTCTTTGATAGCACGCGTTGCGTGATGGCTCCTAGGCCTTCCATGTCACGATTGCTGACTCCGATATTCGTGAATCGATGTTGCGTCACGTTTTAATTTTATCTTTACTTAGTCACTTAGTGAGTAATTTTGAAAAAAAAACTGAAGTCATGCTGTGAGTACCTCAAATACCAATTAACCCAAAAAAAAATCTTCACATCTTCGTCCCATCTCGCATCAATCATAAAATATAGTACTTAGTTACCTACAGACAATCCGATTCGTTGCCTCGATTAGCACAGAATTCTTATAGTAGATAGTAATTTGTACTCTGCCAAAACACAAATTAATTCATTTCTTAAAAATCTTAATTACGAAAATACTGAAGAACTCTTAAAAATACCCCAATAATTTCCGATATTCCACGTATACTTACCCTTTAACAATTACGCTAACATACACACACACACACACACACACACACACAATAGATTTTATGTTTTTCTATATTTGTAACCTTAGCAAATAATTGCAAAAATAGCACATAATATGTAACAGGGAAGGCACTAACTCCCATAACACAGTCTTTACTTTTTTGGGAGTTAGAGGCCAAATTATAATTTTGAACCTTGTAATTTTGCAAATAAAGATTTTATTATTATTATTATTATTATTAGTAGGTACCTTGTACTAGCTTCCTATACTCGACCTTCGTTTTACCACACATAATAATTGTTTTTTGCTGCGGATGTCCTCGGCTCGCTTTGCTTGCCACCCCTTTTTTTCACTCGCCAACGGCGACGAGGGCGACGGCGAGGTCGCGTGAGCGACGGCGAGGGCGAGGGCTAGGGCGAGGGTGAGGGCGAAGGCGAGGGCGAGGGCGAGGGCGAGGGCGAGGGCGAGTTTGAGGCTGAAGGCGAGAGCGATGGCGAGGGCGACGGCGATGGCGACGGCGAGGGCGAAGGTGAGGGCGATGGCAAAGGCAACGGCGAGGGTGTATCCCGGGGAAGGACATAGGCTAATTCCGGAAAATTAAGGAGTTCTTGCGGGAATCGAAAAAACTTAGTCCACGCGGACGAAATCGCGGGCATCATCTAGTTATAAGATAAATTGACGGCTCAGTTAATTTGAAGCATTACTTACTACTCTAACTTTAAATGCAGGTTACTTTGCCTGTTTCTTATTGTAATAAAACATAATTATAGACATTCAAAATGAAATCAGAGTGGTTTTCCCCGATGACGAATAGCTAGGTAGATACAATATTTAACTGCAGTCATCCTGAGTAGATAATTTAGCCAGGTGAATGCACTTTACTTTGAACTCAGATACTCACCTAAGTATATTATATTCGAAGTTGTTTTTTTACTTCAAAATAATACAATAGAACTTAAAGCTACCTAGAACCTAATTACTAAATAAATCATGCCCGCATGGAATGGTGGCAAGAATGCTGGCTGCATTTTCGCGCTAGACAGCCAGACTGATCCTTTGCGCAAAAAGTGAGTCAGTCCTTCCAGCCAGCCAGCCTTTCTGTCACCAGATGAGAACCGCGGTGAAATATCTCGCAAAAAAATTTGCCACTAAGACCAACTAAGACTCCACGGCCCCAGGGTCTCCACGGCAAACGGAATAAATATTTACACTCTCTATGAGAGAGGCATACTTCAGCCGCTTGCAGGTTTCAGCCTTTTCTGCTGCGGCTCCCGGCCTTGATGCTGTCTTTGTGTCGGATAATATGAAATACCTTTATTTTGCTGCAGAAGGTTCGCGAGGATCTGGGTGTTCGCAGATGACAGAAGTGCAGCTGACCCTGGACAAACTGAAGTCCTGTAGGACAACCTACTTCAGCTCGTATCCTAACAGATCCAGAATACCTACCTATACTTTTATAATATTTTCATTTGTATTAATTTTTTTTAAAGATTTTGTATGCTATATTATGTTTATATTTCTATGGGCCTAGTTGCCTGATTTAAACAAATAAATAAAATAAAATATTAGAGCAATAACTACACATTTAATGACGGAAAGCACTACAACAACTACTTACTAACAAAAAGGTGAGCCTGATAATAAAACTATAACTTTTGAATCGGCTCACATAATAAAATAGCTACATAGCAGAGTTTTTTCCGAGATAGAAACAATTCAAAATATGGCATAGCTAAATATAGCATTTACATTTCAACCATTGGGCTACGAATCACACAGAAACTTACGATAAGTCTATTTTTAATATTTTTATTGTTAAATCTACCCTCGGAAGGAAGTATGGTTTCCACGATACAGGGAATCCTTGTGTGGGAATCACTACCCCACAAACGACACTATTGTAATGATTTTCAAAAAAAAAATGAAAGATTCTGATTTCACAGCCGACCTATAGGAACATCCCTGATTCACTTAGTTCACATTTTACAACTTCTTCTATCAGATCACCGATTAAGTACTTGGAAATAGGGATAATTAACTTGTCTAGACTTTAGGGTAGGAATTAAATCTTCAGACAGCCTTTTATTATTAAGGACCATGGCCGACTCTATGGTATTGAATATCATTATTATCAATTCACGCATTTACGCGGAATGCATACTTATGAAATACGATCCTACTTACTCAGATAATACGCTGTTCAAAGGCGTTATTTGATCAGCCAAGGTGCTATGATCGAAGGCCCTCACTGACTTCCTCGCTTTTGTATTTAATCAATGATAATTATTAGGTACTTTATTAGTGTAGAACTTAAGTAGCTTCCATGGTTCTCGCTACGTTAATTAATTTCAAAGTACGGAAACATTCGTGTTAATTCATATACCAATAATATTAATAAGTATCAGAGAAGTTATTTTTATTGATCAAATAGTTACTTTGATCTTAGATTTATATTGGCATTTAATTGAGTTTTTTTTTAATATTTTATGACTGCCTCGTTGGTCTAGTGGTTAGCATAGTCGACTGCGGATCACGAGGTCCTGGGTTCGATTCCCGGTCGGGCATAAAAGTTAGGTATTGAGTTTTTCAATTAAGAAATTCTCAGTGCCAGCCCGGAGTTGGAAGTTGGCGGTGTTTCACCCCCGTGCCTCGGAGAGCACGTTAAGCCGTCGGTCCCGGTTATTATCACTAACTTGATAATAGTCGTTAAAGCCCGCCAACCCGCATTGGAGCAGCGTGGTGGGTCTAAGCTCTAATTCCCGCTCTCCTATGAGAGTGGAGGCCTGTGCCCAGCAGTGGGACGTTAATAGGCTGTAGTGATGTAGTGATAATATTTATCTAATTTTAGTATTTGTTGTTCAAGTACAGTATATAAGTCAAATAATTGATCAAGTTTCAGGCTCAGCATTTCAGTAAATTTAGAGTTCTGAGGTCAACTTTGGACGTTAGAAAATCTCCACTTTGAGACCCCCCCATTTCGTCAATTTTAAGGGAAAAATTTAAAAAAAATATATTTTTGGACTCTATTCCTAATTATCTTTAAAATGATTTACCGCAACCCTATGTAACGCTATAAAAATATTTTTTCCTCATATTCGCTTCTATGAGAGCCACCCTGAAATAAAGATTTTTATTACTTTTTAAGCCATATTCGGTTTATATATTATATAATATTTAAATTTGAAGTAATTACGTTCAGTAATTTAGAAGTTATAAGGCTCTGATAGACGGACGGACGGACGGACAAGTGCAAATTCACTAAAGTAGACTCAGAGACCTTCGCATAATATTACCGTGCCTTCGCTTCGCTCGGTCAATTATTTAGTAGGTAAGAAGTAAGATAAGATGAAAGACAACTGGATCAAAGTGGAATTACCCGTCAGTCCAGTGCTAATGATTTGGCCAAGGGCTTTATGGCTATGAGTGGGTAACTAGTAACTAAGTACATACAATAATTTACCAAGGGTCAGAAAAATTCTTTAGACATAGATGTTAGGACTACTTGCAGGAAAAAAACCGGACCAAATACCTACCTAATTAATTATTTGAAGTAATTCATTATTTGAAATTAGGTACTTACATTAATTTAAATAAGGTAAAAAATTATAACCGTAGATAGGGAAATCATCGTGAGGAAACCTCCACGCCCTAGAGTTGTTCTTCTTCTAATGTTCTCGAAGGTGAGGTGTGTGAAGTCTACCAATCCGCACTTGGCCAGCGTGGTGAACTATGGGCAAACCCTTCTCATTCCGAGAGGAGACTCGTGCGTAGTAGTGAGCCGGCAATGGGTTGTTATGAGAGAGAGAGAGAGAGGTCAAATTAAAATAGTTGCACAAATAGAAATCATACTTTTGATCATCTGCAGATAAGAAATAAAATTGTTATGTTCCATTGGCGACCGAAGCTAATCTTTTAAGTACTATAGCAAAACATGTCGTTAAAACATATAACACTTGTACACGTTTACATCAGGTGCACTTGTCTTGTACCTGATGCGGAAAAATTCTGTAGAGCCGCACCCGCTATACGATACGCTAGAGATATTATTACTAGGTATATCGATTGCGAGATTAAAATACTTAGTTTTTTTTCATTCCACTACCAAACGTTAGCCCTTGATTGCGAATTGCGATTCAACCGATGGTACCGGGCTAACTTGTTATTCTTCTTCTCCGTCGTATCGCTCTTGTCAGAGCGGTCGTGGTCGTCACTCGTCACTTTGGTGTTCTCCACTCTTCCCCGATAGCAGCCTTGTAACTTGTTATAGGTAATCGTTATTCTTTACGATAGCTGTTGGCAACTTAGCTGCAGAGGGCGGTTGATATGATATAAATTTTCAATGCACAAGATCAACTCGTTTTAAGATAAACATTGCAAAAATTAATTACAAGCGCACCCGGCAGATGATGTCCTGCTTTGAAACTAGAACCCGATTGCAGCTCCACCGGGTCCAATTGTGAATATACACCCACCATTCCGGGACCCACTCAAACACACACAAAAAAATTCATAGCAATCGGTCCAGCCGTTCTGAAGTGATGCGCTTACATACGTTCGGAAATCTATTTTTATTTATATAGAAAACTAGCTGATGCCCACGACTTCGTTAGCGTGGAATAAGTTTTTATTATTTCCACGGGAACTCCTTAATTTTCCGGGATAAAAAGTAGGTAGCCTATGTCACTCTCCAGGTCCCCAACTATACCCATGCAAAAAATCACGTCTATCCGTTGCTCTGTTGCGGCGTGATTGAAGGACAAACCAATTATAAACCAACAAACAAACACACTTTCGCATTTATAATATTGGTATGATTTAACATTGTCTGAAGTTAGTCATATCATATTCGATGGATAAAAATACGTTAGTTACCTAGATGGTTTCTGGAAAAGTGATGTTTCGTAGTTATGTGTTCGTTTTGTTTTCATAATCGTAATCGAAACTCAGTAGCATCCCTACAGCGACTATCTATTGAGGTCTTCACTGTGAGCAAAAAACCGTCCAGTTAGACGCCGGAGGCAACGAACTAAAAACGGGGACAGACCACGAAAAAAATTGGGAGACGAATAATGTGACCACGTAGACATCACTATTACACACTAATGGATAAAATTTTACACTTAACACAGCTATTTGGATCAGACAGCGGTTAAAGTGTATTTTTTTAATAACAGTTGTTGCACGTTTCAATTAATTGAAATCGAAATTAGCTTTTAGTCACTCCTAAGTCCTATCTGATAGGTAGGTATGTTTCGATTTGGTAGGCAGTAGACTTTTAGACCTTATGATTTTGCCCATAAACCTACCTATATGGATGTGAAGATGGCAGATTTACATAGGAAAGTGTCATGTGCCGACCTAGAACTACTCTTAATATGTTGCTAACATTTACTGATTAGCTTCCAAACATTTCCTGTACTTAAATGGCTCATTGGGAACCCACAATTTGGGAAAAGCTCCACCACCACGACCACTACAGCCCATTAACGTCCCACTGCTGGGTACAGGCCTTGACTCTCATAGGAGAGCGGGAATTAGAGCGTAAACCCACCACGCTGCTCCAATGTTGGTTGGTGGACTGGGAGAAGCTCATTTCATAGTAACTTCTTAGGTTCTAGTGGGAAACTTCTAATCTTATCATCACTTACCTATCCAATACAGTATTTGAAAAAAAACCTAGTTAGTTACCATTGTTAGGTATTAGGTACATATTCCATGGTACATTAAAAGCCAGAAATTATTTGCAACCATAAATTCAACCTTCCTTGGCGCCACATTTCTTTGCCGTGACGATGATGAACTTGACGCATATTAACTGTATCAACAATTAAGTGTTACGAATGCAACAAAATCATGTAGGTACTTTCCTATTGTTCACTAAGAGTACTTTATACTTTTAATGATACACTCCCAACGTTTTCAAAGATGATATGTTATGAAATAGTGAACGGTAGTGCATTGTCGTGATTCGTTCATATATTTTGATTCTAATTGCTGCAATTACCCACTGGTCCAAGTTGGATTGTAGCTTATTTGTATGGATAACTTGTTTAAAACTTGAACCGTACTAATAGTTTGTTTGTCAAAGTTTTATTGGTCTGACAGCTGTAGAGTAACAGCAATATTATTACAATTGGAAAATCCTTTAGACCTATTCTTCACGTCCACGTGGCATTGAAGTTTTTTGGTTCCCGCGGAATTCTTTAATTTTCCGGGATAAAAAGTAGCCTATGCGTTATTCCAGACTATAATCAGATAGTGCTATATTTCATGCATATCCGTTTAGGAGTACAGAAAGTTTAGATGGATCCATCCAAACTTTCGGATTTTAATAAATTACTTTAGTAGTAGGTAGTATAGAATTATAGTAAGTAGGTATAGTATTAGTATAGATAATGATAGATGAATCGAAAACTATCGAAAAGCTGTCGAATGAATCGTGTTGGGTAAATTCCTCCTATTTCATTAGTGAGAAAGTTGTTTATCTAAGCTTTATTGCTCACTTATACCTACCTATACTTAGTTAGTTGGCTTTGTTTCAGAAACGAAATAAATACAGCTACTTACAGTTCGCGCGCGAGTTAAATGCAGAGTAAATGTATTGTGACACATTGCATTTACTCTGCATTCAACTCGCGCGCGAACTAACAAATGGATGGACAAAACCAACGGGCCATGGACGGGCTGTGCTGTAGTGTAGTCTGTGCCACACGTTACCCGTACTTAATTACCGAGTTTCTTGCTGGTTCGTCTCGGTAGGAACGGCATTCTGAACCAGTGGTAGATTCATTTGCCTATTCATAAGCACTTGTAAAAAGTCTATTTGAATAAAAATCATTTGAATTTGAATTTGAATTTTAACGAGCAAGCGTTATAAAATTAAGTAAAGTTGAAACTTTTTTTTCATACGTTGATATTATCAAGTAAAATGATTCTCAAGTTGTTTTGACACATTCTTACGTAATTGGAAGCCTCTAACTAGGCAAGTCACGAAGACCAGTAATATCAGATTCACCTTCGTTCAATATCCCATTGTTTGGTTGTATCTACACATAAATTGTATTGTTTCATTCCTGTGTTTCATTCACACTTGTGCACTAACTGCTTTGAACCTTTGGAATGACATCAAACTTGCTAATGATTTGGAAATAACATGTAGCCTTAATGCGTCATGAACTGTGATCTAAAAATCTGCTGTTTATAGAACACTAGCTGATGTCCGCGACTTCGTCCGCGTGGAATAGTTTTTTGATTCCCAAGTAAAAGAGATGAAAAGTAGGCTATGTGTTATTCCAGACTATAATCTATCTTTGTGCCAAATTTCATCCAGATCTGTTCAGCCGTTCGGGCGTGATTGAGTAAAAAACCTCCATCCATACATCCATCCATCCAAACTTTCGAATTTATAATATTTATTTGATATAGATGCAGCTGTACCTACCTGTAATAGATACAACATAAGTAGGTAGGTATAATAGTTCCTGTAAAAAAGTGATTTGGATAAAACATGGCGTTTCTAGGTACTGTAAATCCATACTAATATTATAAATGCGAAAGTGTGTCTGTCTGTCTGTCTGTCTGCTACGCTTTCATTAAATTTCATGAAATTTGGTACAGAGATAGGTTACTTCCCAGGGAAGGACAGGCTACTGTTTATCCCGGAAAATTGAAGAGTTCCCGCGGGAATCAAAAAACATAAATCCACGCAGACGAAATCGCGGGAATCATCTAGTATTTTTTTCTATTAATTTTGTAATCACTTACGGCCGGTTTCTGAAATGAGAATTTCATGTTGAGTCTGTCTCAAAGACTACTTAAGGACTAATTAAGCAAATTTTTGTTTCTGAATTGATATTGTGTAAGGTTTGAGAGTTGGAGCTTGCTGTTTTTGCTTGAATGCTAACTTCATATATCAATTCAGAAACAAAAATTAGCTTAATTAGTCCTTGTAGTATTTGAGACAGACTCAACATGAAATTCTCAATTCAGAAACCGGCCGTTAGTTACCTACTTTTGAAAAATACAATAGTGTTTTGGTTTACATACAATGTCCTTGTGTGGTAACAGCAAATGCAAGATACATTTGCGACACTAGCTATAATACTTAGCGGGTAGTGAAGCGAAAGTGCCACAAAGTGACACGAGTCAGATCTGTGACTGTGACTTAACAATTCTAGATTGTGACATTACCTCTCCTACAGCGCAATCTCTACACTAAGCTGTAACGCCGTATTTTTGTTTTCAGCTTCCGCAAGAAACTCAAGTCAAACTTTGACTTTGACTTTGACGATTTTTCACCAAACTTCACTTAGTGCAGTAGTGGGATTTTGATTGTCTAATCAAACTTTTAAAAAAACCGGTCCAGAGGTTTTAACGTGAAAAAACAAAGCATTTTATCACGCAAGTATTATTTCTATTCAATCACTCAATATTTCTGATCTTCAATATCTATTTGATGCTAATGGCAATGGGAATATTCGTACAGAAAAACCATCCTTACAAGTTTTATGTTATTATCTAGAATCTAGATCTATCTAGAATCTAGATCTATCTAGATTCTAGATAATAACATAATCTGATTCTAACCTAATAAAAATAATATATTATAATGTCTCTTCCATCTCGGGACCATGGGGTCCCGGACCTTTGGAAGGCGTACGAGGGGCCGAAACCAACTCGCAGTGGCCCGTCAGACAATTTTACTCTAAAGGAAATGTGACACCAACCGACGAATATCCCTATACGCACTATGCGAGTGCATCCAAGGACAATCCCCGGTTAGTGCAGGACTATTGCAGAACATGGAAGCAAATGATATGTATGGGTCTACGGGTTTGGGTTGCTAAAATGGATTGGTGATCTGGGTCTATGGAAGTACTATGGCCCCTGCCTGACCAATTATATTTTACACGGATAAAATGGCAGGGGGTGACTCGCACACTCAGTAAATGGGCCCCCGGAAACGACCATTAGCACATAGTACCGTAGCGGCAAGGGGGCAACATAACCTGAGGTGCTTGAGGAGTGGAGAGGTATTCCACGGCTCTCAGGACAATCCTGGTAGTCCATTCAAGATCCCTACAAGCATCTTACTGGAATACTTCCTTCCTCCGAGCGTCTTTGCAGCTCTTGCGAATCTCCACTCAAGCCGGCCAATGAAGGCAAGCAAGAGGTGGGAGTTCTGTTCCTCGTCAGTGTTCACTCCAGCCGGCCAATAAAGGCAAGCTAGAGATGAGGAACAAGACTTCTCCCGGGAGCGATCAGGTCCGTGGGGTCGCTACTGCCCAACAGCTCGCCACAAGCTGCCCTGCGGGTATATTATAATTAATGATTAAACGAACTTACCTGTAAGTGAAGTTCTATCATAATTATATGAGTCGCTTCATTCGAAGATATAATCATAGACAACGTAGTTTCCTTTAGGTAATAGCAACCAACCGCACAGACTTCAGAGGAGTTATAAAAAAAGAACCCCCACTACCCGCCTCTGTGTCGCACGACAGAGTAGCGGCTTCGTTCGTCATTTAGTTTAGAGATATACATAAACTTAAAGCTCTTGCGAAAATATGTTTCGGGATGGGTGGGTTGGGAGCTTAATATTATATCTTCGAATGAAGCGACTCATATAATTATGATAGAACTTCACTTACAGGTAAGTTCATTTAATCATTAATTATACTTCGTCGCTTCATTCTTCAGATATAATCATAGACAACGTAGATGTTAAGAGATAGGTATATATTTTTGCAAGAACTATATCTACGCTGAATAGATACTAATTTTATTGTTATCAATAATTTTATTTATTCTTCTTATCTCTTATTTGAGCTGTAATGTTTTAAACAGTTTATGTTTAAGGTTAGAATCATGTACCGATTTCCCGAGATGTCTATCTACGTACATTTAATATGACTTTAAAATTTCTCTTAAATATTTATTGTACTTAAGTTTCAATTTAAATAACTTTCAATTTACCAATAATAAAATCTTGCGCTTTTTTGCTTTAGTTGCTAGTAACAAGCATAAACGTATTATACTTTCGATGCAAGCGAATGGAACTAGTTATTGATGTCAATACTGCAAGATATACTACAAAGTAAATTAGTAGGGACAATACTTCATTTTATTTGCACAATTAGCCCAACAGACGTCCAATGGGACGCTTAAGTGCGAAATCCTGCCCAGTAGCAGAAGAAGGCATATTTTGTTTTTTGGAAGTGCGGCGGGAAAAGAACAGGTATATTCTGGTCCTGTTGTGAAGGTATTTCGGGTATTGTTTTAGCTATATGTTTAAGTAAAATTTTATATTAAAATACATAATAATTACATTATTTTTGTCGAACAATTATATCGTCATTAAGGTTATGGAATTTAATAAATTCCTATCCGCGTAAAAGTTAGCCCTAAATTATAGGTGAAGAATGAATATTCGGTCGATATTGTGACAAAATACTAATATCGACTTTGAAGGGTTAATCAATTGGTTTGAACTTTTTAGCCCCACTGACGTTAGGTGCTTTGAAGTAAGTTATTTAAGGAGTCTTTCTATACTTTTCAACGATGGATAACCTAGCTGTGCAGGTCATTGAATGTAGAATTTTTGTTAAAATTTTTTTTTATTTTAAAAACATCATTATAAGCTATTCAATTCATAATAATTTTTGAATGGATGCATTAATTCCCTGATATTTTATGACACGGCTGATCTATGTGAGGTAAGCGTGATCCAAATGTTACATTTGCGGCCGCTGCTCCATGCCGATTTTTGTTTTTCATTAATGTCTTAATTGGTTACTCTCATTCAGGGTCTGAATCGACTAAACAAGAATTTTAATTTTGCTCTAGGCAAGTGTTGCGGGAGCATATTATTGTTTACGCGAGTAAATTGTACCTACCATGTTTGCCACGATGATTACGATGCCTACATCGTACGTATTATTATAACGAAAGTTTTATAACGGGTTTTCGAAGATTGTTTCTAATATGTGGATAATGAATATAATTATATGAATGGATCTTAAACTTAAAATTCTTTTTTATTTTATTTTGTACCAAAAACTTATAAAATACTTAGAAAAACAGAAACATAGTGGACAAGGAAGCACTAATCTCTATACGAGATCGCTACCAGTGACCCTTGGCATCCTGCTTGGATTCCCATTTCGGGTAAGACAACCTGCGCGTTTTACTGTGTTTGCAGAAACAAATGCCCACGAAATATCTTTAAAGAAGAAAACAATAATACGATGGAGATTTTACACTATTACGTTATGTTATATAATCTACATCCGGTCATCAAAATATTCGCCGTTAGATTATCTTTATTTAGAACCCGACTTCCAAAAAGCAGAAGGTTCTTTGTTAGTTTTTGGTTTTCCGAACTGTTTTAAGCATAATCAACCGTATTACACGTCAGCGGGTGTATGATATATGCTTCCCGGGCACTATTAAGTTGTAAAACTCGAGAGTACCTACGTTGTTAGGGACAAAACATAAAACTTGTGGGTAATTTTTGCAATCTTACCACACATTTCCTTCGTAAATGTTCTTTGCATACCTACCCCTGCCACGCTGAGGGTAGAATACTAGCAGGTATTTTATTTCAAATTTGACGTATCTGTATGTACAGTATTTGCAAACAAATTGATTTATTGCTGAAGTAGCTGATAAAAAAAAATAAAGATATTTATTACCTCAGAATTCTCTGAACTTTCGTTACCACTCCGCAGGTGTATGTAAGTTTGATACCGAGAGGCCTTGCAAACAATTACATCTGAACATTTTGAACCCCAGATCTTGAGTCTGCATACACTGAATGAAACATTTATGTTTCTTTTAGGTACCTATATAGTGCAGTCACTATAGACTGAAAGGCGCTGAAATCTGTAAAAGCTGAAAACTTAAGAAGCGGTGTTACGCTGTATATATATATATATATATATATATATATATATATATATATATATATATATATATATATATATATATATTATATGTATATTTTTTACCAAGTAGGTAATAGTGCTTCAATATTACTATATTGCAGTCTCAAAAATAAAAATCTGAAATGCTAGATCTTTTCATGTTATATCCGGGCAAATATGTAAGTAACGTTTGCAGAAATGACTAGAACCACCACAAGTGTTTCATTGAAAGTAAAAACACTGGTATAGAATTTTACTAGTCTTCTTTATAGTCGCTTAGACATACCTTTTTTATAAGACGGTACTCCAGAGATTATATCATGGAATCTGTTCCATAGGTTTACATTTTAAAATAAGGCTTTGTGGTAACGGTATTAGATTAATAATTGCATTTACTTGCTAAAAGAAATTAAATACATACATATTTCTAAGTATTCTGTTTATCTGTCACCGTAAATAATAAACACTTTTATTGTGCCCCCATGCTAATAGATTTATTCTTGAAAACAGAACCTCATTAGTATAAGGTTTCTTGGCCTTATCGGTGATAGTGTATGAACTATGAAGACAAAGCAAAAAGGGTAGGCGATGCAAACACTAATAATATAATGAATTATATTACATGATAGGTACTTGTGATTGAATAAATCATGTCCACTATTTTGATATAACTAGCGGTAACACCTAGGTACGAAAGATCTTTTAAAGCTTTAGCTTTGATTTCGAATTAAGTAAGTATCCATACAATCTTTGATCCAGTAAATACTGAAGATTGTTAATAATTTACAGCAGAGGATAAATAAAGTAGAAGGTAACCTTCTTTATGGTAAGTACATAGTATTTACCTGAGTCCCGGTTACTTCTCAAGTATTGGTCGAAATCAATTTGTGTTAGGCTTACTAAGCTGGGCCTTGGCGACGTATCTGATCGTTGGTCCACTTTGACCCTCAACGCCTTCCCCCTTGTTCAGAGAACGGTGAACAGCTTGCTAAATGCCAGCTAATTTGATTTGGTGGACAAATAATTCTTCATCGCCGGACTGCTAATTGAGCAGATGCCATCGCCAGGCGCGTCTAGCTGAAAGGTTTGATTTCCGTCGTGCTTCTTCGCGGGTGACCTCGCAGTGTACCATTGTCGTACCTTAGCACTTCTTCGTCTAAGTACCTATTTTACTCAAGTGAATCATGCTGAAACGCTTAACCTTCGTGTTACCTTTTAGGAAACCCGCCGGAAAGACCTTTAGTGCAATTAAACACTACATGGACGAGTAATTTCTTAAGTGCGTTCCATGCTGAAAAACGTTTATATTCTTTCGTGTTACCTCTCGGGTAACCTCCCAGAAATCCTTTAGTGCATTTTAACATTGCATGAAAGTATAATTCCTGTAGGTAATGAGCGCGTATAGATGATTCAATACTAACTTTTATTTTAAGTACCCTCTTTAGGAAATCATACATTTTACATAGTAATAGTATTGTACCACAATTCCTCAGGCGCGTCGTACTGAATGGTTTATTCTCTATCGCAGTGACTCTCGGGCAACCTCCAGGAAAAAACTTTAGTGTAAATAAACACTGTATGAAAATATAATTGATTAGGCGCGCCATGCTAAAAAGTTTATTCTCCTTCATGTTGACTCTCCGGCAACCCCCAGGGGAACCTTTAGTGTAGACAAACACTGCATGAAACTATAATTGATTAGGCGCATCATGCTGGAAGGTTTATTCTCCTTCGTGTTGACCCTCGGACAACCGCCAGGAAAACCTTTAGTGTAAACAAACATTGCATGAAAGTAAGGCGCGTCATGCTGAAAGGTTTATTCTCCTTCGTGTTGACCCTCGGACAACCGCCAGGAAAACCTTTAGTGTAAACAAACTGTGCATGAAAGTATGCTTGATTAGGCGCGTCATGCTGAAAGGTTTATTCTCCTTCGTGTTGACCCTCGCCGCCAGGAAAAACCTTTAGTGTAAACAAACTGTGCATGAAAGTATGCTTGATTAGGCGCGTCATGCTGAAAGGTTTATTCTCCTTCGTGTTGACCCTCGGACAACCGCCAGGAAAACCTTTAGTGTAAACAAACACTGCATGAAAGTATAATTTATTAGGCGCGTCATGCTGAAAGGTTTATTCTCCTTCGTGTTGACCCTCGGACAACCGCCAGGAAAACCTTTAGTGTAAAATAAAAACACTGCATGAAATAATGATTACTCAAACACGTGGTGCTGAAATAAATTGCTGAAAATGAAAGATTAAAGAGTCACCTGCAAAAAGCACTTTTTTTTTTTTCTTTTTTTTTATATTATTAAATATGTAAGTATTTAAAGAGAAAATTATCTTTAATCTATAAGTGTGTAGAAAGTAGGAACGTGAGATCGTTGCTACGCACGAAAAAGGAATGACGAACGAAGCCGCTACTCTGTCGTGCGACACAGAGGCGGGTAGTGGGGGTTCTTTTTTTATAACTCCTCTGAAGTCTGTGCGGTTGGTTGCTATTACGTAAAGGAAACTACGTTGTCTATGATTATATCTGAAGAATGAAGCGACGAAGTATAATAATTATTAATAGAATAATAATAATCCGATTCTGATATCCGATTTTAATCAGGCTTCAGTCACACTCATCAACGCTTTTAAGTATTAGATTATAATTATAACATACTAGCTGATGCCCGCGACTTGGTGGATCGAGGTTTTGTTGTTCCCGCGGGACCTCTTGAATTTTCCTGGATAAAAAGTAGCCTATGTGCTATTCCACTTAATCTATATCTGTGCCAAATTTCAGCCAGATCCGTGCAGCCGTTGGCGCGTGATTGAGTAACAAACATGCATACATCCATACATCCATACATCCATCCAAACTTTCGTATTTATAATATTTATTTGATTTGATTGATTGACTAGAATCTAGATGATGTCCACGGCTTCGTCCGCGTGGATTCTTTTTTTAATTCCTTGATTTAGGATTTATTTATTTCCTTTTTATCCAGGAGGATAAAAATTACTCTATGTCCTTCCCCTGGATACCATCTACCTCTGTACCAAATTTCATCAAAATCGATTGAGCAGATGGGCCCTGAAAACGTAGCAGACAGACACACTTTCGCATTTACAATTACAAGTATGGAATTAACTCATACTTATCGTAGCTCATTGCGCATGATTCAAAATATTTGATCTGGAAATGCTAATTGGTAATCGCACTAAATATTACCTGCTAATATTTGCTTAATTAGGGTTACGTACCAAAATTGTAAAAAATTGCCTATTACATTATTGTCCTGTCACCTGTGCTAATAATGCGACTAAATCTGTCGATTCGTCTATCACAACTGCTTATTTTGTAATATACTTATATGGGTATGGGACGCAATGTGGGACGCAACATGCGTAGACACATTGGCCCCGTGTCATATCAGGGAGACAGTAGGTATCAAGGCCGGGAGCCGCAGCAGAAAAGGCTGAAACCGGAATTATGCCTCTCTCATAGAGATACATATTTGTTCCGTTTGCCGTGGAGACCCTGGGGCCATGGAGCCTTAGTAGCAAAAATTTTTTACGAGATATTTTACCGCGGTTAATTACCTCATCTGGTGACAGAAGGGCTGGCTCATTCTTTGCGCAAAGGATCAGCCTTACTGTCCAGTGCGGAAATGCAGCCAGCATTCTTGCCACCATTCCACGCGGGCATGATTTATATAGTAATGGATTAGGTTAGGCTAGCTAGCATTAAGTTTTATTGTATTATTTTCAATAAAAAAAGAATATATATATATATGTATTTGGGATTTGGTATAGTCCCAGAATACTTACATAGGTATAATTTTATATAATATTAATCGCACAACCGTTATGTTAAATAAAATAATTCAACCAATATTTAGTCATTTTAATTGTATTGGCGATGGTACTGCAGTGCTGTATCTCCCCCACTTAATAATCAAATATAACCAGGTATTTTGTGTTTCGTTTTAAGATACGGAACTCTCGCTGTACGGGTCCAACTCGCACATGGCCGGCTTTTTTTTTGTATAGTTATTGACCTCATAAAGCTCTTTCACTGAATAAGGTCAAGCTCACAACAGTTTAATCATTCACAATCAGTTCACAACGGTCAAAAATAGTATATTTTGTAGAAGAGATCTCATTTGAGGTCAATTTTATTTGCTGTATCCATATTATTAAAAAAATTAAAGTCTACTAGCCATTCAAATAAAATTCAATAGACTGCAAGTAGTAAAGCTCTTGAAATAATGAATAATCTTAATGTTTAGGTAGGAATGTACCTACTTACCTATTAGGGTATCATACCTAAAATTATCTCTTTCTAATCTTGCTTTATGCTTACCTCGTTATACATAATATAATCTTTGATTTTAAGAATATAATATTAAATTTTTGAGTTCACTCTTTGTTATGAGTATATTAACCTACGCGTGGAAGTTTTAGACGTTTATATGAAACAGAATGCAATACGTAGATATTATAAAATACGAATATGAAATACGTTCGTCTGGCTTTGATATAATAATATGGTAGTGCACCACTTATACGGTAAAGGTAGAAACTGGCCATAAATTAATATTTCAAAACTCATTTCACTCATCAAATAATACTTCAACGACTCGTAAAAACGTCATGACAATGGATTCTATTGCTCTTTGGATAAAATTGACAAAGGGCCAAAGCGTTTTATAAATATTTATGTATTGTCAATTTTAGTAGATAAATTGATATGGTATTATATTATTTGGGAACCGTTACTAATTAATTTGTAAATGGCTCGAGTAGCAAGGATAGCTTTAGATTTGACACTGGGTGCGTAAAATATTAATAAATTAATAGAAATTGTATAGATGTAAAAAAATGAGAATTTGGTACTTAAGTATATGGACTTCATTAAGGTCCATGTATAAAATACGTATCTCATAGGTCCATGATTTGCCTGTAATAAAATAATTTAAAGAATTTTGTAATTCCTCAAAGAAACATGCAAAACAAATTGCATTTTCCATTATTAGATTTACTTACTTAATATTATGAATTGTGATAGATTTCTTGAATTTTAATAAGTGAATAACTTACGTACGTTTCTGTTTTGCAGTTTCTCTGAGTAAAGTCAGACCAGCTGTATCTAATTTATGGCAGTATGCAAAAACTTCAATTAAAAATACTCAAGCAAAAAAATTAGTATGTAATCCAATAGTGGATAAAACAGAAGTAGCTGTAGATAAACTCATAGACATGATGGTGAATTTACTTACTAAGCTACGTGATAGTCAACTTCCCAGAGAACTACAATATTTAGAAAAAGAGATAGAAAAAGTTAAAAAAAGAATCGGAGAAACAAAGTAAAATTTAAAAGGACAATCTCGAGTAATATTTATATAATTATTTTGGAAATCAAATGTTTAGAAAAACAATTATTGAAAAAGGAAATGTTAGTTTGGTTTTGAAGTCATATTTGAATCATCAAAATTTAAGAATAATCAGATTTATGATTTTATATTTTAGAAGCAAGCAAAGCTCTGAAACCAGCTATAGGTACTGCGTGGCAATATGCTAAGACTGAAATGGTTCCTCCAACGACGATAGACTTTTTTCGTGGGCCTGTTGGGAAAAAGATTGAAGATACAGTTGCTAAAGCAAGTGAAAGTTTTATTGCAAATATACAAAATCAAATAAGGCAAATAGATTTAGAAGAGGCAAGACAAATAAAACAAAGAGAAGCTGAAGCTAAAGCTGCAGAAGCAAAAATTAAAGCTGAAGCTAAAAGAAAGGCCGAAGAAGCTAAAAAGAAGGAAGAAGAAAAGTTAGCTAAGGAAGCAAAAGCCCGGCAACAAGCTGAAGCAGAGAAAAAAGCAAAAGCTGATCAAAAAGCAGCAGCTGAAGCTGCCAAGGCCCCAAAACCTGAATCAGCTGCAAAAAAAGATACAAAAAAGAAAGCGAAAAGAAAGGCGCCAAAGAAAAACAGACGTGAGGAGAAAAAAGGGTCACCTCCGAAGTCCAGGAAATAGTAATTGTAAAATGATTGCTTATGTGAATAACGTTATTTGTTATTCATTATAATTAATTACACTATACTATGCAACTCTATGATTTTTATTTAAAATAAAAACATTGGGAATGGATATCAGACTAATTCTGGATGGAGTGGATTTAGGTGTTTGGGACCCGATGAAGCCGTGCAATAATACGCTAGATTTTTGGACGCCGCTAATAAGGTGTTTCTTATACAGAATGGCCCAAATAGTGACGTCCAAAGAAAAAATTTAGATTCCTTGTACCTGGACCTATCAGAAAATACAATTAATATACATTGATATTCAGCGGTTTTTGGTAGTTTTTCTACCGGGAGGGAAATTCTGAGGGAATGAGTGTTAAATTTTTTTTCTTTGTATTTAGTGGATTTTCCTAAAAATTTTTTTTGTGAACATGCTTATTATGAAGTGTGCTACTTTGCATAAAATAATAACCATCATAATACTAACCCAAGTTAGAAAATTTTTGGTCGAAAGTGAAAAATTTACGTTCGACAGAAGTAGATACGAATTTTCCACTTCACTTCCAACTAATTTCAAAAACTTTTGGGGTTCCTAAGCTTCCCTTATAAGTTAAAATATTTGGTACTTTAGGGGACATTATTGTGAGAAATCGGACTTCAAATGTGGTAAAGCGGTAAGTTTTTACAGTCAGTAGGCCAAAAAAAAAGAATTGCACTCGGTTAGGTACTAAAATAGCTTTATCTTAGTATCCTACTGTCAATAAAGTATAGCTTTTCCACACCTACAAGCTTTTTTTCTGTTTTTGTCGGCAGCATTGTAAAGCATTGCTGAAGTCCGATTGAAGTCCGATTTCTCACAATATTTCCCCCTGGAGTACCAAATTTTTTAACTAATAAGGGAAGCTTAGGAACCCAAAAAGTTTTTGAAATTAGTCGGAACTGACGTAGACAGGTTTAAGTACCTATTTTTAATCTTAAGTTAAAAATTCATCTCTACTTCTGTCGAACGTAAACTTTTCACTTTCGATCAAAAATTTTCCGACTTGGGTTAATGTTATGATGGTAATTATTTTATGCAAAATAGCACACTTCATAGCAAGCATGTTCACAAAAAAATTGATCGAAAAAAACACTAAATATCCAATTGCATCTGATGCAATCTCTTATTCCTTTCTGTTTGCCTAGGTAAACGAACAGAACGGATTTGTTTTTCCGGGTTGTTAGATCGATCGAACTAATAGTATAACAGGAAGGAATAGAGGTCCCATCATTACTAACATCTTTAACTATTCCATTAACTCCAGTGATTTCCCTTCATACTGGAAAGAAGCACAAATAATTCCTCTCCCTAAGAAATCTAATCCAACGTACGCGGATTACCGACCCATATCCATCCTTCCCTTTTTATCTAAAGCACTCGAACGGCTTGTGCATCAACAGCTTAGTATTTTTTTTTCTAATCATAACTTACTAAACCCTTTCCAGTCTGGTTTCCGTCCTGGTCATAGTAAGACTACTGCTTTAGTTAAAATCAGCGATGATATACGGCTGGGTATGGATAATCAACAAGTTACAGTATTGACATTGCTTGACTTTATTAATGCTTTTAATACTGTGGACTCGACTGTTAAGGCTGATGTCCCGCAAGGTGGTGTGTTGTCTCCTCTATTGTTCTCTATCTTCATCAACTCGATTTGCTCCCACAATACTTCTCCCTACCACCTGTATGCAGACGATTTACAAATCTACTCCGAAGTTTTCACTTTGTCACTGTAGTACATTCCGAATGTAAGGTGGCGGTGGCGGCTACCTGATACATTTAGTTTGGTCAATGAAAATCTTTTACGCATTTCTAATTGGAGTAACTCGTTTGGGCTTAAAGTTAATCCAAAGAAGATCCAAGTTATAATCATTGGAAGTTCAAAATTAATTTCCCGTATAACTTTGTCGCAGTTTCCACCAGTCATGTTCGATGGGACTCCCTACAGTGACAAAGTGAAAAATTTGGGCATTATCTTTGATCAAACATTATCTTGGATGCCGCAAATGAGTGAGCTAAGTAGAAAGATGTTTGGTGCAATTGGTTCTCTACGTAGATTGCGTAATGTCCTTCCCATTCCTACTAAAATAGCGCTGGCTCAGTCTCTTCTTTTACCGATCCTTGACTATGCGGACTTTTGTTATCTTGATCTCACTGAGGAGCAAC
Source organism: Erebia epiphron (assembly GCA_963932025.1). Taxonomy (NCBI): domain Eukaryota; kingdom Metazoa; phylum Arthropoda; class Insecta; order Lepidoptera; family Nymphalidae; genus Erebia; species Erebia epiphron. The sequence continues at coordinate 7,575,259 of OZ009956.1, read as the reverse complement.
TTAATAAACTTGAGCGGCTTCAAAATTACTGCATAAGGTTCATATTTGGCTTACGAAAGTATGATCACCTGGAAGAGATCGCTGTCTAAGGCCGCCTGTTGTGCCGTATTTATTGTTATGATTGTTTGTATTTTCATTACTTTGTATACAATCAATCAAATAATAATAATAAATATTATAAATGCGAAAGTTTGGATGGATGGATGTATGGATGTATTTTTTTTTTATTTTTTTTTTAATTTTGTTTATTAACCATATTAATCATTAGGTACAAACTATCTTAAATTATTCCGTCAAACTGCATAGCAGTTTGTTGACGGGATCATGCTCTTATTTAATTACAATTAATAGGTAAGTACCGTCTCACAATTTCATACTCAATAATTAACATAAAATTAAAAAATAAGTATTTTTTTTTTTAAATTTAGAACTTAAAAAAACTTAAAAATGTGCAAACAGAAAGCCAAAAATTGATTTAATACTAGTTTAAGGATTCAAGGATGCTCACGTGAAGGATCCGGGAATGTTTTAAGCATCTACAGTTCCCTCACATAAACATCCCTAAGTTTTTTTCTTATTACCCTTTTATATGCTTTATTGCCCTCCGAGCTCAGCGACCCTAGTGTTGGGGCACTTGCGTCCCTGAACTCGCTAGGCAACTCATTAAGCAAGGTGGGAACAAGAAATCGTGTAGTCCAGCTACCAAAATAGTTCATCTTACGAGGAACCACCAATTTTTTATTTGTTATCTTTCTAGTTACCACCCTGCCCTCTGTACGTTTCTTATACTCCTCATTGAGTGCTTGCTCCGACAATAGTAGTAGTTTAAATTGGTGTTGAACTGGTAATATTTTACATATTTTGAAAAGTTTATCATAATCACCCTTACAACTCCCCTTCACTTCTGGGCTGACTAAATATTTTAAAAACCTAACTTGTATTTCCTTTACTTTATTTAAATTTGTTTTAAAAGTTCGTCCATATGTACTTAGTCCGTATGTAAAAAGTGATTGTACCAATGCATAATATACCGTATATAAGGTGCCTATGCTGACTATGTCTTTAAGATGATAAAATTTACCGAGCACTGATCTTAATCTGGCGCATACATCATTAATATGAAGCTTCCAAGTCATGTTCGAGTCAACAGTTAATCCTAAATACCTATACCGATCAACTACTTCTAATTTTGAGCAACTGCAGTTTGCAAGGTTACTGTGTAAGCACGAATAATCATGTCCAATAATTTGTATATTAGAGTAATTAGTATTTCGATTATAAGGCGAATGTATTCGCATACACTTTGTTTTGCTAACATTCAATATTATGCCATTGTCGTGCGACCACTTTATTATATTTATAAAATCTTGTTGTATTTGCTTTTCAATGCACCTTAACTCTTTATCCGCATAAAGTAAACAAGTATCATCGGCATACATATATATATGACATTTTTTAACGACTTTAGATATTGCATTCACATGCATCACGTACCCCAGGGGTCCAAAAACAGACCCGGTCGGAACACCGGACAACACATCAGCAGTTTTTCCTGCTACGCCGTCAACAACCGTCTTAATTTTGCGGTTTGTTAAGTATGCCTGAAACCATTTATTCAAAGGTCCTCTAATACCACATTCTTCCATCGCCTGTAATAATTGATTAAAATCCAGAGTATCAAAGGCCTTTTTAAAATCAATGAACACAACTACAACTTGTTTTTTCTCATTAAGGCTGTTGTTGACGTCATCTGCAAACTGCGTTAAGGCCGTGCTTGTATTACGTCCTCGCCGGAACCCGTGCTGTGCTGGGGATAAGATATCGTAATTTTCTAAGAAATTGGATACCTGTGATACAACCGCTTTTTCCATTATTTTATTAATCACGGATAATATTGCTATAGGTCTATAATTTGTGTAGTCATAGTGACTACCCTGCTTATATATAGACCGAATTAAAGATAATTTTAATATATCAGGGTAAACGCCCCTATGCATACACATATTAATAAACTTAGATAATAACGGTGACAATCTTTTCTTAATATACTTAACATCTATGACTCTTATTTTATCAGCCCCAGGGGCCTTTTTGTCACTAAGTGCATCAATAATCTTTTCTATCTCACGCGAAGTAGTATTTTTAAAGCGCATGGACACATTGCTAGGTGTTACGTATGTTGATCTGTCTAAGAATTTTGTATTGCATTTATGTTTGATACTCTGAATTTCTTCTGTAAATGTTTTAGCAAATTGATTACAAATATTTTCTACACTATTTGTTAAACCCATGTACTTTAAAATAACTGAATCCAAACTACCCTTTTTTCTACCAAGCCAGTTGTTAATGCATTCCCACATTTTTCTAATATTATTAATACACCTAGTGATTTCTTGCCTTTTGTGTGCATTTTTGGCAGTATTTATAAATTTATTAACCTTATTTCTGTACTTAGTGTATTTAAGTCTATAATTCATATTATTAGGGCTTGATCTCCATTTTTTAAAGAGTTTATCTCTGTGTCTTATCATGTTAATTAGTTTTTTAGTTACCCAAGGTTTAGAAATCCTTTTTTTATCATGCATATATTGTTTTCGCCGTGATTTTTCATAAATATTGCCAAAAATGCAGTGTAATTTTTCATACAATTGGATCGGACAGTCAATATTTTCCAACTCCTTCCATTTATAGTTGTCTAATCCTTCTCTTACTAATTTGTTACACAATGTGTATATCTCACCATTAGTTGGGCCACGATCTGCGCACGCCTTTATCGGCATCGTAACTCCTATCATATAATGGTCAGATAACTTACACTTATGAATGTAGGCACTCGTCGGCTGCCGCCTAGTACGAACCCACAAGTGGTCAATGCAAGACGTCACAATCTTACCGCTCATCACCTCTTCTCGCGTTATATCTCTTAAAGCACATTCCAGCCCACACTCATGTAACATATTTTCATACTGCACTACCGCGTAGCTTCTATTTATGTCCATTAAGTTTATGTTCGTGTCACCTATCAACACGATATCGCAGCATTTAGGAATACTCATAATAATACTTTTCAGTTCTTCCACAAATAACATTTTGTTTGTTTTCGGTGGCCTATACACAGCCAATATATGTATCTCGCTCGGTAAAGAATCTTTTGTTCTAACTATTCCGTGAATCAACTCCATTGAGCTGCGCAGTAGGTAACTCGCACTAAAAGTAATATTTGTTTTTGAATATATTACTATTCCGCCGCCTCTGCGATTTTCTCTCGTCATACTGTACATTTCAAAGCCATCTATTCTGTATAATGATAGCTCTTCATGCCTTATGTTGATTTCAGACAATATAATAAGGTCCAAGTTTTTACAACAGCTATTTATCATTACGAGGAGTTCATTAAAATTTTTACGGATAGATCGAATATTTAAATGAACGATATTTAATCCTTGGTATGTTTTATTAATATTTTGAGACCAGTCTGATATACTTTCATATGTATTATATTGTATGTCGGTTTCTAAGACTTGCTCCATTATTATATGCTATATAATAGGCACGTTTTTTACAGTTTGCTTAAGGGCTTTAATTAATTATCGTTCTTTAATTTATTTAAGAAATCCTCAGACCGAACTGTAAAGATTTTTCTTTCCGAATCTCCTTTCCTCACTAGAATTTTGCCGTTTTGCACCCATATATATTTATACACCCCTTTTAATTCTTTTTTAGTAATCCATAATAGCTGCCTCACAGATTTTGGTAGTACTTCATTTATATATACAGGTTTATTGCTTCCATTATTGTAAATGTCGTTATTAGTTATCCGGTTTTTTCTTTGTGTAATCCACTGGTTACGTGAATTTTTGGATTTCAACGTCACGATAACGGGATTCGGCTGCGCGTTGTTCTGTTTACTATCTACCCTCTGTGCTGATTCTATACTTTCGGAGTCCAGATCTAGTTTTTTGGTAATGTTTAGCACTATTTTTTCAATATTTTCACCTTCTAGCTTCTCCAGCCCCGCAATCTCGACTTTATTCTCGTATTCCTTGGCTTCCAATACTACTAATCGTTCCTCCAATGATTTTGCATATTTTTCTAAGTAAATATTTTTTTGTTCAACGGCTGTTAATTTCTTTTCTGTTTTCTCCTGTTTTTGTATAAGCTCCTGATACTTTTCGGAATAAAAGTCAACGGATTCCGCCAAGTCATCAAGTGTTTTCTGCATGTTGTATATAATTTCCAATTTTTTATTTATCTCTGCTAATGCCGACTCTGCATTTACTGGAGCAGAATCGGTGTTCACTATTGAAGACTCGCGGCATTCTTGCGTTTGAGCACATTCCTCACATCTTCCGTTCTCCATTTGCACCTTCTTTGCACATTTTTTATGAAAATACGATCCGCAAGATCCTTTACATTTAATAACATCGTCTTTTGCTTTAGACAAAAAAGTTTTACACTTTTTGCAATTCGCCATTTTACAAGCGTATAAAGCAAGTAGGTTTAACGTGACAGCGATTAACACATCCGTGCACCAAGAGCGCGATGCACTGACTGTGTACTGTATGGATGTATGGATGTTTGTTACTCAATCACGCGCCAACGGCTGAACGGATCTGGCTGAAATTTGGCACAGAGATAAAATATAGTCTGGAATAGCACATAGGCTACTTTTTATCCCGGAAAATTGAGGAGTTCCCGCGGGAACCATAACTTACTAAACCCTTTCCAGTCTGGTTTCCGTCCTGGTCATAGTACGACTACTGCTTTAGTTAAAATCAGCGATGATATACGGCTGGGTATGGATAATCAACAAGTTACAGTATTGACATTGCTTGACTTTATTAATGCTTTTAATACTGTGGACTCGACTGTTAAGGCTGGTGTCCCGCAAGGTGGTGTGTTGTCTCCTCTATTGTTCTCTATCTTCATCAACTCGATTTGCTCCCACAATACTTCTCCCTACCACCTGTATGCAGACGATTTACAAATCTACTCCGAAGTTTTCACTTTGTCACTGTAGTACATTCCGAATGTAAGGTGGCGGTGGCGGCTACCTGATACATTTAGTTTGGTCAATGAAAATCTTTTACGCATTTCTAATTGGAGTAACTCGTTTGGGCTTAAAGTTAATCCAAAGAAGATCCAAGTTATAATCATTGGAAGTTCAAAATTAATTTCCCGTATAACTTTGTCGCAGTTTCCACCAGTCATGTTCGATGGGACTCCCTACAGTGACAAAGTGAAAAATTTGGGCATTATCTTTGATCAAACATTATCTTGGATGCCGCAAATGAGTGAGCTAAGTAGAAAGATGTTTGGTGCAATTGGTTCTCTACGTAGATTGCGTAATGTCCTTCCCATTCCTACTAAAATAGCGCTGGCTCAGTCTCTTCTTTTACCGATCCTTGACTATGCGGACTTTTGTTATCTTGATCTCACTGAGGAGCAACTAAATAAACTTGAGCGGCTTCAAAATTACTGCATAAGGTTCATATTTGGCTTACGAAAGTATGATCACCTGGAAGAGATCGCTGTCTAAGGCCGCCTGTTGTGCCGTATTTATTGTTATGATTGTTTGTATTTTCATTACTTTGTATACAATCAATCAAATAATAATAATAAATATTATAAATGCGAAAGTTTGGATGGATGGATGTATGGATGTATGGATGTATGGATGTTTGTTACTCAATCACGCGCCAACGGCTGAACGGATCTGGCTGAAATTTGGCACAGAGATAAAATATAGTCTGGAATAGCACATAGGCTACTTTTTATCCCGGAAAATTGAGGAGTTCCCGCGGGAACCAAAAAACCTCAATCCACGCGGACGTAGTCGCGGGCATAAGCTAGTCAAGTATATTTTATTAACATATATAAAATGTATGTATAAATACAATAACGTATATAAAATTTAACACTCACTCCCTCAGAAATCTCACGAGAAAACTTTAAAAAATTATAACTCGAAAACTACCAAAAATCGCTGAACATATAAACATTCTGATAGGTCTAGACGTACGAGGAATCTAAATTTTTTCTTTGGACGTCACTGTTTGGACCACCCTGTATAATATTTATTGTCTGGGGAGTTTTGTTCTGGGGATATAAAACTTGTAAACCACATTGATTTAGTGGTGAGCACAGCTATTTTGTCTTCAAAAAAAAACCTATTTTAAAGATAAAATCATAAGAAATGTCAATATGAGGTAGATGACGTAGCTGTGACATAATAACACTAAAGCTTAAAAAGCTGATTTCAAAAATATCAATACAGTACCACTCTCATCTCTCAATCTATAATTATTTGTACAAAAGAAAGATTTCTTCCAACAGTCAAATAAATGGCGACTGTATCTACAAAATTCTCCAATTATTTCCTACGTGAGTTTGTTCATTAATTTTGTTCCTTTTATCAACGCTTTTAACCTTGATTTTAAGTAAGGACGTATCGTATCTCTGTGATACAATGATGTTTTATGCTTTTTTATTTACGATAGGTTTCAGGACGATGTTGTTCCATGAACTAAGTGAGGCATATAAACCTAAATATAAACCGAGGAAAGATGAATTGATTGAACTAATTCGGGAAAAATCTGCGAAGGCATTGCAATCAGAATTAGCAAGAAAAATGCGTATTGCTAAAGGCTACTATAGATTGGAAATGTCACCCCCAAGAGTCGATGAAATGAAGGTAGGTATACTAAGTCTTGTGGTGTCATATAGCTGCGACACCATCCGTGACGTGAACACCTATATGCGAGGTGTCCAGAGGGCTAAAGTACGGTACTAGTGATTATTACATGGCGTTAGAGGAAATAAGCTAAAAATGCTAAAGCATACCTACTAATAAATTACTAGCCAATAGAGAGAGAGAGGGAGAGAGAGAGATAGAGAGAGAGAGAGAGAGAGAGAGAGAACTAAAGACGATTGCGACCGTCACAGTTCCATGATATCGTACTTACACGATTTAGATACGAAGGCATGCAAGTAAAAATAATTAAGATTTATTTTGTTTGTAGAGCCTACAAGAAGATGTAGCCCTGGTTAAAGCGTTTATAAAAAATAACTGTTACAAAGATCTAACTGTGCGGCAGGCTTGGTTGCTGTTTTTAATCGGAACAGAGATCGGCCTGTGGTTTTTCTTGGGTGAAACGATTGGGAAAATGCATCTTGTTGGTTATAAAGTCTAAAGTATAAACTATCTAGCCATACTTTTCCGCAAAAACTCTTGTAATAGGAAAGACGTAGGATTCTTACATTTCATTACGTTGTTGTAACACGTAGTCCTGTTACTTAATTTATAAAATATTTCAAATGCGTACCTAGGCAAAATAATAAAGTTACTTTAACTAATTAATTTAAAAAAAGCCTTTGATTTAATTAATATTTTTTAATCTTTTAAAATTTCCTTTATGTGTAGTTTACTTATACTGGTTACTGTTTAAAACGGAACGCAGCACTTAGAGCACCTTACCTCGAAAGCGCCAGTGCTCACAGTACAAAAATGGCGACGATTTATGACGTCGAACGAATTTCTCCCCAGTCGAACAGTGCTCACTGCTCTCAGTGTATATCGGAACATACCCTTAATTTAAAATATATAAAAACTAGAGGACGCCCGCGACTTCGTTCGCGTGGCATAAGTTTTTTAACTCCCACAGGCATTCCTTAATTTTCCGGGGTAAAAACAACCCATGCAAAAAAACACGTCGATCCGTTGCTCTGTTGCAGCGTGATTGAAGGACTATTTAACGTTCTTTGGGAAAGCATTTTCAAAACTGTGAATTGTGTATTTCATAATTTTAAGTTTCATGGCTATAACTTGAAAAACGCCGGCCTTTTACACCAACTTAAAACCCCTATTTTACCCGTTTGGGGGTGGAATTGGAAAAACTGCGACACAAGTACTTCTTTATATTATACCGAAAGCCAGAATACTAAGTTTTGTTGTTATAACTTGAAAAATATCTTGATAAATGGGGTGAAATAGGCGATGAAGGACATTCATCGCCTATTTCACCCCTTTGGAGGTTTAATTTTCAAAAATGGTGAAACACGTACTGCTGCATATCTAACTTTAAGCCGAAATGCTAAGTTTCAAGCTATAACTTGAGAAATGAAGGACTTTCATACAAACTTTCAACCCCTATTTTACCCCTTTGGGGGTGAAATTTTGAAACTGTGACACTCGTACTTCTTTATTTATCACTTAAAGCCAAAATACCAAGTTTCGTTGATACAACTTGAGAAATATCTTGAGAAATGAAGGGCTTTCATTTAAACTTTCATCCCCTATTTCACCCCTTCGGGGGTAGAATTTTCAAAAACTGTGAAACCTTGTATTTCTTTATTTTTTACCGGTAGCTCATATACCAAGTTTCATGGATATAACTTGAGAAATGACGGATTTTCATACAAACTTTCAACCCCTATTTCACCCACTTAGGGGTGGAATTTTGAAAAATCCTTTCTAAGTGAGCGCCCACGTCATAAAAGAAAGCTACTGTGAAATTTCAAGTCTCTAGCCCTAGCGGTTTAGGCTGTGCGTTGATATATAAGTCAGTCAGTCAGTCATTCAGTCAGGACTTTGAATTTTATATATACCTATAGATGAATCCCTATTTCCCTTGGTCACGGCATCACGCGTGAACGGCTGGACCAATTTCGCTAATTCTTTTTTGTTGTGTATGTGAATATAAACCATCCACCAATGTGACGAAGGCGCTCACTAAGGAAGGATTTTTCAAAATTCCACCCATAAGGGGGTGAAAATTTGTATGAAAGTCTGTCATTTTTCAAGTTATATCCCTGGTTGAAAATGAAGAAATACGTGCTTAACAGTTTTCAAAAATTCTACCCCCGAAGCGGTGAAATAGGGGATGAGAGTTTGCATGAAAGTCCTTCATTTCTCATGATATTCTCAAGTTATATAAACGAATCTTGGTATTTTGGCTTTCGTTATAAAATACAGAATTACGTGTGTCACAGTTTTTCGGAATTCAACCCCAAAAGTGGTAAAATAGGGATTGAAAATTTGTATGAAAACTATAGTCATGAAACTTGGTATATGAGCTGCGAGTTGAAAATTAAGAAAATTGTATTTCACCGTTTTTGAAAATTTGACCCCCAAAGGGATGGAATAGGGGATGAAAGTTGGTATGAAAGGCCTTCATTTCTCAAGATATTTACAAGGTTTATCAACGAAACTTGGTATTTTGGCTTACGGTAAAAATAAAGAATTACGTGAGTCACAGTTTTCAAAATTCCATCCCCAGAGGGGTAAAATAGGGGTTGAAAGTTTGTATGAAAGTCCTTCATTTCTCAAGTTATAACCATTAAACTTGGTATATGAGCTCCAGGTTTAAAATGAAGAAACACGTATTTCACAGTTTTTGAAAAGTCGACCCCCAATGGGGTGAAATAGGGGATGAAAGTTGGTATAAAAGTCCTTCATTTCTCAAGATATTTTACAAGTTATTTCAACGACACTTGGTATTTTGGCTTTCGGTTTCTCACAGTTTTTTATGTTTCTCACAGTTTTTCAAAATATCACCCCCGAAGGGGTAAAATAGGGGTTGAAAGTTTGTATGAAAGTCCTTCATTTCTCTTGTTATAGCCATGAAACTTGGTATGTGAGCTACCGGTTAAAAACAAAGAAATATGTGTGTAACAGTTTTTGAAAATTCTACCCCCAAAGGGGTGAAATAGAGAGTTAGTCCTTAAATCACGCCGCAACAGAGCAACGAGTACTATTTTGCACGGGTAGTTGATGACCTGGAGAGTCATATAGGCTATTTTTTATCCCGGAAAATTAAGGAGTGCCTGTGGGAATACGAACTTATACCACGCGAGCGAAGTCGCGAGCATCCGCTAGTGATTCATAAATTGTATTACCTAGTTACTTTGTAAATTCGCATGTCAGCACATGACGAAACATGTTTGTTCTTTTTATTACTTTTTCATCTTAATTTTACAATGTTTCTTGCAAATAAACAATTGAATTGAATTGAATTGAATTGAGTTGCTCGAGTTTGGTGCGTGGCCGAGATTCTCTGAAACTCTAACGCATTTGTTTCGTTTAGATATTTTTTGAAATAAACAAGTTTATTATTTAGAAAATTCTTACTAGGAGCATGAAGCTGTAAGCGGGCATCAGCTAGTTTAATTATAAATTACTAGCTGCTGGCCGCGACTTCGTCCGCGTGGATTGAGGTTTTTTGGTTCCCGCGGAACTTTTTAATTTTTCCGGGATAAAAAGTACCTATGTCCTTCCCCGGGATGCAAACTATCCTTATTCCAAATTTCATCAAAATCGGTTGAACAGATAGGCCGTAAAAGCGTAGCAGACAGACAGACATACAGACACACTCGCATATATTATGAATGCGAGTGTGTTTGTGTGTCTGTCAGTCCGTCTGTCTATAACACTTTCACGGATTATGGATAGTATAAAAAGTAGATATTTACCTAACTATTGTACAGTATTTTAAATACCTACGCGACTTGCCCGCCTCAGGTTTCTTTACTTTAATAACTTTTTCATACGGTCGCACTATTCACTGTTCACTTGGTAAACTGTGTGGTAAACTTCATTTACTGACAGGACGTTAGTTGTGAAGGACGTACATGTACCTACTTTAATATTTTGTGTGTTAATAAAAATTAAAAATAAAACTGCACTGTGCTTTTCGCGCTAAACCCTAATTTGCCTAATTTCAATGTCAGTCCATGCGTGACGTTTGATGACATTGACATTTGACAGCAAAACAAAAGAAAAACATTTTTGACAAATAATCGTTCAAAATGGCGTTGAAGGTGCAATGCGGTGTTTCCGCGGAAACGCGAAAGCGAGAATCATGATTGAAAACCACCAAATAACTTTTAAAAAAATGATAGCGGTGGTGTGTTGGAAGTGTTTGTTTTAAATAAATCACCTTCTCTAACCCTGTGATTTTTTGGTGATCAGTTTCACTCGTTAGTAATGTTGCGGAGAGTTAATTTTTATTCAATATGTATTGCGTTCGGTCTCAGTGTTCTCCTAATACTTGCTGGAAGTCGATATACAGATAACACTAATTACCGTCCATCTGAGAGTCGCAGGAATATTAGAAATTTTCTCAAACCAGTCGAAGATATCGATGAAAGTTTACTGCAACCTATTCCAACAAACACGGACGATGGTGCCCCAGACATCGATAAAATATTAGATAGAACTCGATTAAAAATTAAACATGAATTGTGGAACTATAATTTCACCCAATCTGGTGTACAAAACCTCGACGGTTTACTTATGGAGTCAGGAGGCCAACCCTTGAGAAGTCTGATTATATCAACTTGGAGATCGGGTACAACATTTCTAGGAGAGGTTCTCAATGCTGTGCCAGGGAATTTTTACCACTATGAACCTTTTTTAAATTATGGCATTGTCCAGATAAGAGGTACACCAGATGCTGATAAGGCCCTCAGAACTATTAAAAAGATGTTTCATTGTAAATTTGACAGTATGGAAGATTATTTTGAATATGGCAAAGGTCACTGGCATCAGTTTAGCCATAACACAAGACTATGGGACCATTGTAAATATAAGAAAGAACTGTGTCTTGATGCTGATTTTACTTCCAGGTTTTGTAGGTTGTTTCCTTTTCAAAGTATGAAAGTTGTACGTGTTCGGTTACGTCTCATAAAACAGTTATTGCAAGATAAAGAGTGAGTATTAAACAGGTACTTAAGTATGCCTTCAGTGTATGTTAAAAAAGGGTGGTAATCTGTACATGAGTATTGTATTTGACACACATTTTCAGTAATTACTTATTCATCAAAAGTCATATTTTTTTGTTTTTGGCTTAGTTCTATAACAATACAAATAAAAAAACATTACTTAAATAAACTTAACTAAGTACTTAGTGAACTTTAAATGAAAATATAATGTGTATTAATTTAGAAGGTTACACAATATATGATTAACATGGGGTTTCCACTGGCACCTAGTATTTGTTAGCCAGAACTATGTATATTGGCGGTTAAATGACATGATTTTTAGTTAATTTATAAATATTGCTTAAAGTTATAGTAGTTTTATACAACATTAAGAATTAAGAATAATAGTATTAACTATAATTCAACATGATGTAACCCAGAAACTTGAGATTTTGCATATTGATGGAACATTTCCTGCTAAGGAATGATGTTTAGAAATGCCAGCAAAGCTAAGCTGGAGCCTACTGCTTATTTATTATAATAAAAATTATAAATATTTTCAGGTTTAATCTGAAAGTTATCCTATTAATACGGGACCCTCGTGGAGTGATGCAGTCAAGACAGCACCGTAACTTCTGCCAACCTGCACCGGACTGTTGGAAACCGGAACTGCTGTGTGCTGATATGATCAGTGACTATGTGGCAGCTGCAAGACTCAAACAAGAATATCCAAATCGATTTATGTATGTACAATAATAATCATTGACTTGACTAGTTAAGTAAGTAATTATAGATTTTTAAATATAGTAACAAACAAACAGACAGAAAATCTTTTACTACAGCGCTTCACACACAAGGAAAGTTTCTAAACTTACTTAAATCTCACCCTGAGCGTGGGGTTTCAATACTATAATATATCGCTACTGGAAGGCATAAACAGTCGCGTAAAAAGACTGGTAAGATACATATCTCAAATTTCGGCACTGGCAGGTAAGTGATCCATAGCTATGTGGTCAAGGTGCTCAGGGCGCGATTCCCAGAGAGATGCAGGTTCAAATCCTGCCGGTTCAAATTTTTGATATGCATATTAAGTAAGTTAAGAGACAAAATCATTACACTAATATTATAAAGGTGATGCATGCGAGTATTGGCTTGTATGTTTGTTAATCTTTCAAGCAAAACAACTAGACGGATGTGGCTCTTATTTGAAATAGAGATAGATTATACCTTGGATTAACACATAGGCTACTTTTTATCCTGGAAAATTAAAGAGTTCCCACAGGAACCAAAAACCTCAATCCATGTGGGCGCGGGCATTGTCTAGTAAATTTTTATATTTAATACAGACTGAAAGAAGGAAGAATCTCGAAAAAATGGTATGCTTTAAACTAAAATAGCCAACCAAACTTGAATGCAACCACAATATTATTCGGCTTCACATTAGGTCTGGGGAGCTAAATGCATAGTTTGGTGTATCAAAATTAATACATTTTGTGGCCGTCTAGAACTATTATAAAGTAAAAGTAAAAGTAAAATATACTTTATTGTACACAAAGAAATTAAATAAAAAAAACAAACATATTAATGGATATGGCACAACAGGCGGCCTTATCGCTTAAACAGCGATCTCTTCCAGGCAACCTTAGGGCAGAGGAAACTTTTAAAAGAAAGCGGGAGGGGTGTACTGAAACATAACATTAATAAATAAATATTGTATATATATAAACAATGTAAAAATATATATATAGTATAAATACACAGTATAGAGGTAAAGAAGTAATAGAAAATAGACGACAGATGAATATATAGATTATAATGATAGATAATGTTGTTTCAATTTAGTTTTGAAGATAGGAAGAGATTGGGATAGCTTAATATCCAAAGGGAGAACGTTCCAAAGCCGTATAGCAGTTACTGTAAAAGAATTTTGATAGAAGGAAGTTGAGTGACTAGGAGTACTTAATAAAAGATTATTTTGAGAACGAAGGGAAAAAGAGTGTGAATTACATATATACTTAAATCTATCTTTTAAGTAGTGAGGTGTAATGGGATTGAACAGAATGCAGTACAGAAGGTGAAGAATGTGAGTATTCCTGCGAAGGCGAATCGGGAGCCACTTGAGCTTACGGCGGAACTCGGAAACGTGGTCATACTTTCGCAAGCCAAATATGAACCTTATGCAGTAATTATAATTAACGATTTTATTTATTTCAACTATGCTAGGATTTTTGTGTATTTTAGATGATTTAAGTACTTTAAAAAACACTGTAGTTGTAGTTTATAATTATAGTTATTAGTTAAATATTATTAAAAGTAAAAAGTTTGATGACTGCCTTGGCTCAGTGGTGAGCATTGTGGTCTTGTGGTGCATTGTGTCGATCTCTGGTGGAGTAAATTTGAGAAATTATATGGTTAAAAGTTTAAAGTAAAATACAAATTTCATGCAATTGAATAATTTATTCAAAGTATGGTCTAATTTTAGCCAATTTAAATTGAGTGTACACTGTACACAGATGTATTAGGCAGTTAGTTTAGTAATACCAATGAAGCTCATCCTGGTTGAAACAGGTCATGTAAACAAATACCATCATTTGTTAGTGTTAGATCAATTATTGTACTGTACAATAAATGTATGCCTGGGCGCTCCCAGTACAATTCACCAGTAGTTTTATCACAGTGAAAATGAAAATGTTATTTGAAATTTCAAAACTCACATAGGCAAAACTTTGGAAACAATTTTAAAGTAGGTACTTAATGTATTGCAAACGGAGACGGCGCATACGTATTGGGTAGCACCACAAACATAAGAATAGTAGTAGTTGAAGATGTTTACAGACAATTTTCTATGGGAACTAGTGTCGTAAAACTCATTTTACATTATACTTCTAACATGATGGCTATGTTTTGATTAGTTGCAGAAATGGCGAGCCAGCTTGTAAGCTATTGTGTACAATAGGATGTAACACTTGAAATCAAACATTAAATTCAACCTTATTCCTCAAGCAAATTACCTATACTTCAAATTCTCTTAATCAATTTGATCTCGTTATGTTTTTTTTTCATTTTTAATAAAAATGCCCAATTTTCTTTCAAGTAAGTCCTGCTAAGACACGCGCTAGATGGGGTTAAATGTGTAATTCTTTAAATTTCAACTCTATTTTCCTACATATATTGTTATAATTTGAATGTATATCTCTCGAACGGCAGATATATCTTAATTGCTAGTCTTAGTTTACACGGTTCACGCCCACTCGGGCTTTCCTTGCTTAGTAATATAATAAGTAGATTCCTAATTCCATCCATGAGTAGCACGGTTTCACAAAACTCTGAAGCAGAGGTGAACATACTCGTATAGTGGTCTTATAAGTGGGAGATTCGTATCCGAAATTTGGTTTATAGAGGGCGTAATTTGGGAATTTATAATTGTATCTAGTCAGGTAGACTAATAGGTACCGTCTAACTACATGCCGTGTGCCGACTGCCGCCAAGCGTCTATTCAAAGTCAAAGTCAAAGTCAAATAACGTTTATTCAATTTAGGTAGGTATACCTACTACACTTATTGACGTCGAGTTTTTTATAATATATAATGGTGATAATCAGTAACGGTATCTTAAAACTAAAGCTACGAGGGTTCCAAACGCGCCCTGGTCTGAGAAGAGCCCACAACAAACTCAGCCGGGTTTTTTTTTTCATTATCACCATTTCACAAATCATCTTAACTAAGGAACTATCAGAGCCAATAGATCAAATCATTGCCAAGCTTCCTTGTCATTTAAGTAATCCTTTACATGGTAATAAGATTTTTTAATGAGTTTACGTTTTACATTAACTTTGAACTTATTCAGAGACATTTTCAACATGTCTTCTGGGAGCTTATTGTAGAAGCGGACACTGTTTCCAACAAATGAATTGCTAGTTTTACTAAGCCTAGAAGTAGGCATTACAAGTTTATTTTTATTTCTAGTATTGACATTATGACAATCACTTTTCTTCTTGAATTTATAAATGTGTTTATTTTCACGTTCTATATTGTACGACGCCGCGTAGAATGGTGGCTTATAAAAGGTGTCGCACTGTTATTACATGTGAATTGTAATGGATCTTGACGAGGTTTTTATTGTTTATTAATGGAAGATGAAGAAAGTGAAATAAGTCAAAGGGAAACCAGAATGTGGGTTCATAATATCAACTTAAAAAGGCAGTGGTTTGGAGAGTATTAAAATTGAGTGATTCTAATTTAATATTCAATTAAATTAGAATCACTCAATTTTAAAACAATGAAGATACAGTACTCTCGCGTTGCTCTGTCATACGCAACTGATAGAACGCGAGCGCATCGGTCGAGTCGACCACATAAACCGCGCCGAATCTGATGACGTCATCCGAATTTGTCTAGGATTACTGGGGTTCTTGAAGATTCGGGCGATTCGACGCGGAGAAGTATGCGAGGTTTCATGAGATTTCATATACAGAATTCTAAAATTCGTTTAGTTCGACTCGTTCGACAAGTTCGGCTCGGATAAGTGTGCGTTCACCTTAAATATATAAATTCCATTCCTTTTACCACGTTAGTCTGCTACCATATAGGACTGGATCATAACTTGCCGGTGGGCGGAACATAGTGGTTACTACGCAGCATTGATCTTTTTAATTACAGATAGAACTAGCATTCAAGTCTATATCGCCACTGTGCGTGTTCTGTAAAAATCATGCTACACGCTCCAGTTTTTTGAGGTGTCTTGAGAAAATAACAGACATGGCGTCCTGGTTTTAACCGATCTAAGTATGATCTACCGTTAGCGACATCATATGATTTTACAGTTACCTTGGACTTTAAATACTTACTCTCGATAAGACATCAATGAATAATTCATGTGCACTCAATCTGGTTCAAGATTTTTAGAGATTTTGTACAACAGAGTTTGTAAATTGTAATCTAAATTGAATATTATAAATGCTATAATCCAACTAATATTATAAATGCGAAAGTGTGTCTGTGCCTACCTACTCTGCTACGCGTCCACAGGTTATTCCGGAAAATCAGGGATTTTCAAAAACCTAAATTCACGCGGACGAAGTCATCTAGTAGTTTAATAGAGTCATCTAGTAGTTTAATAGTCATCTAGTAGTTTAATCACCTAGTAGTTAGATAAACAAATTTCGAGCTAGAATAAAATATCGGAGTCCGCATTTGCGGACTCCACAGTAAAGTTTACTGAGTAAACTGTATACTCATATTATATTTTTAAATAATACTGTTTCAAACTCACTAAAAAGTAAGGATTAAATAACGTAACGCACCCGAACATTCTCCTATCTTTAATCAGTAGGTACACTAAATAACCTTCAATTATAAATACCGACGATTATAATATTTATAATAAAGCAATAAGTGTAGGTACCTATTAATAATGCACACTTGCCTATTAACTTTTTATTGTAACAGTCAATATTTTTTTAAAGAATGAATTTTATTTATATAGTTACTATTTATATAAATAAATATTTAAATATTATTTATATAATAACCTTAAGGTTTGATTTTAATTTTGAACTTCGCACCTTAAGCTAGTTTCGGGCTCAGAAATCAGCTGATAATCCTTAAATAATAAACCGCAGAATAGGTCTTACAAACATAGCTAAAACTCCTAAATAAACCCGCTTTGGAATTAAAAAAAACTTATTACAATTAGGTCCACTGTTTGGTCAGCGATCAAAATAACTCGCCTCTGCGTCGGAAGCTAAGTAGAACACTCTAGGAAACCAATCTTCAGTAGGTATAGCGTCATTTGATTCTATATAATCGACCTAGTTATGTTACGGTATCGCTTCTAACTTCAGATGTCTGTCAACTGAAACTTAGATGTATTCAGCGGGCCAATCAGATTATTGAGAGTTTTTATGACTATTAAAATTGATTTGCACGCTCCCCATTCTAGATTTCAATACAATACAATACGCTTTATTTGTACCACCACAACAAGTACAGATAACAAAAACAAAAATTAGAAATAAAACAAACACAGAAGTAGGATACAAAAGGCGGCCTTATCGCTTAGGTAGCGATCTCTACCAGGCAACCTTAGGAAAAGGAGAAAATAAAGGAAAATAGACTGCAGGTGGTTCTATAATATACCTACTTACATTCAGATAACTACATACTAATACATAAACCAATAATAAACATATAAAAAAGATGTAAAAATTTATATAATATAGCTAATTATAAAATACACTAATACATATGTATAATAATATATACTTAATATATTTGACTCAGCTTAAGGAATAATTTTGGTGTCGTCTTTAGTTTGCAAGATTCTTTACTGAATTTTTGAATATGTCCAGAGACTTAGATTGGCGTATGGTCAATGGAAGTGCATTCCACAGCTGAACAGCTCGTACACTGAATGAATTACTATAAAACTTCGTTTTATGTGTTGGGGTTTTCAGCGTCAAGGTTCGACATGGCCTCAGATTTCAGTTGCTCAGTCTTGTTGTTTTTTTTTCTTTCAGGGCTATACGTTATGAAGAGCTGGCACTGAGTCCAAACAGTACTTCATACGCATTGCTGAAGTTCCTAGGCCTGGGTATAACGCCTTCAATCGACGAGTTTCTTCACTCGCACACTAATATCGAGGTGGCTGGTGTCAGCTCCACGTTCAGGGTCTCCCGTGATGTGCCTTTCCGATGGAGGAATGTTCTAGATTTTAGTTTTGTTGATGAAATACAGGTGAGTTCAATTTTTCTTATTATACGCTTGAGTTTTACGAAAATCATGCCAGCATGATAGCGGTCATCATGACAGCAGTTATGTGGTCTAGATTGGAATAGGCTTGTCAAATTGCGTGTCCTATTCACTCAATTTGGCTAATTTCCAGAAAATGTCCTAGTGATTTGGTTTGGGACTTGGTTTTTTTTGGAAAATATTTCCAATATTGTATCCATTCATATTATAATTTAGGTGTATATGTTCGTTTGCTTGGTTCGCACATCTGATATCCGATTGAGTTGAAACTTCGTACAGTAGGTAGGTATATTGTTAAACTTTGCTTGATGCAAAGTTTAACAATATCCGCCGCGGTTTCCGCTATGTTAGTTGTAAACATAACTAACATAGCGGAAGCGATGGCATTCCGAACCAGTGGTAGATTCACTTGACGATTCAAAAGTACTTGTAAAAGTTTATTTGAATAAAAAAAAACATTTGATTTGATTTGATTTGACATAGAAGAAAAAATGCTGTCAAATAAAAAGAACGTACGCTTTATAATATTATAAGATTTATCGATTTTATTCGGTAGTTCAATGAGGTTGTCCGGCAGGCTGATTACGTATCATGCAAACGATTCGCGATTTCAAAAATTTTACAATATTTGCTGTCTAATCCAAATTCGTATTAATAATTAAAATATGTATCGTCGATACGTATATATTGTACAATTTTTGCTATCGCGAATCGTTTGCTGATACGTAATCAGCCTGCGGGCAGGTGCGTTTTACCGCCTCGCGATTAGTTTGTCTGAACTCAGCCAACTTTTCATTTTCACTCCCTGCAAGGTCGTAGCGGTGTTGAAGTGTACTCGACTTTCGAAGGGTACTCGATTTCCGTTTTGTCTGTCGAAGTATCTAGATCAGCCGGATCATATCTATGCTACGTGGTTAGTAGAAGACTAAAGTAGTATACTATGAAGAATATAATATAAAACCTATTTCTCGGTAGTCGATCGTTTTTATGTTCCGTTGTACCTAATTATGTTTGGTTATCTCTTGTATTTCAATTTTAAAATCTCGAGACGAGGTTTTTATAACGTAAATTTTTTGACTGTGATTCATATGTCTTCTGTTTTTGTATATGGGTTTTTGCTAACTTAATTGCAAGAATACCTAAAGGGACCTCCTTGTTTCCTTGGTATACCTAAGTAACTGTTATATATATAAGTATGCTTATTTTAGTTTGATATTAGAAATTCAGTACTTTGTTTGATATTACATTAGTTCGTAGATAATTTTACTCCTCAACAACTCATGATTATAGCAAGAGTATTATAGAAGGGGTAAATAAATAAGTATTATATTCAAGATTTAAATAAAATATCACGTCTTTGCTCACGCGCTCTCATATTTTTATCCGACTTCCAAAAAAGGAGGAGAGGCTCTCAGTTCGGCGCGTATTATTCTATGTAAAAAAGGGAGGCTTAAATATCTCAACAAAAATCTAACAAAAGTGGTATTTTATTAATGTATCAATATTAACAATGGCAATTTTTTATTTGAAATGGCCAGTCGAGTGCGTTGTAGGGGACCGGGCCACATTATGTATTTGGCGGACCAATCGGATTGTTGATCGAACACACGATCATTAGGGTTCCGTACCAAAATGGTAAAATGGAACCCTTATGGTGCGACTTTCTCCGTCTGTCTGTCCGTCTGTCCGTCCGTCACACTCGATTATTTCAGTAACTACCGAAGCTATCGACATGAAATTTGGAATAGTTGTGTATATTAGTGGCCCAAAGACACTGGATTTAAAAAAAATTGGAAATTATTTTTGTTCTTATTTAAAAAGGGGGGAAAATCTGAGGGTTGAAATTTAAAAGTGAGATAACTGTACTGTGTGGGGTATCATATGAAAGGGTTTACTTTGTACATTCTAAAACAGATTTTTAATTATTTTTAGTTATGATAGTTTTTGATTTATCGGGGAAAATGTCTGAAAAAATACCGTTCCCCCCCCCTTATCTCCGGAGTTTACCAATCGAAAAATTTGAAATAATTATGGTCAATAGGAATTTACGTATACTTTACAGGAAAACTATAGTCAATGCTCTAACTAGCATAGTTTTTTTGATATTAACAATAAACCTCTACAAACAAAGTTAGTCTTGCGGTTCATTAACAAAGGTAATTATTTATTAATAATGGTACGGAACCCTTCGTGCGCGAGTCCGACTCGCACTTGCCCGGTTTTTTTTTTCGAGTCACCGACATGAGGAGTCCCATTAGAGAACCTGTGTAACCAAACCGACATAGCTCGAAGTATCGCTAATTTAATTGACAATGGGCGGGGAGCATAGAACCGACGGGCGTTGGAGTCCCAAACTTCTTGAATAGCGGCCTCGCATCAGAAAGAAGCAAGCGGTGAAAGACCGTGTCCAATGGAGGTCCATGCAGGAGGCCTTCGTCCAGTAGTGGACGTCTATTGGTTGAGAAGACACTTAGCGTTGATAATTGTCTCACTTGGGATTATTATCGTAACACTACTGTGGAGGCCCGTAATCGCGCTGGTAGGTGCTTCTCAAGTCCTCAGTCACCTAAAAGATTGAATCAATTGGGTATTTGATAACTTGTAAAATCAGCAACTTTTTTAAACGTCAAAACGCGCGCTCAGATCAAATTTTGTATGAAATATTGAATAGTGACGTCATCAAAGTTAGACGTACTTTTTTACTGCAATCAATAGTTTTAAATAGTTATTCAATATAAAACCTAACGGGGTAGTGGATATTACGACTTTTGGGAGATCCTCTATTTAAAAATCACAAAAAAATAATTTATTTGAATAGATACCCAACTGACCGAGTAGAGATTATTGCCTCTAAAAGTAATGAAAAATAATTGGCAGTCATAGGGACTACCGATAGAAGTGAAATCGATTTTTTTTTATTATCAAAATTTTTTTTTCAAAAGTATGTATTAATATAAACCTTAAAACTGAGGCATTAAAGTTTAATTACGAATGTAGTATATTTATATTTTAGACCTTTTGTCTTGGTAACAACGCGAGCATGTCGGAGCGAGGTGTCGGTGACACGTATCCACAAGTTTACCCCCTACCAAAAAGTGCTCAACGCGGCTAAAGAAGTTTTCACTTCAATATAATTTCAACTTTCAGATGACATGCAAAGAGGCTATGACTCTATGGGGCTACCGTAACGCGTACAACGCAACACACATGACCAGTAAAGACTACAACCCGCTCGACCAGTACTCTCTAACTCAGTGAATTTATCATCATTTCGCCATCGAGTTTCTAATTGCTTCTGGAATAATTCTACATCAAATTCATAAGTAGGCAACTTTTAAGGTGAGTCAAACTTTGTAAACTACTAATAGGGATGATGACAACTCAATCAAATCAGCAACTCTTTATCAAACTTAAAAACGCACTTCTAGTATGGAAGTTGTATGAAATTCACAGTTGTGACGTCATAAAATTTCAATGCACTTTTTTTCTTTAATCTACATTTTAAAATGGTTATCAAACTTAAAACTAACCGAGGATGTGAATTTTAGGTCTTTTGGAAGACCCTCTATTTAATAATCGACGACCTCCGTGGCGCAGTGTTGAGCGCTGCTATCTTAACGTGCGGACGTCCCAGGTAGGGTCAATTTGGGTGTTAATAATTTCTGAATTTTCCTTGGTCTGTCCTGGTGGGAGGCTTCGGCCGTGGCTAGTTACCACCCTATCGGTAAAGACGTGCCGCCTAGCGATTTAGCGTTCCGGTACGATGCCGTGTAGAAACCGAATAGGGGTATGGGTTTAATATAACTGCCATGCCCCTAACAGGTTACCCCGCTACCATCTTAGATTGCATCATCACTTACCATCAGGTGAGATTGCAGTCAAGGGCTAACTTGTAGTGGTGTAAAAAAAACTGTTAGAAATAAGTTATTTTTGATATAGGCATCATCCCTATTATAAGAACACACGTGTTCGAAGACTTCAATCCGCTTGATCAATCTACTCTAGGGGTCCCGGGTTCGATCCCCAGCATGGTGGGCCAATTTGAGAATTTATAATTTCTGAATTTTCACTGGTCTGGCCTGGGGAGGCTGCGGCCATGGCTAGTTACAAACCCTGCCGGCGAAGACGTGTCGCCAAGCGATTAGCGTTCCGTTACGATGTCGTGTAGAAACCGATAGAGGGTATGTGTTAATTAAACCTGCCATGCCCCTAACAGGTTAGCCCGCTACCATCATAGTGTTAGCTTTGCTTTTAAATTAGAATTGAATGTTTAAAAAAAGATAAAAGATTGTATATTTATTTATTGACGAAGGTTTAATTAAGTTGATACTTGACTCATTCGATGTATTCCACTCGGTTCGTTCTTTGGCGGCGATTCGCCATATTGGAATTATTTGCATAAATACGAGTATTTTGACGTTTGAAAGTTAGTCTCCTACCGGTAGACTCAGCGATTATTGAATACTTTTGTGCTTAGATCGCAATTTGATTTAGAGCTTAGCAGTAGCAACTGCAGCCTAATCAATTGATTAATTTATTGTTGTTGTGATGCTTGGTCCAAGTTTTATACTTAACTGTTTACATTAAATCTCTCGTGAAACCGCTACACGTTGTGACCATTCGCTCGTGCACGTTTTGATGAGAGTACAAACATATTTTTAAAGCAATTTTAATTATTTGCCCACTTCTGGAATTATGCTTACAATAGAGTGCATCATCACTTACCATCAGGAGGGATCGCAGGGCTAACTTATAGTGACTAAAAAAACAATAGTTTATGAAAAGCATAATCCATACCTCCATACTAATATTATAAATGCAAAGTGTGTCTGTCTGTCTATCTGTCTGTCTGTCTGCTACGCTTTCACGGCCCAACTATCATATTACTATTTAATTTAACACAGCACAAGCCAAAAAATATTATGGTGAAACATGTTCATTTAAATGAACGTTACTGGTTTAAATTGAAAGTTGTCTTTGTAAAACAATTTATGGTTGATACATATTTAGGACGTTTTATATCAGAAACAACAATTTACTTTTTTTTTCTTTTCAGATGATGCTGCATTATTTTCGTACATCCATACCTTTTGATTGCCAGTGCAGTAGTATTAATGAAACAGCTATATTATTATAACAAAAAAATCGAATCAAAATAGCTTCACAACTAGTATTAAAAAGAAAATGCTCTTAAGTATTTACAATGTAAGTACATGACATTGAATTGATATTTTTTATTACATATCGTATATGAGTAGTTATAATATTACTTAAGTTGTTTTAGTCATTATTTTGATGTTTGATGTTAGCTGTAGTTATTGTCAATTTTATTAGTTTATTTGGTAAGACTGAATTTCCCTTGTGTTATTTTACCTTGTATAGATAGCGCATCTCTATTAAACGAATGACACTATATTATGTAAATCCTCTTAAAATTTTGATACCGCTATCTATGGCCATCTCTGTCTAGTTAATGTTAAATGTATGAAATAAAGGATAGATTGCTTTGCAGAGTCCCTAAATCGAGGCTGACGTACAAAAATGCGTATTGCACTAAACTACGCTGGTTCGAAATAAATTTTAAAGCGTTGAATAAACTTGAATATGCCATAGTTTTATATGGCTAATTTTTGGTTCAATATTTGGTTACAATTCAAAGCAATGTATGCAGGAATTCCAATTAGACGTAGTTTGAGTATGTTGCGAAATCCCAGTTTGAATTTATTGATACCGATTAGCGATGCGCTGTGAAAACTGAAGAAAAAATTATTAATCCATAAATATCCTATTTTTCATCTAGTTAGATAACAAAATCAATATTAAAATATCCTATATTTGATATAATTGAGTATTTGATGATAAATGCCCTGATATTTACCCTGGAAAATTCCAACTGGGATTTGGCAACGTTTAATATCACTGGTTGTTCTTGAATAATGTGGGAAAGGTATAGTTGGCGCTAATTAAATAGTCGTGCCTGAAGTTGACCGCAAGACGCGTCGCAATAGCATATTTTTGGTTTCAGCGAGCTTAACATCGCATTGATAGTGTTAGAGCTGCGCAAACAAGCACTTGTAGCTCAGCTCAGAGACGACTATTTGATTGACGCCAACTATACGAAGAGTTTCTGCATATTTTGTTAGATTCACTCTTTACTTGTGTATTTCCCGTTTAGTTTTTCATATAAGTCGTCTAGTTTTAGGTGTGGTAAAGAAAATCTTGTTGTTTAATAACAGCGCGTGTGTTATATCATAATGTAAAAGATGGACCATTAGACAATACAGGTTCAAATTGTTTGAACATTGAACGTATATAATCGCATCTTAGTTGATTTTTATCGAGTACGTTCGACCAATTTTCACTTCTTCCACACCATGTGTTTTTAATTATGTGTATAATTTATTAAGCTTAGGCGGGTACTTGTTAGTTTTAGCACTCACGGAATTGATGAATGTCGATGCTTCCATATATATATACACTTTATCATATTATATACATTACGATGGTATGTGCATATTATGTATTTGTTATATGGCCCCTAATTTAAAGAGCAAAAGTGACCTTTTCTTCAAATAACGTAAACAGAGGGGGGCCATTTCATATCTATATAGATTATAGGTACGTATTCGCTTCTAGCACTTGAGAATTATTGAGGCTTTAAAGCGATATTGTTGTAAATGAAGCTAAAACACCAACTGAAATGCCAAAATTTTATCGGCGTTTCACTTAGATGTCTAAACGTTACTAAAATCAAAATTAATCCGGTCAATTAATTTTTTAATAAGGATAAAATCAAAAATTCATAAACGGGTACAGTTAAACAGAAAACATGTAAAAGTTCAATAGTTTCGTTAAAAATATTTCTCAATAATAAAAATGTTTTGGCCATAAAAATAATATTTTGCCCTAATTTGTCAACGACGAGGCTCTATTCTATAGAGAGCGTACACGTTCGTTAACTTCCGTAATATAGGTCCATAGACTATAGATGCACCATTTGTAATAGATTCCTAATAGTGTAAATGCGTATTCGCGTAGATTTAAATCGATTCCATATATATGGAGAATAACGTTTATGGGTAAATGTAATCTCCGTCCATGTGGTAAAGTTACTAACTGTGACAAATAAACCCCGTGTTGAATTAGCTCGTTATCTTCCACAGTTCCTTCTATACACAGACGTATGCATTTTACGAGAAACTTGACTAGGTATATTCTACACGTCAACATAAATGAAGATACATATATATATTGTTGCTCTTAATGACAGCTTCGGGCCATAGAAAATTTTTGCGAAAAATAGTGCACCAAATTCCGCTGCAATGTAACATAAAATTTTAAAATATTTATTAAGTGTCCGCTGCCAATAAAGCTACGTGAATTTGCAGGGCTTACACTGCCAAACCACGTTCAGGTAATACTCGGCAAGATATTGTGTTTATTACATTTTAATGGCAGCTAAAAATGTCAGGAAAAGTTTTCAGTTAATTATCAGGGGATGCGCAATATTTGCGCGGACAAAACGCCCCGAAGCGAAATCCACTCTCGATTTATAATGAAAATTATCATAATTATTATATTTAAAACCATAATGGTTTCTGCTGTAGCTCATATCGCAGTTTTGGCATAAAAAGCCCCTTTTCAAGACTTGCTGTGCAATTTTCTTTGCGTGAACCACTATAAAATTCTTAATGGATATAGTTTAGAATAAACCCTCTAGTATTACAGAAGTTAGCTGTCAGGTCTACGTTGTCTATGCTCCTAACACTTGCCGGAACTGTCATTGACATGAATGATGAGATTATAGTCCGACAAACTTATCTGACTTGGTGACAGCTTCGCTAGTATTTATGAAAAATATAAATAAAAAAAAACTAACCACACATAAAAAATTGTTCCAATTTTGGCCACCGGGTCAGATAAATTGGGCGGACTGTAACTTGCTTGGTTGTATTACATAGAAGAAGTGACTTCCACAGCTGACATCTATAATTTTTATTGCTAGTGGATACTTGGACAGTGAGGCGATTTTGAGTCAAGCGAACAGCGGAATTTTAACTCAGTTTTGAAATTATAAGAGCATAAATTATAATATGCTCAGATATCATATCCTGAAGACGCCTTTATGCGTATACGTTTATGTTTAATCTTTTCGCAAAACATTAGCACTTAGGGTTGGACTGTCGATAGCCGTAACGGTATTTTATATTAATTAAAAAAAATTGGGACACTCAATGGCATGCATTATATGGGGCATGAGTATTATAAGGCTGCACAAATATAATTTTGGGTAATTTTGTAACACACTATGCTACTAGCTACGAGTTCATGGTTAATTTAAATAAACTGAAAGAATATGAAAGTTTAATGGTGCTAGCCCACTAAAGCGCAGAAGAATGTAATGGAGTGATACCATGTAGGAATAGAAGAATCAGCCCCCCAATTATGTAAGAATTGCCGATCAAATCGTCAAAGTTCGGCTTCAAAGTAAAATAAACCATAACAGCATTGAATTAGACCTCAATTTCGTGTATCCATTCTTATACGTTTAGGGTATCGTACATACCTAAACCTATGAGAATGGATACACGACATTGAGCTCTAATTAAATGCTGTCATGGTTTATTTTACTTTGAAGCCGAACTTTGACGATTTGATCGACAATTCTTACATAATCGCACCTCTGATCATTGGTGGATGATCTCCCAACAGTTGGTCTCCTCTTTAATTTAATGAACCTTAGCCTACTCTATGCAATGCAAGCTACTGAGTCCGGTATAATAATTGAACAAAAATGGAACTATAATATGTAGTGAGATATCATTAAGTGCACTTGGTTATAAGGCAAGTAGGTAGTAATTTTATCGAATCGATAACTTTAGTAAGTTAGCGTAGGGGAGGGAGAGTCTAGGAGCTCGTAGAACTTTTGTGTGTTGGTTTGAGATAGATTTTGTATTAAAATATAAAATCATCATAACTTATATTGAAACTGATATATGTCTGCAAATACGATTATATGTTAAAATACTTTGGTTATAGATCACATGTCAATGTAAAGCGCGCTCTACACTCGCCCGCGATTCTTGCTGTGAATTCGCGCCGTGAATTTCGCGTTTAAACGTGTCCCTCCTCATTCGCAAAGCTTCGCAGTCTCGTTCGCGACCTCAAACAAAATGGAGGACGATGTAGCTGTTGCTGCTGCCGTGACGCTATGTGATAAAGCTTTGAAGCTTTGAAGATTTTGAGCTTTAAAGATTGATAACATTCAATCAGTGTTAGCTCAAGTTCATTATTCCATGTAATACTCATTTTTTTAAACCTAGCAATTAACAGCACATGACCACTCCCAACGGCGTCCTGTATGCTACTGCGAAATGCATGAGAGTGTGGACGCGTTCGCGTTCGCGCACCGTGAACCAAGCGCGAACCTTTGTCGCGGGACAAAAAACCGACCTGATTCGGGGAACGGCGCGAACCGCGAACGCGAAGGCGCGAAACCATCTACACTCGCATTTTCGTGCCTTCGCGGGCTTTCGCGCCGCGAGTGTAGAGCGCGCTTAAGACAATAGACAATGTAACTTATTGAAATGAAAGTAGAACGTCATATCTGTGCCGGAATTAGGCCTATACAGATAAAGTCTATCAAAATCAAAGTTATCTTTATTTGTGACATCTAATATTGATTGTACAAGTATAATGTATTATAATATACTTCATTTGCCTCGTTTGACTGCCTCGTTGGTCTAGTGGTTAGCATAGTCGACTGCGGATCACGAGGTCCTGGGTTCGATTCCCGGTCGGGCATAAAAGTTAGGTATTGGGTTTTTCAATTAAGAAATTCTCAGTGCCAGCCCGGAGTTGGAAGTTGGCGGTGTTTCACCCCCGTGCCTCGGAGAGCACGTTAAGCCGTCGGTCCCGGTTATTATCACTAACATGATAATAATCGTTAAAGCCCGCCAACCCGCATTGGAGCAGCGTGGTGGGTCTAAGCTCTAATTCCCGCTCTCCTATGAGAGTGGAGGCCTGTGCCCAGCAGTGGGACGTTAATAGGCTGTAGTGATGATACTTCATTTCATCAAATCGACACTCAATTTGTCAAATTGTCAACCAAATGCAGAGAGTGGTCATTACTAGTTCGCGAGGCTCAGCAAAATATGCATTGTTTTACTTACAAGCTGACTTTTTTAGTAAACAAAAACGCGCCAAATTGAGAACCTCCCCCTTTTTGGAAACCTCTGTTAACCGCGACTGTTGTAAGTGAACCGTGGCCTAGTGGTCAAAGGCGCTCAGGGCGCGATTCCCAGAGAGACGCAGGTTCAAATCCTGCCGGTTCCGGAATTTTTGATATGTATGTTTAAGTAAGTTTAGAAACTATCCTCGTGTGTGAAGCACTGTAATAAAATTATAAAATTTAGTTTAACGCAAAATATGTCATTCCTCGTTCAATGAGTTCCATCGAATATGGGCCTTGAAAGTAGTTTCGATACTGCAATGTATCGCTACTGGATGGCATAAACAGTCGCGTTAGAAGACTGGATTACAGATGCATATCTCAAATTTCGGCACTGGTAGGTAAGTGAACCGTGGCCTAGTGGTCAAAGGAGCTCAGGGCGCGATTCCCAGAGAGACGCAGGTTCAAATCCTGCCGGTTCCGGAATTTTTGATATGTATGTTTAAGTAAGTTTTGAAACTATCCTCGTGTGTGAAGCACTGTAATAAAATTATAAAATTTAGTTTGGACAGTGGACTTGCCTATAGCACCAAGCTCGTCTGCTAATTATATCGCTATCAGGTGGAGGCCGGAGGGGTCAGGTTATCACTTTATTAGCTAGTCTGCTGCCCTCTACTGAGTGATACCTCTCTGGTCGTTTTTTTTATATGATATCTTACGATATTATTCATAACATTATTTTCATTGCATTGAATAACTCGGAGCGGGCTCAGAAATCGTAGGTTATAAAAAGAATGACATTTTGACTGGCTCAATGAGATTATAATACAATTATAGAACTATTAAATTGTAGACATATTAGACGATTATTAAAATATCCTATGAATAGATACATAATAAAAATTGATGCTTACAATTAACGGTACTGTTATTGCCACTGAAAATAAAAATACTATAGTTCAGTCAACCGAACTACTGCTACCAGAGTGAGATTTATCACTTGTTGCTTAATTAATGAACAACAATAATGATATTATTATTACATATTCTCTTTAATGCACAACGATTTGAAAATTGAGTGAGTGCAAGACTGATATTCAAATTGTCTTTATCAATGTGCATCTATTTATTATATTTTTGTGAAAACTATCCAAAGGAAATTTAACGGCTGTCTCTAGGACTATATCGGTTTGGTTGCATATTACTGCAACTCATAATAGCGTATGTAAAGCCGCAAACAACTGTGTTGTAGCGTCAAGCGTGTCGTAACAAGACATGTATATTATAGACGTCAATATGTACATATTTATTTATTTCTTTCTGTCATTAGTAATTTGACATTCGAAAGAAGAAGACCAATGTTTGTGGAACGAAAAAACTCAAAACTGAAGTCACACTCGGGTGCAGCGACGCTTGAACCAATCAGATTCGCCGATCTTTGAGCAACATAGTTTTGCATTACAACACCACAACACAACCAAAGTTTGCGTCTTTCTGGTTGATTTTAGTTGTAATAATATGTCGCCATTTACAATATTGCTTGAAACGTTCACTATAAGTCAATCAACGCCATCAATTACTAGTTAAGAAACATGCTTCCTGATAGATCTGACAATATAAAAATATTCTGTTATGCCTTATTGAAGTAAAGTAGTGATATTGTTAGGGTATATTACTTGCATGCTAGTAAATATTATATATAGAATATTAACATGATAATATTGTAATAATTAAATAGAGGTGTAAACAAACTACTGTGTCGTTGCGTGTTGTAGTACAACAGATGGCAATAGAAGCAATACATTTTGTATGAATTGGTTGAGAATCAAAGCTTGTCGTGATGCATCACAACTAGGGTTGTAACAGAACCTCGCCCCCGCCTCCGTAAGTGCGGAACTTTCGCAAGAAATTGGACCTCCGCTTCCGCATCCGCCTCCGCAGTTTTTTGCGGAGTTGTAACGGAGGTATATTTACGTTGACTTACAATACGAGAGGTACAAATCGAAGCAGGTGACATCAGTTACACCATTACGACAAACAAAAATGCAACAGTCCTTAGGACAATCCTAAAAAAAAAACAAATGTGGGATGATTCATGGCATCCGAAAGCATAGAAAATGGACGATGTGATTGGAGAAATCCACCTCCGCCTCCGACTCCGTTAACCTCCGCATCCGCTGAGGGAAAGCCCCTTCACCTCCGCATCCGCCTGAGCGCCTGCTTCCGCTAAGAGCGCCTCCGCCTCACAACACAGTAGCTTGTTTAGTTTTCACCTTAGTTTACAACGATAGTGGCTCTGTTTCATAAAAATCACAGTTTGCCATGCCAAGGGTCATTTCATACGCACAATTTTTAC
Source organism: Erebia epiphron (assembly GCA_963932025.1). NCBI lineage: Eukaryota > Metazoa > Arthropoda > Insecta > Lepidoptera > Nymphalidae > Erebia > Erebia epiphron. Next base: position 7,544,283 of record OZ009956.1, on the reverse strand, counting down.
CATTTTATTGGTAAATGTCGCCTTAACTAGTAACGCATATAGGTAAGAATTAGAAGGTGAACAACGATTTTTAGTAGCGCACATAAGCGTATTAGGCGTACCTATTCTACCATTTGTGCATCAATATGCTTGCATGAGTTAATACTTACATAATATTTTACTATTATGTTCTCAGCGTCGAATTGATATTTTCTTGTTATTGTCTGTCTTTTGTCTGTATTGTATTGTCTGTTTGTGCAAAACTTTGCTCTTTTAAGAATTCTTAATAATACTTTCATACCCAGATGCTATTAGGATAATAAACGGTTACAATCAGTCGGGAGAAAAGGATAGATATTATATCCTAATAGCATCTGGATATTATGATAGTAGTTTTTATTCGCAAGAGAAATCAAAATGGTAGATTTTTACATATTATTATGTACTTCAATCATGGGTTTTGAGATTAAATAGTCATATTAGCATTTTAGTAGGTACCTATGTTTTAAGTCTTTTTTTTTTACGTTACGTTACGTTAACTCGCAATCTTGTGTGTTTTTGCCTTTTTGGGCATATCGAAATCCAAAAAACTGCTTTGCTAGTGTGAATCTCAAAATAAGTGTACTCAGGTAAATAGCGATAAGTAAGATAACTTAGTTGCAATTTATTTTGTAGTTTAAGTTCCAACAGAGACGGAATTTTACATTTATGTATTTTTCACATTTTATAAAGTAACTTGGCCAAAAGCAAATCATAAATATAAAGATTTTTATTTAGGTTTATTTTTATCCAAACAGAATAGTATCTTACAGGGCAATTTAAAATACGGCTCAAACTTGTTGATAGTCTAAATTATAGTTACTCGTAATTATATCAAAAGGTATTGACGTAAAATAAAATATAAAAAATACGTCCTTCCGCATTCGTATGCGGATCGACTAACAGAGGCTTGAGAGTTTTCTGAAAATAGGTCAAATATTTTGACCAAAAAATATTTGACCATGACGTGTATTATAAGAATCAAGTATTCACCGCGCCAAGGTTCATATTGTGAAATTTTAATGTGTATCGGATCCTTTCACTTTGATAAAATTCGTTCATTTTCTTTTATTCATACGTTAAAACTCAAAAGATAATACGCTATGTGTGGGTCCAGTTTTCATTTTATGTCAATACTTTTATCTGTTATTTTTATGACCAGAGCTGTGGCGACTGGCTGGCACCAGTGTAGATTTTGTATCATATCACTGTCATATCATAAGATAAATAAAAATCAAATATCATTATTTTCTTCATGTAAGATTTGCTTGAGCTTTCGAGAATATTTTATGAATATAATATTAGAATTTAAAAAACGTTTGAATGTATTAAGTTTCAAGAAATATTTAGCTAAAATATATTCTTAGTAGATATTATTCAAACTTTATGTTGCTTCCGTATTAGTATTTAATTTTGATGTAATGTTAATAAGTAAGTACATTTTTATTGTAATGCTTTTATTGCATGATTATTTTACGGAAGTCTTACGTAATGATTTGTAAAATTTAAAAAAAACCTAAGCAATAATGAATGATATACATTGGCCCATGTTACGTACATTAGAAAGGGAGGGTAGTATTAAGGGTAGCCTTACTAGAATTAAGGTTGATCGATAAAAAGGATGTTGAAGTTTTACAAGTAGAAGATTATTATAGCACGGCCAGCGTTATTGTCGCATACATTGTATTATCTTTTTTATTTTTTATTTGAAGTTAATAAAGTTTTGAGTGTTAAGTTCAGACTGACATGTTGTTCTAATTTTTACAATTAGGTATTTCTAGTTTAAACCCAAAATAATTTGCTCTTTTAACGGGAAGTGTTTTATTGATACCACTTTCCCTATATTCATAGTAGGACGAATTGATGGTGTCTATGGTTTGATGAAAAAGTTCTCTGAATAGACTAATACTCATTCTGTATGAAGCGTCGTGCTTATGAGATGCGACCGGTGTACCCACCGTATTCATCCACCAGATGAGAAGCATGAGAAGTGTAATAAACAAACTCACATTCGCATTTTTAATATTAGTCACGATTGTGTTGGCTATGGTGTGCTCATAATGTTATGATTATGAAAACTTCAGTGGGTCAAGTTAGTAGTTGTTTATTACTATTCAACTAGGAAATTTCCCGTGCTATCAAAGTGAGATATGTAACATCTACACACGTTCTAGATAATACTTTGTGGAAAAACGTCTGAAAATATATGTTCTGTTATCCTCATCGTCTTGTTGGGATATTTCTGTAACTCCTCCAGATAAATCTTTATAGCCGGTGCAATGTTCGGCTCAGGGAAAATTATATCTGAAAGAGAAAAAAAAAATATTATTGTGAAAAATTGTTGACTCGTGGAGCACCCAAGAGGGTGTATCTTTGTTCAACAAAGACCGACAAACTTTACTACACACCACATTTGGTACATACCTACACAGCAACCATATTTGGTTGGTATACCATATTTGGTATTGGTACACCCAACGAAGATTACACCACTTATTTGACCGAGCGAAGCGAAGGTCACTGAGTCTACTTGAGTGAATTTGCACTTGTCCGTCCGTCCGTCTGTCAGAGCCTTGTAACTTCTGAATTACTGAACGTAATTACTTCAAATTTAAATAATATATGTAAACCGATGGCCTCCAGCCGAATATGGCTTAAAAAGTTATAAAAATCATTATTTCAGGGGGGCTCTCATAGAAGCGAATGCGAAGTAAAATAATTTTTATAGCGTTACATAGGGTTGCGGTATATCATTTTAAAGATAATAAGGAATAGAGTCCAAAAATATTTTTTTCCCTAAAATTGACGAAATGGGGGGCTTTCAAAGTGGAGATTTTCTGACGTCCAAAGTTGACCTACGAACTTTAAATTTTCTGAAATGCCTGAGCCTGAAACTTGATCAATTATTTGAATTATATCCTGTACTTGAACAACAAATACTAAAATTAGATAAATATTATAAATAAGGAAACGAAATTATTTAATTTTTAATGAGCCTTAGTATTTACAACAGAACTTCACAATGATGTCAATAGATGGCGCCGCGAGGTCTCAGTTCGGGGTGAACCACTAGTTAAGTAGAGTCTATTAAAATGACCGTGTTCACCAAACGCTCGAGTTTATAACCGTGTACCTATCCAACGACCTCCGTGGCGCAGTGTTGAGCGCTGTAGCCGCTGTTGCCTTAACGTGCGGATGTCCCGGGTTCGATCCCCGGCAGGGTTTGGAAATTTATAATTTCTGAATTTCCCTGGTCTGGCCTGGTGGGAGGCTTCGGCCGTGGCTAGTCACCACCATACCGGCAAAAACGTGCCGGCGATTTAGCGTTCCGGTACGATGCCGTGTAGAAACCGAATAGGGGTATGGGTTTAATATAACTGCCTTGCCCCTAACAGGTTAGCCCGCTACCATCTTAGACTGCTTCATCACTTACCTACCATCAGGTGAGATCGCAGTCAAGGGCTAACTTGTAAAGGATAAAAAAAAAAAAGGCTTCACCCACCAGTGAGTACGGGAGGAAATCCTGTTTACCTATGCACCCACTGCATTAGGCGCGGGATATAATGTAATAGACGAGAGGCGCGGCGGGGCTTCTGGAAGTAAGCGGCGGCGTCCGCGCCACGCCGCTTGTGTATGTCACCGTTAAATTGTAAAAACCGTTAGACTGTGATCTAATCTGTCGACAGTTTACAATCTATCGAGATAAAAAGCGTTAGATCACAATCTAACGGTTTTTACAATTGAACGGTGACATAATATACATTTTGTATGAAATGTGAAAGAAGCAGCACCTCGCCCGCGGTAGATAGGTACTTAGTTAGGTACTACCAATCATACTAATATTATAAATGCGATAGTATGTTTGTTTGTTGGTTTGTCCTTCAATCCGCCGCAACGGAGCAACCGATTGACGTGATTTTGTCATCGGTATAACTAGTTGAGGACCTGGAGAGTGACATAGGCTACTTTTTATCCCGGAAAATTAAGGAATTCCCGCGGGAATAACAAAAAACTTAAACCACGCGGACGAAGTCGCGGGCATCAGCTAGTACCTACTAAAGCTTCTTTACTTACTGAGAGCCCACAAAACAAGCATGATGGTAGTGAGTACACAAGCAATTACTCCCAGCAAATTCAGCGTCAATAAAACATACGTCCGTCCCGTAGCTCCAGTCCCACTAAAAATAATTATGACAACAAAATAATAGAAAAGAAGGTTTTCGACGACAGCAGCATTGAGGGCTGTTGTCTTATAAGCGGGTGGTCCCGGCTTCGATGCTCGGCAGGGTCAATTTGGGAATAATTTGTCTGGTCTAATGAGAGGTTCGGAGTTCGGCCGGTTTCATCCCTGAAAATTAAGAGTCCCTGCGGGAACCGAAAACCTCAGTCCACGCGGACGGCGGACGTAGTAGTGGGCATCAGCTAGCAGTGAAGCCCATGCAGATGTAGGGTGTCTGCCACGCTATCAGGAACCAACAGTTCAACCGACTTTGACGGAATTTGGTGCAGAGTAGGTTTCAATCCGGAGAATAAGCTACCTACTTTTTAATCAGAATTTTCAAAAACCTAAATCCACGCTGACGAAGTCGCGTGCATAGTTTGTACCTATCAATTTTTTCTTTCTTCGGGGGAGGAAAATATCCCTACGGACTTTTGCCTAAGTGCAGGACATGTCAGACTTGCACGGACTAAAATAACCTCCCCTGTCTTCGAGGTAAGCACGGAACCGCATCAGCATAGTTTGTATCTAATGAATATAAAATGAAGAAATTGTTAGGTTTATCCGTGTTGAGAAAATATGGACGGTCTATTTATGTAGTACCTAGGTAATGTGATAGGTAGATAGGTATAGCAATGATATTCTAGCCATAGAAAAAGTTTTATTTCTTTATTACTGCCTCAGTGGACACCCTAACCCTATTTAGGTATATCAACTAACCTGGCAATTACGATCTGATCCATGCTAAGGCCTTAACTTAATAAAAGAGTTTCGTAATAATATAATAATTTAATGAAAATAATATGGAATCGCACGACCTGTCACTCATATTTTATAAAAGAGTTCTTAACTTAATGTAAGCACTGATTAAATCCTATAGTATTTACTGTAGGATAGGCATTATTATTAGGTATCTTATTAATATGTGGTATTTAGGTACCATAGACTTACAGCTAGTAAATACTTTTTAATTCCAACCTATAGCGTTGAATTTGTATTCCGTACCGACTACCGTATTCCTACTGAAACAAAGATGGAGGACACGCGTCATAGATTTATTATATTTACTACAGAGTCGCGCAATAGGCTTGTCGAGCGCCGAAGACCGAAATCCCAAAGTAGGTAGGTAAGCAGTAGGTAATCTAAGAACTTCATGAAAGCCAATTAGGTAAGCAGTTTGAGTTGTTATTGAAAAACGTTTGAAGACCTCCGTGGTGGCAATGGTGACTGGTAAGCGATTGTGGTCTCCTACTTAATATGAGGGATATGCCGGGTTCGATTTCCGGCCGGTGTGATTTATCTGGGCTCGCTGAGCTTATTTATGCGACCAATTCTATAATAAAATTAACGACCGCACGTCTCGGATCCGTGTCGGTCATTGGCAACACCTCTATTCTTAAGACTTGTCTTAGGTCCTACTCTACTAGAAGACATATTTACGAGACTAGAAGCTTCCCAAACACCACTATTTCTCTTGAAGCCAGTAGATACTTACTTACTAGTTACCTGCTCGTAAGTAAATGAAATCCTAAATACCTATATATATAACAGTTATATATATGTATAGTTATTTGTGTTATATTATGGGGCCAAAGAAAATTTTTGTTCCCCGAGGGCGCTTTTTTGAATTCAGAGTTAAGTGAAGGATTCTATAGTAGAATCCTGAGCGTAGCGAGGAATTCAATATACGCCGCCCGAGAACAAAAAATTTGGCCCCGAGTGACATATCAACCTACCTAGTATATGCATCAAAGCAACCTACTATGTATGGACATTACCTATACGTTTAAGCACCAATCGGTGCGCTGCCTGGCGGTGGGCGGCCGCTTGCTCGAGATCGGCAAGCTGGACCTGTCCAACAACACCGCGCTCGGCATGAGCGTGTTCCTCAAGAACACCACGTTCCACGGCATCCTGCTGGACGCGCTGTTCGGCGCGGCGGGCGAGGGCGACGACAAGGCGGCCGCTGCCCGCCACCGTGTTCGGCGAGCGCGAGCTGGAGCCCGCCTTCCGCTACATGGCAGCCGGCAAGCACCTCGGCAAGGTGCTGCTGCGCGTGCACGAACGCGGACCAATCAGAACAGAGAAATGAAAAGTCCCATGAGCCTAAAAATTACATTTTGCTCCCGCTATCCTCTGAAGCCAATATTCGTTTTTCGAATAGGTATGATGAAAAAGGTATTTATTTACTTGGGGATCTAGTTAATTACTAGGTCCCCAAGTAAACAAAAAAAGGTAATTACCTAGTACCTACCTATAGCCAGCTATTTTTAGTGTAAGTTGGCCTTGTTTTGGTAAATGAGTCCAGTGTCATTTAAGCAGTTTAAATTAAATAATGATAATATTTAAAAAAAATGAAAACTGGTTTTCGATTACATATAATTTATGTAGCTCTATTAATACACTGTAAATGTAATTTACCTATTTGAGGCACATGTACCTATTAGGTAACTACTAACTACCTACAATACTAGGTACCTATAAATTAAGGCCATCATTTTAAAGGTAATAAATTATTGCAGAATGAGGTCACCGACACCATGACGTTGGTTTCATTTTACGAATCCGGTTTTATTTAGTTTCTAGTGATCCTCGATGTATTGTTTTTTATTTTGGACTGTTTTTAAATGTTTTGGAACAAAATTATCAACCGGTAATTAGGTCGATTATAAACTAAAGACTTCTTATTGGATATTTATCTATTATAATGGCGATAACAACAACGCGAAACGGTTGATGCTTAGATATTGGTATCCATTCTTCAATCATCATCATCATCACTACAGCCTATTAACGTCCCACTGCTGGGCACAGGCCTCCACTTTCATAGGAGAGTGGGAATTAGAGCTTAGACCCACCACGCTGCCCCAGTGCGGGTTGGCGGGCCATACTTCAATATCAATTGGGAAAGTGTGTCTATCTGTCTGCTACGCTTTCACGGCCCATCTGTTCAAACGATTTTGATGAAAGTTGGTACAGGGATAGGTTGTATCCCGGGGAAGGACATGGGGGCACTTTTTTACCCCGCGAAATTAATGAGTTCCCGCGGGAATAAAAAAGACTTAATCCACGCGGATGAAGTCGCGGGCTTCATCTAGTAATAAAATAATCGTAAGCGTAACTAAGCATAAACTTTTTCACTATATTGTTCGCTGTTGTTGTATTTATCGCCATTTTCGATAATATCTGGTAATTTAGTTAAGTAACCAATATATTTTGTAATCCCCTACAGTCTACAACCTTGACTGCGATCACGATTCACGTCTGATAGGATATCAGGACCCTCTTTCCCACTGGGCACTCTGGGCACGTGACCAGGGCCCCGCAGTCGATGGGCCCCCCTAGTTCCTGCCAGATCACCTACCGATAGAAAGCCGATATTTAATATGACAGTTGAATAAACCTAGAATTTTGCTTATCTATCCTTTATGCCTGTTTAACAAAATAGTCCTATGTCAAATTCATAGGGGCCCCACTATCCTAATGTGCCCAGGGCCTCCAATAGGTTTAGGTAAGACGTCCCTGTAGGATATGACACAAACGGAGAAGGAAATCGCTTTGAGTCTATAGTTTGTGCTAGCCCTTAATACGCAGCAGCAACTAAAAAGGCGTGTTGAGACGCACGTAATAACTGCGTTGGCGATCTCGATCGGATCTATCGAGTCTCATTCCGACCCGCAATACGGTTGCGCGCGCGCTCATGCGCTAAGTAACCGAAGTTATTGACGTTCTTTGTTTACAAACAATATCTCCTTGACCCTCGTGTTTTATCACCGATTACTTTTTTTACTGGACACAAACTAATAGAGGTAAGTCGTCTGTTACATTAATAGTCCATTAAACTGTTATCTATTATGAATATTAAGTTATTTACTAAAGATTAATTGTGAAATACGGGCCTGTTAACTGATAATTGTTGTTTTCCAACTGTAGATCGTTGTAGTGTTATAATTAACTATATTATTAATAATTACTTAAAATTATATACTTAAATTACATCCATACTAATATACTAATATTATAAATACGAAAGTGTGTCTGTCTGTCTGTCTGCTACGCTTTCACGGCCCAACCACTCAACCGATTTTGATGAAAGGAGACGGTTCAGATTTGTATGGGGTGTAGGCCAAGTCTTGTACAAGCAGAGAAATGAAGGAAAATAAAATACTAGACCAGTTTTTATTGGTCAAATCTACGAATTCGTCGTAATTTCAGTGGTAAAATTATTTAATCTTTCCAATTTATGGAACACTAAACATGATTGGGTAACTATGACGAATTCATATTTTTTGACGTTTTCAAAAGAAAACACGTTATTCTGACAGTGACTGTCAGAAATGACATTTGATACATTTCGCGCCTGTTGCCTAATCTATGGCTCAAGGTTGCCATCTTGGAAACGTGTCGAAAACTTGAAATACATTTTTATTTTTTTGCTTGTTATATTTACTTTACCGTTCTAAATTATTATATTTTTAATACAATCTATGTATTTTCCTCTATTCATGGTAGGGTGTACAAGAGTAGGGCTAAAATGAACCTTTTTGAGATAGTTTACATCCCGGGGCAGGACATAGGCTTTTTATCCCGGAAAATTAAAAAGTTTCCGCGGGAATTTAAAAACATCAATCCACGCGTACTAAGTCGCGGGCATCATCTAGTAATTCGATACTTTTAAAAAATTTAACAAGAACTTTTTTTAAACTTTTAAAATTGTACCTATAGGTTTCCATTATAAGGATACCTTCTCTATTATATCGGGTCTAAGTGGGTCTAATCTTTAAAGCTAGTAAGTAGTAGCATTGGTGCGCACGATGGCGACGCAAGGCGTGACGTCACTGCTATTAGGCGCAGGTGTGGCTTAGGTTCAGTCCAGAATAAGAAAAGCAGTAACATCTCCCTATGGTCAATATAGTTAGTCCTTGTCTGCGGTCTAGGGCTTACTTTTGAAACTGAATTTAAAATGGTGGTTATGTTCTAGATAATAATTATGTGTACCTAATTCACGTTTAGATATCCGGTGCGCAATATCAAAATACCTAAGTAAAAATTATTTTTATAGTCAAGTATAGTTAGTTACTATATAGTATACCTATACATATTAGGAAGTTAACAGTCAATCATAATAAGTTAAATTACAATAAGTTTTTTTGACCATTTAGTTAAGCAATCAAATGAATGACAAGGTCGATACATTGGTTATACTTCAAACAGGTACTGACGTATTTAGGTTCCTGCTTGTAAAATTGTTGAATCAAAAATTTGCGCAATTTAGCGTAACAGAAATGCAAGATCGTACCTATTGGCGTTGTACTTACCTACTTTTTGCTTGAATTACAGTTCTATTAGTACGTGGCTGGATCTTGAGATGAAATCTTCGAGGAACAAATCTTGGCGTAAAAAAGCCCCGTTAATAAATGAATATAAAGACTAAGTAGAGCTTTTAACGTATAATTGACATCTAGATATTGGCACAGAATCCATACTAATATTATAAATACGAAAGTTGTCTGTCTGTCTGGCTGCTACGCTTTCAGGGCCCATCTGTTCAACCGATTTGTACAGGGATAGGTTCCTGGGGAAGGACATAGACATCCCGCGGAAATCAAAAAACTTAATTCACGCGGACGAAGTCGCGGGCATCATCATACTTCATACTAATATTATAAATGCGAAAGTGTGTTTGTTTGTTGGTTAATGGTGTGTCCTACAATCACGGTGCAACGGAGTAACGGATCGACGTGATTTTTTGCATGGTTATATAGTTGAGGACCTGGAGAGTGACATAGGCTACTTTTTATCCCGGAAAATTGAGGAGTTCCCGTGGGAATTCAAATAACTTAAACCACGCGGACCAGCAGGCCTAGCATGCGCACAAGTAGACGAGATATCTCGCGACGAGAGAGAGAGAGATGTTCTTCTTCTTCTTCTTCTCTCCCTGGGCTTTTCCGCACTTAAGCAAAGCTGCCCGTTGTGCGTGAGACCTCTGGTGCGACTCCCCGCCGGTTCATTCCAGCCAGCCGAGCTCACTCCAGAATCCAAGCAGGCCGCCCAGGTCGGCGAGGACTTCCGGGAGTGTTGCTGGGGAGCCAATGTATGCTTCTCGTTGAGTGGATACAGCACTACACTCAAGTAGTACGTGTCTTGGTGTCTCCTCGCTCTCCATGCAGGCTCTGCACAGAGGGCTGTCGGTTATACCTAGAACATATAAGTGTTTGTTAAGTGGACAGTGTCCTGTTATCATGCCTACAGCCGTTCTGAGTTTAGCTCTGTTTAAATTCAGTAGTTTCTTTGTTAGGCGTTGGTTTGGGCTGGGTATAGCCTCTTTTGTTTGTCTGCAAATGGTGGTGTTTGCCCATAATTCGGCATGTGTACCTACTGTTTGTTGTTTTAACCAAGTCTTGTACTCACTGAATGGTATTGGGACGATCGGTTCAGGTCCCATTACCTTCAGGTTTGAGGCTCGTCGAGCAAGTTCGTCGGCTGCGTCATTGCCTGTGTTACCGCTGTGACCTTTTACCCAGCTGAGTGATACCCTGTTTGTTTTTGTTAGTGTTTGTAGTGTGTTGTGGCAATCCAAAACGAGCTTTGATGAAGTCGTGCTTTTGGCTAATGCTCGCAGGATTGCCTGACTGTCACTATGAATGTTAATATGAAAGTTTGTTACCTGTCTGTCGGCCATAGCCATGGCCGCCGCAGTAATGCCGACGCACTCCGCTTGAAAAACAGAGTTATTCTTACCGAGCGCGCGAGCGATATGTATGTTTAGTTCGGGACAGTGCACTCCTGCCCCAGTGCCGTGGTTGGTTTTTGACCCGTCTGTGAAAACATCTATCGTGTCTATAGTAGTTTTGTGTGTTTCGGTCTCTGAGATGTTGATCTCATAGTCTTTCTCGATTATGTGTTCCTTCTGTGTCTTGTCACAGATCCATCCTAACATTGGACACTTCATGTTTTCACCTGACAGTATCCGGGTATGTGTTGTGTTTATATCTCTCCACAGCCCATAAGTCTTAATCCTTAGCGCTGCGAGGGTAGCTTCTTCTTTTATGTGAAGATGTAGGGGAGGGATTCCCAGTATTACCTCTAAGGCATCTGTTGGAGTGGTGTTCATGCAGCTAGTAATCGCTAGGCATGCTTGTCTTTGAGAGAGATGTTATCGTGGCCGGCAAATTTTGCACAAAATCCGGTATATTACGAGAAAAAAATAGTCGGCATGTAAAGGTTTGTGGAGAAAAACCGATAAGAAATATTACTCTTATCTCTACTTTTGACGTAACGAGACAAGTCATATGTGTTACCATGTTAGCTTCAGCAGATAAATAGAGACGGGTAGACCTAATTTTGCTCGTTGTGCGCATGCTAGCCCTACAAGTCGCGGGCATCAGCTAGTCTAGTAATAAATAAAAGTAGGTTATTGTAGATTTTCCTTCTTTACCATTTTTTGCATACATTACTTAGTAAATTGTGTATAAATAAAGGGATTTAAAACAAACGGGGACAACTAGTGTATAATCTCAACATAATATTATTTACCTATATTATTAAAGGTTAAAATGAGATAGATACGACGAACTAATATATGTACTAATTAGTCTGCTGCTGAGCCTAAAACTTTAAATTTTGCATAATATACAGCTAAGTAGGTACTTACACCTACAGAGCTAATTAAAAAATACTACTGATTAAACTTTTAAGGGTAGCTTCCGTAAATAATACCTACTGCACAACTTTACTTTGTCGATGTTTGGAAATTCTTATGAGTTTAAAGTTTTCACAGAAAAATAAAAATAATTGATTTAGCTGCTCTAGAATGGCATTAGACCTACTCTACAATACCTACGCGTGGAATTGGTGTCTGCTACTGTCTGTCTGTCTGAATTGGCGAATATTTAAAAGATTTTTTTAAAGAAAAGTTTTTCAGTGCTATACATAGAAAAGTTACCACTACCAGGTTAGTCAAAAGTCAAAGTCAAATAACGTTTATTCAATTAAGGTAGGTATACTACACTTATTGACGTCGAGTTATTTATGTCACCGTAAGATTGTAAAAACCGTTAGATTATAATCTAACTCGCGAAATTGTAAACTGTCGAATGATTACAATATAACGGATTATTTTTCGATAGATTGTAATCTGTTAGGTTTATAAACCCGATAGAATCAAGTATTCTATCGGGAGAATTATTATTTATATCGAATCCTAACCTAACCTACAAGAAAGAGACAAGAAAACGTAAATACAATGAATATTTCAAAAATTGACACTTAAAACATTGAACGGTTCACAATCTTTCGAATGTTTACAATCTATCGAAAAAAAGGTTAGGTTACAATCTTAGGTTTAGGTTACAATCTTACGGTTGTTACAATCTTACGGTGAGATTTATGAAATATAATGGTGATAATCAGTAACGGTATCTTCAAATTAAAGCTACGAGGGTTCCAAACGCGCCCTGGTCTGAGAAGAGCCCTCAACAAACTCAACCGGGTTTTTTTTTTCATTATCACCAGTTCACAAATCATCTTAACTAAGGAACTATCAAAGCCAATAGATCAAATCATTGCCAAGCAAGGTTATTATTGTAATACCTAACTTAACAAGCCATAAATTGTGTAAGAAAATCGTAATCGTAAACGTTTGTCAAACGTATAATTCGAACTATTTAAGGAGTTCATAGATGCCTGCTTGACAAAAAGCAATATATGAACTCCCTAAACTGTTCGAGTAAAACGTTTGCTCTCAGATGATAACGATTTGCTTACATATTTGGAGCGGTAATGGGTCCGGGATTTTCGCACTTAAATCACGCGGAAACATTCGCGAATTTTTTTTGAATAAATATAAGTAAATCTCTTTTAATAATTACACTTAATATTATTGTTTAATTACCTATTATGAGAATTAAGATAGCAGTATCATTGACAAACAGTAAAAACACAATTAGATTAGGTACTTCAGCATCACATTGCAACTGCTCGTCTCATTTTAGGATTCCCTAGTAATAGTAGAAGTTTTTATTTAAGAAGAGATAATTCTTGAAGATGAAAAGCAAGAGCTAACGTTCGATTCCCTGTAGGTATGATTTCGTAATTTCTATGGGTTAGAAAATGTCATCAAGTAATTTAGGATACCTGGGTAGGTAAGTCTAGGTATTGGTACTTAGTTACAAAATAAAATATTCTCAAGAGAGAATTTCGGCCACCCAGGTTGCTAGGGTATAGGCTACTTTAATCCCGGAAATTTAAAGAGTTCCCACGGGAATCGAAAAACCTTAGGTACAGGTGCACTCTTTATTTTTAACCGAATTCCAAAAAGGAGGAGGTTCTCAATTCGGCGCGTTTTTTTTGTAATGTATGTCGGTGCATATCTCCGTGGTTTCTGAACCGATTTGAATTTTTTTTCTATCAGACGTTAGAGGAAGCTCTCGAGGTGGTCCCATAAAAAATTCGGACTCCAGATCCTCAACCCTGACACTAAAAAGTTAAAAATAAAAATTCTTTCCAAAAACCGACTTCCAAAGCCACTGTAAAGTGAAAAATAATTTTGATTTCTACACACAATGTTGAAGTCGGGGGGGTATCACAAAGATAAGCAAAGTTGAGGCATCAGGCTCGCCCGACTTCAACATAGCGTGTAGAAATCAAAATTATTTTTCACTTTACAGTGGCATTGGTTTTTTTGGGAAGAATTTTTATCTTACTCTCAGACTGTGGAGACGAATATTCGACTCGACTGAAGAGAGATCAGGCACAGAACCAACGGCTTTTTGTGTGCATCTACCTACGTATCAAAAATTTTGTCAACAGGGCAAGGTTGGTTTTTGGTAAGTATCTGGTTACGCCCGTTGTAAAAACCGGTTGTTGCCGTAAATGTTAAGTATAATGTGAGTCGGTCACCGCACCCTTTTAACTCAGAAATTATAGCCCTCTGTAGAGTGTAGATCATTAACTCTGTGATTGAGAGGGTGTTTTCTATTTTCGGCCATAAGAAACTTGGAAATAAAAATAAGTAGGTAGTTAATAAGTAGGTATTATACCTACGTGAGACCTTCGTGCGGTTGGAGTATTTGATTTTACAGTCAACAAAATATTTTTATCTTAATACCTAGTAACTCTGATGATGTAGGTACGTAAGTAAATAAGTAGCTGACGCCCGCGACTTCGTCCGCTTAGAATATTTTTTTTAATTCCCGCGGGAACTCCTTAATTTTCCGGGATAAAAAGTAGCCTAGGTATGTTACACGACTCGCAAAAAATCACGTCGATCTGTTGCTCTTTTCCGGTATGATACAGCGGAAAGACATATACTTTTTACATGATAGGTATAGGTAAGAAACACAGTTAAGCATTATTATTTTTATTAAGTAGGCACTTAAGGACTATGTAGGGCTATGTATTTACGTGGCCATGTAGAATGTAACACCTTCAACTTTTAGAATCGCGATATCTTAGGAGTGGTGATTGTTGGGAAAAAATGTACCTATCAGATCCTTTTTAGGGTTCCGTGCCTCAAAAGGAAAAAACTGAACCCTTATAGGATCACTTTGTTGTCCGTCCGTATGTGTGACAAGACCCTTTTTCTCAGGAATGCATGGAGGTATCAAGCTGAAATTTATATCAAATTCTCAGGTCTAGTGTCCCTTGGAGCTTGAAAAAATCAAATTTCTAAGCCAACACAATCAAAAGATACAGCCGTTTATGCTGCAAATTTCGACACTCGCAAGGGAATCAAAACCTATGGGGTACTTTCCGTGAACTCAAAATCTTGAAATTTGGTACGAAGCAACGTCTTATAGCACAGATAAAGGAAAAATTGCGAAAAGCATAAATTTTTAGTTACATCATATAATAAAAATATTTTTAATAATTCTAAACTTACTACCCCTTTCCGCATTGAACGCATAGAGGTATAAAATTGAAATTAAAATAGATCAGTGGAATAAAAATACTATAACTTTTACTTATATACCTACAGGTTTGTACGGAACCCTCGGTGCGCGAGTCCGACTCGCACTTGGCCGTTTTTTTGTAATTTAAGCGGTATAATTTTAAGTATTATTCTTTGATATTTTAGTAGACGTATATTTTATACCTCGCTATTAGATGATCTTACTACCTACTTAATAATAATTAATGTCGCGTGGATTTAGGTGTTTAAATATCCTGTGGGAACTCATTAATTTTCCGGGAAAAAAGCTATGAAGAAAGCCTATGCCCCGGGATGCAGATTTTGTGCAAAATTATTTTTGTACTTGGTGTACATACCTAACAAGTTTCGTCAAAATCGATTGAACAGAAGGTCCGTGAAAACTGAAAAGTGAAAACCTATAGCAGACAGGCAGCATCATTTTCGCATTAATAATACCTATTACCTACTTATTCATTTTAGTAGTTCATCCAAGAATTTCGTCCCATAGACAAATTCTTTGTGTAGATTAATTGATAATAGTTATGTACAATTAGATTTAGGATTACATTGCAATGCAATTTAGATTATTATGAATGTTATGTTATGTAAAGAATATAAAAAGATATTTTATATTTTATTTTTATATTTATGAACTTAGGAACATGGTTTGTTTACTTATATAAAATGAGACGATATCTTCCGATAGACAACTTTGAAGGTACCTATGTGTATTAAGTAATTAACTAATCTAAGTTATTAAATATTTACAGATCGTTTAAGTCGCTTTATTATATAATCACATAAATTTATAAGATAATAGGCAAATAAATAGATAGGTAGGTATTTATTCATTAGCAGCTTACAAAAAATACAACAAAAATATTGTCATCTAGCAATTAATTGTAGTTTGTAAAACATAAATGTATTTATTTATCTTCTTTTAAATAAAAATTAAACCTACATAAATACTTATTTAAGTAAATACCAACCTTATAGGTACTTTTATTACTTAGATATACATGTCACCGTAAAATTGCAAAAACCGTCAGATTGCAATCCAATTTTTCTCGATAGATTGTAAACTGTCGACAGATTGTGAACCGTTCAATGTTCTGAGTGTCAATTTTTGAAATATTCATTGTATTTACGTTTTCTTGTAGGTTAGGTTAAGGTTCGAACTCCGACATAAACAATCAGGTAGTGGCCGGCCGCACGGTGTAGGTTCTATCGGGTAAAAATACCTAACATCTGTTAGGTACAATCTACCGAAAAATAATGCGTTAAATTATTGTAATCTTTCGACAGTTCACAATCTCGCTAGATAGATTACAATCTAACGGTTTTCACAATCTTACGGTACATCATCACTTACCATCAGGTGAGATCGCAGTCAAGAGCTAACTTGTAGTGGATAGAAAAAAAACATATTGTTTGCCACCCCCTATAGGTAAGCCGTAAGGCCTTTATACCTGTACCTACTACCTACCCACGCTTTCACTGTCCACAACGCATCAAACTCTCGTGATTTAGGTAGGTATATAATAGTGTATAACAATGCGTATAGAGCAAAGGAAGGAGTTACTTTACTAACAATGTAGGTACTATGTAGATACATAGACATACTAACTCTATAATATGCAGCTTAGTATCTAATAATATTGCAATATCAATATTCAATACAAAATTCAGTAATAAATTTAAAATCATAAAATTAGGATAAAAGAGTCGTGATAAATATTTATTTTATTCATCGCATAATTTTATGAGTGTAGTTTTTCAGGCACCTATTATAATGTAGAGGTCATCTACTTATTTATTTATAGATCTGTGGAATGCTCACTACATTATCAATAACATGCAACTTATTTGGTTTTCATACTAAGACGAGCTTGACATGACAACCTTGTTTGATATTAAATATATTATTAAATACTAGCTGATGCCCGCGACTTCGTCCGCGTGGAATATGTTTTTTTGATTCCCACGGGAACTTCTTAATTTTCCGGGATAAAAAGTAGCCTATGTCACTCTCCAGGTCCTCAACTATACCCATGCCAAAAATCACGTCGATCCGTTGCTCCGTTGCGGCGTGATTGAAGGACAAACCAACAAACAAACACACTTTCGCATAATTATAATATTAGTATGATTGTCTTACTCTACAAATAATGCCTACTAGAAGATGGCCGTGGCTTCATCAGAGTGAATTTTGAAAAATCCCGTGTTTATTTTTTGTAAGTAATACCTACTTTTGGGTCGTGAAAGCTTAGCGAAAAGACAGGCCCATACCTATTACCTAGATTCACTTTTTATTAAGTTAGGTTAATCTTTCTACCTATTAGGTATATTATAGATGTAGTGTATATGTAGTCTATCTTATTATAAATTGCAGGACCTAAACTGCCTTGCCACACAACCCGTGATTTCGCAACTCCTATCACCAAAGGTTGTCTGGGAGAGATCGCTTTAGCGATAAGACCGCCTTTGCACGCTGCTATTAGATTAAGCTTCTTTAATATGTACTTTCTGTATGTATGTTTCTTTTGTATTTAGTTGTGTGCAATAAAGAATTAAATAAATAAATAAATAAATATACCTTCTCTATAATGACTGTAGATGTAGGGTACTTAGGTTTATCACGATAACTTGATAACAAAGTTTATAGCATAAATTGATATCTCTATCTATGATTACACGTGACGAATGTTAGTTTAGGGTTTAAAACTTCATACTATCAAGTCAACACATGCCAGTAATTATTATGAGTCTAAATAATAAAAAATTACACAATTGGTACAACAATTTTAAGCGTAGACTCAAGAACTTGCTATACGTTATTTTACATGGTATGCCCGCGACTTTGGCCGCGAGGGATTCCGGATTAGGTTTTTCTTTTTAAATCCCATGGGAACTATCTGGACTTTGAGTTTCCGGTTCAAAAGTTTGATCTATGTTCGCCCCCCAGGATGCGGATTGCGAGTTGACTCTGCGGAAATTTTCCTCAGGATGGGTTCCAAAAGATTGACTGTATCTGTCGCATTTTTATGTACGTAAGTATGGATATTGGATAGGATGGATGGATGGATGCTAACCCTGACTTTCAATCAAAGTTGTATTTTTCTAGTAACGAATAGTCCTCAATGGCGGAAATTCACATAGCGTGTCCATTTTATATATCTGATAGATCTATTTCAGCGTTACGCAAAGCATGATATTTGATACCCAATATGAAATAACATATGACACTACCAACTAAAAACAAATCATACTATACTTACTATATATAATATTATAAATGCGAAAGTCACTTTGTTTGTTGGTTTGTTGGTTTGTTGCTTTGTTGGTTTGTCCTTCAATCACGCCGCAACGGAGCAACGGATTGACGTGATTTTTGGCATGGGTATAGGTGAGGACCTGGAGAGTGACATAGGCTACTTTTTAACCCGGAAAATTAAGGAGTTCCCGCGGGAATAACAAAAAACTTAAACCACGCGGACGAAGTCGCGGGCATCAGCTAGTATAAAATAAGTAGGTATGCTTACTGCTAGTTAGTTTATAAGTATCTGTGATAATAATTAAATTGTTTCACTGATTATAGTGCGCAGTACGCCTATTATTAAAAGCAGGTCGTTAGCCACAGAATCATACTAATATTATAAAAGCGAGAGTCAGTTTGTTTGTTGGTTTGTCCTTCAATCACGCCGCAACGGAGCAACGGATCGACGTGATTTTTGGCATGGTTATATTTGAGGACCTGGAGAGTGACATAGGCTACTTTTTATCCCGGAAAATTAAGGAGTTCCCGCGGGAATCAAAAAAACTTAAACCACGCGGACGGAGTCGCGGGCATCAGCTAGTAAAAGATATTACAATCACAATGTTTTACGCGATAAGGTGATTGATAACTGATAACTGATGTTTTATGATAAGGTGTCATAGGGTGGAGCCAAATCGATATATTATATGGGTTAATAGGTTAGTTATCGAATCGAGATAATAATACATTAATAATGTTAACTCGGTCGGTAACTATATATGGTTATAATTAATATAATAAGTCTATGGTTATAATACTTTGGCCATTCTGAATCTTGCCTTCTAGTTCTTACAGAATCAATGTACCTACTTATTAATGTGAAATAGAGATTTTCTCTACAGTGTCTCAGTACATGTGTAATTTCTGAGATAGCTTGACAGGTAACGTTGACAGGTAAGCGCGTATACACAGACAGACAAACTCAAGTCTATGGACAAACTTATAGGTAGGAACTTTATTTAAATACTAGCCGATGCCCGCGATTTCGTCCGCGTGGATTGAGGATTTTTGGTTCCCCCGGGAACTCATTACTTGCAAACATCCATCCATCCATCCATCCATCCCAACTTTCGCATTTATAATAGTAGTATAGATTTAAAAAAAAAAATTGCAAGGATTAAAATGTTCATGGTTAAAACTAAAACCATACTTAGACTAAAATTGTACCTACGTCGTTTGCTCAGATAAAAATATAAAAAATAACAGAAGATAATATTATGTTTAATATAATGAATCATGGAAATACAGACTCGTTATCGTCGTTTCAACCGATAGACGTCCAGCGTCCTCTACTGGACGAAGGTTCCCTGCAATAGAATCTCCATTCTCCACAGTCAAAGGAAAGTGCCGCTCGCTTTTGCGTTGTAGGTAATTACTAAAACTGGGCTTTCAACGGATTCCGCTGCTCCTCGTATGAGAGTTGAGATCCACAGGTGCGTTCACCATGCGTCCACCTAGATTCCTAGAGTTTCTCTTCTACGGTCTTCCAACGCTACGCTTTCCGGTACGGGCCGCCATAAAAAGATCTTGAACTAGAGATTGAAATTAATACATAAAAACTAAAAAGGACTTAAAATCGTGTTTATAACCGGAAAAAGATTATAATAAGTATTTTGTTTTACGTGAAAGTAACACTTGTCTTATTTACCAACTAGCGGACGCCCGCGACTTCGTTCGCGTGGCATATAAGTTTTTTAATTCCCATTCCTTAATTTTCCGGGATAAAAAGAACCCATGACAACAAACACGTCGATCCGTTGCCTTGTTGCGGCGTGATTGAAGGACTATTTAACTTCCTTTGAGATAGAATTTAAAAAAACTGTGAATTATGTATTTCATAATTTAAACCGGTAGCCCAAATACCAAGTTTCATGGCTATAACTTGAAAAACGCCGGCCTTTTACACCAACTTACAACCCCTATTTTACCCGTTTGGGGGTAGAATTTTGAAAAACTGTTACACACTTACTTCTTTATATTATACCGATAGCCAAAATACCAAGTTTCGTTGTTATAACTTGAGAAATATCTTGAGAGATGAAGGACTTTCATATAAACTTTCATCCCCTATTTCACCCCTTCGGAGGTAGAATTTTCAAAAACTGTGAATCACGTATTTCTTTATTTTTTACCTATAGGTGAGGTCATATACCAAGTTTCATGGATATAACTTGAGAAATGACGGACTTTCATACAAACTTTCAACCCCTATTTCACCCCCTTAGGGGTGGAATTTTGAAAAATCCTTCCTTAGTGAGCGCCTACGTCACCAAAGGAAGCTACTGTCAAAATTTCAAGTCTCTAACCCTAGCGGTTTAGGCTGTGCGTTGATATATAAGTCAGACAGTCAATCAGTCAGTCAGGACTTTGAATTTTATATAATATATAGATGATTAGGAATTTGCTATAATACTCGTAGAACCAATATTAAACACTAATTACTTGTTGCTTGTTAGTTATGAAATTATTGTTTATAAATAGTCTAATTTTGTTAATGACGTCACTTCAATTTAAGGACTAACGTTCAGTTAATGACCTTGTGTTATCATATATATCTTAATAGATACTTACTTGTAATTCAACTGTTATACGAGCCGGTCGTAATCCAGATTGTTCTTAAATGTCTAAGAAAAAAAGTGCGTTAAAATTAGGTTTATTTTATAATATATTGAAATTAATGAATCGATTAGTGAAAAGGAAGAAGAAAATCACAAGTGTCGTTGTTATAGGAAAGGTTAGATTTTTAAGCATGATTTTAGAGTCTTTCTTGACTCTTGACTCGTGAAAAAAATGCATACCTGTGCAAGTTTTTTAATAACACCGGTTGTACCTAAAAATAAAATATTAAGAGAAATATATTTATTATATTAAAGTATATTATATTTATATAAATAAATAAATGTGGAAATTAAAAAAATAAATTATTTTTTAGTTTCACAAAGTTGTAAAAGGAATTTGAATTTGATGACGTACAAGGCGTTTTCCAAGCTTTCAAATTCGTCAAAAAGATCATTCACAGTTTTAAAAGGGGTCTATTATTTACCCAATACGGATGTTGACCCTAACAAGACTGACTCACAATAACCATCTTTTATTTTAATTATTTCAGGTAGCAAAAGGCGAAATGGCGTTGATCACAGAAGGGATCGATCTAGAGAAGGAGTATTCACCAAGCAGGTGGTCTCAGAGGTTTTCATCTGCGCAAGAAGTTTTACAGCATCACGTTAACTTCATTACTGCAGGTTCGTATTTTTTCTGCGTCCCTGATACAATGTTTGAGTTAAACTAAGTAGATAGTCTAGGTTCCTATAATTTAGCAACGTAGGACAGGACTATTGGTGAGTAGGTAGATACATATATATAGATGAATGACTTTAGTTCCTAATGAAGGAACCAGAAGTTTAATTTGCTATAATCCGCGACAAAAGGAAGATCTATGTGGTTCAGTGATTTTTTCTATTTAAATTTTTATTTTATTTTATTTAAATAATATTATATGTTATAAAATATTATTTATACATATATATATATATATATATATTTTCGTACCACTTGCTCAAAAAAGTGACATTCTATTCCACAAAAAGCGAATATAACAATAGTCATTTTTAATCTGTTAAAAACAGGGAAAGAAAATTGTACTGAATTCCTCTAAGTCTAGGGGGAGAATGTGATTTAAATTTGGAATACTTACCGAAATTAATACTGAACTACATCTGTGTTTACACCATTGAGTTTGTATATATAAAGCATTAAACATCCTTTTGAAAAAGGAATACGCATTTATCATGCAGTTATGATTATGAAAAAAATTACGAAAACCGACGAGGCCGTATGAGCTTGATGCCTTTGCTTTTCCGACAAAAAAATATTAGTCTAGGAATTTGCCGCGTTTTTGGTTTCTTCAAATACATAAACGTTAAGTTTATTTTAATTTATTTTTAAAAATAAGTTGATGTTCTAAACAGTTCCTCAGACGCAAGAACAGAGAAATACTCAAATCAACTCATCAACAATAAATGTACCAAACAAAAATGTAACTCTCTCTCTATCAATAATTGGACCAATGTTTCGAATGTTAACTTTTACTTTTAATTGTCATTATTTTTAATAAATGCTTATCTCATATTATTATTGTGTTAATTTTTTCGCAAAGGGTACGAAAAGTAGAGTATTTTCCTCGGTGATAAAGCTGTCTTAGTCTTGGGTGAACTTAAATCCCTCGCTACACTCAGGACTCGTCTAAAATCCCTCGCTTCGCTCGTGATTTAAGTTTTTAACACCCTCGCTACGCTCGGGAGTAAACCTCGAGTCCTTCGTTACGCTCGCGATTTAAATCGTCACCCGCGACAGAAGACACTGCTTTATCCCCTTGGTTAATAATCTACTATTATTTATATATATATATATATATATAATAAGTTAAAAAAAACAAAAAAAAAATTAAATAAAAAATATATAAATATAGGAACCAGAACCAGAAGTTTAATTTGCTATAATTCGCGACAAAAGGTGTCGCGGATTATAGCAAATTAAACTTCTGGTTCCTTCATTATGATGGACTTCCGCAAAGTAACGCCATGCCTCTATCCAATATTTAGTTCCTAGTTTATACCTACGTTCTTCACAACTCCCATGCAACTAGATTTTTAAACACGAATTGTGGCCCTGGGACGTTTGTGCCGTCATTGAAAATACAATAGATACGATTTTCGTGATTACTGTCTCAAATAGAAAGATTTCTGTCGCATTATGTGAGAAACAAACAATGAAATCAACTGATACTAATTGTAGATAGGAACTATTTACTTGTAGATATGGATTTCGTGTTATGATAATTCCATTGCCGATTAGAGTGCGTGCGCGTTTACGTAAGAACAGCTGCTGCGTACATGTACTCAATTACTTAGATAGCTGCAAAATAACTACATGCTTGTCTATTGCCTAATTATATTTTACTTAATGCATTGATATATTTTTTGGTATAATATTTCTTTTAAATAAATAAGTGATGACCTCCGTGGCGCATTGTGTAGCGCTGTTGTCTTAACGAGCGGAGGTCCCGGGTTCGATCCCCGGCAGGGTCAATTTGAGAATTTATAATTTCTGAATTTTCCCTGGTCTGGCCTGGTGGGAGGCTTCGGCCGTGGCTAGATACCACCCTACCGGCAAAGACTACGCCAAGCGATTTAGCGTTCCGGTACGATGCCGTGTAGAAACCGAATAGGGGTGTATGGGTTTAATATTTAAACTGTCATGCCCCTAACAGGTTAGCCCGCTATCATCTTAGACTGAATCATCACTTACCATCAGGTGAGATCGCAGTCAAGGACTAACTTGTAATGGATAAAAAAATACAAAAATACTTACATAATTTCTGAACAAGTTTAGGCTACAATAAAAGGAACTTTCTTTACCAAGTTTACTCGGTTGAATCCAGACCGTGTGAATTCAATATTAAAGGTGTCAAAGTGAGCCATTATTTAAGCTTTTAATTCTTTCTTTTTTAATTATCCACAAACTTTATTCTGTTTCTTTGCAGCAAGTGAAGCTGCGGTCAACAATGTGCCTCACAAATTGGAGATCGAGTACGGGTGTACTCCGGGACAAAAGCTGGACATATTGGGCACAGATCTACCTGATGGTAAGAACAATATAGGTACTAAGAAACAACGTCCCATTTATATAACGTAATTTTTAACCGACTTCCAAAAAAGGAGGAGGTTCTCAATTCGACGCGTTTTTTTTAAAATGTAGGTTTGTCGGTTCATATGTCCCTGGTTTCTAAACCGGTTTGATTTTTTTTTCTATCAGTCGTTAGAGGAAGCTCTCGAGGTGGTCCCATAAAAAATTCTGACTCCAAATCCTCAACCCTGACACTAAAAAGCTAAAAATAAAAATTCTTTCCAAAAAACCGACTCCCAACGCCACTGTAAAGTACAAAATAATTTTGATTTCTACCCACTATGTTGAAGTCGGACGAGTCTGATGCTTCAAGGATAAACAAAGTTGAATCATCAGACTCGCCCGACTTCAACATAGTGGGTAGAAATCAAAATTATTTAATACTTTACAGTGGCGTTGGAAGTCGGTTTTTTGGAAAGTTTTTTTTGTGATTGGCTACAATTGTATTCCTACTCTACCACCTAAGCTTGACAGGTGATAGGACGATTGTAATCACCTCTGGGGCCTTAATACGTAAAGATGATAAGTAGAGTGTAACGCAATCACCTCTGATTCTCCTTCACTTCATTATCCTTTTCTCTTCCGCTATTAGTCAATATCCATTGTCGTAGTAAGAATACCAAGAAGCAAGTTTTACATAGGGCTACTGATTGCCTGACAGAAAACCTGACTTGTCTAAAATTAACAGTTAAAGCACAATAGCATATTATACCTATTCTGTGGGAGGTGTAGCTTAGCCTTGCTTTACTAACCTATCCGCTAAGCTATCTCAAGTCTCAACGTAACTCAGTAATAGGTACTTATCTTTGTTTTCTTTTTGCAAGATAGGCTTGCGCTTGACGACAATCATGCTTGGTGCAAAGCAATTATAAGGTCTAGGAATTGGAACGCGCTTGCCTAGAAGATGCCTATTCACTCTCGCCTTGAAGGTACTTAAGTTATAAGTTGCAGGAAACACGTGCGCTGGGAGGGTGTTCCACACCCTAGCGTTTCGTATCAGAAACGTCGAGCAAAAACGCTTTGTGCAAGCAAACCTTAGCTAACCTTCTATGTTAGCTAGCTTAGCGGTGAAATAGCTTAGCCGCAGCCTTAGCTTAGACGGTTGAATGAAATGTAACCAAAAGCAACTATTTTTATGCAATGTAAAAAACGAAGGTTGCGAAACTTCTTGAATGGCGTTATTTGATCCAATTTGCATTGGATAATTATTAATGCTTTTGAAACCCGAGTCCGATGTCATGTGTTATATCATTATGTGGATTTCATAAAAAAATTATCAAAGAATACCAACGAATAGCTACCTATAGCATAGAGCTTCATTAGATAGATAGGTATGTTTTTATTATATCAGATTAGGTTGATTCTAGATCAAAAATGACGAAAGACTGAGATTCGAAAGACGAAAGCTGCAGACATTAAATAATTTACCAATTAGTTGTATAAAGTATATAGTACACTGTATAAAGACCAATTTAAGATTATTTAAAAATACCTATGTATCATTCTATAATATTCTAAATGCGAAAGTATGTTTGTTTGTTGCATGGGTACGTATAGTTGAGGACCTGGAAAGTGACAGCTTCTTTTTATCTCGGAAGAATTAGAAGTTCCGGTGGGAATTAACAAAATCATTACATGCGGACAAAGTGGCGGGCATCAGCTAGTATAATATAATCTAGACTGTACCTAGCTGTAAATTAGCAAATAGGCACACAGAATATAATTATTCTTATTGCTGCGTCTTAGGTAATTATTGATATTTTTTCCTTATCGTATTAAAATTAATTGGTCAAGCGCGAGTCGGACTCGCACATCTATAGGGTTTCGTACCTACCATGGTATAAGTTTATTGTATACCCCTTTAATTTGTAACGTTATTTTATTTCCATTATTAGTTGTTACAGCAGCTAAAGTAAGTAGGTATTACCTACAACCCCCCAAAAATTAAAAAGGTGTTGGCACCCTTTGGGTACGTTACACTTAAGACAATCTTTGTCTCCGATATTTTGTAAAAGTAAGTAGTTTGAAGATTAACCAAAATAAGTTAAAAAAAAATATTTTAACGATTCATATAAATTGCAGAAAAATAAACATGTTTTTACATTATTCAAGTTATTTATATCAACCTGTATACATAATATGCTTCGGCGTTCCTCGATTCACAAAACCAGTTTGGCGTTATCTGTAGTCTTGCGCGATACGATGTTACAGCTTACTCGGTGCTCGAATGTAGCCGGGCGCTACATTCTAATGTGCTAATTATCTACCCCCTTTTTTGCTTAGTATAGTTATGTTTTAAGTATTATGTTATGTGATGTTTTAGGTATTGATTTCTTGTATATGTCACCGTAAAATTGTAAAAAACGTTAGATTGTAATCTGACGCTTTTTATCTCGTTAGATTGTAAACTGTCCAAAAGATTGCGAACCGTAACAACTGCTTACAATTTAACGCATTACCAGATTATTTATGTCGAACCCTAACCTATAACCTCCAAGAAATCGTAAATACAAGGAATATTTCAAAAATGACATTCAGAACATTGAACGTTTTACAATCTGTCTACAGTTTACAATCTATCGAGATAAAAAGCGTTAGATTGCAATCGGACGGTTTCCACAATCTGACGGAGACATATATAAGTTCTTTTTATATATTAATTGAAGAGGAATGTGCAACGTCCAGATAAACTCACGAGAGTTTAAGGACGTGAAGCTGTAATTTGTAATTGAATAAAGATTCAATAAAAAAGTAAATCTATATAATATGGAACTATAGTAGGTGTGTGCATATGTTCTGCTAGAAAAGAATTAAAGCTTATGCAGAAGATGCCTATTCACTCTTGATCTGAAGGTATTTTTAGAAGGAAACACTAGTTATCCACATAATTATTATTTATTAATTTAGCAATTTACACGATTATGGCAGTCAGCGCCATCTGCCAAAGATTAATATGTAAGGCAATTACAGAGTACCATAGACCAGTAGTACCATAGACTGGACTAAGCAGAGCCGTAGAGTACAAAATTATTGTCTCTTTCAGACTGAGCCTAACAGTACATACCAACCTATATTAAAAGTTGGTATATACATATTTAATAAAGAGAAGCTGAAGATAATTAATAATTAATTTTGCAAGCATTCCAAGCAAAATAGTTTAGTAGGATGATTTTTATTTGATACTGGTTGATGTGCTGTGAGTTGTGATCAGACAAAAGGCCATCGGAATATTTATTTTCGAATGAAACCGTGCAATTGCACTCTGCACGTATTTTGTCTTGATGGCATTTAAACTCCATGGCATAACTCACTGTACACAGGATTACGTCCTAATGTAGGATTACGGACTTTAAATATTAAGGCTTCAGTAGGTAGATTGAACCAATAAATTCGACAAGTGCTAGCAAATGAGTCAATGCAGTTTCGAAATTGGGTCAATGGCTTTTGATTTTTGTATGAATATTGGAAACCCGCAAAAGTCGGCAAGCCAGCGCTAACGAGTTACGGCATTTATGTATGCCAATTAACCCTCTAGATGTTATTTTTTTATTTAAATCATCGTGTGCTTATCCCGCACTAGTCTGCAAGGTTTAGTTGCATCTGACGCATTGCACCTGAGTGCCTAGTGGGAGATTTTCTTCTCATTCGATTGCTTTTGTATGGAATTGTGAAGCGCTTGACAGCTTTATCAATTAAACGTACAGTATGTCAAACATACAACATATAGTAGATTATGTCCTTTAAAAAATAAAACAAAATCTAGTCTTGGGAAATGCGCTGTCATGCAATTGAGGCCTTAGTTATACTTTTATTATAACTTCATTCTTTTTTTTCAGACTCCCCTGTCCTAGTTTTCATCCACGGGGGTTACTGGCAGATGCTATCTCGCGAGCACTCCCGCTACCTCGCCCAGCCTCTGCACCGGTTTAGGATCAAGACAATAGTCGTGGGCTACGACCTGTGCCCTGTCGCGACCCTGCCTGAAATCCTCAACCAAATACAGCATGCTGCTCGATTCGTCTTTGAATACGCAGAAAAGATGGGCTCAAGGTATTTTTATTTAACTTTCATCCATACTAATACTATAAATGTAAAAGTTTGTCTGTCTGCTACGCTTTCACGGCCCATCCTCTAACCGAATTTGACGAAATTTGGTACAAAGATATTATATTGCGTACCGGGAAAGAATGTCTGGGCTACTTTCATCCCGGAAAATCAAAGAGTTTTCAGTTTCCACAAGATTTTTCAAAAACCTAAATATACCTACGGCGGTCGCGAGTCGCGACGTCGCGCGTGGGTTATAGTTTGATAAAATAATTCAAAGGCCTATAAAAGAGCATACTCATGAATTTTTGTAATAAATATTTTCATGCCTCGAAAATTAACATTCGCCTTCCCCTTCAACTAATATAGTACAAGCTAAATAATATACTTCACCATTGATTTATTGGTGTCATGGCAGGAAGGTAGGTATCTCCCCTTTACGCACAGGTAAATAAAATAATCAAGTATTGATTTAGTATCACTCTATTGGCTCCACCTTCCACGGCACTAAGAAAAGAGGTACTTACCTAATATCTAAATTAAAATGCAATTTTGTTAGTTTCGTTTTTTGTTGTGTTGTTTTTATTTATTTAAATTAACTGCGATTTATGTGAAACAAAATGAGTTTTATTTTCTTAATATTATATTGTATCATGCAATATAGTATTAAGAATAACACCAAACCTACTACCTACCATACAATTTGTATGGTAGGTAGTAGGTACCTATTGTGTCAAAAAATCATGCAACGAATACAAAAATTAATTTAACGCGAGTCATTGTGTATGAATCAGTTGTATGAAATCAAACAATATACCTACCTACCTAACTTTATGGTCGTCAATCTTTATGATCCATACTAATACGTATTATAAATGCGAAAGTGTGTCTGTCTGTCTGTCTGCTACGCTTTCACGGCCCATCTGTTCAACCGATTTTGATGAAATTTGGTACAGGGATAGGTTGTATCCCGGGAAGGACATAGGTTACTTTTTATCCCAGAAAAATCAAGAGTTCCCGCGGGAATAAAAAAAAAATATCTCTTCAACCGATTTTGATGAAATTTGGTATAGGGATAGGTTGTATCCCCGGGAAGGACATAGGCTGCTTTTTATCCCGGAAAACTCAAGAGTTCCCGCGGGAATCAAAAAAACTTAATCCACGCGGACGAAGTCGCGGGAATCATCTAGTATTAAATATTTATCATTATAGTTCGCAATTACATTGTTATCTATCACTGGCTTTTAATTTCAGTACATTACACTCGACACAAGGACAATTACCCATTGTTTTTTTTTCAAGGCTGTACATACGAGTAGGTATATGTAACTGTCTATGTCGAGCTATTTGCTTTGGGGAATGATGCTATATAGTCTATGATTCGTGTTGTGCATGCTTAGAAACAGCAGTAGGTACTATGTATCATCATTAACCTTCTTTAGAACTGTTAACGAGTTTTTGAAAGAGGTAAAGACAACAGAGAAGTATTATTAAATCTGTTGACAATCCCTCAATCTTTTGCCAATATTCCCTGCGCTTATGCGTAACTTTTGTATCAATTCTAGTAAAAAGCTGAAACTGAGGTATCTTTCTTTCTATGGCAAAAGAGTAATGTTAACGATTATTAGAATCGATCGAACGAGGATGCATAGTGAACGATAATACTCAAGTCCATCAATGAATTATTTTCTTATTTACCTCTCGATTTTACCAGGAAAATAATTGCAATATGGCCCCGCTTATAGGTAATTAAAATCGAGAGTAATTTTATTATAAGCAAACAATTAAAATTCTATAAACGAAATAAGGGATTTATGTAGTTTTAGTAAGAAGTAAAGGTTCCGATTCATTGTATATAGGTATAGGTAGGTACTATACTAACGTCTAACTAGACCTTTGCCTTCGAATCACTGGTTTTATAGATCGGTAGACGTCTTTTACCGTAAACTATCGGTAGGCGGTCCTTTGGTTATTCCTTAATCAGCATCAAACGCCACCAAAAATTACGAGTTACCTACGATATGGGTAATGGGTATAGGCATAGAAAAAGAGATCTTCTTATAAAGTACCTACCTACCTATGACAAATACCCTCTACATACAGCAGTACAAAAATCTAAATTAATTTGGAGCTAACCGAATTCTGAGGAACATTTTATTTCAGGAGAGTCAGCTGTCACTGAACTTTTATTTAATTTTTCTGGAGTAAGTATAGACATTTCAAAACACGGTTCAATTATCCTCAAACGTTGTAAAATAATTATTTCGTTATCATGATTCATGACAAAGGCATCGTGCCTACTGTAGCCGCAACATTGTTAACACCTTGATGAATCTTGCCTATAAATACCTATAATTAATTGCCATTTGCCAAGATATTGAACAGCAATAATTTAAATTAAAGGTTGTGACCGTTGCTATCAGAAGCTTCACTCAATTTCTCTGCTATTTTCAAACCAAATAAATAGGCAATATTTGTACACCTAAGACAAAATTCAATGATAGTTTTCCTAGATCCTAGTAATGCCCTAATTATGAATTTAGAGGCATACGTAGCGAAACATAAAATGTGCACATAATAGGTAGATATTAATTACATATAGGTAACAATTAAGGCCCTGTGATAGGCAAAACGGAGGTTTTTAAAGCAGTGTATCCAACAAACGGTGACATAATATGCTTGTTAAAACAATTTGCTCTTTTCAAGACCTTAAAGCAGTCATTGACGCATAGCTCAAAACACAACTTATCTCTGCATTGAAATTTCTTTTAAACATACCTACCTCTTAGTTTACCTTTTAAAGCAATTGTTCTGCTTAATGAAACCAATAATTTGTTCTAGAAATATAAGATAAAATTCATATTTCTAAATCAAACACATTGTCGGATCCATTTGTATTGAAAAGTACAAATGTACAAGATAATATATACAAGATAAAGTACAAAATAATTTTTAAAAATGATTTCTTGCATTTTTTGCGACATGCGCTTGCTCGATTTCACCCCCGCGCGCCTGTGTTTCCATCTCGTGAGCTCACAGTGCCTTAATGGATATTAAAAAGTACCTATTCTTGCAACTCCTAAATTAAAAACCAAAAATAATATTTTCAAAAAAAAAAAACTTGAGAGGTGTCAAGGGACACCCGAAGAACGAAGTTTCTTTCGATTAATTAGTGAAGGAATTGTAATAAAATTTACACAGAGAAACACGCGCACGCCGCACGGCCGTCTAGCCCCCTTTCGCAACGCGCGATAAGGAACTCCGTTCCAATAATATCTGGTCGTGTGGTTATAGCCAGATACATTAAAGAACCAATCAACGCCTGATAATGTATGTTCTTCATTTCTTCTTCTGTTTAAACTCTCTCCAATTTTAAACCTGTTCCTATTGGCGTTGAAACCGGCATACATTCGCCCATGTTAAATTTTTCTATTAACTTTTCGATATAGCTCGACTGTTACAACCTCATTTCTCCCCCTACCCATAACCTATAAGACGTATAATATAACTAGCCTATGTAACTATTGAACACATAATTCCTTAAAATTATTTCGCCTTTTTTATTTTCAACAACTTGAAGTCAACAACACAACTAGTCATAGCAACCAAAATCATCTTTTCATAAAAAGTGTCGTTACAACTTTTGGTCTTAATTTTTTCCACCTAGCCCCCTTTCGTAACGCGCGATAAGGAACTCCGTTCCAAAAACTAATTTTCGTTGTTATTAATCTTAGGTATTAGGTAGGTATCCTTATTTTGAACATTAATTCAAAAACTATTTTTTATATTTACAAAACCTACCTCAGTTGAAGAACCGATTTCCTCATAAAATCCTCACAGTTTACTTTTGCTTATTAAAGGTACATCGGAAAGGACTAAACAAGATGGCGTTAGTAGTACTAGACGCGTATTTTTTCATTTTTGACATCTTCGAGAGTATAATAAGTTTCATACAATATTAGCTCAAGTTTGTAGGAACTTTTACATTCTTATTATTGTTGGGGTTACTTTCTTATGTAGTTTATATGACTCTTTCTCATTTACAGAGGAGTATATTTCGCCGGCCACTCAGCAGGAGCCCATCTGGTCGCAAAGCTGCTTGCCAATTCAGACTTCCTCGAGAGCACACCAGGATCCCACCGGCTACAGGGAGCATTCCTGATTTCTGGCATTTTCGACCTAAGAGAAGTTGTCCACACTTCTGTAAATCTAGCAGTACAGTTGCCCGTAGAATGGTCTGTCCCGCTCTCTCCTCAATTCGATTGCTTCACACATCTTCAAGCGAGAAGAGTCAGGGTATACATTTTAGCGGGGCAGTATGATAGTCCCACATTTAAGAAACAATCGAGGGAGTTTTACGAACTTCTGTACAATACCTGCCCGATGCAGAACATGTACTTGGAAATCAAAGACAACTTTGACCATTTCAATATCGTGGAGTGTTTCGCCCACGATGATAATTACCTCAGGAATCTCTTGGTGCATGATATTCGGAAGCATCTTTAACTTAACGTTATTTAAGTTACGTATGGGAACGTTACTTATGGTTACTGATGAAACTACAATGGATATCCTAAAGGCTATATATTTTATTTGTGAATGACTGATGTTTGTTAATGAATTTATGTATTGTAAGTTGTTTTTTTAATGTTTAGACATTATTAGTACTAGGTTATGTACTGACCACTTTTGTTATTTGCATGTTACGTGAAGTGGCTACATTTTCATACTACATGTTTTTATTTCACTACATGTTAGCCCTTGACTGCGATCTCACCTGGTGGTACAGTTTAAGATAGTAGCGGGCTAACTTTTTAGGGGTATGGCAGTTATATTAAGCCCTATGCCCCTAATCGGTTTCTACATGGCATCGTACCTACCGGAACGCTAAATCGCTTGGCAGCACGTCATTGTCGGCTTTGTGGTCTTTTAAGTGGGAGGTCCCACAGCACGGTCAATTTAGGTATTTCAAATTTCTGAAATCTCTAGTCGGGTCCAGCAGGAGGCTTCGGCCGTTGCTAGTTACCACCCCACCGACAAGAACTGAAAAATTTTTATTAAAAAAACTCATTTCACAGAGTATGAGAAGTTTATTTCTGTCAATCTCCATAAAGGTATAAAATAAACAGTTATTTTAATACTTATAACTTGTTACATTTAAAAATAACTGTTTATTCAGTCTATACCTATGGCATTAAATGTCCCTGTTATGTTGCCAAGTGCTCTATTTGGCACTTGTTTATTATAGTAATTACCTACTACTATAATAAACATCCTACTTACAGCCTCGTAAGGGTGGGTAGCTTGTCGTTATGTACTTAATACTTAACTTAACAACTTATATTCTACGACTTTTCATAATTCAGTTATAAAACATACAAAAGCTTAATACTCATCAAAAAAAAATACTTACCTAACACTATATGCGACGCACGGGCCGCGGCGATCTATCAACCAACTAGACGTGCTCTAACAGTATACTATAACAAAAACTTAGTTTGTTTTTGGTAATCAAATAAATATTGAAAATGCGAAAGTTTGGATGGATGGATGTATGGATTTATGGATGGATGTATTGGATGGATGGATGGATATGGATGATTATGATGTTTATTAGTTGTTACTCAATCACGCCCGAACGGCTGAACGGAACTGGATGAAATTTGGCACAGATCTCTGTGTCAGATTATAGTCTGGAATAACACACAGGATACTTTTTTACTTACCTAAATAGTCCTTAGTTTTTACCAAAAAACCTCAATCCACGCGGACGTAGTCGCTGGCATCAGCTAGTCGTATTATAACGTTTTTAAAAAGTTGTAGAACAAAGGCTTTTCAGTATAACGTTGAAAGTTACCCTTTAGTGGTTATCAGAATTTTTGAATTAATGAATATTATTATTATATAGGTAAATAACTCTTTATTTCGTGTAAAGTATAAAATAATGGACCCTTAAACTTAAAGAACGTGTGCGCGAATAACTTGGAATGTCCATAATATCAGTGATTCATAGTTTTAAGGGATATAGACGCGCTAGTATATCATTGTAACAAATGACAACAGATACAACAATGGCATTGCTGTATCTGTTGTATGGATTGTTGAAAATAATCGTGTTTATTAAATCAATGCTCCTAATCTGTTGTGATTATGTTAAGACGTTTAGGTATGTAAGATAGCTTAAAAAATTAGAAAGCATTTTTAAAAACAAGCAACAAACATTCCAAAATTCAAATCTTTTTGAATAGTTTGGAAACAATTGAATATTATTGTTAAATATAATATAAATTTTATGATAATTCTAAATATTTTTATTAAATTTTATACTAATGACTATTAATGAAAAATCAATCGAAATATTATTTTGTTTTTTTTTTCGAACTGAGAACGCTTATATGACCTACCTACTTGATTGTCCTCAAGAAATTTAAAAAAAGGTACATCTTACTAATATTATAAATGAGAAAGTTTGGATCGATGGATGTATGGATGTATGTTACTCAATCACGCGCCAACGGCTGAACGGATCTGGCTGAAATTTGGCACAGAGATAGATTATAGTCTGGAATAGCCGCGGGCATCGGGTAGTAAGTTATTAAAATAGACATATTAAGTAGACTGTACACGTTACAATATACCTAAGGTTAATAGGTACGATGTTCACATTTTATTAACATTATTAGCGACTCACATACCTACTTACCAACTATACGTTCACGCCATTTTTATCGAATAAATTCTTAACTTTATGATATTTAATAAACATGTTAAACTGTTTATGATACTACTTTGAATGTTTAAATACGAAGTTTTAAAGAGTTGCCGAAATTAAGGCAGTATTTTACACATTTCTCAGGATTTATGTTGCGATAAAAGTTAGAAGAAACGTACGAAATCGTACAATTTACGAGCACCGGTCGCTGCTTGAAGTTAATTAATTCTCTCATTTCATTTTGCCTTTCTTGATTATATTTATATAGAGTTGCAGAATAAATTAAAATTTATAGCGTCAGTAAATAGTTTAGTGTACATAATCTTAAGTAGACAAAAGACGCGCATTCGTCTGGGTAGATTAAAGTCCTTTTTAATTCTTAAAAAATAGCTTGATTTTGTATGTGTATGTCCTTCCACGGGACACAACCTACTTCCGTATCAAATTTCATCAAAATCGGTTGAAAAGATGGGCCGTGAAAGCGTATAGCAGACACTTTTCGCATTAACAATAGTAGTATGGATGATTACCGGTTTATTAATATGTAAGAAGTTTCCCGCGACTTTAGAAATCCTGTGGATCCTGTGGGAAACCTTTGTTTGCCTGGGATGAGTACCGAGAATGAAATTTCTTGAAAGCAAGCTATCTCTGTACCAAATTTCATCAATACGGCGTGTTGCTTGATTAAGTAGAGGTTATTTTAATGGCCATCCTATAACTTTAAGATAACAGCAGCGGCGGCATCCATCAAATTTTGTTTTCAGTAAGTAAGTAACTAATACCAATTTGAAAATAAACAGTGTGTCTTACCGATGACAGCATAGTTTTATTTTTAAATGTTGTATTTCTCGTCAAGCATCATGAATAAAAATACTTTCAATTCACAAGCATTAGGGCCTCGCAAATACATATCTACCGCCCAAAGTCTCGCAATAGCTACCTAACTAAGGCCGCCCCTGCCAACGGCATTGCCGAGTTTGACAGGAAATGTAAAAAAAAAGAAGTTTCGCGTTTCGCCACCATTTTGTCGGATGTGTTTTTGTCATTCTCTTTTTTTACTTTCCTACAGGGCCCCAAATTCTTGTGTCCCAGGGGCCCAGACATTGCCTTAGACTGCGTTCCCTAATGAGTATTAAATTATCAGAAGCCTTGGTTTTGTATTAAAGCGATGACAAAAGATCCATTGTGTGGCAGTCAGGGGCGGTTTTTACGTAATTAGCTCGAAGGTATCCGCCCATAATGGGTTATTATCCAAAGCAGTTTTTGCAGCTTAAATCCAAGTCATTAAATCCAGCTTTTTTAGTTACTCAAAAGATTTAAGTAGAGTCTTAGGTGTAACATTATATTAATTAATTAC
Organism: Erebia epiphron; assembly: GCA_963932025.1. NCBI lineage: Eukaryota > Metazoa > Arthropoda > Insecta > Lepidoptera > Nymphalidae > Erebia > Erebia epiphron. The sequence goes on along the minus strand of OZ009956.1, from coordinate 7,508,020 downwards.
CACAATCATTAAATGCCCTGGCATTAAATTTTTTGTCGAAAAATATGAAGACACTAGCGAATGCCCGCGACTTCGTCTGCGGGGTTTGAGGTGGAGCGTGATTGAAACATCCATACATCCATCCATCCATCCATCCATCCATACATCCATACATCCATCCAAACTTTCGCATTTATAATATTAATAAGATCTCTCGCACAGTGGTGAAAGCTGCTGCCTTTTAAGCAGGAGATCCCGGGTTTGACTTGACACCCAGCAGGGTCAATTTGGGAGTTAATTACCTATTTCTGAAATTTCTTTGTTTGGACTGGTGAGAGACTTCAGACGAATGTCAGACTTAGACTGCACTCTAAAATGGTATCGGGCTAACCTATTTATTATGTTACCTAATCCACCACCACCACCACTACAGCCTATTGACGTCCCACTGCTGGGCACAGGCCTCCACTCTCATGGGAGAGAGGGAATTAGAGCTTAGACCCACCACGCTACTCCTATGCGGGTTGGCGGCCTTTAACGACTATTATCATGTTAGTGATAATAACCAGGACCGACGGCTTAACGTGCTCTCCGAGGCACGGAGGTGAAACACCGCCAACTTCCTAACTCCGGGCTAGTACTGAGAATTTATAGTCAGAAAAACCGAATAAGTACCTAATTATGGCCCGACTTGAGACTCGAACCCAGGTCCTGCGCAGTCGAACACTAACCACTAGACCAACGAGGCGGTAAGTGATAAATGATAATGCATGATGATGCATGTAAGTGATGACTTACCATCAGGTGAGATCGCAATCAAGGGCTAACTTGTAGTGGATAAAAAAAAATAAGGATACCTCGCCCTCTAGGTTAAGCTCTTGGTAAATATTATTGTAGATCAACGCAATAAAAATATTAAATGGAGATTTCCTTCGTCAGGCAATCTCTTCAACACACTCGACTTTCGTTTTACACACACGTCACGCACACCGTAAAGTCAAACTTCCCAGAAATGTTTACTTATCCTTTCCCTACAAAATGTAAGCTAATTTAGATGCCAAATATTATTTTACTAGATGATCCCGCGACTTCGTATGCGTGGATTAATGTTTTTTTAATTCCTGCGGGAACTCTATAATTTTCCGGGCCTATGTCCTCCCTAATGTCTGTACCCAATTTCATCAAAATCGGTTGAGTAGTTGGGCCGTGAAAGCGTAGCAGACAGACAGACACACGTTCGCATTTATAATATTAGTATGGATAATACTTAGATAGTAAGTATATGTACCTACATCTACTGCCACCCCAGTTGAGTACTCGCGTATCAAGCTAGTTAGGGCCAATCAAATAGTCGTCTCTGAGGTGAGGTTTGAATGATTTTTTTCGCAGCTCTAAATAGAATCTGTGTATCTAATAGAGTCAACGTACACATATCTACTCACGTAATTATGCTATTGCGATGAATCTTGCGGTCAACTTCAGACGCAACTAAATGATTGGCGTCAGCTAAACCTTCCTACTAGCAAATGTCATAATCTGATTGGGATTTGTCACCCTGAATTTCTGTACTTATTTTATATTTTTTCTATTCTTTTATGTAAGTAAAAAGATAACCAGGTAGGTAATACTGGTAGGTAGGTACTGGGATACTTAACCGGATCGAAACGATTGGAGTTGGTAAGTTGGCGGTGCCCACTAGAAGAGCACTTACGAGCCAGTGGTTCGCCCCGAACTGAGACCTCGCGGCGCCGTCTATTGACATCATTGTGAAGTTCTGTTGTAAATACTAAGGCTCATTAAAAATTAAATAATTTCGTTTCCATATAATATTTATCTAATTTTAGTATTTGTTGTTCAAGTACAGGATATATAAGTCAAATAATTGATCAAGTTTCAGGCTCAGCATTTCAGTAAATTTAGAGTTCTGAGGTCAACTTTGGACGTTAGAAAATCTCCACTTTGAGAACCCCACATTTCGTCAATTATAGGGGAAAAATTTAAAAAGAAATATTTTTGGACTCTATTCCTAATAATTATCTTTAAAATGATAAACCGCAACACTATGTAACGCTATAAAAATATTTTTTCTTCGTATTCGCTTCTATGAGAGCCCCCCTGAAATAAAGATTTTAATTACTTTTTAAGCCATATTCGGCGGGAGGCCATGGGTTTATATATATAATTTTTAAATTTGAAGTAATTACGTTCAGTAATTCAGAAGTTATAAGGCTCTGACAGACGGACGGACGGACGGACGGACAAGTGCAAATTCACTCAAGGAGACTCAGAGACCTTGGCTTCGCTCGGTCGATTATGCACCCGGCGTATTTTATAGGCGCAAGTCGCAACCACTCGCGGTCGCCGGTCCGATTATTATCGATCAACTGTTGCCTACTAAAACACACTAGAGCTGAAGAGTGTCTAGACTCTAGTGTGTACAGAGATAAGTTAAAGACAACTAGAGAAAAATTCGTTTCCATCCGACGCGTTTGTTCTCTCCGGTTCGTAGAGTGTTTTCGCCCTATTAATTAGTACAAAACAAAAAACCAAAAAAGTGCCGTGCGTGTCACACACGGCAGAAGTGAAACTTCAGAAAAGTTGCTAACGAGAGAATGAGATAAATCCTATTTTATGAATAGTATGTCTCTTTTTGGTGTCGCTTTTTCGTTTCGTTTTTCGTTTCATCGAATTTTCCAATCACAGCGATTCTAAAGAGGTTTCACTTCCAAAACATACACATCGAAAAGTTTGACTTGATTGTTTGTTCTTTGACTGTACCTACTACTACGAGTAAAGTCACTGGGTCCTACGTCAACTGAAATTGCTTTGCTTCGTGAGCCAAAATCCAAATTTCACATTAAAAGGAGGCTGCGCGAGACATAGTAATTAAATTTCGTCAACGATACGAGAACTCAATTAACCAAAAGAGCCAAATGCCAATGTATTTGTTTTAAATACCCGACGGTAAACAACAATTATTATGCTATAACAATTATAAGTCCCAAAATATTGTTGATTAGAGAATTATTAAAACGACGTTGGCGTAATAATAAACCTTTATGTTGAGCGTGGAAGCTGTTTCGGCTTTTTAATTTTAAAAAAACTTCGATGGTACTGAGATGAGTTAAGAAACTATTTTTGAGTTTGCCTTAAGCAAGCATGCTAGAGGTACGTCACATCCTTGTATCTTAGTTGAATTGATTCGATTAAATGAATTCTTCAGGCCTACTGCTCATTGTAAGAAAAATTCTTGGGTCTTATCACTTATGAGTAATGGCTTATAAGAAATTCAGTCGCAATGCTTGTTGTACTTATGAGACCATAGTTACATATCAAGATATTTTTTCTTGTGTCGGAACAGACACGCGCATACAAAACATGAGACATTTTCTTATAATGCGCAATAAACCTAACACATCCAGTGTTAAATGTTAATCATCATCATCATCGTGAAAGAAAGAGTGAAGAATTGGTAATCGTGTACTTAATCAAACAACGTCTTTTTGACATTTTACTTTTCTTGCGTCTCAAGACGTCCGCACAACCGTTCTAATTCATAAGTGCAGATGCCATTTTTAAGCTATTGCATAGCTTCTATCGCGGTCCTTGAGCGTGGAGACCGAATAACGAAATTGAAAACCTAACACTTTGGTTGCTATGACTACTTGTGTTGTTTGTTGACTTCAAATTATTGAAAATAAAAAGACTATTAGGGTTCCGTACCCAAAGGGTAAAAACGGGACCCTATTACTAAGACTCCGCTGTCTGTCTGTCTGTCTGTCTGTCTGTCTGTCTGTCTCCAGGCTGTATCTCATAGACCGTTATAGCTAGAAAGCTGAAATTTTCACAAATGATGTATTTCCGTTGCCGCTATAACAACAAATACTAAAAATTAAAAAAATATATATATTAAGGGGGGTCCCCATACAATAAACGTGTTTTTTTCGTATTTTTTTGCTCAATATTAAAAACGGTAACAGGTAGACGGTTCAAATTTTCACAGAATATTAACTTGTATATTACCTTTCAAAATAAATAATTAAATATCAATAAAGTAAATATTAAAGGGGGGCTCCCATACAACAAACGTAATTTTTTGATATTAACAGTAAACCTCTACAAACAAAGTTAGTTTTGCGGTTCATTAACAAAGGTAATTATACCTACTTCTTGAGTACGGAACCCTCGGTGCGCGAGTCCGACTCGCACTTGGCCGGTTTTTTTCATGAACAGATGATTTGGAATATAAAGGCGAAATAATTTTAAAGAATTATAAAAAAAAAATTGTCTTTTTATTTTCAATAATTTGAAGTCAACAACACAAGTAGTCATAGCAACCAAAGTGTTAGGTAAGTTGTTAAGAAATGCTATGCAATAGCTTTACCGAGTGCCACACGTCTTTTTATTTGTTTGATAATTCGTCAAACAATTAAAATGGCATATTATAACCTTCATCACAAAAACGAAAAGTTTTCAAAAGTTATAAAGCGACATCCTTAAAATTCAGCGCGGCGATTTTCTTGACTGAAATAAAGTAGGTATATGAGATAACTTTCTATTAAATCTAATCAAACGTGATGAAATTGCTTCGTGAATTTTCTTCAGTGCGAATTTACACGCCCGGACAACTTCGACGACGTAGGCCGGGAAAATTTTCGTCCATAAAAAGTGCAGGCTGTGCTGACTGTTACGGCGGGCGGCGGCTCCAGCAGACCGCGTCGCGCCGCCGTACCGCTCACAGCGCCATGCCATGCGACTTGTGACGCACTGAACATGATACGATACTAACTCGGTAACCCTAACCACTTATAAAAAGTAAAAAAACTACAACTAACTATATAAAGTAGTTTAGAAACTTTTCGAAAAAACTTTGCAGTTGTTCCTGCTTTCGTCGAATATGTTTAAGGTAAGCTAAAGTTTTTTTTATTATTAAACTTCGGTACATTGTTTTTATATCCAAAAATTGAATCTCTGTTTACCAAAAGTTACTCGAATATTGTACCATCTCTCATTAAGAGGCTGTATTAGCTATCTTGTCATCAATTATAATAATAGCTGTACCAACAAAGTAGTTTAGAAACTTGTCGGATAAACTTTATACTCAGTTATACTCAGCTGTTCATGCTATTGTTGAATATTATCTAGATTTTCCTACATTATTGCTTTGTAAGGTAAGTTTTAATCATATTATACTATCATGCGATGTGATGCAATAAAACTATACGATTATACAGATAAGTATCTATGTACTTATAACCTGCAGACAATTTACCACTTTATTTAAAAACTTTTCGTAAACTTCTTACAGTGAAAACAAAATGTTCAAAATTCAAAATGCAATTATTTATTTGTTGAAATAGGTACATAGTGTAAGTTGGTACATTTTTTAAATTAGAAACACTAGGTGTTACGTTTTATCCTAGAAATTTATGGGACTAGTTAAGATTTCATCATTATTATAATTGCAAATGTTTGTCTGTCTCTCTGTGTATCTCTCTGTATATCTGCCTGTTTGCTACAATACTTTCATATTTCTATACACAACCGATTCTGCCGAAATAAGCATAATAGAAAATTAGGAAGTCTTAGAGCACGAATCAAAACCACTTCCTAATCCAAGCGGACGAAGTCACGGGCATCGCCTGGTAAATTATAAATAATTTGTATTTATTAGGATCGCAATAGAAAATTATAAGAACACTTCGCTCCGAATCTCTAAAGTTTAAAGTGAGATTGGCACCTACTCACTGTAAGCTCTACCTTATAGAGCTTCGTAAGTGCTTGCTAGTTGCCACAAAATACAACCGAATTGAGAACTTCCTCTTTTTTTGAAGTAGGTTACAAATGATAATAAAATCTTTAAGCTTTCAATTTTAAACGATTTAGCGGGAACGGGTCCTCATTAAAACGGCTAAATAATAAAGTCCTCTTATAAAGTATACTAGATGATGCCAGCGACTTCGTCCGCGTGGATTTAGATTGTTTTTATTCCCGCGGAAACTCTTTAACTAATCCGGGATAAAAAGCCCAAGCGCTTCCCCGGTGTACAAACTACCCCTGTACCAAAGGACATTGACCAAATTCGCCTAAGAATCAACATGCGTTTGAAATATACAGTAATTCTTAGCTTATTTTATAACCTTTATTCCAAATATTAGAATTCAACGGACACTTCAAATTAATTAAAAGTAAATAAATGGGTATTCAATTGAATACTATACGTTTCCGTCACTCGATTATTAACCACAGATCAATAACTAACAGTTTAAAATAATATCCAATACAACCGCTTGAGCGCTAGATCCGTATCGTAAGAAACAAGATAAAAGCAGCCTAAATTGCTAATTGCGCTAGTATTCTGAATCTCGCAACGCCATCTATTGAAAGTACAATAATTAAATATTTCTAACGCCATCTGTGAAGTTATCGATGAACTATGACGATACCTGCATCCTAATTAATAACGCCATCTGTAATGTTTTTGACGGACTACTGCGAATCTTGTCCTATCTACATACTGTTTACAGCTGTATTACAATTGGTTAAAGATGACATTTATTTGATCATGCAGATTGATTGTGAAAGCTGAAATATCCTCAAAATTGAAAATATTTTTGATAATAAGTAATTTCTTAGCAAGTGTCCGTTGTTTTTATCTGCTCTCAAGTATAAAAAGGTATTAATTTGAACCCAGTAATCAATGTTTTATGACGGTTGGTTCTTAGGCGAACTTTGTATGGGGACAGAACAATGTCCTTTCATCAAAATCGGTTTAATAGATAGATCGTGAAAGCGTAGCAGACAGACAGACTTTCGCATTTATAATATTAGTATGGATATGGATTAAGACTTTATAAAAATACATACAACAAAGTAAAAACTCATGTATTTGTCGGTATATACCTATGTCCGACTAGTTGCTTATTTTTTTTAGTCGGCCATATTCCGACAACCTATGGAAGTTTTACGTGTTAAATGTGTGTTATATAGGTACTTACTACGTTATTCATGACTAAAATTGATACTAATATATTAAATGCGAAAGTGTGTCTATCTATCGGTCTGTCTGCCTGTCTGTCTGTCTGCCACGCTTTCACGGCTTACATAGTTGTGGTTGAACTAGGATTTCGAACTTCGTCCGCGTGGATTAAGGCTATTGAAATATCTTGTGAGTACTCTGATTTTCCAGGATTTTCCAGTAGCCTATGTCCCGGGGAGGGACAAGAAAGTGTAGCAGACAGAAAGACACAGACAGACATACTTTCACTTTTATTGTATAAGTATGTTAATAAAATATAATAGGTAAATTAAAATCAATGCCGCAAAATCGATACTAATATTACAAATGCGAAAGTTTGGATGGATGGGTGGATGGATGTTGTACCCAATCACGCCAGAACGGCTTAGTAACTGATCTGGATTAAATTTGGCACAGAGATAGATTATTATTTGGAATAACACATAGGGTACTTTTTATCCCGGAAAATTAAGGAGTTCCCGCGGGTACCAAAAAACCTCAATCCACGCATACGAAGTCGCGGGCATCAACTAGTCAGATTTTGTAGGCTTGTGCGTCACATTACTCGTATTCTCTTATAGACATGTGAAGTCACACATGTGTAAATTGACTAAACTTCGAAAAGATTTGTAATCAATCCGTCCGTCAAGTAAAACGATAGATGGGCTCAGGGAATTGCTGCTGTCACTAACTTTCATACGTTAACACGAACTACGTTGGCTTACAGTTTGGAAAATTAATCCGATATAGTTCAAGAGATGGCTACGTGCAAGATTTCGATATACTTTTAAAGGTACCTAACCAGTAGGTACCTACTACGAGTATTTAGGTTTTACTGTTTCGGAATTCGTTTTATATGAAATGCAATAATAGGTAGGCTTGCGTCATTCTGTAAACATATCAGACTCCAAAGATATAATTATCTTACGAGTAGGTTTAGGAGATGGACTAAAATATGTAGGTACTCGCAAGTAGGTATGTATGTTACTTGTACCTTCTTATTTTAAAACGCAATCTCTATTAATATTTATAATATATAATCTCTATTAATATATATTAACTCTGGGATACTATTAAGAAAATAACTAACCTTCAGCGCCAAGTTTCTCCTCCACATGAGCTTGTCAGTCCTGGTAGTCCACAATGTTCGGTGGATAGTGTTAACAGTTTCTTTGTTAATATTGATAAAAATCTTGCTGCCCCTCTCTTAAGTAATCAATCTCTCTCAGAGATACACAACCAAAATATTGTACCCCCACCCTGTAACTCAATGGTCCTCAGGGAGACAGACGAGGTTGAAATTAACAATATTATTACGGGTCTTCGAAACAACTGCGCAAAAGGTTGGGATGGAATATCTGTTAAAACGTTAAAACAGACACGTGACATTCTTGCTCCTATTTTTAAATACGTTTTTAATTTATGTATCACACAAGGATCTTTTCCTTCTGTACTTAAGAAAGCTGTGGTCCACCCGGTCTATAAGAATGGAGACAGAGACCAAGTAACAAATTACCGGCCTATTTCGGTCTTAACTTCAATCTCTAAGATTTTTGAGAAGATCTTGAACTTTCGCTTGACCCTGTACTTGAATAAATTAAATATCATCTCAGAACAACAATTCGGCTTTAGACAAGGAAAATCAACTGAGGATGCTGTTATTGAGCTCACCAGTCATATTATAAGAAATATAGAATCAAAACAAAAAACGGTAGGCATTTTCCTTGATTTGTCAAAAGCATTTGACACCGTGTCTGTCCCCATTCTTATGGATCGGTTAGAAGCCATCGGAGTAAGGGGTAATGTTCTTAACTTATTTAAGGATTACTTAACCAATCGCAGTCAATATGTTAAAATAGGCCCCCACATCAGCAAGGAAGAAAATATCGAATATGGCGTACCTCAGGGCAGCGTGCTTGGCCCAACTTTGTTCCTGATATATATTAACAACCTATGTCAGATGAACATTCCGTATACTAAAATCATATCATACGCTGATGATACCGTTCTCCTAGTTCAGGGTCAGAGTTGGGATCAGGTTCGTAGCCGTGCTGAATATGCATTAAAGCAGGTCATGAGCTGGCTTCACATAAACCTACTGGCATTAAATATCTCCAAAACCAAATTCATTACCTTTGATACCACCATATACACACAACCTAAATCCTTCTCCATTAAAGCTCATTCTTGTAAATCGCCCAATGAGGACTGCTCTTGTCTCTTAATTCAAAGAACTGCCGATATCAAATATTTGGGTTTAATAATGGAGAGTACTCTCAGCTGGAAAAAACATATAAACGTTTTGGTAAATCGTACCCGAAAGCTCATGTATATCTTGAGGAAGCTGAGAACGGTCTGCGACCAAAAACTATTGAGAACCGTGTACTTTACGCTAGTTCAGTCCCTATTATCGTACTGTATCACAGTTTGGGGTGGCTCAAATAAAACTGACATGCTACGACTGGAGCGCGCTCAAAGAGGGGTTCTCAAGGTTCTGGGTAGCAGATCTCGCAGGTATCCTACATCGGCACTCTATCTAGATTGGGACGTTTTGAATGTTCGGCAGCTCTTTATCTCCCAGGTTATTTCACGTAAACACTCGGCAACAAAAGCTCAATCCGAAATAAATGTTGTCACTTTAAAAAGACGCAAACATAAGATATTCGGAATACTGCCAAAGAGAACCGCACTTGCCGGACGCCAATTCTACTTCCTTAGCTCTAAACTTTATAATAAGATTAATGACACGCTCGACATATCTGAGCTCAACAAACATAACTTAAAGAAAACTGTTGACGCTTGGTTAAAGAGTCTTAGCTATTATGAAATTGAGGACTTGATCGCTGAAGTAAAATCATAGTAATTATGACTGGATGGTAAATAACTTTTTGTTGTCTTCCGTTCAACCTAAACATGCATTGTTCCTACACACACCTATACCACACACGCCAATACTCAAATTCACCCATTCACATACACACACACGCACTCACATACACACATATATATATACTTAATATTCTAATAGTATACACCTAATACCCAAATATGTATGGTCTAATTAATTGTATGGATCCGAGGGAGAGCTGCGGTGCCCGTGACACAGGTTTTCCTAGTGCGGATATCAAAGCACTCCTTCCGGCTTCTAGATTTACTGTTCATTCTTTTCTGTTTACTTACTAGATATAAGGAGTTGTTGTACGGTGCAAATTCTCTTGTTTCAATAAATAAATTTATTATTATTATTATTATTATTATTAAGTAAGTAGTAATTATAGTATAGGTATACTAGAGTTGCAACGAATATTCGGTAAATACTCGGCCTATTTTTCGCTATTCGGGCGAATACAAATTAATAGTGAAGAACACAAAAACGACATAAACAAGGCAATTAAAAGAATCTTCTAGAATCGTCAATCGACCCTAACAAATTGCGGATCAATGCAAGAGGAACCTATCTACGTTCTTCTTCTTCCTACTGGGCAGGTTTCCGCACTTAAACCCCAGTTGGAGGGTCTGTTGTGCGTGCGTTGCCATTCCCCCTGTCTACGTTATTTATGAGACATGACAGAACTGCCGAATGTTAGTGAACAGTGAACACATGTCTACACTTGTAGAACATGTCCCTTAATTTATGAAGACGCTTTACCTTTAGGTATCTGAAGAAGGTTCCAGAAAGCGGCCTACGTGACTGTACATGCATCCCAGAACCCCTTCTCCACGAAAAGCGATATATATGTCACCGGAAAATTGTAAATACCGTTAGATTATAATCTAACGCTTTTTATCTCGATAGATTGTAAACTGTCAAAATATTACAATTTAACGCATTATTTTTCGGGTAGATTGTAATCTGTTAGGTATACCTATTAACCTGATAGAACCTACCTAATTGGATATTTCAAAAATTTATTCCCAGAACATTGGACGGTTCACAATCTTTCGACAGTTTACAATGTATCGAGGGTTTTTACAATTTTACGGTGAAATATTTTATACTTACTCGAACACCCGGGTTTGGAAGTCAGTATCAGATGCGCTGCTTTTCCACAAGAGATGTGCTACGCGTTGCTAAGCTACAGATGTGTGTTCAACTCGCCAATAAGAGCGCTTGATTTTCATGGCTAAGATCGCTAGATGTTAAATCAAGGACTCCTATTGGTGGGTTTGACACACACCCGTAGCACAGCATCGTAGGCCGTAGCACATCTGTGGTGGAAAGGCAGCCTGAGTCTTGCACAGTCATAACTCATTTAAACCACATCAGTCTACAATCGACTGAGGCTATCTCATCCGCGTAGCGATGAAGATATAATTCGTTTCTTAGTACGCATCCAAAATTACTCACAATTGAATTTAATTAATTAATTTTTAATCGCGTTATAAACTTAATATCAAACAATTGTAATACGTTAGGTTATACAATACGTTAGGTAATAAACGTCGTCTTTTATTTTGTTGGGAAATAATTTCCCGACTGGTGACAGCCAGCCACACTACTAACACACAGTAAATTAATAATTAAACTCGTTGTATCACATTCGCAATACGTATTGCACAATACTTACGCAAATCTTCGCCATTTACTTTAAAGTTTTTTTTTAAATTTATTACAAGTTAGCCCCTGACTGCGATCTCAACCGTTGGTAAGTGATGAATGACGAGGCAGTCTAAGATAGTAGCAAGCTAACTAAGAGCTAACCCGTTAGATTTGCTAATTACTACCGGCACCGTATGCTAAATCGCTTGGCGGCACGTCTTTGCCGGTAGGGTGATAACTAATCACGGCCAAAGCAAATAACAAACTAATAATAACCAATTGAATTAGTTGAAGACCTTCTTTTACACATCATGCATTTCCAGTCACAAAACTTTTTAATGAAAACTGTTTCTTTACATCTCGTAGCATATTATAATCTGTACCATAACCCATAGTATAACCTGTTCATAATCAAACACTGCCAAAAACGAAGCGTAGTGACAGCGGGCTTATCAGAAAACAGGGTACACGATTCTTGCAATAATTAATAATAAATAAATAAAATAGTTTGTTTCAAAGTAAATAGCACAAATTAGGTTGCAATAAGCAATTAGGTTTGCGCGCCAATTTTCGAATATGCGTTAATCAGGCCGATTAGTTTGGCCGAATATTCGGCTATTCGACCACGCTCTTAGCCGAATATTCGGTACCAACCCTCCCTGGTTCCTCGCGATGTTTTTTTTTGACCGTTGAAGCAAGTTATATTTAATTGCTTGAAACGCACGAAAATTTAGAATTGAAGAAGCTTTCCCTCTGAAATAAACAAACATTAACATATAGAAGTTTCAGTCTGTACCTAAATAGCACGATCTGTTACCGTCCGTCGGTAACTAGTAGCCATGGATACAAAATTTTGCTATTCGTCTCTAGCCTAGTACAACTTGAAACTAAAAGCTTTGGAAATGGCTGAACTTCAGAGCACGCGACTGACCCAATTCAAACAGATGTAAAAATAGTTTGACCGAGTGACTTTTTGAAAACTTTTGTCAATAAAGTTCGCTAAATAAAGTTTTTAACGTACGTATCTGGTACTTACTGGTAGATTATTTAAATAGCTAGTATATTTTAATCACTAGATCTACAATTTAAAGTGTCAGATTACATATACCTAAGTAAGTTAATGAATATTAATGACAGCGGGACTATTATTAATTGCTTAAAACAAAACAAACATAATTTCTTGAAAATGTTCTTGGATAGTTATGTACTTACCTACAATAGTAGAACCATAAAGACCCAAACGAAATACAACTTAAAAGTTAGCTCTCGAATGCGAGCTGACCTAAATGGTAAATGATGGTGCAGTCTTAGATGGTAGCGGGCTATAAACCGGTAGGATGGAACTTGACAGTTATATTAAAGCCTTATGTACTAGTGCGCTTAATCGCTTGGCGGTACATCTTTTATGAAACCACTAAAAATAATTATCCATACTTACTAATACTTACTTTACTTACTAATATTATAAGTTAATATAATAAAGATTGCCTGGTAGAGATTGCTCAGTAAGCAATAAGGCCGCCTTTGCATACCTAGTTATAGTTAATTTTACTCTGTATTCTTTTTCTTTCATGTGTGCAATAAAGTATTTATCTATCTATCTATCTATCTATAAATGCAAAAGTGTTTTTGTCTCTGTCTGTTTGCTACGCATTAACGGCTCATCTTATCAACTGATTTAGATGAAATTTGGTAGAGGGGTAGGTTAAATTTCGGGGAAGGGCATAGGATACATAGACAAGACATAGGGCTTTATCCCGGAAAGTTAAGGAGTTCCCACGGGAATCAAAGAACTGAATCAACGCGGACGAAATCGCGGCCCTCATAAGCATTTATAACTGAGAGTATTTAGAAATTATTTATTTGTGACATGTATCGAACTAAGGACCTCGGAAATAAGACGGCACGATTCAATTTTTATTTAAATACTAGATAATGCCCGCGACTTCGCCCGCGTGGTTAAGGCTTTTTGATTCCCGCGGGAACTCTGGAATTTTCCGGGATAAAAAGAGACTTACGTCTTTCCCCGGGATACAACCTGTCCCTGTACCAAATTTCATCAAAATCGGTTGTACAGATATTTTTATTTATTCCCGCGGGAAATCTTGAATTTTCCGAGATAAAAAGAGGCTTACGTCTTTCCCCGGGATACAACCTGTCCCTGTACCAAATTTCATCAAAATCGGTTGCACATATATTTTTTTTATTCCCGCGGGAACTCTTGAATTTTCCGAGATAAAAAGTAGCCTATGTCCTTCCCCGGGTTACAACCTATCCCTGTACCAAATTTCAGCAAAATCGATTAAACAGATGAGCCGTGAAAGCGTAGCAGACAGACAGATACACGGATAGACAGACACACTTTCGCATTTATAATATTAAGTATGGATATGGATTATTTTGTTCTACTTACCTCATACCTAATGTGGTAAACTTTACGAAGCTTCGTCTTTATCTATAGTTACTTAGCTTCGCTGTCTACATATAGGTAGTTATACATTTGGCTACCTTTCAATATAGAGCCTTTTCAAATGTTAAAAGGGTAAAATAAAATTATTCATACTTACTACCTTAAACCTTTTTCCTTTTATTCAATCAGGGGTTGTGAGCTGATTCTGATTTAATGCAGGTAGGTACCTTATCATTTCAAATGGCCTCAGTGGGAAATATTATTAGAATTTTAAGTATGAAAGAAATGAAAATGTTGATGACTTAGCTTCGTTTGTAATATTAAACTCCATTGTTTGACTGGCCACTTTAATGGCTTTGAATCTAAAGTTTTTCTAGTAGATTTTTCCAAGACAAGTCTTAAAAAACTGTAAATATTAAAGAAACTTAGGTAGGTACTAAAACTTACAGTTCAATATAATTAAGTTATTTTAAAATTTCTTGCCAGTTTAATAATCAATTTTTCACGAAATCTGGTTCTTTTTATACGACTGCCTGAAAAAAGGAGTATATTGTTTTCAGGGTTCATGTATGTATGCATGTATTATGTGAGTTTGTATATTCCACCATAACTTCTATACGCCTGAACCGATTTTGATAAATGAGGTATCGTTAGAATCCCTAGCTTATTCCGGGTGACATAGGCTAGTAAAATTTAAAAAAAAAATTGATGGGGTGACCATGGTACCGCATTAAAGACTAAAGTTGAAATAATATATTCGAAAATAATATTAACCATATAATCATCATCTAGAAAATGATGAGTAGATTCCAAAAATATATAACACTATGGTTCAATATCCAGTGATTCACAAAAAAATAACATTTAATAAAAATGTGAATAAGATTCCAAAGGTAATAATTAATGACTGTGGTATCGTTACGTAGTAGCAGTGGTAGCCGTACTTCCATTCGAGGGGGATTTTTTATTACACGACTGCCCAAAAAAGGAGTGTTATGTTTTCAGGGTTCGTGTATGTATGTGTGTCTACGGCAGAGCAGTCGTATTTTTAAATAATTTTAATTATATTCACTTGTTTCATTATAATTGGTAGGTAAATCTAACTAATTACTAAAGTTTGAATGGATGGATGGATCTTTGTTACTCAATCACGCTAGAACGGCTGAACGCATCTGGATAAAATTTGGTACAGAGATAGATTATAGTCTGGAATAACACATAGGCTACTTTTTATCCCGGAAAAATTAAAGAGTTCCCGCGGAAACCAAAAACTTCAATCCACGCGGACGAAGTTACGGGCATCAGCTAGTTAGCACATACCTAAGCTACATTCGTCCCGAAAATTGATGTAGAAGTTTAGTATTACTCATTCTATTTCAATGGTCCCGATAATCAAAGATGAACTCTTTGAACTGGTATGGTAAATCTAACTAATTACTAAAGTTTGAATGGATGGATGGATGGATCTTTGTTACTCAATCACGCTAGAACGGCTGAACGCATCTGGATGAAATTTGGCACAGAGATAGATTATAGTCTGGAATAACACATAGGCTACTTTTTATCCCGGAAAAATTAAAGAGTTCCCGCGGAAACCAAAAACTTCAATCCACGCGGACGAAGTTACGGACATCAGCTAGTTAGCACATACCTAAGCTACATTCGTCCCGAAAATTGATGTAGAAGTTTAGTATTACTCATTCTATTTCAATGGTCCCGATAATCAAAGAGTTCACGCGGGAACCAAAAAACCTTATCAACGAGGCCGAAGTTGACAGTTTACTATGCGTTTCAAATGTGAACAACAGTGACAAGGTGTAAGGTATTTTTAGGGTTCCGTACCAAAATGGTAAAATGGAACCCTTATGGTGCGACTTTCTCCGTCTGTCTGTCCGTCTGTCCGTCTGTCCGTCCGTCACACTCGATTATTTCAGTAACTACCGAAGCTATCGACATGAAAATTGGAATAGTTGTGTATATTAGTGGCCCAAAAACACTGAAATTAAAAAAAATTGGAAATTATTTTTGTTCTGAGGGTTGAAATTTAAAAGTGAGATAACTGTACTGTGTGGGGTATCATATGAAAGGGTTTACTTTGTACATTCTAAAACAGATTTTTAATTATTTTTAGTTATGATAGTTTTTGATTTATCGGGGAAAATGTCTAAAAAAATACCGTTCCCCCCCCCCCCCCCCCTTATCTCCGGAGTTTACCAATCGAAAAATTTGAAATAATTATGGTCAATAGGAATTTACGTATACTTTACAGGAAAACTATAGCCAATGCTCTAACTAGCATAGTTTTTTTGATATTAACAATAAACCTCTACAAACAAAGTTAGTCTTGCGGTTCATTAACAAAGGTAATTATTTATTAATAATGGTACGGAACCCTTCGTGCGCGAGTCCGACTCGCACTTGCCCGGTTTTTTATAGGTAGGATGTCGTACTTAGGGCTATGTCACGATGATATAATTATAGATTTTTGCGGTTCATTTAACATTATTTTGTGGTTTCGACGGTAAATGATGGAATTGGGATGAGGTATGTAACAAGAAAATTATAAGCAACCATAGCGTAGATAACTCTCTATAACCAATAGGTACCTATTTAACTACTTACTGACTGTACAGCGGTCTAGCTCTATACATCAACTGGTTATTAATGGGTCCATTAGACGTGTGACCACTCACCATTGCTTACCTACCTAATTCGCAATGTAGATACAAACTACAAAGACACTATTTACCCCAAGTCCAAACTATTTGATCCCTTTCTGTCAGAAATTGTTTGTAAATGTAAATGTCAATGAAATGATCGAGACTAAGGCTCTATTGATAATGGGGTAACGGACATCAAGAAGTCTAACAACATAAAAAAAAACACAAAATTAATATGTACCACGACGTGTATCGTCCTAGATGCATCGAAGACAGCGCCAGCAAAGGTTGTTTTTTTTTTTCCGAGATAGGCTTGTGCTTGACGACAATAATGCTTAATACAAAGCAATCATAAGGTCTAGGTTCAGCGCGCTTGCCTAGAAGATGCCTTTTCACTCTTGCTTGTTGTTGCTGAAGAATGAAGCCAATTTCATTTACAGTCGATGTCATCGTCAACTTATAGATGTCCACTGATGGACAGTCTCTTGTAGGGGCTTTCTTTATTAGTCTTGCGCCACCTTGATGCAGACAATTTAAATATCGACCCAGAACGTTAGCTATAGGTATTAGATAAGTTAGTGTGCCAAGTTGCATTCAAACCCGTCCAATAGTATCGGCGTGATGCCCGAAAAGACAGAGAGTTAATTTAAATTTTACGAATTGGTATATTTTAATTGGCACTATAAAATCCATACATTATAATAACATTACTCGTAAAATCTAAATTAAAAGCTAAATTAAAAAACTAAACATTAAAAAAATCATCTACACTAGCGGCACGCTATGATGGCCGGTTTGACACCCGGTTTAATAAATAAATTTTGAGTCCTAAACCTAAAACTACATTCGATAAAATTTATGAATCTCTGCACATCACTATCGTCAATAAAGTAATACAATTATTTCCTTCAAAGTCGTTAGTCGTTATCAATTAATACGGAACTTCATGAGCGGACAAACGACAAACCGGCCATCATAGCGGGTATGCCGCTGCAATGAGGCCGTGTGCCCAGAACGCTGGCTGCGTTACCCCGCTGAATAGCCAAACTTATATGTTGGCCGAGGTAACTGCCATATTAAATTTTTTTTAAAACATTAAATGAAGAGATCGTCCAGCAGTTAATTATTATAAGTAGAGATAACTAACTATAACCAATATTCTATATAATATTCTATATATATTATATATAACTAATATTCATTATTTCTTAGCTGCGTTTATAATAGGCGTACTGTAGTCTGTAACAACTTTTAACCTAGTTTTAGTTAATCCACCACCCACCAATTAACTACAGTCCATTAACACAGGCCTCCACTCTCATGAGAGAGAGGGAATTAGAGCTTAGACCCACCACGCTGCTCCAATGCGGGTTGGCGGGCTTTAACGACTATTATCATGTTAGTGATAATAACCGGGACCGACGGCTTAACGTGCTCTCCGAGGCACGGGGGTGAAACACCGCCAACTTCCTAACTCCGGGCTAGTACTGAGAATTTCTAGTCAGAAAAACCCAATACTTAATTATGACCCGACCCGGGACTCGAACCCAGGACCTCGTCGACCGCAGTCGGACACGCTAACCACTAGACCAACGAGGCAGTTAATACTATGCATTAACTAAAACTAGGTTAAAAGATCGCGGGCGAATGTTAGCCAAGTTTGAAGGTATTGGTTAAAACTTCGGAAAACTATTTTCTATGATACATAAAGGCGATAGGAAAACCCAAACAAGAAAGTTATGCCGCTCAGTATTTATGCAGTCCCCGAGCACAGTGCGCCCAGTGGCGGACTAAGGGTAGGGCGGATGGGGCGGTCCGTCCAGGGCTTTGGCTAGCCTCCCCCAATAAACCTTGAGAAATCCCCAATAGTAAGTCCCAAATCCCGTTTCGGCGGGAACCAAAAAACCTCAATTCACACGGACGAAGTCGCGGGCATCAGCTAGTACTAGTATATTATTTAATTTACCCATCGAACTATAGTTATTTATTAGTCACGACATACCGCTATAGACTATCGACTCAATTCCAAGCTCTATTCACCAATCACGCTATGAGGGACATACACAAACCATGCTTACAAGGCAGCTTTCCAAGAAATTCGATGAAACACATATTATATGCGGACGGCGGATCAATACAATAATTTGCATGAACAAAACTATTTTCACGGTATCAGCCATTTTACCACCCACAATAATATGCAGAATAAATGCTTTATGATTTACTTTAAAGTAACGCGTATTATACGTATCATACGTTAAACCCATAATAAATCATATTGACTGTCGTACACTTGTGAAGTTTCTTTAGGCGCATTGAGCACTTTTTGGTAGGGGGTAAAAATGAACACGCGAAAACGACACCATTCTTCTTAAGACAAAAGGTCTTAAGTAAAATATAGTACATTCGTAATTAAACTTTAATGCCTTAGTTTTAAGGTTTATATTAATACTAGAGGACAATTGTTGATTTCTCATGAGATAATGAAATTTTCCCGCTGCAAACAGCCTATCTATAGACGCTTTATAATATAGCTTATGCAGGTTTTTAATTATTTAAAACTGATAACTTAAATGCTGATTTTCATGTCTATACTTCAAAGTCATTAAATTTGTATGTAAACTTTCACCCCCATTTCACCCCTTTTGGGGTGGATTTTCCTTAAATTGCTTATACAGTTTATTATAACTTAAAACTAATAACCTAAATCCTGATTTTCAAGTCTCTTACTTCAAAAACTTGGAACCCTTATGTAAGCTTCCAACCCCCATTTCACCCCTATTGGGGTACGTTTTCGTAAAATTGCTTGTACAGGTTTTTATTATTTATAACTATTAACTTAATTGCCTATTTTCAAGTCTCTAACTTCAAAAACAAAGGACTTTCATACAAACTTCCAACCCCTATTTTAACCCTTTAGGGGTGGATTTTCTCAAAACCCTTTCTTAGTGGCGTCATACCATAGAAGGAATCTACCTTCCAAATTTCAAGTCTGTACGCTTTATAGTTCCTGAGCTATCGTGATTAGTCAGTGAGTGAGTGAGTGGTATTTCGCTTTTATATATATAGAAGAAGATAGAAGAAGATAAGTGATACACAGAATCGTGACCGACACCTCGCGTTGTTGCGAATACAAAAGGTCTTAATTATAAATATAGTACATTCGTAATTTTTAATGCCTTAGTTTTAAGGTTTATATTTGAAATATTTTTATTATATTTTTTTTAATTAGAAAAAAAACTGAAATATTCGTTTTCACTTCTATCGGCAGTACCTATGTCTGCCAATTTTTTATTTTTCCACAAGTTAGCCCTTGACCGCATTCTCACCAGCTATGTTAAGAACTATGATGCAGTCTAAGGATGGTAGCGTCATGGTAGCGCCATTTGAAGGTTGAAGGCTTCACCCTTTTTTCTACTAAACACATAAAATATGATGTTACCGATTGGTACACAAAATGACTTTTATTTAAATATTGACTTTTATTTAATTTGTGACTAATGACTTTTATTTAACCCATTTACCTAAGTAGATGCAAACGCGATCTTAGTAATGGAATTTTTATTGGAATCACTAAATTTTAAATTCAATTCGATGGCCGTGAAAGTAAAGAAGAATATCCAAAGAAATTCCACGATTGGCAATTAGCGAGCGCTAATGACCGGTGATAAATTATAAAGGCATGGGCCGAAATGTGATTTATTACAAGGCTGCCAATTATTTTGCAAACGAAATCCATTTTATGAAATAAGATATCTCTTTTCATGATGAGATTACCTAACTTTGTAAGAGTACTGAATCAACTAATTATATTATTATGACGAACAATGGATTGAAATTGATGACTGTAATCTCACCCTTCGGACAATTCTATCATGTACCTTTAAATATTCATGCTAAGATACCTACATAGTTAGAAGGGATAATATATGTATTAAAATATACTTACAAAAAAATTTGCTACTATATAAACTAACTACTAAACTACTACTACTAACTAACTACTAACTAAACTACTTTGCTACTATATATTATAATAAGAAAGAATAAACTGCTTTACACAGCATGCAACATCATTTTATGGTAATAGTTTCTTTAATATGGCACCTCAATTGTATAATAAACTACCAGCCTGTTTGGCTGACCGAAATTTAAATATCCTAACATTTAAACAAAAAATTAAAGAATTTTTGCTGAAGAAAAGATATTATACAATTAAGGAGTATTTAACAGACACAACTATATGAATAGGTATAGGTATTAGGTATTACTATTATATAATTTTTGCATGCCAATACACGACAGTTTGTAGTTCATATTAATATTAATAATGTAACACCAATGATTTGATTTGATATGATATACTATGATAACTTTCTGCATTTAAAAATAGTAATAATTTTTTTATTCGATAACACAGTAATGTCACAAACAAAACTATGTCATATGCTATGCTATGCCGAGCTAGTGTGCCGTAGACTCGTTTAAACTCTACGAGTAAATGCTACGATAACAGAATATCATGTAGTTTTATTTGTTAACTTAAAACTGCTTGCTCTTTTCTTTTTTGTTTACGTACAAATGAGTTGGGTGACTCCGTTCCATACTGAGCTTTCTTTTCTACAAAGTAAATAATACAATGTGCTACCATAGCAGAAATAACCGTGTGTGGAATTTGTTTCAAGGTGCTACGAAGTATGTATTAGTTCCAGTTTGCTTTTTCTGTAGGTTTATTACGTACAAGCACAGGTTAGTGTACACACACTGTACCTACTTACTTACCTACCGTATTGTTATATTATTTTTAGAGTTCCTAAGTAAAACAAGGGACCCATATAGTTTCGTCCAGACCGTCTGTCCGTGGGGCAATGTTGTTGTTGTTGCATCGGTATAGTGGTATAGTTGAGAACCTGGAGAGTGACACAGGCTACTTTTTATCCCGGAAAATCAAAGAGTTTCCACGAGATTTTTAAATCCTAAATTCACGCCGACGAAGTCGCAGGCATCATCTTGTTTTACAATTTAAGTACGTAAAACCTGCTTCATCAATCATCTTGTTAAATTATGACTTATAAGGCAGATGGTGAGGCCTTTCAATTAATTTCTGTATCGCTTTATATATTACTTGTAAACCCCATAATAATCTACCCCTGTCCCCTGACATGGTAAAAGGCCGCTCGTAGGGTTGTCAAGCTTTACAAAACTAAAATATTATGTTTGTTTAAATATTCATTATTCATACAAAGTGTTCGTGAACTCAGTTTCAGTTTACAGACAGAGTGCTGAACGATGGCGATATGCACAGTTTTAATTAGCGTGCTATGAATAATACGTCGGGCTAAACTGGATATTATCAAAACTTTATTTCGTTGATATTTACGTATATGGTAATGGGTATAGCAATCTGGCTTTAAATACTGTGCCTTTATCTTAAGTGAATGTAGTATCTTCTTAATGGTAATGAGATAGGTGTCCAACAATTTATAGTTTCTAGTACGTCAATCATGAGTGAGTTAAACTCATAATTACCTATAGTGAAATTGATTACAGAACCGAAAATTTTCAGTTTTATGCATTAATAAAGGGTAGGTTTTTCTTCAATCATAACAATGAATGTACAAAACTGACAGCAAACCGTATCGCCTCGCTGCAACCTATTAACGTCCCACTGCTGGGCACAGGTCTCCACTCTCATAGGAGAGCGGAAATTAGAGCTTAGACCCACCACGCTGCTCCAATGCGTGTTGGCGGGCTTTAACGACTATTATCATGTTAGTGATAATAACCGGGACCGACAGCTTAACGTGCTCTCCGAGGCACGGGGGTGAAACACCGCCAACTTCCAACTCCGGGCTGGCACTGAGAATTTCTTAATTGAAAAACCCAATACCTAACTTTTTATGCCCGACCGGGAATCGAACCCAGGACCTCGTGATCCGCAGTCGACTATGCTAACCACTAGACCAACGAGGCAGTTATCCGTACCGTATCGCCTAAAAAATTGCAAATAGGAGTCCTAGGCATAAATTCACTCAACCGCAGAAAAAGACGTAGGCGTCGGTTAGCAACCCTAAGAAATGAACTAAGCGACGAACACGTCTCATGCTTAAAAGCGCCTAGAGATTTAAGAAATTGAACCAGACCCTTACAAATTTATTTAAATAAATACACTGGCTAAATGAAGTTGCTAACAAATAACAGAGGACTCTAAGACAAACTTGGTTAGATGTTATCCCAAATCTTTGATTCATGTACATTTAAACAATTTACAAAACATTGTTTAGTGGAGACATTTTAAAGAATTTGTATTAGTCTGGCGAGCACTCTAGAACAGCGTTAGGGTTGTATCTCTTCAATAGGCCTATTGAAGATATTGGTGACTGCACCAATGAAAAGAAAGCGCCTAGAGATTTAAGAAATTGAACCAGACCCTTACAAATTTATTTAAATAAATACACTGGCTAAATGAAGTTGCTAACAAATAACAGAGGACTCTAAGACAAACTTGGTTAGATGTTATCCCAAATCTTTGATTCATGTACATTTAAACAATTTACAAAACATTGTTTAGTGGAGACATTTTAAAGAATTTGTATTAGTCTGGCGAGCACTCTAGAACAGCGTTAGGGTTGTATCTCTTCAATAGGCCTATTGAAGATATTGGTGACTGCACCAATGAAAAGATAATCGGAGGTTGTGAAATAGACCTTTAAAAAAAAAAGACGTGTGGCACTCGGAGACTGCCGCGGTAAAGCTATTGCATAGCATTTTTTATCAACTTGCTATGACTACTTGTGTTGTTGACTTCAAGTTGTTGAAAATATAAATAGTCAACAACACAAGTAGTCATAGCAACCAAAGTGTTAGGTTTTTTTTCGTTACGGAATTTCTGGATTCGGTCTCCACGCTCAAGGCCCGCGATAGAAACTATGCAATAGCTTTTCTTGTATTGGCATTCTGAAATTAAAGTTTATTGAATTTACAAAAATACAAGACTCTTCACCTATTACAGAAAGCATTCTTGGTTTTACGGTTTTACCACGTGACATATTACATTGGCGATGAAAATTATGCTAAGTGCTGGCATGGATGTAGGAATACATGCGCTGGCTTAAACATGATAGTGAAACGAAGAAGGTGGAGGAACTGAAGAGAAAATTGAAACAATTAAAACTCAGAAGTTTCATGCTATATGTACGAGGGTACATTTAGCATGAACAGTTTCACCACACTTAAAGACTTTTATAAGCACATAATATAACAATAATATTAACAAGTAGTATACCATGTAATACTAAAAACTGATGGTCTACAATAGGCATGATGACAGTAACCAAGAATCAATGAAATTATGAATTTATCTAATGAAATAGGATTCATGGATTATAAAAAACGTATTTATTTTTCAATTTCGAGTGAGATTGCTATTTATATTGATAAAATAAAACTATAAAATACAGCAATCCGCCATATTGCATAAAACACAAAGAAGCGAATGACGTCACAATTGTTTATTTTCGAGCTTTGAAAATCACACTACTGCTTACTGCACACTGCACAGAGTACATTGGTAAAAACAATAGTGACGTCACAACGACGCCATGACACCGCCGAACGTTTTGGCGTGAATTTTAAAATTTAAATTTCAAATGCTAATTTTATCTACCAAACTTTATTTTTCTACTGAAATAAGATATTTTTTCGAAATAGTAGATACTTCCGAACATAATCTGACCATTTTTCAAAATCAGTCATCATGCCTATTATTATAGGTCACGGCAAAGTCAGTCGCAGCATGTCATCGATAAAAAAGTATCAAATTACTCGTTTGCCACAAGTTCGACAGGGCAATTACTTTCAGAAGGGATCACTATATAGGCACACATATAGACAAGCACATAACCCAATTGTCGGCTTGTCATCCAATTCTGAGAAGTAAACCACTCAAAGGCGCGCGTAAAAGACAATATAGGGTACCCATTCTCTTTTATCCGCCTAAATTGTGTCGACCTTTGTGTTAGGTACCATTAACTTGCAATATTATCATTATGGCTTTTTGGTTTTTCAACGCATTATGGTATATAATGTTTTACCCTCACATCCATTATGAGGGTTAATGGTAACATTTAAGTTTAATGTCCAATTTTTATTATTTCTGAAAATGATTCTTTTGGAACGAATATTTAGTATCAGCACAGGAAGTTCTTGGTTTGGACTGGTATCCACACACTTTAGGTTCAAACGGGTTACGTTATTTGCGTTTAAGCAATTTAATATAAATATTGGATAGAATCAGGCGTTACTTTGCGGAAGTTCATGATTTAGCAAGAAAAGAATACAACTACTTTGCTATAATCCGCCAACAGAAAAAATTCTGTATGGTCAAGCATGCAAATAAAAGCGAAGCACCGTTTACCTTCACCAAGCAAGAAAGCTAAGTTCCCAAGCAAGCAATGCCACCACCACTCAGTGAGAGTGATGGTGAGAGTGGTAGTGGCATTGCTTGCTTGGGAACTTAGCTTTCTTGCTTGGTGAAGGTAAACGGTGCTTCGCTTTTAATTGCATGCTTGACCATACAGAATTTTTTCTGTTGGCGGATTATAGCAAAGTAGTTGTATTCTTTTCTTGCTAAATTTAATATAATTTGCACCTGCATGCCTGAGAATTCTCATTCTTCATAATGTTCTCAAAGGTGTGCAAAATCTGCCATTCCGCACTTGGTCAGCGTGTTGACCTATGATCAAACCCTTTCATTCTGAGACCACTCGTGCTCTCGTGCACACGTGGGCCAAAGATGGGTTGAAATATTCTGCTCGCTTACCGACAGAGTTATCGGAGATTCTTCATATAGCTTTGTATAATGGAACGAATTGTCCCATAAGTTTTTGTATCACCACGAAAACGTAGCGGCCCGCTCTACGTTTAATGAAATTCTTCAAACAATTATTGTGAAAACTTCAGAGAATACAACAAGTCAAACATTTTTACTGTTACGACGCGACGTGCCCTCGAGCGCCCCTAATGAGCATTCTTTTAATTGTTTTCAGGTAGGTACACGTCAAGCTTGTATTATCTACGTAGTGTACCTACCTAATTTTTCAACATAGTTTATTTTGATTTTATAATATTACTAATTGTTGTCAGCGACTTAGCCCGCGTGGTTTAAGGTTTTTTTCCGGGATACAAATGAGCCTATGTCCTTCTCCGGGACACAAACTATGTCTGTACCAAAGTTTCATCGTTCAGTTAAATGATGGTTCGTGAAAGCGTAACAAACAAATAAACAAACTCACATTCGCATTTATAATTAGTTATTAGGATTAGGATTTGGTATTCATTTCTCGCTTCATGCAATACCTAGTAATGAGTAGATACTAAGTACCTATCTATAAACAATGCCAATTTTTTACATTAAAACACTTGAATAATTTTCCAGTATCCCTTTATGTACAATTATATTATCGTGCTAAGTAACGTAGGTATAGTGTTAGACTTATTAGATTTTGCACTGGTGAGAATTTGACTCTAAAACCTTTCAGTTTGGGTTCATCGACTTTGCCCTACCAAGATGCCCCACCAGGGAGGTAAAGATTCAAGTCCAATTGATAAAATTTTGCTATAGTCTTTGAGTTGAGCCTAAGAAGGCTCAGCAGTTTTGAAGGATGTTCTACGCAAGAACGTCTGGAACATTATTTTATTTTCGTTACCTACCGCTTAAGCCCAAAATAACTTATGAAAGTTTTAATCAAATTAACATTCATTGAAGCTCCGTCCAGAGTTATTTATTACTGTTTATAATAACTTCAAAAATAATTGGAATTTTTAACATGAAAACACAAAGCCTACCAAATTATCCTAAAAGATTTCGTAATAAAGTTCTCAGTATTACATAACTTTATTTTTAACAGACAAAAATCCGAGATGAACTAATTTGCAATTTTCAAATTTGCAATCCGAGAATCTAATTTGCATTTCGAGAATTCCCAGCGCAAGTCGTCTAACTCACTGTAATTGAGCACCTTCTTATGTAGAGCAGGGAAAAAAACCGGCGCTTCGTGAAATGTCAAATATTTATGTTGGTTTTGAGAGTTGTTAATGCTTATTACGTCACAGAACAATTAATGAGGGCTACCGTTTTTATGCTCACTAGTTAGCGCCACTTGCGAGTAAGGTCCTAAAGTATAGCTGTAAATTCGGTAAACAAGCATATTTCTGGAAAAAAACCCCCTTTTGTAAATAGTAAACATACAGGAACCAGGGAAATACTAACCTATGAATTAGCTGTTCTTTCAGCCCGCTTATTTTTGCACTTCTTTTTCTTAGCCCCGCTTTCAAAGCACAGAGCACTGGCATTTATTGACACGTATTTTACATCTTCCATAATTAATCGGTTATTGCTAAATATTCACAACATTGGGTATGTTCCGAAATACACTGTGAGCACTGTAAGGTGTGACGTCAATTTAGTACACTGCGAAACCGTTTCTTTATAGTTAGCTATACTGTTCACTGTTTAAAACGGAACGCAGTCAGCAGCACTGAGAGCACCTTACCTCGAAAACGCCAGTGCTCACAGTACAAAAATGGCGACGATTTATGACGTCATATATTTCCCTAGGATACTGCGGCAGTATACTGTCAGTCCATAACGGGACGAATTTCTCCCCAGTAAGAGCACTGAACAGTGCTCTCAGTGTATATCGGAACATATACTATTATCTAAATAATAAGACTCGCGATAAAAGCCCAGTGATATTTGACATTTCGTAGACCTCACTCTACACTAGCGCCCCTAGCGGCGAATTTAAACGCGGTAGCCCTCATTGAGCACCTTCTTATGTAGAGCAGGGAAAAAAACCGGCGCTTCGTGAAATGTCAAATATTTATGTTGGTTTTGAGAGTTGTTAATGCTTATTACGTCACAGAACAATTAATTACACGTGGTACACTTTTTTTTTTATATATATAGGCTAGCGCTTGGCTGCAATCAGACTTGCTTGCAAGTGGTGATGCAGCCTAAGGTGGAGCTCGCTTGCCTAGAAGATGCCTATTCACTCTTGATTTGAAGGTACCTATATTAAAAGAGGAGGGGAAAACGGAAGCCGGGAGGACATTCCATATCCTAGCGGTTCGAATTAGAAACGAGGAAGCAAATCGCTTCGTACGAGCCCGCGGAATTTCGACTGCGTAAGGGTGCAGACCTTGTCGATGCCTTGCGGTTCGAAAAACAAACAAATTCTTTTTTTATTTCACTACAAGTTAGCCCTTGACTGCGATCTCACCTGATGGTAATTAATAATTATGTAATGTTGCGGTGTCTAAGGTGGTAGCGGGCTACCCTGTTAGGGATACGGCAGTTACTGGAACTGGAACCACTTCGTCCGCATGTGAGAACTCATTGATTTTCCGGGATAAAGTCCTTCCCTTGGACTGTGATTGATTGATTTGATTGATCCCTTCCCGGGATGTAGCATAGATATGCTGTACTTAGCAAATTTCATTGAAATCGGTTCAACAGATGGGCCGCGGAAACTTTGCAGACGGACAGTTACATTTCGCATTTAATATTAGTATGGATACCACGCGGCCCTGTGACATGTTACTTTGATGTATCTATCACCGTAAGATTGTGAAAACCGTTAGATTGTAATCTATCTAGCGAAATTGTAAACTGTCGACAGATTGTGAACCGTTCAATGTTCTGAGTGTCAATTTTCCAAATATTCATTGTATTTACGTTAGCCCGCCAACCCGCATTGGGGCAGCGTGGTGGGTCTAAGCTCTAATTCCCTCTCTCCTGTGAGAGAGGAGGCCTGTGCCCAGCAGTGGGACGTTAATGGGCTGTAGTGGTGGTGGTGGTTACGTTTTCTTGTCTCTTCCTTGTAGGTTAGGTTAGGGTTCGACATAAATAATCAGGTAGTAGGTACCCGGCCGCAGGCCAGGCACTTAGGTTCTATCGGGTTAATATACCTAACAGATTACAATCTACAGAAAAATAATGCGTTAAATTATAATCTTTCGACAGTTTACAATTTCGCTAGATAGATTACAATCTTACGGTGACATATCTATAAATATAGAGCTTTAGATATAGGTATGGCTCTTGAGGTTATGACGAAAATTACGGTTTTTGCGTCCACCTTTATAAGAATGATGAAATCCAAAAGTTTTAAATGTTTGCGTTTTATTGATCTACCTATCAGGAAAACGAAGTAAAGTTACTTTTCGCTCGTGAAAGCTGACCGCAATGGTTTCATTTACAAAAGCTTTGGATCAACAAACAGTATTAATATTCTGTAGGAACTAAAACAATAAAGTTACCACAAAGATTTTAAGACAACTTAATGGAATGTTTGAAATATAATGGTAACTTTAAAACTATCCTATGTAAATAGACACACTCCTGTCGTATCCTTACCTCTTAATATTAAAGTTTGGTGAAGGCTTTTATTTAAACTCGGGTTCTACATCGATTGCGTGGTGGCGTGGCGGCGCCGCGAAAAGCAAAGCAAACTTTGGCAAAGTTCGCCATACTTAAGCTATATATAGACTAGGCTTATAAAATACTAATTGACCCGCCCTACTTATCTACTCATATATATATTAATAATTAGGCACTGTTCCTAATGGAATGGAATAATAAACACGTTCCAAATGCCATCAGAATTTCCATAATTAAGTTTAATAACAATAAACACAATTCCATTTCGGAACATGTGACAATATTATTTTTAACGTGTGATTTATTGTTGCACCGCTAGCACAATCAGCGCGATAACGCTTTCTCTTGAATTTCGCATCTAAAAAGCGTTTCAAATCTATCAAAAGCTGCATTAAAATCGATGCCGTACTGATTGTGCTTGCGTGGTAGTCTGAATAATACGTGTCAAGTTAACGGCTGAAATTCAAAATCAATCTATCTGTAATCATGTCTGTAACTTGTATAGTCCGACAAACTTATCTGACACGGTGACCGCGTCGCTAGTATATAATATGTCACCGTAAGATTGTAAAAACCGTTAGATTATAATCTAACTCTAATTGTAAACTGTCGAATGATTACAGTATAAAGGATTATTTTTCGGTAGATTGTAATCTGTTAGGTTTATTAACCCGATAGAACCTAAGTGCCCGGCCTTTATGTCGAACCCTAACCTAACCTACAAGAAAAAGACAAGAAAACGTAAATACAATGAATATTTCAAAAATTTACACTTAAAACATTGAACGGTTCACAATCTTTCGACTGTTTACTATCCATCGAACAAAAAAGCGTTAGATTACAATCTTATGGTGACATATACATACATACATACATACATAAATACATACATACATACATACATACATACATACATGAACCCTGAAAACAATATACTCCTTTTTTCAGGCAGTCTTATAAAAACAGGGTCATTTGAATATTAGTTTAACTGCGGTGGGGTCTTATTGGCATCTAGCCTGCGAGGAAGCACAAATAAGCTGCAACACAATCTGATTTGCAGACGGATTGCACTGCACTGATTGCATCTAACTGCATTTAAGTTATGATGAGAGCAGCTCGTCTTTCCGACTTTATTTCATTATTTACGTCCCTCTTTTAACTTAATAGTACAGTAATAAACTTAATCTACAGTCTACACCCTAGTGTAGATAACAATTACTTTGATAAATAGCGTGAATTAATGGAGTCATAAAAACTTGATTTGCCCAAAAAATCTGTTAATTTTGAGTTTTGTCACCGGATTGGGCAAATCTAATCTAAGACAATTAACTTAATCTAATGTTTTTTATCAGTGGGGTGCGAAGTCGTGGGCGTTCACTTTTTATTTAAAAAAAATAAAGGCTTTTTGTACCAATGAAATAGTAGAACATAAATTATGATATAACAACTCTTTATTAGTTAACAAAATACAAATAGATATTTCCGAGGTACATACTGTATAGGTAGGTGCATAATATTAAAATAAATAGTCCTCATTACTTTGAGTTTCCTGTGCACTCCCTACAAATGTTTAAAAAGCAAAACACTCTTTCATTAATCTTCATGACATGACGTTTTTACCCACTGACCTAATTCTCAAAATCCCGCGCTTTATTCTAATATCCAGTAAGCTGTATATTATGTATGCGAGATAAATTAAATCGGACATGACGCTTGTTTATCACTAAATCTAAACCAAAATTAACATAAATTCGTTCATAATGCGGGAAAATGTTTGCCTATATTGGATTTTCTGTATCTAGTAATAAGCGATTCCTATATGCATGGATATTCATCAATAAATCCTGTCCTCCCTTATGGGACAGAGGACAGACACTAGGATATCTTTTCAAAGCATCTATCGATCTATCTGATCTACGCCGCCAATCTGTTGGTATGGTTTTGGTAAGTAAAGGATACCTTTTTATGTAAAGCAAAGCATAAATGAGTCTAATTGAAGATCGTAGATTTGGAAGAGAAGAGAATTAGATAGAGAAGAGATTAGGCATAGTTAACCTTAATTCCATAGGAATAAGAACGTAATTAAGCTAATTAAATGTGTAAGCTAGACTTAAGTCCATTGTTTGTCGACCAATAGATATAATGTGCCTCTAGGTTAAGAGTCCAGCTCCGAATAGAGTGTGTGAGGAAAACGTCATCGTTTTATTTTCATCCTGATTATTATTATTATTATTATTTTTTTTTTTTTTTTGTTTAATTTATTGATCAAAACAAACTTTACAATTTACAAATCTTAATATCGGAGCCATCCTCTAAAAAAACTTGGCGTTTATGGTGAGGATGGCGAGTTCGCCTTAATAAACTAATACATAATAATAAGAATATTTGGATGTACTTACCAGTTACACAGACAAATAATGACCAACAACCCAAGAGACAAGACAAGACAATTAACCCCTTCTATGATACTTTTTGTAACAAGCGCGTCTTGACTGAACTAACCCGCGTACGTTATGTATCTTCCATAGAGATATGGTAGATATCTTCCTTAGTACTCAGCGAGAACGGATTATATAAACCATGTTAAATAAATAAAGAAATCCATGCTTGATGCTTGGGAGTTCTGCTAAAACAGTAGGTACCAGGTTGAGGTAGGGTGATTGGTCCCTGCGTGTAAACATCTAGCACGTTCCAACCTAGACCTCATCAATGATGAGGTCTATCGTCATTGCTTTGTATTACTTATGCAAGATTGTCGTCAAATGCAAGCAAAAAAATCAATACGCACCGCCCGCGCCACCACAAAACTGCCCGTTTAATATTCCAACAAGTGAATATAATTAAAATTATTAATAAATACGACTGCTCTGCCGTAGCCCGTAACTATCTACTACGTAACGATACCACAGTCATTAATTACCTATGGAGTCTTATTCACATTTTTATTAAATGATACTTTTTTGGGTATCACTGAATATTGAACTATAGTGTTATATATTTTAGGAATCTACTCATCATTTTCTAGATGATTATTATATAGTTAATCTTATTTTAGAAAAAAATATTCAACTTAAGTCTTTAATGCGGGACCATGGCCACCCCATCAACTTTTTTTTAAATTTTACTAGCCTATTTCACCCGGAATAAGCTAGGGATTCTAACGATACCTCATTTATCAAAATCGGTTCAGGCGTGTAGAAGTTATGGTGGAATATACATACTCACATACATACATACATACATACATACATACATACATACATACATGAACGCTGAAAACAATATCTCAACACTAACTCCTAAACAATAACTCCTTTTTTCAGGCAGTCGTATAAAAAGTGACTTTCTGCGTACGCTTCACAGTTCACTGCGATATCCTCAGGAGATATTTGACTTAACAATGCACAATAGGCATGATGACTGATTTTGATAGATGGTCAGATTATATTCGGGTATATCTACTATTTCGAAAAAATATCTTATTTCAGCAGAAAAATAAGGTTTGGTAGATGAAATTGCCATTTGAAATTTAAATTTTAAAATTCACGCCAAAACGTTCGGCGGTGTCATGGCGTCGTTTGTGACGTCACTATTGTTTTTACCAATGTACTCTGTGCAGTGTGCAGTAAACAATAGTGTGATTGTCAAAGCTCGAAAACAAACAATTGTGACGTCATTCGCTTCTTGGTGTTTTATTAAATATGGCGGATTGCTGTATTTTATAGTTTTATTTTATCAAAATAAATAGCAATCTCACTCGAAATAGAAAAATAAATACGTTTTTTATAATCTATGAATCCTATTTCATTAGATAAATTCATAATTTCATTGATTCTTGGTTACTGTCATCATGCCTATTGTAAATAGTAATTGGTTTTTATTTTTTACAAAATTAAAGCTAATTATTTGTACTAGCTATCTATTAAATCAAATGTTTTGAAGACTTCATTCACCACCGGCTCTTTAAAACCTAAGTACATCTAATCTATTTAATATTTATCTAGAACGATATCAATCAGTTAATTAATAAAACAAAATCAAGTTGTTGCGAGTTAAATATACCTAAGTATATTTAACTCGCAACAACTTGATATATTGAAGATCTGTCAGTCGATCCTATTGCTTCCCTAAATCACTTTATTACAAGGATCGCGAAGTCGTTTAACTGATAGGAGCGAAATAACCTCGCTGACACCCGAATGCTAGAGATCTTTTTCAATAGGACAGGTACCGATGACCCTAGCACTCAAGCGAAATTGAAGGGTTGGGTTGAGTGCTTATCAGTTATGTCTACACATACCTAACCTATCTTATACGTTGAATTTTGCATCGTAATGTAATACAGCTTAAGATAATTTAACAGTACATGGTGACTTATTTTACTGTACATAATCTCTGAACTAAACTAAAATAGCAAGTCTATTATTATGTATAGTATAGTTACTTACACTTCCTATAGTCCCTGCAGAAAACGACTAGATTAAGATCTGTCAATTTAGTCAAAATAATTATAATCATAGTCATAAATAATAATTATAGTCATTATAATCGAATCAGGATGACATTTGGCAAGCAGACAGCAGCTATTACGAAGTAGACATCAGCTATAAAAGGATTTTTGAAAATTAAACCCTAAAATTGTTATCTATATATATAAAATTCAAAGTCCTGACTAACTGACTCACTGACTGACTGACTTATATATCAACGCACAGCCTAAACCGCTAGGGTTAGAGACTTGAAATTTTGACAGGAGCTTCCTTTTGTGACGTAAGCGCTCAATAAGGAAGGATTTTTCAAAATTCCACCTCTAAGGGGGTGTAATAGGGGTTTAAAGTTTGTATGAAAGTCCGTCATTTCTCAAGTTATATCCATAAAAGTTGGTATATGTGCTGCGGGTTGAAAATAAAGAAATACGTATTTCACAGTTTTTGAAAACTTTACCTCCGAAGGGGTGAAATAGGGGATGAAAGTTTATATGAAAGTCCTTCATTTCTCAAGATATTTCTCAAGTTTGTAACGAAGCCAAGGGGCCAGGATACTGCTGGTCACGTGACTTCGTACATATAGGTAGGGAGGCCCTCACAAATTAAACGCGATTTACACCTTAAAAACCTTTTATTCACGGTTTGCACTAAGTACTTAGGTCTAAACGCCTATCGCTATAAACTACCTACTTAGCGGTACGGACCGAGGCCCAGAGGGGACCTGCGGGGCGCGGGACGCTACCGGTCAACGCGCGAGGTACGTGGACACAGAGGGTGTCCGCGGAGAGAGGAGCGAGGGGGAAGGGGAGTCGGTAGGATGGGTCGTCTGCGGCCTCAGCAGCAGAACGACCAATTCCGCCTGCGCCCACCAGTTACCACTGCCAGTTATCGTGCCCGGACAACCCCAAGCCGACTTGCTATGACAGCGGTCACTGGCGAACTGGCGGTGAACGCAGGCCGGGTGCCTTATATAGGCCGTGGAGGTGAGGTGCGGAGCGCGGCGGGGTTGTTTTGCACACGGTCCGCGGTGCGACGTAGTCTCGGACATTCTTGATGAGATGAGTCACTGCGACATAGTCTCGAACATTCTTGATGTGATGGGTCGCTGCGACGTAGTCTCGAACCTTCTTGGTGGGCTTTGTTGGCTGCGTGACTCCTCGCTATGCCGCGCGGCGTCACAAGTTGTACCAACGAAACTTGGTATTTTGGCTTTGGGTAATAAATAAAGATCTGTGTGTGGCACAGTTTTTCAAAATTCTACCCCCAAAGGGGTAAAATAGGGGTTGAAAATTTGTATGAAAGTCCTTCATTTCTCAAGTTATAGTCATGAAACTTAGCATTTGGGCTTTCAGTTAGATATGCAGAAGTACGTGTTTCACCATTTTTGAAAATTTGACCCCCAAAGGGGTGAAATAGAGGATGAATGTCCTTCATTCTATTAGATATTTTTCAAGTTATAACAACGAAACTAGGTATTTTAGATTTCGGTATAATGTAAAGAAGGATGTGTGTAACAGTTTTCAAAATTCTACCCCCAAACGGGTAAAATAGGGGTTGTCTGTTGGTGTAAAAGGCTGGCGTTTTTCAAGTTATAGCCATGAAACTTGATATTTGGGCTACATACCGGTTTAAATTATGAAATACATAATTCAGGGTTTTTATAAATTCTATACCAATGGAAGTTAAATAGTCCTTCAATCACGCCGCAACAGAGCAACGGATCGACGTGTTTGTTTTCATGGGCTCTTTTTATCCCGGAAAATTAAGAAAGGCCTATGGGAATTAAAAATGTTATGCCACGCGAACGAAGTCGCGGGCGTCCGCTAGTTAATAATAAAATTGGGGATTTAAATTTGTGTAGTTCACGCGGACGAAGTCACGGGCTATCGCTAGTAAAAATAAAAGTAAAAAGAAATTCCTTCTTACGTATCTTAAAAATGCCACACATTCGTAAATTCTAGCTTACTTTTCCACGTGAAAATGCTGTGTAATAAATTTTCATTCCCAAATTGATACCTACCTGCAAAAACGCCGTAAACACTACTTCACAGTGTATCTGAATTCTCATGAGGGGATTTTCATTTCTTCATTCTTTATTTTCTGATGCCCTTCCCAAAAGGAAAATTGGTACGTTTTATTTAGTTCGATATTCTCGTATACAGGGACTAGATGATGCTCGGGACTACGTTCGCGCGGATTAAGGTTTTTGATTCCCGCCGAAACTCATTAATTTTCGGATTAAAAAGTAGCCTGGTAGATCTCTTTACTAAATTTCGTCAGTTCGCATTTATGATAGAATGGATTAATTTGAAAATACCTACTAATAGACTTTTAAGGGTTACTTCCGATGTAACACTGAACAATTCAAAAAAAAGTCATCCGGCCAATTCAAAAAAAGATTTTTCGATTTACTAGTGTCTTCTACACTTAGCTGAATAACTCTAAGTTTTTGGTGAATCATACTATTAATATCATAAATGCGAAAGTGTGTTTGTTTGTAGGTTTGTTGGTTTGTCCTTCAATCACGTCGCAACAGAGCAACGGATCGACGTGATTTTTGGCATGGGTATAGTTGAGAACTTGGAGAGTGACATACTATACTTTTTATCCCTGATAACTAAGTATGAAGTTCCCGTCGGAATTAAAAAAAAACTTATTCCACACTGACGAAGTGGCATCTGCTAGTATAATATTAAGTGGTCTATTAACAACTGAGTTAAGACCACGGCCTCCTATTCGGGGAGTTCGGTTCCACAGGGCCTCTAACCTCTCTTATGCTCAGACCTCTATATTTTCGTAGTTACTTCCGTTTTAAGCATTTCGATAACCTCTAGGGGATTCAGCTTTCACCGCTAGGGTATCGTTACATACATATTCTCCACATTCTATTTAAACACGTTTTATTACTACACACACTCGTATAGAGAATTAGAGATGTGTATTCTAATACGTTTAATATATTCAGAGCTCACGGAGCGGTTAATCTGCCTAGCAAAGTGGGGACATTTGTAATGTTTGATGAACCACGAAATTACTATAAGGTCTACTTACACTAAACTCTCGTGTCTGCGGTAGAGAATTTGCCGTGATTTCGGAGGTGATGCGGTAAAGGGACACATCTACACGATAGTTTAAACAAATTGAAAATTCTACATTATAATCGTTGACTCAGTGGTGCCTAGATATTAGTCGTTCGTAAGTTATTTCTTATTAGGAAAACTTTGTAGATAACTGCACCATATTAATTGCCACACATTGATTTGCTTATAAAATTCGAGTTTACATACTTTATTCTCTGTGTCGCTCTTAGCCACATTATTTCCAAAGATCTACATTAGATATATCTAATTAATGTCAACATTTTGAGACACATTCTTCTTTGACATAGCTATAAAATGATGGTAGGTACAAATGTACAATTATGAAGTGGTAATAAAAAGACATGCGGTCTATTCTATTGCAGTATACTTCTAGGTACATTAGGGGCGAGGATCAACAAACTACCCTTGAAATGGCATACGTCTTACATTAAAAAAACCGTTTAAAGTTTATCATTAAATTTTATTTTACACATCCCAATCAATCAAGATTAGGTATCAGTTGCGATTTCAATTTAAGGCAAACAACAAGGCTCTATAATTATAATTATAAAATGGCATCACGTACTTACCTACATGATAGTGACTTAGACGATAAAAGAAAGACGCAAACCTATAAACATCAAAATAAATGTAGCATGCATAAAGATCGTTGGATAGGACCTAACACACAGTTCCACTTATATACAGATAAATGTTTGTAACAATAACAAGTTTACCTCTTATGATTTTATCTGGCTAGCCGAATACAATCATGTTTTATCACGACAAAATATTTCTATACCTATCTCCTTTCAAGGGATCATCGTGTAAGTAAACGGGCAAAGGAATAATAGTACTAAAATCTTTTACGACCATTGCTATCGCCGCAATGTGACCATTCAGTCATATGAGTAGGTACAAACTGTTACGATATTTCAACTTGATAACAACTTGGACTTTTGCGAAATAGACTTACGTTTCTAGGAAACGGATAAAGTGTTCTGTAGTGTATCTAAGCATGTTTATCGGATACTATAAAATACTAGCTGATGCCCACGACTTCGTCCGCGTGGAATACCTATGTTTTTTTTATTCCCACGGGAACTCCGTAATTTTCCGGGATAGCCTATGTCACTCTCCAGGTCCTCAACTATAGGTACCCATGCCAAAAATCACGTCGATCCGTTGCTCCGTTGTAGCGTGATTGAAAGACAAACCAACAAACAAACACACTTTCGCATTTATAATATTAGTATGATTAAGTTTTGTGCATGGCTAAACAATCGTGCTAGCTAAAGACACAACTAAACTATTTTAACTCTTTTAGATTATTTTTTTGACAACTAGGTATACTTAATACCTTTTGCATCAAAGTTGCCTGCAACTGGCAAATAATATAATAGTATATATTTCAAAGTCACTATAGTACAAATCCACCACCACTACAGCATATTAACGTCCCACTGCTGGGCACAGGCCTTCACTCTCATAGATAGGGGGATAGTACAAATCATATAGGCACAATGGTACAGAACTGGTAATACCTACCTACGCATACATATAACCCGCGCAGACAGAAAAGCGTTCAGCGTCAAGCGTTCGGTCAGACTTCTAGGAGTTGCCTGCTTTCTGAGCGGCGCTATAAAGTTAGTAGTAAGCAGGGACTGAAAAACAGATTCATAAAGGTTACAGAAATATAAGGGTTACAGAGTGAAAGTGTAACAGAATCGAATCTGTAACCCTTTTGAATGTGTTTTTAATTCGGTTAACCCGAAACACTTATATAGGTATCTGTAACAGAAACGAATCTGTAACAGAATAAAAGTGTTTTAAAGTGTAACCGAAATAGCGACGTTGCCAAATTTACTGTTGACGCGTATTCAAATTTGAACCTAAGGTGAAAGCACCGATGGTTGCAATTGTTTTAAGAAAAACATGGCCATGTGGTGTCTGTGTGTGGTAAAGTCCAATGAAGTGAGAGGAACGTTACAAAGAACGCGGAACACAGAACGCAGAACTCAGAACGGCTGAGCTCAGAATCAACGCGGGTCCATAAGGTCCTAGAACTCCGTAGTCATGCTAGCAGCTAAAAACTTTCTTTCGGCTTTAACCTTTCATTGATTTTAAAATAGTCACCATCATTTCACCATTTCACATAAACAACTGATAAGACTCACAGTTATTTTGCAAAATAAATGTTTATGCTCTGAGTAAATAGTTAAATATTCTCTGAGGCTCTTAAGATTATAACTATAGCAAGGTATAGGGTACTTTATGGTTTCTCGTAGATGCGTAGGTCTATTATACTCTAATACTAGGTGTATTCTGTGGTAGTATTTCAGATAATCTTGAAGAAAAACTAGGTACGATGTCGATGATAATATATATAATATAGTAAGTATAAAATTGTTGGGGTTGTAGATACTTGTACATAATATAGTTCTACATGGTTGGTAGTTATGTGGTAGGTATTTATAGTTATATACCTAACTTAGCTTACTATTTAGGTATGGGTGTACTGGGTATTTAACGTCAAATCAATATGGCGTGTGACCCACGTCTGACCATCCATCCGGCTGTAAAAATTTAATGCGCCACTACACTATCGATTTTGAACACCCTTTGCAAAATACGAGGACGTAAAGACTAATATATCAAATATAGGCTTTTTAAATACGTTGTTAATAAGTTTTTATTTTATTTCATTAATCTTAAAGATTCCGGTACGATGCCGTGTAGAAGACCGATTCTATGCAAATAAATGATTTGATTGATTTGATTTGATTTGAAAAAAATTTGTCTGTGACACCACCCAGAATGGGTGTACAGCTCAGCATTAAGCCCTGCACGGTATGCCAATAAGTTGCATACAAAGCAGGGCGCTGGTTTTCATCTGTGACCCGGTTGACGGTTGAGTAACAAAAATTATTAATATAATAAAACAAAAGTAAAGTTTTGCAGTTTAAGCAGTCACAAGTAAGCAGCAAGTACTCATATTATATGCCATTTATAATAGTAACACATTTATACTATACAAAAAGGAAAAAGAAAAATAAAAATAAAAAATCTAAAACATACAACTAAGTACAATAAATAATATGAAAACAAGAACAAATATATCAAGAAAATACGTAAGTATAGTTTTAATATTCACTGCCATACTCCTAGCAGGTTAGCCCGCTACCATCTGACTGCATCAACACTTACCATCAGATAAGATCGCAGTCAAGCACTTGTACCTAGTGGATTAAAAAAATATTTAAATGATAGTCAAGAAACTTTAAATATTGCACTATTATAACTTATACCACCTGCAATAAAGACTATCAGATGATTTTTGAAATTCCACCGAAGCGAAGCAAACACGGGTACTTACCTATACTTAATAGGAGTTGGAATCCGGGATACACGTCATAATATTATAATTATTTCGTCTCGTATTGTAGATGTAGGTTAAAAATAAAATAAAAGCTTGTAAAAACATCTATTATTTCATCATCTTAAATAAACCTGCTATAGCACTAGAACTAGCTAAAACTTACAAAATATTACTGGGTTACAAAGATATTATACTTAGTTACATACCTTTGAGAAGTTAGTTAGAATCGAGAATACCTACCTAGGTATTTCTTCAAATATAAACTCGCCGGCATATTTAGCGGAACATAAAAAAAAGGCTCATAATTAAAAAAATATTGTTTTATTTTAAAATCTACTTACTACACTTCTTTTGTTATTTAAAGTTTCATTTGTTTTACTTAAAATGAGATCACATTAAGAACAGATTTTGCGAGTAAAGGCTATTTGTGAAAAATGGTACATTTTTGAACTTTTCATGTAACGGGAAAAGTGAAATTTAATATTAAAATAACAATTAATTAAATTATAAAAATGGTGATTAATATCGCGTATTTCCTCCACGTGCTCTTATTAAAGTTTCTACCCGTCTAGGCATACTGAGAATGATGTTATCGATGGTCTCCTGGGATAGTCTCCGCCATTCCTCAACTACGGCGATTCGCAGTTCACCCACGTTGGCAGGAGCTGGAATTCTGGACTTAACTTTTCTTTTCAGCAAGTCCCAAACGTGCTCTATTGGGTTCATATCCGGTGATCTCGCCGGCCACTCCATAACAGTGATATTCATATCATTAAGATAAGCTTGAGTTACCCGAGCGGTATGCGGCCGAGCATTATCCTGCATAAAAACAAAATCGTCACAGATATATGGGGCAAACGGTACGACATTTTCTTCTAAAACTTCTCTGATATAGCGGTCTGCAGTCAGACTCCAACTGTCAATCACTACCAAGTCTGTGCGAGCTCCCAAGCAAATGCCCGCCCAAACCATTATTGATCCACCACCGTATGCAACTGTAGTTTCAAAATTTGTCTGAATGTATCGTTCTCCTTTGCGTCTGTATATTCTTTGCCTGCCGTCAATTTGATTTAAGAGAATTCTGCACTCATCACTAAACAATACCTTACTCCATTGGTCCGCGTTCCAAAGTCGATGTTCCTGAGCAAAAGTTAACCTGTTTCTACGATGATTTACCTCGAGCCTTGGAGCCTTGGCGGGCACAAATGAACCCAAACCAGCTTCTTCGAGCCTTCTTCGTACCGTACGCTCACTTACGGTTACACCCCGCACTGCTTCTAACTCATGTCGGGCTTGGACGGCCGTCAAACGGGGGTTCCTATGTACACGAAGCCGAATGAAACGATCATCCCTACTCGAAGTGCGTCTTTTTCTGCCTTGTTCTGCTCTTCTCACATAAGTACCGGTCTCCCTGAACCGTTGGATACTGCGATGGATCGTTGAAACTGGTCGACGAAGATCTCTGGATATCACTCTGTAGGTTTGACCATTTCTTCGCATTTCGAGTGCCCTGGCAATCTCCGTTGGGGCTAAGTCAGGCATTATTCAGTCATCAACTCAAGAAAGATACGCGATTTAAAAAAACTAACAAAAAACAGTATTTCAATGAAATTTTAAATCAAACTCAGAAGGAAGAAATACTCGAAGTTCGCTCCAGATAAGGTGTATTTGAATAAAATTAAAACAATTGCATAAAATGTGATATTCAGTTATTTTCTTAATTTGAAAATATTTCTTTTTAAATTAAATGACGTATAAAACCAGCCAGCAACCTTATATGATACTGATATCAAACCTTTTTTTTATGTTCCACTAAATATGCCGGCGAGTATATTACAATAAGATGAATTTGTCTCTACAATGACACTCTCTTCAATCCATTTCCTACCTAGAAACGTGCTGTGCCGAATTTAGGTCAGACTGGTTAAAAATAATCTCACTACAATGTTTGGTACATTCCTACTAGCAACAACTTTGTACAGACAGGCACCGTTGCAAAAGCTTAGCTTTACAGCTAACATACTCTTTTGTCGTTCATAATATAATAAAAAGTACCTGTTGAAGGTTTAATATCTACACAATATGTTACTAGTGCTGCCGTCTGTCGTACAATTGTCAGTAGACATGTTTTTATGCTCTATGGTTTTTCAGTTATAAAGAATACAGTCTCAGTGTGCCACTCGCCAATGCGAATACGTTGTTTTATTTTAGGTTATGGGCTATACGCTCAATAAATCGCGGTTTTGAGTCGTTTTAACAAGGATTTTGCAGTAAAGCAAGTGTTAAAAGACTGTATTCAGTGCGATTTAGCTGTGAACTGACTGATCGTATTAATTATCGCAGTGTATAAGTGTAGAAACTGTTCGTCAAAATGGCTACCAACTACCTTATCAATGTGCCGAAACTAAAGGGACGCGATAATTATTCGGAGTGGTGTTTCGCTGCAGAAAATTTCTTAGTTCTCGAAGGCATGAAGCATTGTATCAAGCCAGAATCGAAAAAAGAAATAGCTAGCGCGGATGACGAAAAAACTAAAGCCAAATTGATTATGACAATCGATCCGTCGTTGTATGTCCACGTCAAAACCGTTAAATCGTCGGAAGAATTGTGGAATAAACTACAGCAATTATTTGATGATAGTGGCTTTTCACGGAGAATAAGTCTGTTGAGAAATTTGATTTCAATCCGGCGAGATAATTGCAATTCGATGACGTCATATGTGACGCAGATTATCGATACAGCGCAGAAATTAAGTGGAACGGGATTTGAAATAAATGATCAATGGACAGGGTCATTGTTGTTGGCTGGATTGCCTGATCGTTTTGCTCCAATGATCATGGCAATCGAACATTCGGGCATTTCCATTACGGCAGACAATATCAAGACAAAATTATTAGACATGGAGTCGGTAGATTACAATGAGAGTGAAATGAACGGTGCTTTCGTCAGTCATTCAAATCATGGAAAGCAAGAAAATAAGAATAATTTGTCTATGGCCAAGAAAAATTTTAACGTTGGTAGTACTACTGTTCCGTCGAAGTCAAACAACAAGGCGGTGAAATGCTACCGGTGTAAACAAGTCGGCCATTACAAAAATCAGTGCATGAATAACGAAAATAATTCAGCAAATAAGAAAATAAAGCAAGAATGCAATCAAACGCATTTAGTGCAGTATTTTTAAGTGCGAATTTCAATAAAAATGATTGGTATATCGACTCCGGGGCAAGTGTACACCTAACAGCAAACGAAAGTTGGGTTATGGATGCCAGATATGAACCAAATAAAGGAATTGTCGTAGCAAATAGTGAGAAAATGACAGTATTATGTTCTGGCAATGTCAAAATAATGACTGCAACTGATAATTATGAGTACGACATCGTGATAGAAGACGTATGCTGTATACCAACTCTGACTACTAACCTACTATCAGTCAGTCAACTAATTAAAAAAGGAAACAGTGTGTCTTTCACAGATAAAGGCTGTTGTGTTTACAATAAAAAGCAACAGTTAGTCGCTACAGCAGTATTGGTCAATGGGGTATACAAATTAAACTTGGTATCCCAGGTATATTTGGCTGCATCAGCTGTGTCAGGAGTAACATGGCATCGCAGATTAGGACATGTCAACAAGGAATACTTAAATAAAATGCAAAATGCTGTCTTGGGAATGTCAATTGATAAAAAAGTAGAAATAAGCAAGGCTTCATGTAAAACATGTTGTGAAGGAAAACAGTGTCGCTTACCATTTAAAGGCAGTGGTCACAGAAGCAGTAACTTGCTAGATTTAGTGCACACAGATATTTGTGGCCCTATGGAGACTACATCAATAGGAGGAGCAAGGTATTTCTTGTTATTTGTTGATGATTACAGTCGCATAACATTTGTTTATTTTCTGAAGCACAAAAATGAGGCTCTGAAGTATTTCAAGATATTCAAAGCACAGGTGGAAAATCAAACAAAAAGAACAATAAAAATGATAAGAAGCGATAACGGTTTAGAGTATTGCAATAAGGAATTTGAAGATTACCTAAACAATGCTGGTATTATACACCAGAAAAGCAACCCATACACCCCAGAACAAAATGGTTTATGTGAAAGATTCAATCGCACAATCGTAGAAAAAGCGAGATGTCTACTGTTTGATGCAAACCTGGGAAAAGAGTTTTGGGGTGAGGCCACCAATACGGCAGTGTACCTGCAGAATCGAACTGTGGCTGCTGCGTTGGATAATAGAACACCATATGAACTATGGATTGGCACAAAACCAGATATCAGTCATATTAGGATATTTGGTAGCACTGTCATGGCACATGTTGCTAAACAAAAGCGTAAGAAATGGGATAAAAAATCTGTTAAATGTATTCTTACAGGATATCCAGATAACATAAAGGGATATAGAGTCTATAATCCAGAAACAAGGACTGTGTTCACAAGTAGAGATGTGGTCATTATTGAGCCAGAAATCAATTCTGAATGTATGATTCAAGTGCAAGACCAGAATGTTGCTTCAGTGGGGGATGAGGTTAAACCAGAACAACAAGGCCAGAAGGTAACAAGTTTTGAATCAACATCTAGTCTTGAAAATAACCCCAACAATGAAAATGATTATTCCTATAATGATGACAATGACAAAACATATGTTCCAAGTGATTATGAAGACTCAGAGAGTACACTTCAGTGTGAAAATGAAGATTTCATGGATAGACCCAGA
This sequence comes from Erebia epiphron, assembly GCA_963932025.1. NCBI lineage: Eukaryota > Metazoa > Arthropoda > Insecta > Lepidoptera > Nymphalidae > Erebia > Erebia epiphron. The sequence goes on along the minus strand of OZ009956.1, from coordinate 7,463,315 downwards.
CGAACACGAAAACCACCAGAGAGATATGGTGTGTCGAATCTTTGTACAAGCGCTGAAACCTATAATGATGGGGCAGGTTTGACAATGCATGCTGCTTTAAACGGACCAGAAAAGAAACAGTGGATGTTGGCCATGCAAGAAGAACTACAGTGTTTCAAAGAAAATGATGCGTGGGAATTGTGTGATAGTCCACAAGATGGTAGGGTTGTACAGTGTAAGTGGGTGCTTCGTAAAAAACTTGATAGTGATAACAAAGTTCGGTTCCGTGCACGTTTAGTTGCTAAAGGTTTTTCACAAGTTGAAGGTATAGACTATACAGAAACATTTTCTCCTGTTGTGAGGCATACTACATTGAGGTTACTATTTGCATTGTCAGTTAAGTTAGGATTTGACATTACTCACCTTGATGTAACTACAGCCTTCCTGAATGGTGCTCTTGATGAAACCATTTTTATGCAATTGCCAGAAGGATTTTCCGAGCAGACTCATGCGGGCCAAGTACTTAAATTAAAAAAAGCAATCTACGGGCTTAAACAATCTTCAAGAGCATGGTACAGGAGAGTGGATGAATGTTTGTTAAATATTGGGTATAGGAGATCCAAAATAGAACCCTGTATGTACACAAAAATTAGAAATAATTTGAGGACTATTGTTACCCTTTTTGTGGATGATTTTTTTATTTTTTCAAATGATTGTAAAGAAACAGAATATTTGAAAAATGTATTAGCTAGCCATTTCAAACTTAAAGATTTAGGCGAAATCAGAAAGTGTCTTGGTGTCAATGTAAGTGTTAATAAATCTGAGAAAACTATCACATTGAACCAGTCTGATTATATTGATCAGGTGTTACAAAAATTTGACATGAGTCAATGCAAACCCATTCAAACTCCTATGGAAACTAAGTTGCATGTATCTAAAGGGGAAAACTATGTTGGAAAATTCCCATATCAGCAAATTATTGGTTGTCTAATGTACTTAGCAGTTCTAACCAGACCTGATATTACTTATGCAGTTGGATTCTTGAGTCAATTTAACAATTGCTATTCTAGAGAACATTGTGCATATGTAAAGCGTCTATTGAGATATTTAAAATTTACTAAAAATTACGGTTTGAAGTACACTGCTGATGGAAATTCAATATTAGAAGGATATGTAGATGCAGATTGGGGTGCAAATGTTATAGATAGGAAGTCATATACAGGATATTGTTTCACTTTATCTGGTTGTGTAATTTCTTGGGAAACTAAAAAACAAAGTACTGTAGCCTTGTCTAGTAGTGAGGCCGAATATATGGCTATTACAGAAGCATGTAAAGAAGCTGTTTATTTGAGAAACTTACTATATGAAATTACACAAAATTTGTATACCATTGATTTGTTCAACGATAATCAGAGTGCACAAAAGCTAACTATGAATCCAATGTTTCACAAGCGTACAAAACACATAGACATCAAGTTTCACTTTTGTAGAGAATGTGTAGTAAATAAAATTGTAAATGTGAAATATTTGCCTACAGCTGAGATGCCAGCTGATGTATTCACGAAGGCTTTATGTGTTGTGAAACATTATAAGTTTTTAAATGTATTAGGTATTCAAGGATTGTAATATTTTTGTACATCCATATTGTTAGATATAGTGGGGGTGTTGAAGGTTTAATATCTACACAATATGTTACTAGTGCTGCCGTCTGTCGTACAATTGTCAGTAGACATGTTTTTATGCTCTATGGTTTTTCAGTTATAAAGAATACAGTATCAGTGTGCCACTCGCCAATGCGAATACGTTGTTTTATTTTAGTACCTATTACATTAAACTTTTTATTTCATGTCGTTAAACTTTATGCAATAAAGTCTTGCAATAATATTATTCTTCTCAAGATGACTTTAAAGAACTTCGACGATCACAATACCTAGAGTATAAAATGTAATGAAATACCTAGTTAAGAAGTCAAGGCTTGAGCACTAATAAATATGTCATATTAGCAACAATGTATTTTATGAGTTGCTAGTTTTACGACCGTAAGCGATAGGTACGGTTTGCTAATTAACAATAGAACATTTTAATCTAAATCGATTTTCATATGTTTATTGCGTTCCTAATACCATTTTATGACTTTCCTATGAAATCATAAAATAAGTCCGTGTTGCGAAACGGAAGTCTGTCACCTCCCGGTGGAGGGGCATACCTACTCATTTCACACCTTTAAATACTAAGCCTCGACACCTTAAGATTCATTCTGTTCGGTATACTCCCCTTCATACGTATAAGTGCATCTTATAATTTTTCTTTAAAGTGTTTAATAGTAATTAAAAGTATATATTTGCAAAGTAAACTCATTTAATTTAATAAACTTCAAGTCGTCTCCCCGACCGCGTAAGCTCTTCAAGAAACGTAATACGGGTAAAAGCCGAACCCGCTGCTCAGCACTGCAACTCCACCATCAGCGAGTTCTTCATCCAGAGCTTCCAATAACCTCGGCCCCGACCATCACTGGCGCAGTTTTCGGTAGAATCCACTAGTAAACGACAGGTGATCAGAAGAAACGAATTAAGTGGAATTTATATGCCAATTCGCCTGGAGTTACTTTTCTCTCAAGAATTAAAGTGGATACGGACCTATGAATAATAATAATAATTGATCTTACTACGCATTGAGGGAGCAACTTAAGAAGGGCTACACCGGCAGAATCGGGAGGATCCATATGTTGATTCAGCAACTTTCCTTCCTTACCAAATTGTCCCATCTTCGGCTTCCGAGATTTAATAATATTTCACTTGTAGTAGCCTCCGCTACGCTACAACCTACTCGCACATAGTTTAGCTTCATAAGAGAGAAAGAGATAGCATACTCTGCATCTTGTCCAACGGTTGTCCCTACCGCAAGCCTCATTCGTTTTCGTGCGCGCACGACCGCCTAACGCACGTAGTGTTAAATAATTATATTATACTTTTTAAATTTAATTTTATAGCTTATAAAACATAAAACAACCGAAGAGAAAGCAGGACGATAAAAGGGAAAAAAGTGGCGAAAAAAGATAAAAAAATACGAGGAAAAGTTACGGCGAAAACACCGCCATTACGACTATGAATCGTATAGCGAAGGTTTGTTATTGATTTGTATATTTAATAATCACTATTTCTCTGATCTAATACGTGATATTAGACCGTAGATTTTACAAAGCTTCGAGTCAATACGCGATATTGACCAATAGCAAAATTAAAAAAAAAGTTGATACGAGATATTAACCATTTATATTTTCTTCCGATCTAGATGATCAGGAAATGCTTGAGGAATCACCACCACCTTTGTGCCCGTCCCCGCAATCACCGATGCGATTGCTAGAATCAACTGTTGCGAGAGTTTCTAACATCACTGAGCCAGGAGAAACCGAGGTGTGCGATGTCGTATCGCAATCACCACCACCTACGGCAGAAGCACCTGTTGAACCTGAAGCAACGATGACTACACCTGAATCGACAGAGATTAATAATATGCCTCCTGTCGATCCTGAGCTTTTACTGGCTTTTGGGGATTTTGAAGCTGGGTCGAATGAGTGGGGTCCCGACATATATGGGGACTTGGCGAAAAGATGGGAACCTATTCTTAGTGAAGGAATTAAAAAGGAAGCAAGGGAGGAGTTGATGAAAAATACCCGTACCCTAAAAATTGTCCTCTTGCGAAGCCCCCCATCCTCAACCCGGAATTAAACGCTATGTTGACTGAGTCCGCCCGGAACCGAGATACAAGAATTTTGAAAAAACAAAGCCAACTGGCGTGTGCCCTTACAACTCTGGGCAGGACAATGTCTGACATATTGACTAAGTCAATAGACACACCGGCCATCCTGCGGAATCTTTCGGATACCGCTAAATTAATAGCGGACTCCCATTATTCCGAGACTGAGACCAGACGTTCGCTCGTGACACCGATGGTGGATAAAGCTCTTATCGAACCATTTAAGGATCGAAAAAGGGATAGCCACTTATTCGGTGAAAAATTGGGAGATTTCATCAAATCTTCACGTGGCATTCTGCGAGTAATTTAAACTCCAAGCCCCCCCCAACCGCATTCACAATCGAACTACGGGCGTAAAATTGATGAAACAGGGTTTTCAATATTACATTTTAACTGAAATTATAGCAATTGTGTAGAATTTTTAATTAGGTTTTATTACATTCCAAATACGCATTGCCTGTTATCAAGAAGGTACAGCGTACAGTTCTTATTAAAATACTTTACATATCATCGTTAGATCTTATGCAGTGTTGGTTCAGTGAATATCGCAATTCTTTTTACGACTACATTTTCAATACTTTTTAAATAAAAAATAAAAAAAATAAAAAAAAGAGTTTCTTTGTCTTCATCATGCTTCCATTAACAGCTCGTGTCGTTGCACAAACCGCGCAGTCCGTTTTAGGAGATTATTCTCGATCGCGCCATCAAGCGCATCCCCAAACACCACAGGTAGCACACCCCCAGGAACCACAACTAGTACATCCCCCAGAACAAAGTGTACCCATAAACAATGCAATGACACATGAGGATAATTTCGAACCGGCAGAAAGAGGATCCACCGATTCGCCCACTCCTAGTGGACAATTATATTGATTTTATTGATTTTATTGATTTTATTGATTTATTAAATAATATCCTCGATACGCTTACAGCAATGCCAAAACGCATACCGAGTCAGGAATTACAAATTTGACAAAATTCATTAAAACTAATATTAAATACGTCTAGCTGTTGGTGCTGAGCAATCAGATCGTTGAGCAGAGTAAGTACTCGTAGGGTTGGCGCATTTTCTGCAAAATTTGTTCGCGTTACTTTCAAATAGAAGAAGGGCAAACGCCTACACGAACGGACAGCCTTATCCGGCGCCCGCACTGCCAATGCACACCTAGATAAAGTGTCGGGGTTATCAACTTTACCGTGGAGTAAAAGGTAATAGTGTAGCAGAATAGCTCTGTTTCTCCTTGTTCCTAGAGTTTCGAACCCCAACATACCCAATACAAAAGCCGAAGGATACAAGTATGGATAGTACCCATATACTTTCTTATACAAATTACGAGCAAATTTGCGCTGAACTCTTTCTATGGCTAGAGTATAATTTGCATGTGGTGAGCTCCACACTGCGGAATTATACTCAAGCTTACTGCGGACGTACGCGTTGTATAGCGTAATCATTACACATGGAACCGTAAAACGGTTACTCTGCCGTAAAACAAATCCCAAAAGCTTATGCGCTTCTTTGCATATTTTGTTAATGTGATCACTGAAAGTTAGTTTTGTATCAATAATGAGACCAAGATCGCGAATCTGACTCACCCTTTCCAGTATTATGCCCGATAAGGTATAGTTAGTGACGAAAATGCTACGATTGCGAGACAAAGTCATAATTTTACATTTAGATGTGTTAAATTCCAGAGAGTTGTTTTTAGCCCAATCAACAACATTATCAATGTCCTGTTGAAGAAAATTAGTATCGGATGTATCGCCTATTTGAAGAAATAATTTTAAGTCGTCTGCAAACATTAGGCATTTAGCATGCTTAATCACTTCAGGTAGGTCATTAATCATGATTAGGAATAGAGTAGGACCCAAAGTGCTTCCTTGACTTACACCTGAAGTTGTTGTAAAGGGATCAGATTTATATTCAGCTAGTTGTACATATTGTTGTCTGTTATAAAAGTAACTTTCAAAAAACGCTATAAGTTTAGGAGTGAAACCTATGTGAGATAACTTCTGCAAAAGGACATTAGTTTCTACTCTGTCGAATGCTTTTTTAAAATCAAAATAAGCTACATCAATTTGCTTACCAAAATCCATTACAGTTGTGGCATAGTCTACAAAGTTGATGAGGTTAGTCAAAGTGGAGCGACCAGTTCGAAAACCATGTTGGCAATCTGATAAGTAAATCTGGGTTTGCTGCTTGATCTGGGTGTTAATTGTTATTTCAAATAGCTTAGCAAACACAGAAAGAACAGCGATGGGTCTAAAATTTTCAATATTGTTACTAGAGCTCTCTTTTGGGATAGGAGTGACTCTAGATATTTTCCAAATATCGGGATAAGTCGCTGAATTCAAAGATAGGTTAAACAAGTATTTTAGTGGTTCTACCAATATGTGTAAACAATCTTTAGCAATGAAAGCAGGTACAGCATCAGGACCAGCAGAAGAGTTTGATTTAATTTTTCTAACTGCTAGCTTGATATTTTTCTCTGTGATTACACCAACATCAATACGCGCGGAAGATTTTAAATTTAACTGATCCGTTACTATATTGCAGGGAGTAGAACTATCTGCTATAAACACTGATTTGAAATAGGAGGCGAACATTTGTACAGCCTCTTGCTCCATAATAATCTTACCATTATATTCGAATTCCTTATTTGTAGCTTTTAATGACTTTTGACTTTTTACAAATTGCCAAAAATGTGCAGGATCTTTGTAAATATTTTGTTCAGTGCATTTTATGTACTCATCGAAAGCTGCGTCTATTAAAGTTTTTACCAGTTCCCTATAGTATTTGAACATTTCTAAGTTGTAAGGTTTACCTTCACTTTTATATCTTGAATGGTTAAAATATTTACATTTGATATATCTAATTATTTCAGCTGTATACCAAGTCGGATATGAATATTTAGAATTATTGTTATTATTTCTTTTAGCTGGAACATGTTGATTAAAACAGTCGTATATTTTATCGTAGAAAAATTGTACAGCCAGATTTACGTCGTTTATTGTATAAAGTGAGTCCCAGTTGATGCAAGATATAGCCTCATAAAGAGAGAAATAATCTGCTTTACGCCAATTCCACCTCTTAACTCGCACGTCGCTTGTTGCTCCAGAAGGTTGCTGCGGCGGTGCGGGCTCATCGAGATCGGGCCGTCCGCATTTTAGCGCCAGATCTATCTCAAGCGCAGGATGGTAGGCATCCGGCCTGACAAGCGGCTCCGCTAATATAATTTTTGAAACGCACTCATCGTCAAAATTGCTCAGCACCAAATCTAACATGCCGCCATAATTATTTTTAACAGTATTACATTGTTTCAGTCTGCAATATTCTAAGGTACAATTGAATTGATTTCTGGCATTTTGGCTACAAGAATTTAAATTAAAATCGCCTAGTAACAAAAAATTCAGATCTGAGTACTCAGTGATAAGAATTTCCAGAATATTAAATATTTTCAAATAATAATCGTCACTAGAACTGGGTGGTATATAAATAACCCCGCAAAGAAACTTACTGCACCTATATGATATTATTGTGAATACTGCTTCTACACTATTGTCGTAGTATTCAATATCCTTAATGATACGAACGGAATAAGAATTTCGCACTGCCAATAGCACGCCCCCCCACCCCGCATCATTTGCTCGGTCGCGGCGCACTACAGTATAATCAGAGGGAAACAACTCGGCATCGTACACAGAACTTTTTAAAAATGTCTCGGTTATAGCGTATATGTCAAATTGTTGAGCAACAACTGATAGTTTAAACGCATCGATCTTACTGCGTAACCCTCTAACATTTTGGTATATAAGGCAACAGGATTTAGTCTTGTTTCGCTTCGGTTTGTTTCCGAAACCCATTTCTCCATGCCTTAATACAAATATCTTGCGGCCAATTTTTCCCATCCAGAACCTGTTCAGAATATTTCGACAAGACTCCTATTTTAAACGATGAATATTGTCCGCGCGATTTTAAGGTTTCCACTGTACAGTTTTCATTAGCGCATATATTTTGCAAGTGCTCAGATATTGCCTTATCAGATGTACCTTCTTTTACATAAAACAGATGATAGTATCTCCAACGTTCCGCCGCTTCAAGAGTGCCATTTTCAGCCACTCCACGAATTACATTTCGAGGAGCTCGCGAGCGCCGATGTACTACCTCGGTCCATTCATTGTTTACATTCGAATAGCTGTCGCCTGCACCTAACGGCTGCGCTAGCGGTTCGACGGAGTTCGTAGGTATCGGTGGGGTGGCGGGAGGCACGACAGACTCCGTTCTCACTTCAACAACAGGTGTCCGTGGCGTTGTTGTCCCTTTCGGCGCCATACTCGACGTTTTCTTGCGGTCTCCTGCTACTGCAGCGATGGCCGACGTTGCACGAAGACGCGCGGATCTTACCGATTGAGGTTGTTTCGTCACTGACAGACCGGCGTCGGAGGTAGTTTGTTCGGTGAAGTTGGCGGTAGTTGGCAATAACAGCTCGCGAATTGTGTCACCTTGCTTTTTTATCAGTAGATTTTGCTCACCTATCTTCTGTTCCAAGCTGCTAACTTTATTAACTAAACTCTCAATGGTGTTTTGCAAGGAAGTAACCAATCTTTCTAGTTTATTTTGCGCCATAGCACACAAAAACTAATTTATTTGTTGGAGCGGATAACGGATGACCCTGACGTATCGTAAGTCAAAGTCAAGTATATGAGGCATCATCAGAAAGGCCCCCTCCTTACTCGATGAATGTTAGTGAAAATTGCCAACAAATTAATTCACGTACCAAACTGCCGGAAATGTCCGCCATCATTCCTGCGTTTGATGGAAATTCGAAGCATTTGAACCTATTCCTTAAAAAATGCGAGTTCGTATTAGAAAACTATAGGGACGGCACAATCAATAGATATAATTTAATGTTAGAAATTATAACAAGTAAACTCACGGATAGAGCAGCAACCGTAATAAGTGAAAACGATTATGTACTACACGACTGGGAACAATTAAAAAACATACTTAGTCAATACTTTGGCAACCAAAAGTCGGAAGAATGTTTGCGCTTAGAATTAGAATCTTTGGAAATTCGGTCTACCGAAAAATATACCGATTTTTGTAATAAGATCCAGACTATAAGATCTTGTTTGTTCTCAAAGATAGCGAACTGTCCAGAAAAGCATTCTAAAATGGCGATATATAACAATACCGCCTTAAAAGTTTTCCTATATAACTTGGAAATGGTTATAGAGGAGACCAATTTTGAAAAACAATATCAGATGCGAAAACGCAATTATACTACTACTCATATAAAAATAAGCCCTTAGTTCCACATCAGCACAGAACGTCTATGCCTAACTATAGAACGCCTAATTATTATCAAAATAATCCTCCTAGAGTTTTTAACAATAATTATTACCAACGATCGCCTAATAATAACTACCCACGTATTAATAATACCCCTAACTCTTCATATAGCTCAAATTTTTCTCAACCTTCCACTAGCGGTCAATCCCATAATTTTCCTAGTCAACCAACGGAACAGTTTAGAAGACGTCAGGGTGAAGCGTACCCCAAATGGACGAATAGAAACGCTCCAACTCAGAGGAGATGGAACCCTCAATGGAATCCTCAATCGAATCAATCGAATCAAAATCGATTGAATATACATACTCACTCGGAAAGTATACAGAACCCATCAAGTCATGATAACGATAACTTAAACGAGACATCAACACCAGTTCCACCAAATTTTCAGATTACCGCCTCAACATCAAGACAGACCAAATAAAAATTATTAATTCATTTTTACCGTATATTTATATCCAGGATTATAGACGCCAATTTGCTTATTGACACCGGAAGCACTAGGTCATATTTATCCAACAAAAAGGCAATAAAATACTATAATAAATTAAAACAGATTGAGTCGTTTAATGTGATATCATCACATGCGGTAAGCCATCACAACGAAATAATTTGTATTCCAATCTTCAAAGAATTTAACGACCACTTTTTGCATAAATTTTATATTTACGACTTGGACCCACCGTACGATGGCTTAATCGGATTGATTTATTACAAAGGTTACGGGCCATATTAAATATAGAGAATAAACTTTTGTTAACAAATAATGCCACTTACTTAATAAATTATTCAAATATGCACTCAATATAAATGCCTTTTCTCACGATAAAATTACAGCCGCGCACGGAACATAGTGTTATATAGTTCCTACGACGATGCGTAATGGATACGGTATCTTAGAATTCCAAGAGTTTTTCAAGGATGTACGCATGCCTTCGGAAATGGTACATTGTAAAGATGGTTATGCTCATACCGTAATTCAAAATTTGTAATTTCGCCTTTTAAAATATTACAATACGATGAAAATTCAACCGTATTATTAGATAATGACTCTGAAAATATATTATGTCACTATAATATGAATTATGACGACACACTTTTAGTGGAAAATTTAAATAAATTACGAACTAATCACATGAATGAAGAGGAAAAGAACTCGATTACAACATTTGCTATGAATTTAGAGATATTTTTTACAATGAGAACATTCCCTTGAGCTTCACGCACGAGATTAAACATCATATTCGTACTAAAAACGACGACCCAATTCATATCTGCCATACAGGCAGTCACCGCATCAGGCAGAGGAAATAAAAACTCAAGTAGAAAAATTATTACAAAATAACATAATTAAACCTAGTTTTTCCCCATGGAGTGCACCCGTGCACATTGTTCCAAAAAAATTAGATGCTTCCAATGAACAAAAATTCAGAATGGTAATTGATTATCGGAAACTAAATGAAGTCACTATAGATGACAAATACCCATTACCTAACATTACAGACATCTTTGATAAATTAAGAAATAAGTAGTACATACTTCTGAACTTTGGACCTAGCATCAGGATACCACCAAATTGAAGTAGCAGAAAAAGATCGACCAAAAACTGCCTTCAGTACTCAATTTGACATTATGAATTCCTGCGAATGCCTTTCGGTTTGAAGACGACACCCGCTACTTTCCAAAGAGCGATGGATAATATCTTAAGAGGTTTACAAGGCATCCATTGTCTGATATACTTGGATGACATTATAGTATTCTCTTCTAATCTTCAAGACCACATTTCTAAATTAAAGAAAATATTTTCTACGCTTCGTAAGGCCGATCTGAAAGTCCAGCTAGATAAATCCGAATTTTTACGGAAAGTAATTTTATATTTAGGTCACAGCATAACACCTGAAGGTTTAAAACCGAACGAAGATAAAACTAAAGCAATATTGAGCTTCCCATTGCCTCAAAAGGTTAAAGACATAAAATCATTTTTAGGATTGTTAGGATACTATAGAAAATTTATTAAAGATTTTGCTAAAATAACAAAGCCAATGACTTTGCTATTAAAAAAGGGACAAAAGTTTGTCATCAGTAAAGAATTTTTAGAAGCTTTTGAGACACGTAAGACTTTGCTTACTAATGCACCAGTATTGCAATATCCAGATTTCACATAACCATTTATTTTGAATACCGACGCCTCTAACTTTGCGCGGACTGCGCGGTTTGGGCAACGACACGAGCTGTTAATGGAAGCATGATGAAGACAAAGAAACTCTTTTTATTATTATTATTATAATTTTTTTATTTAAAAAGTATTAAAAATTTAGTCGTAAAATGAATTGCGATATTCACTGAACCAACACTGCATAAGATCTAACGATGATATGTAAAATATTTTAATAAGAACTGTACGCGAATACCTTCTTGATAACAGGCAATGCGTATTTGGAATGTAATAAAACCTAATCAAAAATTCTACACAATTGCTATTTTCAGTTAAAATGTAATATTGAAAACCCTGTTTCATCAATTTTACAACTTCAAATGAGGTAGATTTTCGTATAAAAATTACGATCTATCTCTATATTCTACGTAGAAATTATCTTAGGGATCCCTTGTTACAAATATCATATGATTATTTAATTCAGGCGAAGCATACTATACACATTGCTTTTTTTTAAGTAGCACGACTACTTTTCGTATGCTTGCACCTGTTATATAATATAATATAATTAATTGATCAATATCGAAGGGAACTCTGCCCTTAAAATAGTGGTTTCTTTTTAGAATACACACTAATGCTTCGATGAACTTTTAATTTTTTATATAACGCTTCGATGATCTTTAATTTTTCTTGCTAGCTAGCACAATTCAATTAAAAATTTTCAATGGATCTAATGTCCAATTTTTGTACACTCGTAGGCGCATATGTCCAATTACCGAGTTACACAAAAAAATGGTCCTATTCTTAACTTAATACTAATTCCTTATTCCCACACAATGAATTTAAAATCGTTTATGAAGAGATTAGGATATTATTTGGTAAGGAAGGAAAGTTGCTGAATCAACATATGGATCCTCCCGATTCTGCCGATGTAGCCCTTCTTAAGTTGCTCCCTCAATGCGTAGTAAGATCAATTATTATTATTATTCATAGGTCCGTATCCACTTTAATTCTTGAGAGAAAAGTAACTCCAGGCGAATTGGTATATAAATTCCACTTACTTCGTTACTTCTGGTCACCTGTCGTTTACTAGTGGATTCTACCGAAGACTGCGCCAGTGATGGTCGGGGCCGAGGTTATTGGAAGCTCTGGATGAAGAACTCGCTGATGGTGGAGTTGCAGTGCTGAGCAGCGGGTTCGGCTTTTACCCGTATTAATTTTCTTGAAGACCTTACGCGGTTGTGGAGACGACTTGGAGTTTATTAAATTAAATGAGTTTACTTTGCAAATATATACTTTTAATTACTATTAAACACTTTAAAGAAAAATTATAAGATGCACTTAAACGTATGAAGGGGAGTATACCGAACAGAATGAATCTTAAGGAGTCGAGGCTTAGTAGGATTTAAAGGTGTGAAATGAGTATGCCCCTCCACCGGGAGGTGACAGACTTCCGTTTCGCAACACGGACTTATTTTATGATTTCATAGGAAAGTCATAAAATGGTATTAGGATCGCAATAAACATATGAAAATAGATTTAGATTAAAATGTTCTATTGTTAATTAGCAAACCGTATCGCTTACGGTCGTAAAACTAGCAACTCATAAAATACATTGTTGCTAATATGATATATATTTTATTAGTGCTCAAGCCTTGACTTCTTAACTACCTAGAGTCCCTAACATCGGGCCTTATTACGGTAAAATTATTGCTACAGTGGTACAATCGCAATCACTTCTAATTAGCTAATATTACTATTATTCTTTATTAATATTATTTCGTTATATTGACTAGAATCCACTATGGCAGCAAGAATACAAAAATGTAGCCAATCACGATTTACAACAATTGAGAAGTCTAGGCAATGGGGCGGTTTGTTGTATGGAGACCCCCGCATTAAATCCTCAGTCGTTGAAACTCGGCAGGGTTGTAGCATGGTATGAACCAAAACCTAAACAAAAATATCCAACAAAAAATCCATCCGGAAGTTAGGTAGGTATTTATACCTAAAACTTATGACTGAATTTTTTATCAATTTCTTTTTGAAATAATAGTAGGTAGAATATTTACACTCAAAACCGAAATATCAAACGAAATAATCATGCAGAACATCGATTTTTAACCGATTTTATTATCAAACCCAAACAGCGTTTACGCGATAATGTACCTTGCTTTAACAATTAGGTAAAGCATAAAAAACCTTACTTCCTTTCTGATTTTTATTGGATATTTATAATAGGTATATGTTTAACTCATGATACTTAATCATACCGTAAAGTTTCGTCGCCTGAGGAATTATTGTCGGGGTCGACTAGCTTTATTGCCTAGACTAAATGTGACATAAACTATATATAATACTAGCAGAATATTATAAATGCGAAAGTTTGGATGGATGAATGGACGTTTGTTACTCAATCACGCCAGAAAGGCTGGACGGATCTGGATGAAATTTAGCACAGAGATAGATTATAGTCATGATTATAGTATGGAATTGCCTAGGCTACATTTTATCCCGGAAAATTAAAAAGTTTTCGCGGGAACAAATAAAACTCAATCCAGTGATTGATCGTTATTCGATGTAGAGCTATTTGCCTATTAATTCCTATCTTGCCGCATTCTTGCCGTTGCTAAAATATAACAGTGTTAGGTCCAGATGCATGTAAAACTTAGGTGGTTTAAAAAATATTATCTTTTACCCATAGTTACCATACCAGTTTTTTTTTGTATACCCACCTGATATGGTGGGATTGAGGTTCATATCGCGGGACACTTCTAAGCATATAGGTAACTATATAATCGAAATATAAGATAAAACCTTCTTCTATCTGTATATATCATAATCATCACCGTCACCATCTCAATCCATCACCGGCCTTTTTTAATAGTGAGCATATTATTTATGTTGTCAGTCAGCAAAAGGAGCAAGGATTTAGTTCTAAAAGACAGGTATAATAATTGACAAAATGACAAATGAGTTCAAATAAAAGAATAAGTTAGACAAAACATAATATTATTTTTTCCAATCATTTATTATTCTTCGGAAATCGAATATATATCAGGGATTTGAGAAAATCCCCTTTTATTTGGTTGAATTGCGTGTTGTCTTTAATAGCCACCAATTCTATTGGAGTAATTGGAAAGCAATTTTTGTGGCCATAATAATAATAGTTATGCTACATACTCGTAATGCAGAAAAACTCAGCCTCGCAACTTTTAATAAGGTCAATATGTAGCTTAATATTTAATTTATATCAACAAAGTTTTTATACAATACGATATGTAAAAAAAGTGTAACTATTTCTTATAGTCGCACCTCGCAAACATTCCTTGTAAGCCTATACAGAATAGATAATTTCGACAAGTAAAAATACCTCTGAACCACCGTAACTGACGAAGCAATAGAGCGGCGGTAAGTACAAACATCCATGCCATCGAGGGCGCTCTAGGACTAAAAATTACATTAGCCGTAACCAAAAGTAGCTTCAACCTTACAATAATTTATATTTAAAAGTAATTGTAAATTTCGACTTTCACCGGGAACTCTAGCTCTCATGGTGAGTACTCGCATCCTTTTATAATTTCACCTCAAAAGGTCTTTAACTTATAATCTGACATTTTCAGACACAGCTCAAGTTTACCTATATGTTATAACTTCATTAATAACATCAAAGGCGGGAAACGCACCTTGGTACATCCGAAACGACAATATTCACCGGGACCTCAAAGTTGAATATGTTGACAGAATAATTGCGAAGTTTGCTGAAGCCCACGAACATCGGCTTCACCATCACGTTAACGTTGAGGCGATTCAGCTGCTCGACGTTACGCAGTTAGTGAGGAGACTTAAAAGAACCAAACCCTTTGAGCTAGTGCTCAATAGTGAATAGTGCTTAGTGATAAGTGAATAGTGAAAGTGTAGAATAAGAGAACACAAGAACAACGTGTCTCTAAATTGATTAAAGAAAGACTAAGATGCGTCGATGGACTACTTCTTAGTATATAAGATAATTAATAAGTTTAGGTTAAAGTAAAGTTACTCATTAGTCTAATTGTAAGGCTAGATTGTAATATTAGTGAGTATAGGTTGTATAAACTATATCTCATATTAATGGGAAAAAAAAAAAAAATCAAAGGCGGGAAACGACGAGACATGTCTTATTATATATATATACCTTCTAGCCTTCTGTGGATTAGAATAATTATTTGTATGATGAAGCTACGTTATACATTAGCAAACAGCCTTTGGGTAGAGGGCTGCGTCGAAGGTGCCTTCAAACCTGGAAAAATGATCCAAAACCTTGGCACACTAATTAATTGGACGCTTGGCAATGAGGGCTACCGTTTTTATGCTCACTAGTTGGCGCCACTTGCGAGTAAGGTCCTGAAGTATAGCTGTATATTCGGTAAACAAGCATATTTCTGAAAAAAGAACTCTTTTTTAAATAGTAAACATACAGGAACCAGGGAAATACTAACCTATGAATTAGCTGTTCGAAAGAATCCGCTTAATTTTGCACCTATTTTTCATAGCTTCGCTTTCAAAGCACAGAGCACTGGCATTCTTTGGCACGTATCTTACATCTTCCATTATTAATCGGTTATTGCTAAATATTCATAACATTAATTGAATAATTAGACCCGCGATAAAAGCCCAGTGATATTTGACATTTCGGGGACCTCACACAACACTAGCGCCCCTAGCGGCGAATTTAAACGCGGTAGCCCTGATTGGTGTAGTATCTCCAGGTGTAAATTATCTTACTAATCTCCAACTAGTCTAGACTGATTGCAGATTGGACATTAAAAAAATGCGATACTGAAGTAGACCTTACCTACCTGCACTATTTGTAGTGAATATAGGAATGAATAAAATCGGATCTTCGTGTTCGTCTTCCATTTTTTGTTTGGTGAGGGGAAAATCTTCTTAAGATTAAGATACGCAACTTCCGGGAAAATCAGTCACGACAAGCGTAATATTTTTTATGTATACCTACTAAGGAATTTGGAATATATACCCGTATGAAGATTGAAAAAAGAGCCGACCCATGTCAACGTCAGCTATACCTATAGTTAATAGCCTTACCTCGTTATTTTTTAAATATCGCTCAGTGAACGGACAAAGAAAACACCTTTCGCAACGTAATCTAAACTTCTAAACTAATATTATAAAGAGGAAAGATTTGTTTGTTTGTTTGTTTGTTTGTAATGGATAAACTCAAAAACTATTCAATCGATTTCAAAAATTCTTTTACCTATAGAAAGCTACTTTATCAGCGAGTAACATAGGCTACATTTTATTTTAAAATAAATTGGAGATCCCTTCGAAAATTGCAATAATGTGAATTAAGTCCGAAAAATTCACCTAATTTAACTTTTTACGTTAAACCTCTATACGTCTATTAATTCAGACTGTCTTTTATGTCATATTTGTCAAGACACTTTTATTTCATATTTGTCAAGACAAACAAAATAAATACAAGAAAACTTACCAAAATTTTTTAAAACATTTTAATATCTAACTGCTGTAGACAGACTGCGAAACGTCTCAAAGATCAAGGTCTCAACTTAGTTGTTAGTTCTAAACATTGTTCCCAACTCCCAAGCGTTCGCAGCGAAAATACGTCGTATTGGAGACTCAAGTGCCAAGCGTTCACAGCGGTTTGCTGAACAAAATTTGAAAACGTATGGTGGACTTGTTCGTCTCAGTGCCGACTGACCATTGGATATGGACTATTTTGATCAAGTGCTACCCGTGCGAAGCCGGGGCGGACCGATAGTGTTATATAAATATGACCTACAGTGCAGTGGCGTGCACAGTATTCGGAGCGCGGGAAGGCATTGGTTACCTACTTTCAGGCAGGGAATGATGAAAATTATGCATTGAGCATTTTTAGGTAGGGCAGTACCTTTAAGCCTCTACAAGCTAAAGCCCACGACTTCGTCCGCGTGGTTTAAGTATTTTGGATTCCCTCGGAAACTCCTTGATTTTCCGGGATAAAAATTAGCCTATGTCACTCTTCAAGTCCTCAACTATGCCCACACCAAAAATCACGTCGGTCCGTTGCTCTGTTGCGGCGTGATTGATAGACAAACTCTCTATTTAACGTCCTTGAGGATAAAATTTTCAAAAACCAGAAGCCCAAATACCAACTTTCATGGCTATAACTTGAAAAATGAAGGAGTTTCATACAAACTTTAACCCCTATTTTACCCCTTTAGGGGTTAAATTTTGAATAACTGTGACACGTATTTCTTTATTTTTTACTGAAAGTCAATATACCAAGTTTCGTTGATATAACTTGAAAAATATCTTGAGAAAAGAAGGCATAACAACTTTCATCCCATATTTCACCCCTTTGTGGGTCGAATTTTCAAAAACTGTGCAATAATACGTATTGTATTATTCTTTATTTTTAACCTGCAGCTCATATACCAAGTTTCATGACTATAACTTGAAAAACGACGGACTTTCATACGAACTTTCAACCCCTATTTTACCCCTTAGGGGAATTTCGAAAAACCCTTTCTCAGTGGATACCTAGTCATCACAAAGAACACACTCTCCAAATTTCATGGCTCTAGAACCAGCGGTTTAAGCTGTGCGTTGATATATGAGTCAGTCAGTCAGTCAGTCAGTCAGTCAGTCAGTCAGGACTTTGAATTTTATATACATAGATAAAGAAGATTACTTAGTATATGATTGCTGCTACAGTGATTGAATGATAGGCGGTTAAATTGTATGTTACGTTAATGGTACAGTTGTATGTTACGCTTACCGTTAAACTTTGACCGTTATTTATAGCAAAACAGGCTACAGAGCGTTTTTAGGGTTCCGTACCTCAAAAGGAAAAAACGGAACCCTTATATAGGATCACTTCGTTGTCCGTCCGTCTGTGTGTCAAGACCCTTTTTCTCAGGAACGCATGGAGGTATCAAGCTGAAATTCATATCAAATACTGAGGTCTACTGTCCCTTGGAGCTGTGAAAAAATCAAACTTCAAAGCCAACACAAACAAAAGATACAGCCGCTTATGCTGCAAATTTTCGAATTTTCTTGCACTTGCAAGGGAATCAAAACCTACAGGGTACTTCCCGTGATCTCAGAATCTTGAAACTTGGTACGAAGCAACGTCTTATAACACAGATATAGGAAGAATTGCGAAAAATAAATTTTTAGTTACAATATATAATAAAAATATTTTTATGCAAATTTTCGACACTCGCAAGGAAATCAAAACCTACAGGGTACTTCCCGTGAACTCAGAATCTTGAAACTTGGTACGAAGCAACGTCTTATAGCACAGATATAGGAAAATTTGCGAAAAACATAAATTTTTAGTTACATCATAAAATAAAAATATTTTTATGCAAATTTTCGACACTCGCAAGGGAATTCAAAACCTACAGGGTACCTCCCGTGAACTCAGAATCTTGAAATTTGGTACGAAGCAACGCCGTAAAGCACAGATATAGGAATAATTGCGAAAAGCATAATTTTTTTGTTACATCATATAATAAAAATATTTTTATTAATTTTAAACTTATTTAAAATTTTCGACACTCGCAAGGGAATCAAAACCGACAGGGTACTTCCCGTAAACTCAAAATCTTGAAATTTGGTACGAAGCAACGTCTTATAGCACTGATAAAGGAAAAATTGCGAAAAGCATAAATTTTTAGCTACATCATATAATAAAAATATTTTTAATAATTTTAAACTTATACCCCTTTCCGCATTAACGCGAAGAGGTATTAAATTAAAAAAGATAAGTGGAATAAAAATACTCTAACTTTTACTTATACAAGGTGTAAGGTAAATGGTATAACATACCGGCGGCTACCCATGCCATTTTGACGTTATAAACACTATGGTAGAGTTAAAAAGTCAAAATTAATTATCAAAAACACATTAATTACAAAATTAATTAGTTAATTATGGAAAATAAATTTTGGCAACCCTGTAGAGCCCTTTGTTCCTTCTACACCTAAAGTCAGAACTGTACTACAAGCGATAATATAATAATTATTATCGTATCGTTATGCAATTTGGCAATTCATTACAATTCGCAAATAATTGAAAGAACAAACTACACAGAATAATTAATTATTGATCAAAACTTAAACGAAGTAAGTCGAGAAATTAATCACAGGGAAAGGCGGCTCATAAAGTAAAGATAAGTGACTGACTTCGACTTACGAAGTCCGATACTAGTCGGGCATTTTTTAGAACAATACGTAAGTTCTAGCCGGGCTTTTGCTTTGAGAATTTAATTGCATGCCGAATAATGATTACTTTAGTATCGCGACTGGATTTTATCGCAACGCTCGCGCTGGCAACGAGGCTTAACATACGTCGTATTGTTCGCAGTTCATTGATATTGAATCAGCTGTTTTAAGGGATGCCACCTCAACATTTATGCTAAAATTTTGAAGTCCACATAACTCCCCCAGGATATGAGCTACACGTGTTATGACATTTTTCCAATATATCTATACACCATCTAACATGGGTAGCCGCGGGTATGTTATACTAATTACCTTACACCTTGTATACCTACAGGTTTGTACGGAACCCTCGGTGCGCGAGTCCGACTCGCACATGGCCGGTTTTTTTAATTTGATCTCACTAAAATGACATTTCACATACACATTCACTTATGAATGTATAAGAACTGACTTTCTAGATCACTTTGCTTTTTATTGGTTATCAAAGTTTAACCTTAACTATAGCTTAAACGTAACCACCTGAGTTGAGGGCCATACTTATTATTGAGCAGCTAGCTACCTGTTTATGTAAAGGTGAGTACTGAGTAGGTATTGGTTTCATTAATTTTTTGCCGGAACTGATCTCTGAAGTTCACTGTATTTCCATTATAATCACCCGCATATCTTTTTTCACAGAACTTATCGATAATAATCAATCAGTTTATAAGACACAGTAATATTGATTTGCTTATTTTTCTACGCCGCCATGCTTAAAAAATCTTTCCCAAAAACCGACTTCCAACGCCACTGTAAAGTACGAAATAATTTTGTTTTCTACCCACTATGTTGAAGTCGGGCGGGTATAACAAGGAGCAAAGTTGACGCATCAGACTCGCCCGACTTCAACATAGTGGGTATAAATTAAAATTATTTTGTACCAGAGATATACGCCGACATTCATTAAAAAAAAGAACCTCCTCCTTTTTGGAACTCGGTTAAAAAGTTGTTAACATCTCCACAGCTGATAAAACAGCTATCCGACTTTGTAAGTACTTTCACATTTCTAAACTAAAGTATCGCTAAGAAATCTAATAAATGTCTAAAACAATCAAAGCAAACTTCAGACAGAAATTTCAGACAGATAAATTTTGCTACGTAATTCACCCAAGTTATTATTGTTTTATCCATTTGCCGAATTATACTGAACGCAATTGACCAGCAAATAGGTAGTACTTACCAATAATTAATTTATAATTAAACAGGTAGGTATACTTAAAGGTCTCTTTACCAAAATAAATCGCTTCGGTCAAATTGAATCCGTAAATGATATTATCTGAACTGCGGAATCGGGAGACGACACGGTGTGCTTTATCTTTATTAGGCTACCCTCCAGTAGTAAAGAAGTTTATTTCAAAGCTAAAACGAGCAATAATAGTTATTTTCATCCCACCATCTCGGAAAGAGTATTTTTAATCTTCGATATCTGAATGCAAAAGCCGTTATTATCCTCTTGAGGATAAAGTAAATTGAATTTGGAACATCTTGTGCACGTTAGTAAATATCACTCGTCTTTGAAGTTTGTGAATTCAAAACATCATTAGAACCTATTTACTTCTACCTCTATGGTGCCGAATTTCCATACAACGGTTTTTAATTTGTGGCACTCAGGTTTTATCGGGTTAATATACCTAACAGATTACAATCTACCAAAAAATAATGCGTTAAATTGTAATCTGTTAACAGTTTACAATATCGCTAGTTAGATTACAATCCAACAGCCTTTGCAATCTTACGGTGACATATCGTCGCTTTTCCTACGAAAGGACCTAACTGACATCGAGTCAGCTGTTGTTTTCTGTTGCTTTTCCTGCATGTAATGTTAGCAAGCGCTGCATAACGCATACGCAAGTTTTCTCAGATTATACCTAAGCTTTTTCTTCTAATCTTTTATTTTGATACGATAGCGGGTGTACAAAGTGTGAAAACTAACTTGTCTATTTTTAATGCACATATAATGTTCTTGCCAAGAAGTTTCAAAATGTATAGGTATGTCATGCCTCACAAATACAATTTAGGAAATTAATACATTGTACTAGGATACATTACACTTACTGAGTTAGAAAGACTTGATTGAATTACGTCATGTGGAAATGTTGGTTGGTGTATTGAGTTACTCCATCTAAAAGATTTTGACCCCCTGCCTTTAATACTATAGATGTACGAGTTGAGAGCTTTAAGTATCTTCTGAGTAGTAGGTACATCACTTTTTATCTATGTGATTTTTCTAAAGGCTACTACTACTATACTATACTATACTATACTACACTATACCTACGCCTACTTTGCCTCATAAGTAGGGGAGAAGTGGCATGAAAGAACCAGTTTACTAAACGGAGCAAAAAAATATACTTTTAATGAAAGAAATGGTGATTTTTTTATCTTCAATTATTATTCATTTATTAAATTACGTAATTCATACGAAAAAACCACGAATACTTAGAAAAATCAACGAAATATTCATTTTAAAAAAATGTGTCTTTGGCTTTTTCATAACATTTCGGTATTGAAAGAGCTACTAAAAGTTATGAAAGAGCCAGTCTGCATTATAAAGTGTAATTATGAAAATTATGAAAATTATGCAAAATAATAATAATTGCAGTATTAAAAAAGCCAATTCTAACAAATCCTTTTTAAAAACTAATGACATTCAGGAATTATTAATTCTATCAGTTATTTTATACGTAATTATGACAATCGCTTTAATCTTAACATATAAGAGGCGAATTTTTTATTAATAACAGTTTTAAAAATTAAACAAAATAACAAATAAAGAACTTAAGAAAAAAGATTGCTCACTTTGAGCTTCAAAGTCTTAAGCTCTTTTATGGCCCATTAACCTGGCTCATTCACAACTTATTCTTTAAAAAAATATAACCTTTAAAATAACCTTTAAAATAAAAACAGCTCAGTTTTTACGCAGTTGCAAGGCCAAATATATGCACAAACTCAATCTGCAATCCATTTACCTATATTTACCTATATTTGTTTAATACCAAAAAACTAGTTAAATCAAGCAAAATACTTACTTTTTAATACCAAAAACTTTGACTCGATGTGCCGGTGTCTGTTGGTTTCGGCGGACTGTCAAATGTTTGTGGGTGACGAGAAATCAGTGCTGCGACTTAAAAATATAATTACCAACCAAATTCGTTCTAAAGTGCCAAAAAGTGGCTCTTTCAAAACTTGGCTCCTTCATGCCACTTCTCCCCTATGTATGTCGATCTCCCCTATATGTTACTATACAAATTTATATCAGAAAATAACTTTTAACTTTTTGACCCAACTTTGTTTATAAAATGGATTTGATTTATAATAATACTAGCTGATGCCCGCGACTTCGTCCGCGTGGTTTAAGTTTTTTTGATTCCCGCGGGAACTCCCTAATTTTCCGGGATAAAAAGTAGCCTATGTCTCTCTCCAGGTCCTCAAATATACCCATACCAAAAATCACGTCGATCTGTTGCTTCGTTGCGGCGTGATTGAAGGACAAACCAACAAACCAACAAACAAATACACTTTCGCATTTATAATATTAGTATGATTCTAATTAGATCTATTGAAATCTTGGAGAGAGAGAAAAATATGAAACTTACTACCTTATCCCAATCAGCTACCTAATCAGCGCTACTACACACCTACCTATATCCAAACTAATATTATAATTGCGAAAGTGTGTCTGTCTGTCTGTCCGTTCGTATGTCTATCTGCTTACTATGCCTTCCCGGTCCACGTTTTCATCCGATTTTGATCAAATTTGGTGTAAATATAGGTCGTATCCTGGGAAAGGTCATATTGTGCTAATTAATTTTTTACCCTGGAAAATTGAAGAGTTCCGGCGGGAATAAAAAAACTTAATCCAGACGATCGAGTCTCGGGCGTAATTTAATTTTACATTTTTTTATAAATAATAATATGGAGAACTTAAAAAAACAGACTGCTGACCGTCACGAATTGGAGAGGCGCCGGAAAGAGATGATTACTTTAATCAAATATATTAAATAGTGGAAATATAAAGTGTATGTCATATTCGTACAATGTATGTGAATGTGATGTGCACGTAAATATGGAAACGAAAATATTTATCTACTAGCGGCCCGTCCCGGCTTCGCACGGGTAGACATAAATAGGTACAGATATTTAAGTTATAAGCATGCTAATTAAAACGACCATGAATCACTAAATTAGAAAAAAATTGTATGCTTATTTTAAAGCCTCCCTGTACACAACGTTGGCTGTGGTATTTGTAGGTGGCAACAAAACGTATTGATTTTCAGGAGATCCTACTCGAGAAAGTGCCACATACAATTGCCCGTGGGAAAAGCACTCTTTCCTTAAGTCGATGCCAACTATGGAAAAAGTTTGTCCCTGGGATTTATTTATTGTTAGGGCAAAGGATATTTTTAAAGGGAACTATAACCTTTTAAAAGATATGGGCAAATCAGTTGGTATCATCGGGATCCGCGGAACATGTGCGAGCTGACCGGCCGCGGGACCCGTAATGATAGTTGCTACAATCACGTTTTTATTTTAATTTCATGATATCTTTTGAATGGAATGTCAAAAAGTAATCATCAGGTATTGAGACAGTCTTGAATATTAAATTATTTATTTGATAAAAAATTATAAATGGTATGGATAACACGGTCTGATTTTGATCGGCATTTCTATCAATTTGTTAAATGTAAAAAAGTAGTTACAGTGACGTAACTACAATAGTTAGACACATGGTCTCGCGAAGTTTTTTGTAGATATTGATATATTCTATAATATTGTCGAACATTTTTTTGTCCTATCATTAATACTCTTCGCAGCGTATGCAAAGACAATATATAAACCAGTGTAAGACTGTTCACTTCATACATTAAATCAAAGCTCGCTAAATGCGCATTAAAGTCGCCGGTACCTTGTAGTTCTTCGCATTATCTGAGATGGCGTAACTGTGCAAGCTGAAAAATAATTAATAACGAACATAGCTATTGCCATCTAACGAGTAGTAGTTGAATCATCAACTCGATCAAACTTACCTAGTGCCATCTAACGTATAGTTATATATCCAAGACTGCCTCGTTGGTCTAGTGGTTAGCATGTTCGACTGCGACCATAGATTAATTATAATACAGGTTTATATATTGTCTTTGACTGCGACCGACGAGGTCCCGGGTTCGAGTCCCAGGTCGGGCCATAACAAGTATTGGGTTTTTCTGGCAAGAAATTCTCTATACTAGCCCGGAGTTAGGAAGTTGGCGGTGTTTCAACCCCGTGCCTCGGAGAGCACGTAAACGTGTCTAATTATATATTTTTTTAAATAAACAATCTAGATCACTTGTTTTCGTGTTTTTTTAAAGTATTTCTTATATATATGTTAGTTATTCTTGTTTTTTGATTCTTTCACAAGTCAGCCCTTGACTGCGATTCAACCTGATGGTATTTGATGATGTAGCCTAAGATGGTAGTGGGCTAATAAGAAGGGGTATAAAGGCTTGGTACTTATAATAAACCCCAAATCGATTTCTAGGTACGCTAAATCGCTTGGCAGCACTTGGCTTCGCCGGTAGGGTTATAGCTAGCCATGACCAAAGGCTCTTAGCAGATCAGAACTCATGTGCCTATAGTTCTGAAGTAGGTAGAGTCTAGAGTAATGGTAGATTTAGTTTTTTTATCAAGTATTTCTTGAATAATGCACAATACCTACTGTAAATATTTTTTCTTGATTATTACCTAAGTACCTACCTAAATTATATCGCCATCAACCAGACTTCTTCTGTAATTAGCTATAAATAAAATAATTATCTATATAATATTTATTTATTTACATATTTCGGAACCCTGCATGTAGATAAATATACCTATTATTATTAGCTAAATGGCTAAAGAATACCTAACACTTGCCAAACTTAACCTCAAAACTTAAAAGTCAGATTACTCCAAACTCCCGCATAATATCTTAATAATTTTTTTATTATATAACTAGCGGTCCGCCCCGGCTTCGCACGGGTAGCACTTGATCAAAATAGTCCATACCCAATAATGGTCAGTCGGCACTGAGACGAACAACTCCACCATACGTTCTCAAATTTTGTTCAGCAAACCGCTGTGAACGCTTGGCACTTGAGTCTCCAATACGACGTATTTTCGGTGCCCTCGCCTGGGAACTATGTTTAGAACTAACAACTACCTAAGTTAAGACCTGGAGGCATTTCGCAGTCTGTCTACAACAGTTAGATATTAACACTTCAAGTAGCGTCGACTGTTTGTGGAACATGAAGTATCCTTGTATTTGTGCCGGACTTAGGTACATCCCTCTGTTTCTCCATAACCCTGAAAAAGGAGATTGACCATTTTTGTATGACATTTGGGCTGTTCTTGCGTCTTAATCAAACTAACAGTGAAACTTGTTCATAATTAATCTATGGCGTATGCGATGAAAGACATTTTATGGCTAATTTTTTTACACCTTCGGTGGGTTTTAATAGGAATTTCTAAAGATTTCTATAGTAATCTAGTACTAAATATAGCCTATGTTACTCAGTGATAATGTAGCTTTCTAATGAAAAAAGAATTATTAAAATCGGTCCAGTACTTTTTGAGTTTATTCGTTGCATACAAAAATACAAAAATACAAATCTTTCCTCTTTATAATATTAGTGTAGATAGTGTAGATGAACGTGGCTATACCGCGGTGAACAACTCTGAACACGTTTAAAATAGAGTGATTGATGATACCTATCCTGAAACGACAGTGGCATAAACGGAAATCGGTTTAGTAAATGGTGAAGAAATCCTCATATTTGAATAAGTCGTACCTAAGTGTAACTTTATATAAGCACTAGATGATGCCCGCAACTTCGTCCGCGTGTTTTAAGGTTTTTGATTCCGGAACTCTTCAATTTTCCGTGATAAAAACCTATGTCCTAGCCTATGTATATGGGTAGCCTATGTCCTTCCCCGGGATGTTTACTATCTCTGTACCAATTTTCATCAAAATCGGTTGAGTAGTTGGGTCGTGAAAGCGTAGCAGACAGACAGACAGACAGATAGACAGACACTCATTCGCATTTATAATATTATATTATAGTATGGAAGTATGGATTTATAATAGTAGAATTTCGCGATGTGGATTTTTCACAATTAGCGTATTCATTCTTTGAGCATAACATAATACAAAATCACTAAAGTGACAATAGTTATTTGTACAAGAGTGAAAAGTTGTTTTTTAACCGCGTGCTCAATTTTGATGACTGAACAAGTGAAGGATTCAAAAATTAGAATCCTGTGCGTCAGCGAGGGAATCAAAGGAGCACGAGGTGAAAAATCTATTCACTCGAGTGCAACACGTAACTTTTCATCCCACCTCAGCGAGGAAACAAATTAAAAAAGTACACCAAGAAGGTTACGAGTGTGAGTTTTTACAAATTAAAAACGGTTGTATGGAAATTCGGCACCATAGAGGTAGAAGTAAATAGGCTTTAATGATGTTTTGAATTCACAAACTTCATAGACGAGTGATATTTACCTACTAAAGTGCACACGATTTTCTAAATTCAATTTACTTTATCCTCAAGAGAATTATAACGGCTTTTGCATTCAGATATCGAAGAGTAAAAATACTCTTTCCGAGATGGTGGGATGATAAAAATATTTTTTTAAACACACTAAGTACGTAATATCTGGTGTACAAAATAAAAAGTCGGTATAACTCACTTTTACTTATATAGAGTTTAAAATTGACGTGAAAAATCATTATATACCTAGGTACATGTTTCTCAGTAATCATCAATAGCGACATGTTTATTTGTCCATTGTTTATATGTGTTTTTATTTACTTATTTATGTATTTAATCTTACGTATGTCTATTTTATTTGTTTTATATATATTTGTGTATTAATACGTTATAATTTTATGATATTGGTTAGTTTATGTATCTATTAGTATTTAAGTTTATTTTTATGCACCACCTCCTTCTGTCCACTCCGTCAGTGTCTCCGTATCGATAAGGTTGTCTGGAAGAGATCGCTGGTTAGCGATAAGACCGCCTTATTGTACCTACGTTTTAAGTTTTCATGTTTGTTATCTGTTTTTTTATGTTTTGTGGTGTACAATAAAAATTATACATACAAGGATACATACATAGAGCTGATCACACTGGCGCGATATCGGTCGTGTGTTTTCACACATAAACTGTAGATAACTAATAGCCTATACCACTTATTGCAACTATCTGCAAACTTATTTTATTTTCTCGTAATTCGGACTACCTGATGCCCGCGACTGATGTTTTTTGGTTCCCGCGGGAACTCTAATTTTCGGGGCTAAAAAGTAGCCTATGTCATGTTATTCCAGACTATAATCTATCTCTATGCCAAATTTCTTCCAGTTCAGCCGTTCTGGCTTGATTGAGTAACAAAAATCCAGCTATCAAAACTTTCGCATTTATAATTATTAGTACCTATAGTAAAGTATAGATATCGTAGTTTAAAAATACATTTTCCAAAACTTACCCAATATCGGTCTATTTCTGGAAATTGAATGTTGTTTGTTATTCTCGCCGAACACTTAAAATAGGATTAGTTTAACAGGTGTATAATTGTCTTTGCGTACAGGTAGTAATTATAGTAGGCGTGGAACAATTTGTCAACGTTACTATGTTTAATTCCGTGCGAAGTTACTATAAGTGGAACAATTTTCCGCTAAGTACTGAGTAAGTTCACTCATTATGAATAATCTTAGTAGGTACCCTATTATGTTAGTTCCTTCTGGGTAGATGATGACATTCATACCTACTGATACTTATTATAAAGTAGCTGATGCCCGCGACTTCGTCCGTGTGGATATATTTTTTTTAATCCCGCGGGAACTCGTTTTCTGGGATTAAAAGTAGCCAATGTCTCTACTTCACAGCGATCCGTTGCTCTGTTGCGGCGTGGTTGATGGATAAACCAACAAACAAACAGACTTTCGCAATTATAATTTTAGTATGATGCGTAACTGCGTCAGTTAGTTTTTTTGTCTATTAGTCAGTCTGTCTGTCAGTCTATCTGAAATGCTTTCAAGATCCAATAGTAATGTCAATAGGCATTGTTGAGTCAACAATATATCTCCTGAGGATGCTCCTGTGTCAGAGTAAAACGTACATTGAGTTTACTTTGGAAGTGTAGCAAACTGAAACTTGCAAAGTTAGCTACAAGTTTGCACCGAGAAACTACCGCTAATTATTATATCTAGGAGGTACTAACCTAAATAATATTTCGTTAACTCTATTGTACTTCAAATAATTAATTTACACTAAGTATAAATACAACTTTTCTTTGTCTCTCTATCCGCAAAACCAAAGACAATATATAAACCAGTATGGTTTATAATTAATCTATGGCAAAACAATGTTCGGGTACCTATCGGGTACGTCAGGTTTAAACCGGACTGAAAAATTACTTCATCCAACATTAAAAAAATATAGTCAACGTGCAAAGAATTCACATACTTTGAGTTACAACATTGTGTTATTTCGATTGTACATTATATCTTTGAAATACACAACTTGTGTCACATATGATACCTATTACCTACGTCAAGACTCTACCTCCAAGCTCTACCACTACATTAACAAGTCTCTTTTCACAATGTTTCCGCAGAAATTATAGTTTTACTATTTTCTAGTTTCTTACATCGTTTCACTGGCACACGAATTTGCCTCAAAATTAACCCAAAACGATCTTTTAAGAAAGACAATTATGTCAAAAATAAATAATTACAATTTTACTTTTGTAGATGTCGGGCTTACAAAATGGGGAGATTAATCTTTATTTGGCCTATTTTACATCTAGATCAATAAAATAAAGTAGTGTTGCCCAAAATCGGTCTTGGTCTTGCAGTCTTGGTCTTGTTCTTGCATTATTGCAAGACCAAGACCAAGACCAAGACCGTATACATTTAGCAAGACCCAAGACCAAGACTCACCGTGCAAGATTTGAGCAAGAACAAGACTAAACCTGCGAGACTCTTGCGTCTTGCAGTTAGGACTCAGCGTCGTTTTAGAGAGTATAAGGATCGGATATACGCTTTGGAACTCTATGAGACGCAAAAAATATAGGTATTTAAAAAATTTGGAAAATTGGACTTATGCGCATTACGAACAATACCATAAACATAAATAGCGAATGAAAATATCCATAATAAAAAAGAGTGCATTCCTAGTTTTGCTCATCGGCACTTTGATAGTGCGCGGCGTCTTGTTGTCGGCATCTTCAAAGGTCGGATTACTGACCTGTCAAAGAAATTTTGCAGCTATTCGGAAGTACAAGGTCAAGATACACGCACCGGCGGCTTCTATTGATATCGCATACAATCGTCGCCGCTGCGCCGCACGCGGCACAACATTTGATACTGTTCGATTGCCACCACAGAGTACGGTCCAAAGAATAAAATAAATTTCCGGGTGCTCAGAATGGACGCGAGTGTAGTTGATCTCGCAAGGAATATCGTAATTAGATAATGGTAAGGATAGGTAGATATCATAATATTTTATTTTAGTAAGTATATTTATTATTATATTAAATATATGGGTTTATAATAATAATTACTTATTATTATTTTTATTATTTCCTAATAGATAAACATGTTCAATAAGTTCACTGCAAATATGGATTTTTGGAAGTGAGTGTTTTTAAAACACAAAGTCCTTCACCCATTTGATAAAAACACACACTTGAAACGTGTAAAAATTTCTACAACGCTTATCGAATATGATGTTATTTCATTTCTATTGTATTTTTATTATTATTTATCTATATGGTAAATTGTATAAATTGTATAACTCTTTTATTACATCCATACTATATACTTATATACTATATACTTATATACTATATATACTATAATATTAATGCAAAAGTGTGTCTGTCTGTCTGTCCGTCTGTCTGTCTGTCTGTCTGTCTGTCTGCTACGCTTTCACGGCCCAACTACTCAACCGATTTTGATGAAATTTGGTACAGAGATAGGTTACATCCCGGGGAAGGACATAGGCTACATTTTATCCCGGAAAATTGAAGAGTTCCCGCGGGAATCAAAAAAATGTATCTGTTCAACCGATTTTGATGAAATTTGGTACAAGGAGAGGTTGTACCCCGGGGAAGGACAAAGGTTGCTTTTTATCCCGGAAAATTGAAGAGTTCCCGCGGGAATTAAAAAAAAACAATCCACGCGGACAAAGTCGCGGGTATCATCTAGTTTAATATAAATTATAAGGTGAGGGGATATCAATCTCTTTCTATCTAGACAGATAATGTTCTCTAGAATACAGTCAAGTTAATGTCATTAATTTGTTTTTTATAAGTTTTAAACATGTTTTAGCTTAGCACATTTAAGCTTATTAAATTTAATTAAGTTTAATAAGAAACAGACTGACACCCGTGGGACATAGATAGTTCATTTGGTTAGATCATCGTCACGGATCGCTTAGGTCGTGGATTCAAACCAGTCAGTTGATTTTTCGAATTTCTCAATAAATGTTTAGCCATTTATTAATTTGGTTGGTCTTTACTATTGCTATGTTAATTCAAGCTCAAAATGTACTTAACTTCTTATACTCTGTTACGTTGTTCTAAGATCTAAAGTCATCATCATCCATCATCACTACAGCCTATTAACGTCCCACAGCTGGGCACAGGCCTCGACTCTCATAGGAGAGCGGGAATAAATCTAAAGTAGCGTTTAATAAATAGCAAAAGGCTAATAGGTAATTGCGAGACTTGCGAGACTCTTGCTGCAAGACCAAGACCAAGACCAAGACTGGGACGGCAAGACCAAGACCAAGACCAAGACCAAGACCAAGACCAGGTGTATTTGAGCAAGACGCAAGACCAAGACTGGCTCAGTCTCGTCTTGTTCTTGCATGTGGGCAACACTAAAATAAAGGACATAATAATCACCGTAATACTGAAGAATAATAATGGAGAAGCGAGTAAGAAGTGTGGTTAAGTTGGTCGTCCCGGCGAACCGAATTACCACCAAGCATAGGATAATTATATTTAGTTCCCAAGTAGAGCAAACTTGTGGCTAACATGTTCCTCTCATCTTATTACAACTTCGTATCTAATAATTTGTTAAACCTTTTGTGAGCGAAATAGTTTTTGATAGGATGTGTACGTGCTGTAAGGGTCGTCTCTTTTGTTATGTTTTATCTTCAACTTCCAAGTTTTTGTCAAACTTAACAAAACAACAAGAATTATGTACCTACTTAATACATTTTTTTCAAATAGTGTCTTTGAAAGAATTTTATGATAAATGATAAATGATTTATTTATTTCATGTAGGATAACTTGTGACACTTATGATACGTCAAGACTCTACCACCGGTTCGGAAAGCTGGTTCTACTGAGGAGAGCCGGCAAGAAACTCAGCAGTTGCTCTTTTCTCAAAAAAAAAAAGGTTACAATCTGTAACAATACAACACATACATTACGTTACAATTATTATTACACTGACTTGTGGGTCAATGGATACGAGGCCGATTGCTTCCATGCAACTTTGTCGTTTAGAAAATCATCGATGGTTTTTTTTATCCACTACAGGTTAGCCCTTGACTGCGATCTCACCTGATGGTAAGTGATGATGCAGTCTAAGATGGTGGCGGGCTAACCTGTTAGGGGCATGGCAGTTATATTAAACCCATACCTCTATTCGGTTTCTACACGGCATCGTACCAGAACGCTAAATCGCTTGGCGGCAGGTCTTTGCCGGTAGGGTGGTAACTAGCCACGGCCGAAGCCTCCAACCAGGCCAGACCAGGATTCAGAAATTATAAATTTCCAAACCCTGCCGGGGATCGAACCCGGGACCTCCGCACGTTAAGGCAACAGCGCTCAACACTGCGCCACGGAGGTCTTCAAAATAGTGTAATAACCTCGACTTATCAGATGCTGTTTAACACAATCTTTAAATTTATGTAATGGCAAATCTAGAAACTCTTTGGGAACCATGTTATAAAAGCGTACACTCGACCCCACAAAGGATTTCTGCACCTTGCGCACACGATATGTCGCTGTTACAAGCTTATGGCGGATTATGAGGTAAACAAATCCCTTTATAAATAGTTTTTGAATCTTTTTATTCGATTAAGTAGGTACTTTCATCATCATCATCCACTGAGCACGAGTCTCCTCCTAAAAGGAGAAGGGTTCGAGAACTCTTATCAACTAGATTTTTCACGATGTTTTCCTTTGATAAGTAAGTAAAACGCACGTAGCTCCGAAAAGTTAGAAATGCGTACCAAAGAATCGAACCCCAGACCTCCCAAGGCCGACAAGACCTACTACTATTACTACTAGGACTACCTGGCCTGGCTGTACCTACTAAGCATATATTTGATCTGTTTTTTACCTATCTAAAATAGCAGAAAGTCTTTCGCCAAAACGCAAACAAGCTTCGGCAAGCGACTTTAGGTTTCAAAGTTTAGTTTTGCGCTTTTAGGAGTTACGGTTTCATTTGTACTTTGGGGTAACATCGTCGCATACGTGTTTCTGTGAAAAAAAAACAGTTAAGGCGTACCAATATAGGAAGAGGCGTACCTATATAGGAAGAGACGTTATTTTAAAAGATAAGCTGCGTAATAAAACGATATAATTATTCGTCTCAGCTATCGGCTGCGACTAATATTTTTAAATTGATTTACTGAGATAACGATCCGTAAATGGCGACCTAAATGGCGTAGAATCAATGATGATCGTGCAAATAAAAATAAGACACGGATCAAGTTATTTTCACCGAACGTGACTGGAATAAGTAAACAAATCTAGACCCTTCAGTAACAGACACAGCTGATATGAAAAAATATCATGTACCTACTTGGGCCTATAATATGCTGTAAATAGCCAATTCCCTATTCCGTGCTTTTTTTAACTTAAAACCGGCCAAGTGCGAGTCGGACTCGCGCACCGAGGGTTCCGTACAAACCTGTAATAAGTTTTAAATTAAATGTTTTTTTTAAAAATTTGAGTTGATTGAATGAAAGGTAAATTGCGATTTACGATTAATGACGTATTAAAAAAAAACTACTTACTTGATCTCGTTCAAACCAATTTTCGGTGGTAGTTTGCATGGTAATGTACAACATATATTTTTTTTAGTTTTATCATTCTCTTATTTTAGAAGTTACGGGGGGGGGGGGGGACACACATTTTACCACTTTGGAAGTGTCTCTCGCGCAAACTATTCAGTTTAGAAAAAAATGATATTACAAACCTCAATATCATTTTTGAAGACCTATCCATAGATACCCCACACCTATGGGTTAGATGAAAAAAAAATTTTTGAGTTTCAGTTCTGAGTATGGGGAACCCCAAAATTTATTGTTCTTTTTCTATTTTTGTAAGAAAATCTTAATGCGGTTTACAGAATACATCTACTTACCAAGTTTCAACAGTATAGCTCTTATAGTTTCGGAAAAAAGTGGCTGTGACATACGGACGGACAGACAGACAGACATGACGAATCTATAAGGGTTCCGTTTTTGCCAAATTTGGCTACGGAACCCTAAAAATGTGAAAATTCACAACTTAAAATATGCGTCAGAACTTTTTGTAAAACGAAATATATTCACCAAAAAATTTATTCCACTTTTTGCTATATTTATTTTATTTAATTTGGAGCATGGAATAATGCCATTTAGACCAGCCAATTTAAATATTTGTATTTAATCATACTAATATTATAAATGCGAAAGTGTGTTTGATTGTTGGTTTATTGGTTTGTTGGTTAGTCCTTCAATCACGCCGCAACGGAGCAACGGATCGACGTGTTTTTTGGCATGGATATAGTTGAGGACCAGGAAAGTGACATAGGCTACTTTTTATCCCGGAAAATTAAGGAGTTCCTGCGGGAATCAAAATAACTTAAACCACGCGGACGAAGTCGCGGGCATCATGGCTAGTATTAAAATAAATTGAATTTTTAAAAGTCGTAGAACCTAAGCAGTTATTCTGTATTACTTACCGATGTTATCCTAGGTTATTAAGATTTTTAAATTAAAACTGTAGAATTATAAGCTACAGCTAGATACAGGTGTTATAAAGGTACACTTAAGTCTGAAATATATTAAGATTAACATTGTCGACCCCTCAGAACGCTCTTACTTACCTGAAAAAAGTTGACAAGATTTGGTTTGTGCCATATAGTAGCTAGGCGGACTGTATATACAAACTTGACATTCGAAAGAAATTAAAGGCCTACATCAAGTCTACTTCAAATAAATAATAGTAGATTATTAACCAAGGGGATAAAGCAGTGTCTTCTGTCGCGGGTGACGATTTAAATCGCGAGCGTAACGAAGGACTCGAGGTTTACTCCCGAGCGTAGCGAGGGTGTTAAAAACTTAAATAACGAGCGAAGCGAGGGATTTAAGACGAGTCCTGAGTGTAGCGAGGGATTTAAGTTCACCCAAGACTAAGACAGCTTTATCACCGAGGAAAATACTCTACTTTTCGTACCATTTGCGAAAAAATTAACACAATAATGATATGAGATAAGCATTTATTAAAAATAATGACAATTAAAAGTAAAAGTTAACATTCGAAACATTGCTCCAATTGATAGAGAGAGTTACATTTTTGTTTGGTACATTTATTGTTGATGAGTTGATTTGAGTATTTTCTTTGTTCTTGCGTCTGAGGAACTGTTTAGAACATTAACTTATTTATAAAAATAAATTAACGTTTATGTATTTGAAGAAAACAAAAACGCGGCAAATTCCTAGACTTATATTTTTTTGTCGGAAAAGCAAAGGCATCAAGGCAAGGTTTTCGTAATTTTATTTAATAATCATAACTGCATAATAAATGCCTATTCCTTTTTCAAAAAAATGTTTAATGCTTTATAATTATACAAACTCAATGGTGTAACACAGATGTAGTTCAGTATACATTTCGGTAAGTATTCCAAATTTAAATCACATTCTCCCCCTAGAGGATTAATGAAATTCAGTACAATTTTCTTTCCCTGTTTTTAACAGATTAAAAATGACTGTTGTTATGTTCGCTTTTTATGGCGTAGAATGTCACTTTTTTGAGCAAGTGGTACGAAAAAATCTGTTTTGGGCTCAGTATCGATAGTAAAGCATACCCCGATTAAAATTTTCAGAATATATTAAATGTACAGAAATTTTGCAGTTACAGTTTAATTATAAGTATAGATATAGACAGATAGTTAGATATAAGGATAGATAGATAATATAAGTATAGATATACAGCTGATGCCCG
Organism: Erebia epiphron; assembly: GCA_963932025.1. Lineage (NCBI taxonomy): Eukaryota > Metazoa > Arthropoda > Insecta > Lepidoptera > Nymphalidae > Erebia > Erebia epiphron. The sequence goes on along the minus strand of OZ009956.1, from coordinate 7,427,560 downwards.
CGACTTCGTCTGCGTGGAATAAGTTTTTTTAACTCTATCAAATATAAATATTATAAATGCGAAAGTTTGGATGGATGTATGGATGTATGGATATGGATGTTTGTTACTCAATCACACCCCAACGGCTGAACGGATCTAGATGAAATTTGTCACAGAGATAGACTATAGTCTGGAATAACACAAAGGCTACTTATTATCCCGGAAAATGGAGGTTTTTCGGTTCCCGCGGGAACTCCTTAACTTTCCGGGATTTAATATATTCTGAAAATTTTAATCGGGGTATGCTTTACTATCGATACTGAGCCCAAAACAGAGTTTTTCGTACCACTTGCTCAAAAAAGTTCATTCTACGCCACAAAAAGCGAAGATAACAACAGTCATTTTTAATCTGTTAAAAACAGGGAAAGAAAATTGTACTGAATTTCATTCACCTCTAGGGGGAGAATGTGATTTAAATTTGGAATACTTACCGAAATTTATACTGAACTACATCTGTGTTTACACCATTGAGTTTGTATATAAAGCATTAAACATCTTTTTGAAAAAGGAATACGCATTTATTATGCTGTTATGATTATTAAAAATATAATTACGAAAACCGACGAGGCCGTATGAGCTTGATGCCTTTATTTTTCCGACAAAAAAATATTAGTCTAGGAATTTGCCGCGTTTTTGTTTTCTTCAAATACATAAACGTTAAGTTTATTTTAATTTATTTTTATAAATAAGTTAATGTTCTAAACAGTTCCTCAGACGCAAGAACAGAGAAATATTCAAATCAACTCATCAACAATAAATGTACCAAACAAAAATGTAACTCTCTCTATCAATAATAATTGGACCAATGTTTCGAATGTTAACTTTTACTTTTAATTGTCATTATTTTTAATAAATGCTTATCTCATATTATATTATTGTGTTAATTTTTTCGCAAATGGTACGAAAAGTAGAGTATTTTCCTCGGTGATAAAGCTGTCTTGGTCTTGGGTGGACTTAAATCCCTCGCTACACTCGCGATTTAAATCGTCACCCGCGACAGAAGACACTGCTTTATCTCCTTGGTTAATAATCTACTATTACATAATCATGGATCTATTTAATTGATGAGCCCTAGGAAGGCCCTCAATAGATTCTAAGTATCAAATCAAATCAAATGTTTTTTTATTCAAATAAACTTTTACAAGTACTTTTGAATCGTCAAGTGAATCACGACATTATCCTTACATATTGTACCTAACTGTGAGAATAAACAAACAGCTAACTTATATTATTGGTAAGAAGCTGAAATGCACACTTCTCATGCACAGAACTGTTGGAGGAAACTTGAATAATTGTGACTCGTTCCACTCCACTAGCGTCGAAGCGAGACGAGAGCGGAATTGCGCCATTTGAGCAGAAAGCCGGATTCTCCAAATAGCTCACACAATTTTAACCTTTATTCTGAAAAGCAAAAGCATACTTGCTGAGATTCGGAGCATAAGGCGATAAGAGACTGTATAAACTGGCATAAGTAGGTCATATTGGAATGTATTGTTCTTTTTTAAAGGCATTTATTTGACTTTGCCCCTTTCTCGCAAATCAAATATTTTCCAAACCACTTGTCTGTAAAATGTCTTGTTTGAATTTGTAACTGGTATTTAGGTAAATTTCGCAGGCGACGATGACGACGAGTTGATACCCGGCAGGCGAAATATAGGATTTTATAATTCCTAATATAATGCCTCCGGAGTCCGAGCTGAACTGAAAGGCTTCGGCCGCGGCTAGCTAACAGCATAGTAAGTACATGCACAGAATAGGTAATAGGTACATACGATAAAAGATCGCAAAGTTCGCAGTCAAACGCTAGGTATTTGTAATCAATAATCGTTTTAGGTATTCGAATATGAAGATAAAGTGGAATAACTCAACTCTGACTTCTTATCCAAAACATGACACCAACGTATAAGTTGGTGGGCACGCACTTCTAACTTATCGGAGTTATATATGCGTTTTAAGTATTTAAACACTAAGGAAAACTGAGGAATTAAAATGAGGAAGCTTGTATTCCTGCAAATTCTCCAATTTGTCATATAACTAACTGGAAATAATTGTGATTCCACCACAAATATTTCAGATGTATAATACACCTACGTTTACTTAAACAACACATTGCTGTGTATAAATATACGGGTCCCCATGGTTGGTTTGCTATCTATAAAGGATAACAAGCCGTATACGAATCCAGTGAAGGCGAGTTATTCAGGTTCGATAAGCAATGCGTAACGCTAGACGTCCCGCGTCTACTCGTGCATAAACCACACACCATGCTCTCCATGATCATAAGCCTATGATTATAATGTCCCGTGATAATTTCAATAACCTCTTTAGTAATATATACCAAGAAGGCCCCACATTCACAATATAAGGATGCTTGTGTTCTAGAGAACGAACATAGATAAGTAAGATAACATTTTGCAACGAGGAAACTTACCTACGAATTCCTCGGGCAAACCATAGTTTGACTTGATTCTTCTAATATATATTTAACTAGCGAATGCCCGCGACTTCGTCTGCGTGGTTTGAGGTTTTGAGGTTTTGAGGTTCCCACAGGAACTCTTTAATTTTCCGGGATAAAAAGCAGCCTATGTGCTATTCCAGACTATAATCTATCTCTATGCTAAATTTCATCCAGATCCGTTCAGCCGTTCTGGCGTGAAAAAATAACAAGCATCCATACATCCATACTACAAACTTTCGGTTTTATAATATTAAGTAAGGATGAAGTTTCATTAGAAACACCGGCGTTCCGCCGGGAAAAATTAAAAGAAGAACACTGACAAACGTGTTAAAATAGACACGGGTTAACCAGCTTATTGTCAAACTAAACTATTTTGGTCACAGATTTACCAATCATCAACAAACAAAACATGAAAAATGGTGACAGAAGGGCTAGCTCATATTTTACCCGAAGGATCAGCCTGGCTGTTCAGCATGGTAGTACAGCCAGCATTCTTGTGACCTTCCCACGCGGGCATCACTTATATAGTCAATAGGTTAGGCCAGTAGCTTTCAGTTTTATTGTATTAATGTTTGTACAATGAAGAGATTTAAAAAAACATTAAAACACATTGCATTTTATTTATTTATAGTTCGTCGAAAACAAAGAGAGCCATAATTTTAAGTTTCCAAACAATACCTACTTAACTTACTTATACATGCATATCAAAAATTCGCGGAACCGGCAGGATTTGAACCTGCGTCTCTCTGGGAATCGCGCTCTGAGCGCCTTGACCGCTAGGCCACGGAGACGCAGGTTCAAATCCTGCCGGTTCCGCGAATTTTTGATATGCATGTTTAAGTAAGTTTAGAAACTATCCTCGTGTGTGAAATACCTACTTAAGTACAGAATTATACTTGAGTAAACCTGTTTAGCAAACCAAGTTAACCATAGCGTTAGAATTAGATGTTAGGTATTAAATAAGTTTAGATTAAACTTCTTAACATTTCCAAATACGTTTAAATGTTATTTACATATTTATATTTAACAACGTCAAGATCTTGTAATTTTGTGTAAATATTTGTAGAGACATCGAATTAGATACGAACGAGAGCAGAGTTGAATATACAGTTTTATACATAAAACTCTGCTCTACCGATGTATATGTCACCGTAAGATTGTAAAAACCATTAGATTATAACCTAACTCGCGAAATTGTAAACTGTCGAATGATTAAATATAACGCAATATTTTTCGGTAGATTGTAATCTGTTAGGTTTAATAACCTGATAGAACCTAAGTCCCGAACCCGGCCTGCGGCACTACCTGCTTATTTATGTCGAACCCTAACCTAACCTACACGAAATAGACAAGAAAACGTAAATACAATGAATATTTAAAAAATTGATACTTATAGAACATTGAACGATTCACAATCTTTCGACTATTTACAATCTATCGAAAAAAAAAGCGTTAGAATACAATCTTAAGCAATATACAAAATATAAATATAATTTTTAATAACCTATTACACTGATCACGAACTGTTACTCATGAATAAATTCGGCCCTCCAACTTCGAAGTTCTTCATCAGATCTTCATGAAATTTTCATGAGAGCAATCTTAAGAAATATAATTGTGAAAATCTGTTCAGATTGTAATCATTGAACCTGGCGTTTCAATTTTTTTCATTGTGTAGTTAAGTGTTCTTTATTTCTTAAATAAAAAACATCGAATTTTCTAAACTTTTCATCAATTAGACAAGTTTCGACGATTAAACGAAAAAAAATTACAGAAGTTGACTTTAAAAAATCCTCATAAAGTGGATATATCCAGAGCCACATAAAAATACATCCATAACCGATTTTATGACCATCAGAATTTTTTAGCATGCAGCGGTGCCAGTATACTAGATTTGCTGTTTTACTGCCAATTTTAATAGTTACAGTGAGTGACAGTTATTAAGATGAATGAGAAGCTATGCCCCAATAACTGTACTTATAGTGTACTTATGCATACCTACGCATATTATTTAGAGCGGTCAGTTAAGGTCACTTTAATTTAAAGATAAAGGGTGTCCCATAAGTAAAGAGACAAAACTGAGTGTTCATATCGGCCAAGAAAAAGGTTTCACAAAAAAAAAAAAACTGTTGCCATGGTAACCACCCGTAACAAATCTGTCAAATTCGCGTGGTTTTGCAAATATTGTCGATGTTTTTCTAACATGAAGCGAACCGAACGAGAATCGTTTGCAAAAAGAGTAATTCAGTACTATCTGAATAATGGGAAATCCGAGGCAGTTCGTCATTTTTCTCAAGAAGGGGCTATAAGAACAAGTATCTACAGGATAATTAAACGGTATGAAGACTCAGGAGAGACTGATTTTAAGAAGATTCCGGGAAGGCAACGTACCATAGCAACTGATCGAAACATAGATAAGGTAAAAAAGGTTTTTAAAGAAGCACCTTCAACATCTGTGAGGACTGCGGCGGACAAATTGAAAATATCTAAGTCAAGCATATCCAGAATTAAAGTTCAAGATCTGGGCATGAAGGCTTTTGTGAAATTGTCCGCTCCAAAGTACGTGAAAGACCAAGAAGTGCGTGCTAAGCGAGGTTGCCGTCGAGTTTACCAAAAAACTTTGAAAAAAATTCTCATAATTGATGATGAAACTTATGTACCGGTTGACCCCTCTGATATTCCTGGGAAGCAATATTTCCACGCTACCAGTCGTGGTGAGGTGGATTACAGCGAAAAAGTTAAAACAAAGTCTAAATTTTTCAAGAAGTATCTGGTTTGGCAAGCTATAGACAAAAACGGCAATGTTTCCGAACCATTTATCTGTACACGGTCTATGAACGCAAAAGTTTATCTTCGAGAGTGTATTATGAAGCGATTAATACCGTTTATAGACAAGTATTATCAGAGGGAAGACGTTGTATTCTGGCCGGATATGGCTTCGTGTCATTACGAGTCTGAAGTCACTCAATATTTGCAATCTATGGGCGTCGAATTCATATCGAAACAAAACAATGCTCCAAATGTTCCTCAAGCTCGAGGTATCGAAATGTTTTGGGCTCTGTGTAAAAAGGAATACAAAAAGTATTCATATCTTTCAAACAAAGATGGGCTAGATTGGCCAAACGGGTGGCAACAACTTCTGGAAAAGCAGTCATGAGACGTGCAAGCATTAATTTGAGAAAAATCGGCTATAAAGGCATCGCAGGAGCAAATTTGATATAGATTGTATTTTTATTATTATTTTGTATAATTTATAATGACACACATAACAGTTGACATACAATTTTTCATTAAAAAAAATTTTCATTGACTTGTCTCTTTACTTCTGGGACACCCCAGTACTTTAATATGTTATCTCTACTTAAATAAAAGAATTTTACCCGGAGAACGTTGTCAAATAAAATTAAAACTGTATACAAAGATTTTCTAAAATCTCATCGATCTCTCAGTCGATTTACGCTGGGAAGAAATATTTTACTTAATTCGATTATGGATAGGATTCAGTGGAGGTCAAAATTAAGACTTTACGTATACACTTTTTAAAAAATATTTAGACATGCAAACAGAATAATATCGTAAAGCTGCTAGCTCTAGTAATAGTAGATTGTTACACAAGGGACGTAAGTAAGCTATTACAGAACAAGATCCAATTTGGCGCCAGTGCGAGCGCAACTCGCATAGGGCGCTAATGGATCGCGTGCACCCGAGATATTTACTCACACGAGCGAGCGCAGCGAGTGAGGGTGAATATACTTCGATGGTGTAATAGCTACTTGCAACCGAGGTAAGCATTCTACTTTATATCATTCTTGCGAGGTAAATAAAACATTGGTAATGCAAAATGAAATTTTAATTAGAATAATTAGCAAATTTAGAGAAAAAATAGAAAAAAATGGTTACTTATTATAATTAATTATAGTAATATTGCTGCAATTATGAAAATGCTGTGATACTGGTTGACTAGGCAAGTGCACTGTTTGAATTAAGTTTTGAGACAGTTGTAAATAACTTAAATCACTTTACAAACAAACTTCACAAACTTTCAGATCAAATTGCCGCCATTTCCATTTTTTTTTCGTAAATAGCTTTCCATTTTTTTTTTTATGGCTCTGGGTTCCAAGGAGTTTTGCATAGTTTGAAATGTATGGAAATTAAATGCTGCCATGTTCAGTGTTTTTTTTTTTCAGTAAAAAGTTTTCTTACCATTTTATAAGAAAAGAGATTGTTTACCAAGGAGTTTTGCATAGCTTGAACTGTAATGTGAACATTACAATTCAAGCATAGTGCGACGTAATGTTGCCTTGAATTGCAAACACCAACTTACAAGGAGACTTTCCACCATAGTAATCCCTAGTTACTGAGCAAGTATGATATAAATATTATTATAAGTCTATGAGCCTGAGTGACTAAAATATCCCGGTAAACACTGTGTGCAACAATTTGCTATAGGCAAATTCTAATATGCTGGAGTAAAAAAAAAGTAGCTGTGACATATGGACGGACAGACAGACAGACAGACATGACGATTCTATAAGGGTTCCGTTTTTGCCAAATTTGGCTACGGAACCCTAATCTATTTATATAAAACTAGATGATTCCCGCGACTTCGTCCGCGTGGATTAAGTTTTTTTGGTTCCCGCGGGAACTCTTGAATTTTCCGGGATAAAAAGTAGCCTATGTCCTTCCCCGGGATACAACCTATCCCTATACCAAATTTCATCAAAATCGGCTGAAGAGATAATTTTTTTTATTCCCGCGGGAACTCTTGAATTGATAAAAAGTAGCCTATGTCCTTCCCCGATTTTGATGAAATTTGGTACAGGGATAGGTTGTATACCTATCCCTGTACCAAATTTCATCAAAATCGGTTGAACAGATGGGCCGTGAAAGCGTAGCAGACAGACAGACAGACAGACAGACAGACACACTTTCGCATTTATAATATTAGTATGGATTCAAAGTCCTGACTGACTGACTGACTGACTGACTTATATATCAACGCACAGCCTAAGCCGCTGGCGTTAGAAAGTTGAAATTTGGACAGTAGGTTCCTTTTGTGAAGTAGGCGCTCACTAAGGAAGGATTTTTCAAAATTCCACCCCCAAGGGGGTAAAATAGGGGTTGAAAGTTTGTATGAAAGTCCGTCATTTCTAAAGTTATATCCATGAAACTTGGTATATCAGCTACTGGTAAAAAATTAAGAAATACGTGTATCACAGTTTCTGAAAATTCTACCCTCGAAGGGGTGAAATAGGGGATGAAAGTTTGTATGAAAGTACGTCATTTCTCAAGATATTTCTCAAGTTATATCAACGTAACTTGGTATTTTGGCATAAGGTAAAAAATAAAGAAGTAGATGTGTCACAGTTTTTCAAAATTCCACCCTTTAAGGGGTGAAATAGGGATTGAAAGTTCATATCAAAGTCCTTCATTTCTCAAGTTATAGTAATGAAACTTGGTATATGTGCTGCGTGAAAATATTCGTGTTTCACAGTTTTTCGAAATTCCACCCCCCTCCCCAAACGGGTAAAATAGGGGTTGTCATTCATTTTTCAAGTTAAAGCTATGAAACTCGGTATTTGAGCTTTCGGTTAAATATGAAGAAGTACGTGTCGCCCCATTTTTGAAAGTTCTACCCCGATTTGATTAAAATAGGGGTTGAAACTTTGTATGAAAATCTGTCATTTTCAAGTTACAATTGGTATTTGGAATTTTGGTTTGAAATGAAGAAATACGTGATTCACAGTTTTTGAACATTTTATCCCCAAGGTTGTTAAATAGAAAGTTTGTCCTTCAATCAAGCCGCAACAGAGCAACGGATCAACTTGATTTTTTGCATGAGTATACAGTTGAGGACCTGGAGAGTGACATAAGCTACTTTTTATAACGGAAAATTAAGAAGTACCTGTGGGGAAAAAAACTTAAACCACGCGGACGAAGTCGCGGGCATCTGCTAGTAACTAATATAATATCTTCAGCTTCCCGCTGAAACGCAAAAGCCACGTGCTTTGCAAGGCGGCTAGGACGTTTTTTAAGCGAACTTACGATGAAATCGTGATAAGAATTAAAATAATGAAGGAAAATTAGAATGAAAGTATACTTCGATAGGATCTTTTTGGCGACGAGAAATGAGTTGCAACAACAGGGGCAGAATAGCAGCAGAACCACCAAAAAGATTGCATCGAACTACCTATGACCTATGATACAAAACTTATATTTTTTATTCAAATAAACTTTGTGCTTTTGAAGTGAGTCTACCACTGGTTCGGAATGACATTCCTAGCAAGAAATGCAGGAAACTCGGTGGTTGCTTATTGAAAAAATTCAAGTACAATTACATCAATATGTAGATACATAAGTAATCGCAGTCCTAAGCATTGATAGAGCGAATCAAATCCATGCTCTTTTATTATTTACATAATCTTCAACAGTTTATTAAGCTTTTTTCAGGAACATACTTTTAATGGGTTTACATATTTTTCAACTGTATAATTTGTGTAAAGGCAAGTTTAAAATAGGCTGTGGAATTTTGCTATAGAATAAAATATGTCTCTCGTAGGATCTTCCACAAGCCACGGTCTTGCGCTGCCTGGATCACCTGCGACTCGTTTGATGTCGTCCATCCATTTAGTGGGGGGTCTGCCAACGCTACGCTTTCCATTGCGGGGTCGCCATTCCAGCACCTTGGGACCCCAACGTCCCGAGCTATGTTCCCCGCCCATTGCCACTTCCACTTCGTAACTCTTCGAGCTATATCAGTGACTCTGGTTCTCCTAAAGATCTCTTCCTATGATTATATGACATAATAATATGATCTATATCATAACTCATAAATAAAAGGACTATGCTATAATGCTACGTCGTAGCAGCTGCTACGAGGAGTCATTATTCTTTTCACAATTCCTTTTGCCGGAGTTATTTGGACCTTTTTATAGAGCATGATAATGTTCTGTTGGTTTTCAGCATTACTCGCTTAAATACCACGGCATATATAAACAGATTAAGGTCAGCTATGCCTTGTGCTGCCTATAAACCACTAAATGGTGCCCGCGATATCGCCCGCATGGATTTAGGTATACTTTGTAAATATCACGTGGTAATGTTTAGATTTTCCGGGAAATATAGAAGTAGTCTATATCGGTCTCCAGATGTACCAAATTTCATAAAAATCGATCAAGCGGATGGGCTGTGATTAGGTAGGTACTCGTAAGATACTTGCAGACCTTTGCGTTCAGCCTTCTATGCTTCAAAATATAATAATGCTCTAAAATAATCTTATACAATTTCACTAATGTGACTTACGGACCGGGGACAGAAAGACAGCCTTTCGCATATTTTATAATATGACTCAAAGTTTCATATATACGATAAGCCTGGTCAGAAATATTATAGCAAAATAATTTTAATTTTATAGGAATTTGTCACAAAAGTTGTGCTATTATTACAATAAACTAAACCAACTATTACCTATTCTCTAGAGATTAGCATCTCTAGTAGGTATAAGTCGTAAAGATATTAAAAACTTAAACTATTTGTATAAAGTTTAATAAAACGAACATACTTAAACAATTTACTGATATTAAATTAATTTCTACGCAAACTAAAAGAATATTTTCAGTGTGCTTATTTGTGACCCAAATTAGACAACTTCAGGCTTCAGGAATGTAAAACAGAGTAGTAGTGTGAGTAATGTCACAACCTAACAAATAAAGCATCATCTAGAATAGGAAAAGAAGAGGAGCAGTAGACCCTCATCCAAAAAATTCAACTATAAAGTAAAAAAAACTGTTTAAGTAGTACATGTACATTGTACATGTATAAGTATCTTTTAGGGACCCATTATTCACGCAAACCATGAAAGGACTTCTTAACGAAGTCATTTAAGTAGGTAGATACCGGTACACACAAGTATTTCTCTGCGAATGTTTGTTAAAAGTTACAAAAGGTTAGGTACCTACTTGTTGCCCTTTTCATTTTCTTGCTGAAATACAAATATTCCCTCACGTTAAGGGACAGCATAGAGTTAATGATATTACATTTTTCGTAAGGAAGGTAGGTTATATTGTTGGTAAGATAGACCTGATAATTTAATGAAATGCTAAAATTCATTAAATTAAAATCTTAATGACTACTATTATGAAAATTAGTTTTAGACTTGTCCGCCTGTCCAATAAGTTATTAATTATTATGATAGATCAATAGGATATTATGACTGGCTGATGCCCGCGACTTGGTCCGCGTGGTTTAAGTTTTTTTGAGTCCCGCGGAACTCCCTTATTTTCCGGGATAAGTAGCCTATGTCACTTTTCAGGTCCTCAACTATAACCATGCAAAAAATCATGTCGATCCGTTGCTCCGTTGCACCGTGATTGAAGGACAAACCAACAAACCAACACACTTTCGCATTTATAATATTAGTATGATAGTATATGATTATGATGGGTTCCTAGACAGGATCACGCACAATACAGTAAGAATGGGATACAATAAGAATGACAGCTTATTGCTTGAACTAAATTTACTTAGAGTTGGTTGTCAGTTGTCTTTGTTAATTGCGAATGTGATCTTTTCAAGTTTCAACCCATTAATATCCTTCGCAGAGTTCCTTTTCTGTCGTTTTCGTTCGTGCAGCTAATTCATAATGAAGTCAATAGGTATGCCCATTTACTTTGTTGGCTCTTTTTATTTTAATAACCAAGAAAAGACAAAATAATGTATGCTTGATTCTATTTTAAAATTTCACTGTACTAACGCTTTGACAATACGATGAATGTAGATTTATTGACGAAGTTTTAGTTAATTTTGTTTCTTTTGAACAACTGAATTAAAACTTCGTAAGCGAGAATCCGCGCGTCAAAAACTTAGATATTATGATTAATTAATACTTGGTATAAGAACCATTTGAGAACAAAAATATAAATTAAGGAATGTGTCATATTATGGAACACAAATGGAGTATGGAGTAAATAAATGGTTAAGATTTTGGGTATACCTATTCGACCTAAACTTTCAATGTTTGTAGATATATATATATAACAGATTTCTAAAACAGTTTATTTCTTTGTTTCAGATGCGGCAGTCATTGCTGCCAATTGTACTTGTTACTACAATTACTTTATCTTCGAGTAATGTTCTTCCAATATTATCCATAAATAAACTAGATACAGAACCACTAATAAACGACCAAGATAGTGACAATACTTTTAACGACAAACATACTTATGTAAATCCCAATATATTTTATAAAGTTTTTATTGAGACACCTAAAGGAAATACACTGAAAAAAACACAGCTATCACTATCAAATTACATGGACAATGATAATCAGGACGTGAAGATGTTGAACGGGAAAATTGATAATGAAGATAATGATGACGAAGGATTTCGGAAAGAGCAGTGGCATAACTATCCCCGACAGCTGGACCGACTTAATAGAAACTTCAAAGATCACAAAGAATTTGATGAAATTTTACTCGACACAAAAGACTTAGAGAAATTAAAAAGGATCGAAGATGCACAAGGTGATGTTAATCAATTCACTAAGGATGATATAGAAAGCATTGATACCGGTACTATTGGTGGCCCTTTATTTGTCCTCAAAATACGATTAGCATATTTAAATGATAATTTTAATAATGCAGAATCTGATAAATATGTATATTCAGATTTGGAACCCTTCGACCCAAACACAGATAGCACAAAGGATAATCTTAGGGAAGAAAATGTGTTAAATTACAATGATATTGAATCTTTCGTAAAAGTAAAGAGAAAGGGAAACTCCAGAAATCAGGATATCAGATTTTTGGGTACGTATATTATTTAACTAATATAAAATTCACTCATCTGCTAGCTTAAATAAGTAAAAACAATTAAAAATAAGTAAAATCACTTGAAATGTCAGTTACACACAGGGGAAATCAAATATCATTAAAGGCTTTAATCCCATTCTTTAATCTAATTGAAGGCCTGTTTACCCAGCACACTTTAAGTGAGATTAATACGCCATACACAGTTGGGCATATTCGTGTAGCAGATACGGAAACGCATTATACATTACTTATACATTATACATTATACATGTCACTTGTAACCGTGAGTGGATTGAGAGAAATGGTCTCGCTACACGAAAACCCGTCCAAAACACATTATTGAATTGTATGTTCAGAAGTTCTAGTACTGCTATTGCCCATAGGTTTTATGTAAAAGTTTACAGTTAAGTATTAACAGTACAAATTGTTTTAGCTTTTTGCTTGTATATCATAAAGGTTCAATGAATGCCTACAAAACGAACTTAGTACGAGTAGGTACCTATGCACCAAATAAGTAAAACAAAATCCAAACGTAAAATAAAGAATAATAAAGTAGCAATTATCGTAATACATGTAAATAAACGCCATGTATAATATCTGTATGTAGTATCTTTAAGCTAACCCTGTACCCTAATAAGTAGACTTCAAAATACAATACTATAGATTGCGTGTTCTTTTCAGAAAATTCTACAAATGACAAGAAGACCGTTAGTAAGCGAATATTTTCCCTGTGGAGTCGTCTGCAAAGTCTCTCACACAGAGGTCATGAGCTCCACCATCGAAGACACCTATACGCCCTCTATGGAACCCCAGAAGACGGTGGGGGAACCTTAACAGCGGAGACTAGAGGAACAATGATGAGACCACCAGGTTCACCTTTACGTTGGGGCTGATGCTTTCCCTATTCGCAATTTGAATCTAAATCCAATATTTATTAGATTTACCGACAATAAGGTCACAATTCATAATCACTAACAGGCTAAATTTGTTAAGAACATTAATTGTACAAAATCCTAAGAGCATTTATTTGAATTTTTGTCACTTTAGATAATCATTAACGGTTCAATGGAAGTTATTATTTAATATATAACTTATAGAGAATAATATAATGGAGCTAAGATAACTAAATCTAGATTATAAAAGATAAAAGGTAAAGCTCATGTTTTTTCAATATTAGATTACCTAATTACATTCATTGTTTCAAAAAATTGCAGCAGAATTTCTGGACCAATAATAGCCCCATAAAAATTCAAAAAAGAAAACGAGGCGGACGTAGTCAGTTTAACATGTACTATTGCGAAATTAATAAGTACTCATTCGTGGTTATAAATCGTACTTATAAATCCATTGAATTTAGAAATCTCTTAGTTAGTTTATAAATAATCATTTATAATATTTGATTGATATATTTTTGCAGCATTAAGTAGGCATCTTTTAGAAGCTGAATAGTACAATAATGTGACCAATATTTTTAAGTATTTATTTAAAAGTAATTAAGTGAACTGTTTAAAAAAAGTTACCTATAACTACGCATCTATTGACTATACCTTGATATTATAAATATATTTAATTGATAATAGAAATACACGAGCAATACATATTATACATAAATAATTACTATTAATCTCTCAAAAACTAGTAATAAGATACATTAGAAAAATTATAATTTTAACAATGAAGAAAAACGCAGTATTATGATAGTTACTCAAATCTAAATGTGCATTAATTGGATAAACTATATATGTATCCAAAAATAATAGATCTACAATAGGCATGATGACAGTAACCAAGAATCAATGAAATTATGAATTTATCTAATGAAATAGGATTCATGGATTATAAAAAACGTATTTATTTTTCTATTTCGAGTGAGATTGCTATTTATTTTGATAAAATAAAACTATAAAATACAGCAATCCGCCATATTGCATAAAACACAAAGGAGCGAATGACGTCACAATTGTTTGTTTTCGAGCTTTGAAAATCACACTATTGCTTACTGCACACTTCCTTCTAATCAAAGCACACTTCACAGAGTACATTGGTAATAACAATAATGACGTCACAACGACGCCATGACACGTTTTGGCGTAAATTTTAAAATTTAAATTTCAAATGCTAATTTTATCTACCAAACTTTATTTTTCTGCTGAAATAAGATATTTTTTCGAAATAGTAGATACTTCCGAACCTAATCTGACCATTTTTCAAAATCAGTCATCATGCCTATTGTAGTTTCACTTTGTTTGTTAAACAGTTATATGTTAAACTGGTTAAAATATTTAAAGTGTATACAGGACCACAGTCGCTTAATAGCGACATATTAGCTCTAACATTATAATTGTAGAATTTGCGGTATAAAATGAAGATGTTGCCAACTATTTTAGTTTTCTGCTTGCATAATTGCTAGGTACAATTATTGCCACAAATAAGTAAAACAAAATCCAAAAGTAAAATAAAATTAACCTTACCTAATCGTATTCCTATGTACTTGTATTTTCAATAAAGAATAATAAAGTAGCTATTATCGTAATACATGTAAATAAACGCCATGTATAATATCTGTATGCATTTCATTTTTAACTCCTTTAGATGGTCCCTCACCCGTTTAAGTAAGTAACATTATGGCAACACAATGATTTGTCGCAAAGCAATAGAAGCCAACGCCATCTATACATATATGACGAAAACATTATACTTCATCGCAGATATGTCAATATACGTCATAATAATCGTGTCAGATGTTGATGTCAGCTGTGAAAACAAGTGATAAAGAAGTCTGATCTGAAATTGTTTATTAATAATAAACTTAATTTGATTCAATTTAAAACATAATATTATGAATTAACACTTATTCCTTAAAGTGTTAATTATAAAATAATGGCCACTTTAGCAGTAAGTTGTACCAATTCTTATTATTAGGTATCTTTCAAAATAGTTATTATTTTATGAATTAGTTAAGTAGTTACTTCAAATTTCATTTTAATATTTGTAGAATTTGAAAGTCGAGAGATAAATATCGTAGATTAGTGTTGTTTGCCTCAAAAATTCCATCACTGTGCTATCTGAACTTGTTAGTGATTCTAACCCTACTTTCTAGGTTGTCACTAGGTAATTTTATATTTAAAAAACCGGTGAAGTGCGTGTCAAACTCACGCACAAAGGGTTTAGTACCACCACACAATATAAATTCCTTTAGTAAGTAACAAGAAATTAAGACATTTTTTTGTTTGGATTTTGGTTGTTATCACCATCGATCAAGCTCCGTAAAAAAGTGATTCATTGTTTTAGTTCACCAATCTCGTAAATACTCGTAGATATTTAAGCAGCAATTAAATAGATAATAACTAATTAAGTGAATCTTATTGTGAAAGCTCACATAAGATTCCCACCACCACTACAGTCCATTAACGCCCCACTGCTGGGCACAGGCCTCCAATCTCATAGGATAGAGAATAGAGTCGGGAATTAGAGCTTAGGCGCACCATGCTGCTCCAATGCGGGTTGGCGGGCTTTGACGACTATTATCATGTTAGTGATAATAACCGGGACCGACCGAATTTCACGGGGGTGAAACACCGCCAACTTCCTAGCTCCGGACTAGTAATGAGAATTTTTTGTCAGAAAAACCCAATAGGTTATAAGCCCGACCTGGGACTCGATCCCGGGACCTCGTCGGCTGCAGTCGAACATGCTAACCACTAGATTAACGAGGCAATTGTGAAATCTTATTGTGCACAGACCACAATAAGATTCATTTCAATGATAAAAATTTTACTTCAAGAAGAATTGAAAATTTAAAATATAGACTAATGATATCTTTCATAGGGTGAAACTCGTACGATACTCTATGGATTCTATCTGTCATCTTGTACGTGGCGTGTGCGCGCTGCACTGGCTCTGAAACAAATTCCATTTGAAGAGAAATCGATCGATATAGTCAAAAAGCGCACGCAAATGACTGACGAATACCGCGCTGTTAACCCTTCGCAGAAAGTTCCAGCTTTGGTTATTGGTAAGATACTTAAAACTCGTTCAAATTCTACTGTCTACTCAACACTTTATCCGGGAATCGTCTTTCACAAAGCAGTGGGCATACTGCCATCGCTTAAAGCTATATTGTTTTAATATTGTTGACGTTCATGTTTTAAAATTATAATCCTTATATTGAAGACCTCAAGGTATGATAGGTTGCTATAAAGCTGTGATTTTAAAATAATACTGCTTTAAGCGATGGTAGTAACCTCCCTGAATATGATACTTAATATTTGTTCGAGCTAATAATTTCGATAATTGTGTCCATATCATTGTGTAGTGTGGACAGAACAGCATCATGAAAAGGTGTTTAAAAATGTGTTGTTTTTTAATTGGGATTCTAACTAAACTCAATTAATATGCTGGTACTACTGCTACTAAAAATCGTGCAATCAATGCTTGGACCACGTTTTAGATCTATCAATTAAGTTCATTGTAACTTTATCTACAATTAAAAGCAGCAGAATTTTGAAGAGCAAAATATATTGAGGAGTAACTGGGATGAGGTAATATGAGGACATGAAAGTGTTAAGCCAAAACTTTATCCAATATATTCGTGACGGGCTGAATTTATATTTACATAACATTTCAAACTTGAGCAACAAATACGAACAATATTTTCATCAAAACTTGTAATGTATTGTAAAATTGTATTGTGTTGTATAGTAAGCAAAGTTTTTACGCTTACATCGAGGAAGTTACGTACAAATTGGAGTATGAATAATAAAGTATACCTATGTATTAAATTGACAAAGAAGACAATGATTTACTTAAACAATAAAATAAAACTTAGTAATAAAATCACTGAAACTTAAAGTTTTATTTTAAAGTTAAGTAGATATTTGCATTTCGTTGTTTATATGCGAAAAGAGCAAAATTCGACATACTAAGAATTCGAAATTTGAGAATGGCGTTTTTAATGACTAACTAAAATTTCCATCATCAAATTTCAGACCTTAAAGGTAGGTTATAGGTAGGTTAGACCTACCTACTGTTGATGTTCTGTGGTCTCTAAACATTCTCATAAATAGTAATAGATATACATACCAATAGGGGTGGTAAGTAGTGAGGTAGAATTTATTATACCTATCGGCCGTTTTTAAAATTGTTGTTTTTTATTAATTCATTCATAATGATTATGCCCAAACTACGCTATAGTAGGTACGTTATTTGAGCACGTGGCAGATCGTCTATGGATTATATAAAAGACAGAGCAAGTGAATTTTCACCTAACACGAGTGCACGAGGAACTAGGAAGGCAGCGTTTCAAAGAAGTGGAGATTAGAGACGTATAAAAAAATATCAAGCATGCTGCAAAACTCAAGTGATGACCAAAACCGCTCAATGACCAAGACAACAAAAGAAGATACTTATGCCCATTGCACAAATTTTAACTTATCAGGAACTTAACAGGAATTTTGATGTTTTGTATACGACTTCTGTGAAAATAGCTCTCCATAATTATTGAACGTCCATATTGAATGTTCAGATATCAATATTGCCAACAAATATGGCCACAAAATATAGTCCCCTAAAGTAATTCCAAAGGCGGTGAAAATAAGTTCCTCACAAAAATCTGTTCACGATAAAAACGTGATTAAATGTGGGGAGGAATCTGAAATTAAATTCCGATATCGCACCACAATTTTACGTATGATATTTCAACTCGGATATTGTGAATCCGCCTTTGAACACCAAATGTATTCTTTCATACCTTGATAAAAGAGCTTTCAATACATTACGGTTTTCGTTAAAGCTAAAAGAGTCAGGGATTTTCATCTCTGATTCAAACTTGGGCTCTTTTCGTCCATTGTTTTCTAATCATCTAAAACCAAATGTTGCATATCAAAACTCGCTTTTCAAGTGAGTTGGTAATCAAAATAATATCACACGATTTTGCTTTTCTATCTTACAAATACCAGTAAAGTAAAAGTAAAAGTAAAATACACTTTACTGAACACCATACAAAAAAATAAAATACAACAGATATAATAATCTAATGGACATGGCACAACAGGCGGCCTTATCGCTTAAACAGCGATCTCTTCCAGGCAACCTTAGGACAAAGGACACATTGAAATAGAGAGCGGAAGGGGTGTACTAAAGAGAAGAAATTAAATAATATACAAAAAGATACAGAAATTAGTAACATAAAAATATAATTATAAGTATCTAAATAGATATAATAGAAAGAGAGATAAAAAACTGTATAATAGTAATTGAAATTACAGACGACAAATAGATAATAATATATTAAGAAGATAAATAATGCTGTTTCAACCTAGTTTTGAAGATGGGAAGCGATTGAGATAGTCTAATATCCAAGGGGAGAGAATTCAAAAGCCGTATGGCAGTAACAGTAAAAGATTTATTAAAGAAGGAAGAAGAATGTCTAGGAGTACTTAGCAATAGATTATTTTGTGAACGGAGACTAAAAGCATGTGTAATAAATGTTGTTATGTATTTAAATCGATCTTTTAAATAATGAGGAGTGGTGAAATTGAACAGAATACAGTAAAGAAGGTGAAGAATACTTACCTATCATAATATTATGTTTTGGGAAATATCAATTCATATTTTATGCAATGTATTCTGTTTTGGTAAGTCAATGTGTTTAAGAGTTAAACCAATTAAGCATCGTTAATCCTATCAATATCATAGCCTATTCAAACAGCGATTGTCACGATACTCTGAAATCTGATTGACCCAATTACACCACATTGTCCGCTAATTTGAGCCTGAAATGATTTATCGATCACTCATGAGGAAATTACCTGTTTGAGAGGCCCTTTATGTATTGGGAATAGTTAGTTGTTAGTAATCAAATTGTCATAACTCATAATATACTTAATAGATACTTAAGGGTTCCCACGTGTCAATTAGGTGTTTCAATAATATTATATCAGACTAGGTGATGCCCGCGACTTCGTCTGCGTGTAAATATCTTAGATATGTCACTTGTGAAGTTGTGTCCCGGGCTCCTTGTGACATAACAATATGTACATATATGGCGTATCCCCATTTCCCATGCAATAATAGGTACCTAATCTAAAATTATACATAAAAAGAAATGGTGACTATAAATTATATACTATTATACACACCGCTCAAACCACTGGATAGATCGGGCTGAAATTTGTTATTTCGTGCTTTAAAAAAGCTAGTTTTCTATATATTTTCATTAGAAAATGACATCATATTGAAGTTCCTAGCAGATACAATAGAATTAAAATAACTTACTAAAACCTCAAAACGATTGTCTGAAAGAAATTGCGCTATTACGACCAGACTGGAATACTTAACCCAATTGAATTCTAGCGGCTAGCACTGTATTTTATGCCTGCCTCGTTGGTCTAGTGGTTGGCATGTTCGACTGCGGCCGACGAGGTCCCGGGTCGGGCCATAATTGAGTATTGGGTTTTCTGGCTAGAAATTCTCAGTACTAGCCCGGAGTTAGGAAGTTGGCGGGGTATCACCCCCGTGCCTCGGAGAGCACGTTAAACCGTCGGTCCCGGTTATTATCACTAACATGATAATAATCGTTAAAGCCCGCCAACCCGCATTGGAGTAGCGTGGTGGGTCTAAGCTCTAATTCCCACTCTCCTATGAGAGTGGAGGCCTGTGCCCAGCAGTGGGACGTTAATGGGCTGTAGTGGGCTGTAGTGAAGGGTGTGGTGAATTTCATTAATTATTATGATTGATTATTATTGATGATTTAAATATTGTAGTATTAATTAAGTAGGTACTTGCCTAAATTTCTAAATTTGCACGTCAGCATTGACGAAACATGTGTGGACTACTTTTAAACTGTCATCATATTATTATTGTACAATGTTTCAAGCAAATAAACGATTGATTGATTGATTGATTGATTGATTGGATGGTGGGTGGGACTGTATTTTATGAGGGGTCTTGTTTTATTCTAAGAATACGTGCATTATGTGTTATATTTAGTATTCTTTCTTCTTAAAGTTTTTAACACAGATATTAATTAATATAATTTTTTTCTATTTATTTGGTACCTTATACACACATACATATCCTGAAGCCATTCGGATTTTTTCTCATAAAATCGATGTAGGTACAATGAACCTGAATACATATACGTAGAAAAAAATATGCGTGCCTAATTGAGAACCTTTTCCTATCAGAGAGTCAGTTCAAATATGCAATTTCTTAATGTTTTTAAGTCTTATTTGTTAACTAGCTGATGCCCGCGACTTCGTACGCGTGGATTGAGGTTTTTTTGATCCCGTGGGAACTCTTTCATTTTCCGGGATAAAAAGTAGCCTATGTGCTATTCCAGGCTATACCTAATCTTATCTCTGTGCCAAATTTCATCCAGATCCGTTCAACCGCTGGGGCGTAATTGAGTAACAAACATCCATCCATACATCCATCCATCCAAACTTTCGCATTTATAATATTTTTTGATTTGAATTGAATTGAATTTGAATTTGATTGTAAGTTGTCATATGTCGTAACCAGGATCTCACATGCAACTTGGTCGAAATATTTACAAGTTAAATCGTCATAATACTTATCGTGGTTTCTCCCCTTTTATAACATAGCAGAATGCGATTTCTTTCAGGGCCTTTCCTTTCTCGACCCTGGTAGGAAATTTCCTTTCCGATTTGGTAGGTAATCAGTGAATGAAATAGTCTCCCTTTTTGGAACAAAAAGCAGAAGAACGTTGGAAAATTTCACCCAGTATATGTGTAAGTAGGTACGACTGGCGAATCCTTTATGTAAATAAATAAAATATATTTCTTCCAAAAATTTAGAACCATGAGAGGTTTTACGGTAGTACATATTTTTATATTGCGAAAACATAAAAATTTTACGGCGTCGCAAGCTGAGCTTGCAATAAAAACGGATTTCCCGAAAAGTATCTTCAGCTTCAGCAGCACAGCTTTTCATATGCAATTTCATCTAAAACTTTAAAAAAAAGTGTGTATGTGCAATTCACACATGGCAGAAGGGAAACTTCAGAAAGTTGCCTACGAGAGAATGAGGTAAATATAACATGTATTCTGTCTCATTCTCTTGCAGGCTAAATCCTA
Source organism: Erebia epiphron (assembly GCA_963932025.1). Classification (NCBI taxonomy): domain Eukaryota; kingdom Metazoa; phylum Arthropoda; class Insecta; order Lepidoptera; family Nymphalidae; genus Erebia; species Erebia epiphron. The sequence goes on along the minus strand of OZ009956.1, from coordinate 7,406,156 downwards.
TAATGAATATGCAGGTTGTCTCTTTTTGGAGCCTTTTTCGTTTCATCGAATTTTCAAATGACTACGATTTTAAGAAGTTTTTTTTTTATCTACTACAAGTTAGCCCTTGACTGCGATCTCACCTGATGGTAAGTGATGATGCAGTCTAAGATGGTAGCGGGCTAACCTGTTAGGGGCATGGCAGTTATATTAAACCCATACCCCTATTCGGTTTCTACACGGCATCGTACCGGAACGCTAAATCGCTTGGCGGCACGTCTTTGCCGGCAGGGTGGTAACTAGCCACGGCCGAAGCCTCCCACCAGGCAAAGTTGAAGTTTCACTTCAATATAATTTATAAGACAAAATATTATTGGATTAAATGAATTGGACAATTTGGAACGAACGATGCAGTCAATCGTCTACAGTCTACACGAAATAAAATGATTCTAGCTGATTCGTACACTAAAAATAATACCTACAGTAGCAGACAATTTGTGCGGTCAATAACTTCCCAATTTATCAAACGACTCTTCATGAATCTAATAGAAAAGGCGTCAATTGTGTTCTATTTAGACTTCATATTGATTTGTTTGTATGTAGCTTGCGACATTTAGATACCTACTGTTGATATCTCGCCGCTGCGGTCTACGTTTGTTTTTAGGGTTCCGTACCAAAATGGTAAAATGGAACCCTTATGGTGCGACTTTCTCCGTCTGTCTGTCCGTCTGTCCGTCTGTCCGTCTGTCCGTCTGTCCGTCCGTCACACTCGATTATTTCAGTAACTACCGAAGCTATCGACATGAAATTTGGAATAGTTGTGTATATTAGTGGCCTTAAGACACTGGAATTAAAAAAAATTGGAAATTATTTTTGTTCTTATTTAAAAAGGGGGGAAAATCTGAGGGTTGAAATTTAAAAGTGAGATAACTGTACTGTGTGGGGTATCATATGAAAGAGTTTACTTTGTACATTCTAAAACAGATTTTTAATTATTTTTAGTTATGATAGTTTTTGATTTATCGGGGAAAATGTCTAAAAAAATACCGTTCCCCCCCCCTTATCTCCGGAGTTTACCAATCGAAAAATTTGAAATAATTATGGTCAATAGGAATTTACGTATACTTTACAGGAAAACTATAGCCAATGCTCTAACTAGCATAGTTTTTTTGATATTAACAATAAACCTCTACAAACAAAGTTAGTCTTGCGGTTCATTAACAAAGGTAATTATTTATTAATAATGGTACGGAACCCTTCGTGCGCGAGTCCGACTCGCACTTGTTTTTTTTATACGACTGCCTGACAAAAGGAGTATATTGTTTTCAGGGTTCATGTATGTATGTATGTGAGTTTGTATATTCCACCATAACTTCTATACGCCTGAACCGTTTTTGATAAATGAGGTATCGTTAGAATCCCTAACTTATTCCGGGTGACATAGGCTAGTAAAATTTAAAAAAAAAATGATGGGGTGACCATGGTTCCGCATTAAAGGTTGAAAAAAATACATTTGAAAATAAGATTAACTATATAATGAACATCTAGAAAATGATGAGTAGATTCCAAAAATATATAACACTATAGTTCAATATCCAGTGATTCACAAAACAATATCATTTAATAAAAATGTGAATACGATTCCAAAGGTATCGTTACGTAGTAGCAGTGGTAGCCGTACTTCCATTCGAGGAGGATTTTTTATTACACGACTGCCTAAAAAAGGAGTGTTATGTTTTCAGGGTTCATGTATGTATGTGTGTCTACGGCAGAGAAGTCGTATTTTTTAATAATTTTAATTATATTCACTTGTTTTGTTATCCACTACAAGTTAGCCCTTGCCCTAGCCTGATGGTAAGTGATGATGCAGTCTAAGACGGTAGCGGGCTAACCTGATAAGAGCATGGCAGTTATTTAAACCCTACCCCTATTCGGTTTCTACACAGCATCGTGCCGGAACGCTAAATCGCTTGGCGGCACGTCCTTGCCGGTAGGGTGGTAACCAGTCACGGCTGAAGCCTTCCACCAGGCAAACATTTTTTGGGTACATCTTTTTTAATTGAAATTAAAATCTTTATAACTACGAGTAAGCAGGTAATTCTCGATTGAGCCTTTTGATAATTTTATACATTAATTATTCATTGTAACTATAAAATAAACTAAGACTTTCAATTTAATAGGAAAGATAAACAATTATAATATTAAAATCTAAATTAAATCTAAATTAAAAACTAAATTAAAAACTAAAAACTAACCATTAAAAATAGCATCTACCCCGCTGCAATGAGGCAGTGTGCCCAGAACGCTGGCTGTGTTACCCCGCTGAATAGCCAAACTTATATGTTCTTCTTCTTCTTTTTTCTCTGGGCTTTTCCGCACTTAAACACAGGTTCCCGTTGTGCGTGAAACTTATATGTTGTTAACTTTATAATTATTCATTGTTGATGTTTTCCAGCTTTGTCGTGGATGCCTTTTGTGTCCCGAGATCACGCAATTTCAATTCCATCTCTCTTAAAGAAGCGAGTCGTAGGTACATACGGTAAATCGCAGTCTGGTACGTTATCTGTTATTTTTTTTTCTTATTAGGATCGTTTGAATAATATTTTGTCAAACAAAATTACCTGCTGACATTTCGATTTTTGGACAATAATTTCATTTCGGTCCTCTCGAGAGATCCCGAAAGTATTTCTTTAGGTTTACCTTTCCATTGAAATAATAATAATTTTGTAATCTTATGGGATCAGTGGAGGTTTTCCTTCAAATTCCGATTGTATTTTCACCCATGACCCCGGAATATTTTTAAGGCAATTCAAAATAATCCGTCTATCTTTTTTCCTATTTTGTATGAACCGATGACGGCTGATATCCATACTAGTCCATATACTTAATATTATAAATGCGAAAGTGTGTCTGTCTGTCTGCTACGCTTTCACGACCCAACTTCTCAACCGATTTTTATGAAATTTGGTACAGAGATAGTTTACATCCCGGGGAAGGACATACTTTTTATCCCGAAAAATTAAAGAGTTCCCGCAGTTACCAAAAAACCTCAATCCACGCGGACGAAGTCGCGGGCATCAGCTAGTAATCAATATAACTGTTGTCGAACTTCAATCAATTTAATCATTCAATCAATTTGACGCAGCAACTGTTATTACTCAAAAATTGGTATTTTCGGCCGGAGTGGATTTTCAACAAAAGCCCACAGTCCGACAACCGCGTTAAATGAATGGTCGAATTACTCATACTATAGACGGAATCAATCGAACGTGAATAGGCTACGAATTGCTTCAGAACCGAACAAATCGATGCACGCCCACTTACACTCCACATGGCTTTGTGGTCATACTAACACATGCTGCGGTTTGCGTTGTGCATTATAAATGCATACGAAAACGTTGAATAAAAATACTAATGCCTTGTATTATATATGAAATTATATATGAAATAGTTCATATATGAAATCTAGACCAGTGGATAACGCAAAAAGGACCGAAAACTCCGCAGAACAAGGAGGAACATTATACCCTACCAGGTAAAGCCCGTTACCATCTCCGACTGTTCATCACTTATACTTACCATCCGAGTGAGATAGCAGTCAAGAGCTAACTTGTAAAAGTATAAAACGCAAGAGCTGCTAGACGAGCAAAAGCCGCAGAGTACTGTATTGACAACGAGAATGACGTAAGCAGCATTGAGCGCGCCTTAAAAGTAATGTGCGCGCTTTAAAGTCGCCGAATTAATCAGTGGCATCAGCAGTTCTTCAATGCGCAGAATATTGCTTTTTACACACGCATAATTATTTGCAGTATTGAAAAGTATGCGACCTGTATGATAGGCAAACTAGAGGCCGCAATAAGCTCGTAACTCCATCGCTCCGCCTCAAGAAAGTCCGAAGTTCTTTCGTGGGAATGAGCATTCTATTCTATAACGAAATTCCACAAGTTTTTACACAAGTTTAAGAAATCCATTAAAAGTATGCTTCTGATAAAAGCTATAACTGTTGAAGGTTACGTAAATGATAAAAGAGCATGGATTTGACTCACTCCAGGCTAAGGACAGCGGTTACTTATGTATCTACACATTGATGAAATTGTAAATTAATATTTTCAAAAGAGCAACCACCGAGTTTCTTGCTGGTTCTTCTCGGTAGGAATGGCATCCCGAACCAGTGGTAAATTCACTCGACAAATCAAAAGCACTTGTAAAAGTTTATTTGAATAAAAAACATTTGAATTTTGAATTGCGTTACATACCTGTGCTTCATGCGACACTCACCTCCCACCACATCATCTCATCAAATGAAATTTGTCCTTGAACGACCTAATACAGTGTTATCCTTTAATATTTAGATAGCACAACCCTGGTTGAGTCGATGGCTATTCTACAGTACTTAGAGGAAACACGTCCAACTCCCAGCATAGTGCCGAACACCCCACTTCTTAGGGCACGAATGAGAGAAATATGTGAGGTACGTAACCTGAGTACCTACTACGTTGTTATGACTTATGTACTCGTACAATTTTAAAGGTACTACTACTAAATATTCTATGGTGATAGGGTTAGTTACCGAATAGTAAATTATAGTTTTAGGTGGTTAAACTTACCAACCAAAAAGCTCTAGCAAAGAGAGGCAAGCACACGCATTAATTAGTCATTATTCTCACTTCCTTATTAGTTCTTTTTTTTAAATAAATGAGTTCAATTATTTATTTATAAAATTATGTACCTATTGTATCTAAGCACAGAATGGGTAATTGGTGTACACACCTATCTACCTATTTCATGATGATAATATTAGTCATGGTAATATTAACTAGGCTTTCCGTTCAGTTGTGCTGATTGAATTATACACATGCCTAGTCAAGCGTTTATTCAACTTCCGGATTATAGATAATAATACACTAAGATTAAATACTCATATATATCCAGATAAAAGCTCATGATATTCAATTTAGGTATCAGTTTTAATATGATTCCTTATTTACGTTTTTTTTTAAGTTTTCACCATGCACCCGGCGATTTCCATGCCGAATAATCAATACGTACCTACTAACAGAAACTTATTATGAATGGTTTCGTAAAAATTTACATCAATAATCTAAATAATGTAGAATTCTAGTACCTATTTCTATTTCAATGTCAATAACATAATAATTTACTATTCAAATTCTACACGAACGGAGAGATCGCTGGTCATATTTCGTCGCGTAATACCTACAGATCTAATTTGATCCGAAACTAATAATTTCCTATTTTCAGACAATAGTATCTGGTATACAGCCTTTACAAAACATAGGCTTGAAGACCCATTTCAACAGCGAAGAGCAATACATAAAATTTACCAAATATTGGACGGACAGGGGATTACAGACTCTTGAGGATTTGCTGAAGCGAACAGCCGGACGGTTCTGTGTGGAGGACAAGTTGACCATGGCTGACCTTTGCCTGGTGCCACAGTTGTATAATGCTGTATCAAGGTAGACGTTTAAAAAAGTTATAATATGTCTTTTGTTATGAATATGATTCATAAACAGATCTATGTTGTCGAACGTGTGTCGTATGTGTTATTTACACATTTTTACATTCTCTAAGTACTTAGGTATACGTCATTTTAATAATAAATAACGGTATAAAACCTACCTACCTGATAATTTCTCAACTACCCAAGCAAATTAACACTAACAGCGTAAAAACTGTTACCTATAATTGAGCTTTGATGTTTCATAAGTCATTGTAAACGGTCATGTGTCTGATTTTTACGATTTGACCATAAAAAAATAACAAAAAAATCACTCAGCTTTTAGAAGGAACTAAGTAACAATTGAGCACAGCGGAATATAGAACATTTTATGGAGCGTTAAATAAAATTTTAGTGAAGTATTTAACGTTTGTGACATAATTTGGGTATTAGCGTAAAGCTCACTTCCAAAAGTTCGTAAAACTTTCAACAACTTAACCTCGAAGTGCAGAGATCAGAGAAGCAAAATTATCCTTTTACCTTGGTCTCGAGCTAAATTTCTTACTACAACTTAGTACCCTTAATGTTACTGTAGCTTTTTTAGTTTGATATTAATTAAAAATTGTACTCTGGCACTTTTCATTATACTTCGTAGGAACCAACGCGAGAGTAGTGCATTAATTAAAAATAGATATAGATGTTAAATATACCGTGCGAATATTTACAGCCAAATGATTGCAACTCCCGACAGAATTGATTAATATAGATGAAATAGAATTTACGCTTCTCCTTTGGGAAATTTAAAGGAGCAGCGTCATTATACTTGTTATTACGATATAGATAATTTCTTGACCTACTCTGTACCTAATACAATGACGTCTTAGTGGGCATACCGCATACTAAGACGAAAACCCGGAGCAGTTTTGATTTTTCTGTTGTTCTTGTAAAAGGTTGATATTGTATGGAATTAAGAAAAAAAAATGTTTAATGTTTAACGAAAAAATGTAACTATAGATATAATGTTAAATTTGTGTAAATTTTTTTAAAAGTAGCTCGTATCGCTCTCAAACACGCTACCTATTCGTTTATCCTTTACACGTTGTGTATGTAAGTTTATATTTTTATAGTTATATAGCCATAGGGAATGTCATCAATTCCTCATAGTCCGTGAGCGGCTCAACGAGACCTACTTTTCAATTAGGTGCCTGTCAAAGCTTTATTGGATGAATTATTATTTTGGCTTTCTTTGTATGAATTTATACGCTGCTGTTAAATTATTAGATAGGTGGTAAAATTAGAACGACTGACTGTTATTCTGTGATAGAATCAACGACCTCAATTAACATAACATAGACAGGCCCTGTCATACAAAGAATGTGGACTTATTTTACTAAAGCCATCTAGTCTAAAAAGCGGGACAGAGCTATGGCGGGGACAAGGACAGGCTTATACAGGTGAGGGGCGTGCCCTACAAGTCAGACGCCCAACTTTTTTCTATGAAAGGGCCCATCTAGTAACCTACATAAATATATATAATATAGATGGATAGAATTGGCATACATTTTTAACTTGTTTTTAAGTTTTTAGCCGAGTTGGACTTAGTACTTAGGTATTGAAGTCTGATGCACGATCGGAGTGGGGTCACGATATCGATTCTCTGTTAAGAAAACTATGATATGTTCTACCTATACTTATATGAAATATAGTAAATTTTATAATATTTGCCGTTATTGCTGTCTGGTCCTCTTTAGCATTAATTACGGTACCAAAAAAATTAAATCTGCTTCTTTAAACGTTTATTGTAGGAGAGGGTCAGCGGAGACTTTCTATCTTAACAGAGGTTTTTTTTCCTTTCATTTGTTTTTTCTCCTCTGATAATACTCTTATTCCATAATCTTATTTGAAAAACTATTATTTTAGAATTTCCCAAACATTCTCTATTTTTCACCCTTTATGTTTAGGATACATTATTAAAATACCTTTCGTATTTGTTATTTACAGACATCAGTTGAATTTGGCCTCGTACCCGATGGTTTTCAAACTTTACGAGACGCTTTTAAAAGAAAAAACTTTCAGCGCCACCCGTCCGGAGAAAATCAAACAGAGAAGATTAACTGAATAAATAAATGTTGACTTTACCTAAATATATTTTTTATTTAACTTTATTATCTTTTCTGAAATATAACAGACTAGCTGATGCCCGCGACTTCGTCCGCGTGGTTTAAGTTTTTTGTTTCCCGCGGCAACTCCTTAATTTTCCGGGATAAAAAGTAGCCTATGTACTGGCATAGGCTACTTTTTATCCCGGAAAATTAAAGACATAGGCTATTTAAATTCTGGAGAGTGCTCCAGGTCCTCAACTATACCCATACCAAAAATCACGTCAATCCGTTGCTCCGTTTCGGCGTGATTGAAGGACAAACCAACAAACAAGCACACTTTCGCATTTATAATATTAGTATGACTATGATGTGGATCTGCATCATATTATTATCTGTCTGTATAGTAGTAGGAATTATGACTGAATAGTCAAAAAATATGAGTTTATGCTGTTTTCATAAAAATAAACCTAGGATCCAGTCCGCATACCTCTGACGATACGCTGTGGAAAATTCAAACTCAAAGTTGATTTCATGTAGGATAATATACAGGACAGGCCTTATGACACTTACGTCTTGTTTTGACTCCATCGCTGCACTGCGCCACGCCGGGATACAGATCCTACTCAGAAGCTTCGGCAAGAACTCAGCAATTTCTCAAAAGTCTAAAATTAAATATGTCTCACATCTATATCTATACTAATATTATAAATGCGAAAGTTTGGATGGATGGATGGATGGATCTTTGTAACTCAATCACGCCCCAACGGCTGAACGGATCTGGATGTTTGGCACAGAGATAGGTAGATTAAAGTCAATAGGAATAACACAATAGGCTACTTTTTATGCCGGAAAATTAAAGAGTTGCCGCGGGAACCGAAAATCCTCAATCCACGTGGACGTTTTAATTTAATTATATACTTAATGATTTTCGAGTTGAAAAGTTGGAAAACGTGAATTAGCTGCCTAGAAAATTTGAGGAGTAGATTTAGATCGTCCATCAAAATAGTGGCAATTAACTAGGCCGTGTATTCAAATGAAGTTGTGTATCAGACCACTTGGTTACTGTGTCAAGGCTGACCTGCTTTAGGGACGGTACTTCGAAGGGGTCGAGCATTGTAATTTATCAAAGAATTAAGACCGTAGGCTTGTACCATCGCACCTATTATTGTGTTGAAATACGGGAATCACCCATTGACTTACCAATATGGAATCACCATACTCATCTACACTGACAACGACATATTATATACTTATCTATAACTAGCTGATGCCCGCGACTTCGTCCGCGTGGTTTAAGTTTTTTTTAATTCCCCCGGGAACTCCTTAATTTTCCGGGATAAAAAGTAGCCTGTGTCACTCTCCAGGTCCTCAACTATACCCATGCCAAAAATCACGTCAATCCGTTGCTCCGTTGCGGCGTGATTGAAGGACAAACCAACAAACCATTTGACGACGGTCTGCTGCGCCTGCATGAATATCGACAGAATAAGGTCTTGTGCCGCTTGTTTCCAGCGTCTTGAGATCGTCCGTCCACCTAGTGGGGGGTCGTCCAGCTAGGCATAGTACTTACCTACCTATTATTTCCATGCTATTTACCTATTCAGAGTCTAACTGACACAGACTTGGCATTCAAATAATGTTGTGTTAAAAGTCAGTAGGTACTTACCTATTATAAAATTACAACAGTTTTTATAGCACTAGGTATAAATAAAATAAACCTTTTTTAGTTTACTTTCAAGTTAAAACAATTTTTATGGGAAAAGTCTCTGAAAAGGAAAGCGTGATAAAGCATAATTTATTGCTGTAAGACAAATTCTACTGTATATCTGTACAACTTTATTTTATTTTGACGAGAAAATTAAATAACAAAATGAAAATAGAATGAAAACGTAGGTACCTACCAAAAATAATTGGATACTAGACTATAGACTTTTAGCTACAGTAAAATAAATATTTATAAGAATAGAAGTTAAAAAATATAAGCTATAATATGTTTCTAGGGCAGGTGGAAAATCGGATGATTTGTTTTTGCTCAATATAACTAACTAGTATCTACCTACAAACGTAGGTATTTTCAAATTTTCAGTAGGCTCTGAGAGGATGACGTACGTTGTTGTAAATATTATGATTTTATCTACAACTTTTGTCTTTTATTTTAAACTAGCTGATGCCCGCGACTACGTCCGCGTGGATTGAGTTTTTTTGGTTCTTGCGGGAACTCCTTAATTTTCCGGGATAAAAAGTAGCCTATGTGCTATTCCAGACTATAATCTATCTCTGTGCCAAATTTCAGCCAGATCCGTTCCACCGTTGGCGCGTGATTGAGTAACAAACATCCATCCATACATCCATACATCCATCCAAACTTTCGCATTTATAATATTAAGTAAGATCTTAGCATATTTTTTAATTAAACGTAACATAAAAGTTTTAGTTCATTAATTCTTTGAACGAGTTTCCACCTGTTCTAGAATTGGTCTTGAAAGAAAGTGAAATTATTGTACCTATTGTACCTACTTTATATTCAGCCCGAAAATTTTTCGTCATACAAGAAAATAAATAGAAACGACCAATTGTTATCATACAAAGCATATGAATCAAAACCAAACACGAGCATTTAACTGCAGTGAAAAACAAGATCAGGTAAAATGTTCGTAAAGCTTGTACCTAACCCTATTGTGTTCATTGGATTTTATCGTCCATCAAATTCGAACATCAGTGCATTGACACTGCAATCCTTTGTAAACTTTTAAATTGAGCATCTTACAATTATTTTTTCATCAAATTGTGGAATAACTCCTATTTCTCATCTTATTTATACAACTAGTAACTACCTATATGATGCCCACGACTTCGTATGCGTGGATTAAAGTTTCTTCCACGGTAAAAAGTAGCCTAGGTCTTGTCCGGAGATAAAACCTATCTCTGTACATAATTTCATCAAAATCGGTTGAACAAAACGGTGAAAGCGTAGCAGATGGACAGACTTAATACTTTCGCATTTATAAAATTATATTATAGTATAGGTAAATTAGAAATTAATCAAAATAAGCTGACTCACACTTTGCGTGGATGGAATTTCCGTCATGTACCTTCCTACTTAGTGGCCTAAGATATTATTGGTCTGTAGATTGCTTAGACGAATCAAAGATTGTACCTAGTTATACCAGTGATACAGAAAATAGGGTGAAAGACCTCCGAAGTTAGATAAAAGTTATAAAAGAGCCCACTGATGTGTTATGCCGTTACTTTTAACGTCAATTTTATTTGAATCCCTTTTCTCGATTTGGATTCTTGATAACATTTTGAATAATGGGATGCCCTTTGTTATATGCTTTTTCATCATATACTTACTAATATTATAAATGCGAAAGTCACTTTGTTTGTTGGTTTGTTGGTTTGTTGGTTTGTCCTTCAATCACGCCGCAACGGACCAACGGATTGACGTGATTTTTGGCATGGGTATAGTTGAGGACCTAGAAAGTGACATAGGCTACTTTTTATCCCGGAAAATTAAGGAGTTCCCGCGGGAATAACAAAAAAAACTTAAACCACGCGGACGAAGTCGCGGGCATCAGCTAGTATGAAATATCTAGAGCTGATATGAATTTAAAAAAATTTTAAAACTCATCACATTTTTTACTTTTTTTATTTCATTTGGCAGCTTATTGTATATGGTGATCGCTAGACAAAATATGCTCTTTTGCATTTTTGCCGTTTTTGATTGACGAACACGCAGGGGTCCCTACTACTGTGTAAATTTTTAAATAATGTCAAGTTACCGTGTACGAAGACAGCCGTTTCATAGATGAATAGAGAAGGAAATGTCAGAATTTTTAATTCTTTGAAATGTAGCTTACAACTGGCCGTCCAATGAAGATTACGAATTGCTCTGATACATCTTTTTTGGGCTTTAAAGACCTTTTCCCGATCAACTGAGTTTCCCCAAAATATAACACCATATTTGAGCGTTGACTCAACATAACCAAAGTAGGCTACACGGAGCGTCTGTAAATCAGCTCGTTTACCAAATTTTATCAAAATCGGTTGAGTAGTTCGGCCGTGAAAGCGTAGCAGACAGACAGACAGACACACTTTCGCATTTATAATATTATAGTATGGAAGTATGGATTCTTTGGAAGTACATTACCAATGTCATACCTACATTGTACCTAATACATGAAAGGTGAGTTTAGGGACGCCGCTATAGTCATTGTCCATTAATAATAATATGTATTTTCCCCAGTTTTCAACCCTTACAATACCTACAGCTGAAATCCATTATTTACCTACCTAATCCCACCCTAGTCTGCGGCACAGATACCTACCTACACCAGCTGGTTAAACAATTAATCAAAAACAAGTCACACATTGTATATTATGTCACCGTAAAATTGTAAAAACCGTTAGATTATAATGTTACTAGCGAGATTGTAAACTGTCGAAAGATTACAATTTAACGCATTATTTTTCGGTAGATTGTAATCTGTTAGGTATGTATGTTAACCCTGTAAAACCTAAGTGCCTGATTATTATTTATGTCGAACCCTAACCTAACCTACAATAAAACGTAAATACAATGAATTTTTCAAAAATTGACACTCAGAACATTGAACGGTTCACAATCTTTCGACAGTTCACAATCTGTCGAAAATTGTAAAAACCGTTAGATTACAATCTAACGGTTTTTACAATTTTACGGTGATAGGTATACATACACACGTAGGTAGGTATATTAAGCTCTACCTTTGCTATTGTTATTATTGAAAACTAGATAATGCCCGCGATTTTGTCCACATGGCATGGGTTACGGTTTTGATTCCCTCAGGAACTCTTTCATTTTCCAGGATAAAATAAAATTAAAGTAGCTTATGTCCTTACCCGGGATACAACCTATCCCTATACGAAATTTCATCATAATCGGTTGAATAGATATGCCGTGAAAGCCTAACAGACAGACAGACACACTTTCGCATTTATAATATTAGTATGGACTATCTAATGATTAACTACATAAAAATTAGGCGTCCGTAAATAAACACGACAATAGGGATGATGCCTATTGCCTACATACCTAATATGTCACAAGTAAATTACCTAGTTATCTTACTGATTATTATTAAATAGAAGGTCTTCTAAAAGACCTAAAATTCACATCCTCGTTAGTTTGAAGTTTGATAACCATTTTAACCTATAGATTAAAGAAAAAAGTACGTTGATGTATTTCATACAAACTTCAATACATACGTACATTTCATATGAGCTTCGCTGATTTGATTTAATTCTCATCATCCCTATTTTTCAATTGATCTCAGTAAAGTTCGAATTTTTAGTACTTAACCTAGCATTTTAATATTTTATGAAAATCTGTATTAGTGGCAGCATAATATTATTTTTGATAATTTTAATTCTAATTTCATTAATCCTTAGGTAGGTAAATACGTAGGTTCAGCTGTATTATGTGCTAAGCTTTGGATTTCTACAATTATTTAACAGATAAGCTCTAATTCGTCAACTTGGTAAAAATTTATAGTTAACTAGCTGATGCCCGCGACTTCGTACGCGTGGATCGAGGTTTTGTGGTTCCCGCGGGAACTCTTTAATTTTCCGGGATTCAAAGTAGCCTATGTGCTCCAGACTATAATCTATCTCTGTGCCAAATTTCAGCCAGATCCGTTAAGCTGTTGGGGCGTGATTTAGTGACAAACATCCATACATCCATCTATTCAACCACACATCCGTACATCCATACATCCATCCAAACTTTCGCATTTATAATATTAGTAAGATGAATCGCGCAAATCAGCAATTATGGTTACGATTATTAAGTTAATCCGTAAATAATTTAGCGAAGATTTTAGGTACTACTTAATTGCAGTTCTTTAAACCTTCGAGTAAAAGGCATAGGTAAGTACAAACAGACATAATATGGGATGAGTTGTTTTATTTGCTTTTGAGTGAAAAATAAATATACCTAATAAAACGAATATAAAAAATACTATTCTATTTTTGCTTTTCCTTTTGGGTTATATTAAAATGTCCTGAGTCAAACTGAGGCGACCCTCATAATACACCGCTTTTATTCCGTGCACGCAAATTAAGGCGAGAATCGTGCATATCTTGGCGCTATTATGAAATAACTTATCTTTTTATCAGGTGTTTTTATGAGTTTTCCTTTCTAACCGTCATCCAAAAAGGAGAAGGTCCTCAATTATTCGTATTATTCGGTTCGTTTTTAGGGTTCCGTACCAAAATGGTAAAATGGAACCCTTATGGTGCGACTTTCTCCGTCTGTCTGTCCGTCTGTCCGTCTGTCCGTCTGTCCGTCTGTCCGTCCGTCACACTCGATTATTTCAGTAACTACCGAAGCTATCGACATGAAATTTGGAATAGTTGTGTATATTAGTAGCCCAAAGACACTGGAATTAAAAAAAAATGGAAATTATTTTTGTTCTTATTTAAAAAGGGGGGAAAATCTGAGGGTTGAAATTTAAAAGTGAGATAACTGTACTGTGTGGGGTATCATATGAAAGGGTTTACTTTGTACATTCTAAAACAGATTTTTAATTATTTTTAGTTATGATAGTTTTTGATTTATCGGGGAAAATGTCTAAAAAAATACCGTTCCCCCCCCCCCTTATCTCCGGAGTTTACCAATCGAAAAATTTGAAATAATTATGGTCAATAGGAATTTACGTATATTTTACAAGAAAACTATAGCCAATGCTCTAACTAGCATAGTTTTTTTGATATTAACAATAAACCTCTACAAACAAAGTTAGTCTTGCGGTTCATTAACAAAGGTAATTATTTATTAATAATGGTACGGAACCCTTCGTGCGCGAGTCCGACTCGCACTTGCCCGGTTTTTATTTTATATACAAACGATATCTTCGAAATTTCCGAACCGATTCGCATTTTTCACTCGATAGAAGAAGTTAGCGAGATGGTCCCTACCTACTTGCAGGATCCAATTCCTCAACCCTATTGATGTAGGATTTCTGACCGCCTTAGTTATGGGGCTTCGGGAATCGTTCATTCATTTTGTTTGTTTGTTTTAAATTCTTTATTGCACAAAAGTAAAACAAATGTACAAAGGCGAACTTAATACCTAGAGGTATTCTCTTCCAGTTAACCTTTGGTAGTGGGGACAGGGTTGAGATCACAGTGCGTACAATATAAAGAGAAAAAGTTAGAGTAAGAAGAAACATAATAGGTAGTAGGTAATAAAGTGAGGTATGGTAATTTATTAAGCAATTTAGTAAATGGCTTGAATAAAGAATTTAAGTCAAAATACATATCAAGATATACACCAAAAAATATAATAAACTTACTTAAAAATATGATACTTAATATTAAGGTAGTAAATGTACCTGGATAAAAATAATATAAAAAATATATATAATAATATAAATATATATATATATATATATATATATATATATATATATATATACATGAATATATATACAATTGTAAAAAATAATATATACACATAAATTAATACTTATGAATGTGAGTGATTATGTGGAGGTATTCTGACATTTTTGAAAGTGTTCGTGTACTCGACGCTTAAAAACGTTTAAAGACGGTGCCTGACGTACTTTCTGGGGAAGGGCGTTCCATAACCTGATTGCAGTAACTGTGAAGGAATCTGAATATAGTGTTGATTTATGTTGCGGGTAGACAAGAATATCTACGTTTGAGGAACGTTGAACACGTCCAGATAAGCCGAGGTACTTAAAGCGTTCTTGGAGATACTGAGGAGAACTTGGATCATGAAGAATACCATAGAGAGAAGCAAGAACGTGCGCATCTCGGCGAAAGCGAATGTTGAGCCAACCTAGTCTTGAACGGAAATTAGAAATGTGGTCATACTTACGCAAACCGTATACATATCGAATGCACAGGTTGAGCAGGCGGTCTAGTTTGTTCAGAAGCTCTTCGGTGAGGTCGGTATAGCAGATATCTGCATAGTCGATGATTGGAAGCAATAAGGAATTAACCAGCACAAGTTTTGCTTTTTGTGGCAGCATATTCTGCATCCGTTTAAGTGCATGCATAGCTGCAAAAATCTTACGACTGATTTCCGCAACGTGACAAGACCAGGAGAGATCTTGCGAGATATGTAGTCCTAAATTTTTCACCTGAGTGGAGTATGGTAAATTTATATAATTAAATGTAACAGGTGGAAGGGAATTTAGATCCAGTTTAGAAAGTAGCCTAGGTCTGCCGACAAACATGACTTGTGTTTTAGCAGGGTTAACTAGAAGTCCATGGTTTTCGGTCCAGACACGGATTGACTCCAAATCGCTATTGAGTTTATCAATGGAGTCAAGGACATCCTCAACATTGAAAGAAATGTATAGCTGTAAATCGTCTGCATACAGGTGATAGGAGCTGAAGTTTAAAACGGAAACTAATGTATTGATAAATACAGAAAAAAGAAGAGGAGACAGTACTCCGCCCTGGGGTACGCCCGCAGTGATGACAGTCCATTCAGAGGAAACCTCTTCAGTTCGGATACACTGCCAACGGCCCCGAAGATATGAGAGAAACCATTCACCTGCTGACTGTGAGATATTAAAAGAGCGTAGAATTGTCTACACAGTTAAAAGCGTTGCTAAAATCTAATAGCGTAATTAACGTAACCATAGATCGATCTATAGCATGTCGGATGTCATCAGTGATTTTAATTAGCGCTGTACATGTACTGTGAGAGGGTCGAAAGCCAGATTGAAATGAATTTAAAAGTGAATTTTTATTAAGAAAAATGGAAAATTGATGATGTACTATTCGCTCTAAGATTTTTGAGAGGAAAGGCAACATTGAAATTGGTCTGAAATGTGTTACATCAGTTGGGTTATTTTTTTTCGGTATGGGAATAATGTGTGCGTTTTTCCACAGCGTGGGAAAAACTCCCGTTGACAATGACGAATTTAAAATGTGCGTGATAAAGGGTAACACAATGTCCAGGACCAATAAAATCATTTCACGACCTATTTGATCACTACCTACTGCTTTGCTCGTGACAGAGGCAATGAGTTTTCTCACTTCACAGTCAGAGATGGCTTCAAATCGGAAAGAGGAGTGTCCAGGCAATGGAAGAGCAGAAACTTTACTAATAGTGGATGCCTTAGTAACTGCATTTAACTGAAATGGGGGAGTGCAGAAATGTGTATTTAGCACATTTACATCAAAGTTACCGACGAGATTATCACGCCGCTTACCAAAGCCCATTGCTCGTAGCAAATCCCTTAGATAGATCCAAATCATTAAGATACCAAGCAACGACTTCATGATTGAACTCCAAGCTCAACCCTTCAATCCTAACGTTGCAGGCTAGGAGCATGGACTCCTGAATGGGGACGGTAAAGTGGTATTGTATGGTAGGTACTTTTTGCATACAAATACTTTTTGTACATTTGAAAAACCTTTTCTCTGTTCCACTTCGCAAGTGCAATTTAACTCAGAGATCTTTACCTATAATAAATAATAAAATACGTCCTACACATAAACAAAAACTTACGTTAAGTTTTCACTGACTCGACACTTTCTACATTCATTTGTAAAGTAACAAATTAAATGTTAATCTATTGAACAAAGGAGTCCGTCTGCCCTCGCAACAACGCCTGCCTTTCGTAAACACCAAACATCCAATTGGATTTGATACAACGCTATTCCAGACGTCAATAACCTTTTCCCAAAACAAACAACTTCATGAAAATGTTTAGCGTTTAGACGTCTCATTTGTGACAAATTAATCTATTTTCGTAAGGTGTCTACACACCGAAGCCTAGGCGCGGCAGCGGCAGCGGATTGGTACTTTACCGACCGCCACGAGAGCTTTGATGCTATGTTGACAAGGCCAACAGCTGATTGATAAGTTGCCCTCGTTGATGTGACTCGATAATAATGATGATTATCAAATAATATAATATATAATAAATATTATAAATGCCAAAGTTTGGATGGATGGATGTATGGATGGATGTTTGTTACTCAATCACGGCCGAACGGCTGAACGGATCTGGATGAAATTTGTCACAGATGTAGATTATAGTCTGGAATAACACATAGGCATTTTTATCCCGGAAAACTAAGGAGTTCCCGCGGGAACCAAAAAACCTCAATCCACGCGGACGTAATCGCGGACATCAGCTAGTAATAATATAATTACTGCACTGTAAATATGCCTTAACGCAGCCTTATGTGGTACTACCTACTCACATAAGTCGCTTACGGCCGGTTTCTGAATTGAGAATTTCCTGTTGAGTCTGTCTCAAAGACTACTTAAGGACTAAATAAGCAAATTTTCGTTTCTGAATTGATATTGGGCCGGTTTCTGAATTAAGCATTCAAGCAAAAACAGCAAGTTCCAACTCTCAAACCTTACACAATATCAATTCAGAAACAAAAATTTGCTTAATTAGTCCTTAAGTAGTCTTTGAGACAGACTCAACATGAAATTCTCAATTCAGAAACCAGCCGTTACACTAGTAACTTACGAAATGTAAACAATCTTTTGAGTCACTACCTGGTTATTTATGTCGAACCCTAACCTAACCTACAAGAAAGAGACAAGAAAACGTAAATACAACGAATATTTCAAAAATTGACTCTCAGAACATTGAACGGTTGACAATCTGTCGACAGTTTACAATATCGCTAGTTAGATTACAATCTAACGGTTTTTGCAATTTTACGGTGACATATATAAGAGTTTCATGTAAGTGCTCGTATCAAATTATTTAATTAATTGAAAACCTATCGGTAAGCGCGTTTAAAAAATAAGTATCTACCTAAGTCCGGCGCAGTCCAACCTGCCGCGCCGCGCTTGTTTGAGCCCCAGGACTCGAGGTTTTTGTGTGCAGACGGCCTTAATGGAAATCAACATGATTTTCCTTATTTCTGAACGTATTTGCGCACGGACCCTGCAGATATTTTGTTGATTTCAGTGGTTGATTCACATAATATTTTTTAATGATAAATAGGCACTTCGACATGAATATTTTATCAGCAAATATTATTATATATTATTATTATTATTATATTGTTAGATATACAATATACATACATAGTACCTAATATTACAAGTTAATATTATAAGTTATGTGAAAGTGTATCTGTCTGTCCGTATGTCTGTCTGTTACTTTTTCACGACCCTTTTGTTCGACCGATTTTGACGAAATTAGCTTGTACCTACTAGTTAGATTGCATTCCGAGGAAAGACATATAGGTACTTTTTATCCCGGAAAAATTAATGATTTTCTAAAGCTTACTTCCATACGGACGAAGTCGGAGGAGGGAAGAATCGGGCGGCTAAACCTACTTAAACCTTAACCTACTAAAAATTTAAAAAAAAACTTACAAGCGAAGTCGATGTAGGAGGTTTACTATTTATACGAGAGCAATTAAATTCACTAGCGAACATTGATCCCTGTACAACCAATTGAAATTTATTGTTGCGACACAAATGCAATCTACATTTTAATAACGAAGTGTTCAAAAGTGTCCACGCATTCCACTCAGTGAGGCGGAGACCGTCTGAGGGGGCGCGCCATGCCATCTCCCCTTGAGGACGAGGTTCTGTAACTCCAACAAAAGGTTGGGTCACTACCGGGATGGGACCTACTGCAAATATTATCCCGGTGGCATATTTATTCGGGCCACGATGGCACTTCAGATGAAAGGATTCCTCCTCGTATTGTTTTGCTTGGTCTGCAGGGGTAAAGGGGATGGTGAGTAAATTATCCCGATTTATTCGTTACAACCTATTTTTATTACGTACAATTTTTTGTAATATAAATATTAGGTCTACCCTAAAATCACCTTTAAAAAGTTGGGTAGAGCTAGGTAGG
Organism: Erebia epiphron; assembly: GCA_963932025.1. Taxonomy (NCBI): domain Eukaryota; kingdom Metazoa; phylum Arthropoda; class Insecta; order Lepidoptera; family Nymphalidae; genus Erebia; species Erebia epiphron. Next base: position 7,386,753 of record OZ009956.1, on the reverse strand, counting down.
TTATTTTTAACAAATAAAATGTAACAATCCTACACGCGTAGGTACTTACCTGAAATCGTGTAGAAATAAATCCTAAAAAACTTTTTTCTTTCTTAATTCTTAAAGAAGTTTTTTAGGAAGTTTTATATTTATTTTACTCCACTCCCAGTTTATCGTGCCAAGACCTTTCAAGTGCTTCTATCCGCGATTTCCATCAGATATTCGAATTTTTTTTTTTTTTATTGAATCGGGTACCGAACCTTTGAAGGAAAACTAAAAATAACAATGATGGTAATAAATTAATAATGTAGTTACTACTATCTACCTATAATTTATTTTGCCTGATTGTGTACCTGAAATGTACCTATATTCAATATTCATGTTTCTACAATTTTAGATAATCTCGAAATATTCGATGTGCTATCCATCTTGCAAAATGGCGATCTACCGGATGGGATATCGCGGGTCCCAGGCCGGTGCCAGGCTCCCGACACTAACGAGTTGGAGTCAGCTTATGCATTAAACGAGAACGCAACTCTCCACCGGCTTGCCGCTGGAATGTTCTACAACACCTTCCCTGAAGACTTCTCTATACTGACTGTGGTTCGGCTGTCGGGTAAGTTGATAATATTTGCGTGTACATACACGCAAAGATTAGAGTGGTCCGTAAAAATCCTAGGTATTTCGGTTTAAAGACATTTAGTACTCAATAAGAACACAAAAAAAATAGTTCACTTACATTGAGAATTAACTAGGTACAAATTAAAATTTAGTAAGTAGTAAGTACCTATTGGAAATTTGAAAAACATTACGATAAGAATAGGTACCTAAAGGTTGCTTTACCAGTACTTACCCTTGGTTCACGTTTAAAGTTCGAAGCATTGTTTTCCCTTATCTATTTTGGAAAATACGCGATCTCCCCTCTTTGGTCTACCATTTAAATCATCTTTAATTCCTATGTAAATGTTGTTGCTACCTCTGTTATCACTCTACAGTATGGTAGGTACTATCCTACTTAGGCCCTATTTATTTATGAAAACGTCAAGCAATCTTATTATTCAAACAACGAAAATTACTTACTTACCCTCTATATTCTAGGTACTGATCAAAACCCCGTCTTCGTATTGTACTCGGATGCCGGCGATGAACAACTGCAGCTGGTTGTCGGAGAACTAATCGAGATCTACTATGAGGACACACGTGGAGACCCCGAGGATAATGAGCTCCTCACCTTCAGAGTTAATATAGCTGATGAAAGGTACGTTGTTGCAGAAATCATTAAGTATCTTACTAAGCCATAATATGTTTCAATGTTCCTAAAGATTGCGATAACACACGAGGTTCCAAGAGATTTAATCTTGAATATAGTTTGCTGATCTAAAGTCTTGCTGACTAATGATTTGATGATTTACCAAAAAATCGTTTGAGATATGAATGTTCATTATCAAGCTGCTAGCTGCTCCCACAAAAATATGTAGGTACAGAGTACAGACATAGGTACACGTATATGAAGCCAACGACTGTAGGTATTTTCTTTAAAGGTTCGTATTTATGGTGAAATACTAAATACTTAAGTATGTATATTTTTGCGAACTATATTAGAGATTTTTGTCATAATTCGATTAAGAACTACTTTTTTTGGATTTAAAAGGGAATTCATTTTATGGCATTCATAAATTATTTCATCTTTGCTCAGATGGCACAGAGTAGCAATTAGCATCAAGGGAGACTCAGTAACTCTACTAGTCGATTGTGTGATACAAGGCACGCTACCTTTAAGAAGACACCCTGGAAGCACTTTCAACCTCGCTGGTGTGCTAGTCGTTGGTGCCCAAGTAACCCCCGACCAGTATTACGAGGTAAACTTTGTCTATAAATTTTTCCAAGGCATTATGTAGCTATTAGTCGCAAATTCAAATCATCAACTTCGCTCTCAGAATTGATGGTTATTGAAAGCCCCTCAATTATAGTCCAATAAAACGATATAGTTACTGAATAAAAATAATTTGCCCTAGTTTAAAAATTCCTCAGACATGACGAAACCGTTCACCATAATAACTGTCTCGAATTGAAACACCAATTACTTATTACAGGGCGATATTGAATTGCTCCAGTTTGCTAATCAACCGGACCTTGCATATGATATGTGTACATCTATTGCCCCGGATTGCGGATCATTAGGATCATACGATTACTCCTCCGAGTTAGCAAGAAAGGTGATCAAAGAACCTGATTATGATGTTGATATTGATGCCAATGAACCAAACCCCATAGAAGATAGTGATTATGATCAACTTGGACCGAATAGATTATTTAAAGAGAAAAATCAATCTGATAATGTATGGGCAGTAGGTAGTGGAGATTTGAGCACGGTGCGACCGTACTGGCAAGTTCCCGAATCTTTTAGCTTCGCGTCGCCTTACGCTGCTACCGACAATGGTGAGATATTACTTTTAAGACTGAAAATAATAAGATATTAACTCAGGCTAGTGCTAGAATGATGCTGTACAACAATGTTACAGTGTTATATATACATATATATATATATATATATATATATATATATATTTATAAAATAAAATATATAATCTATATATATATATATATATATATATATATATATATATATATATATATATATATATATACTAGAGAACGCCCGCGACTTCGTTCGCGTGGCTTAAGTTTTTTAATTCCCACAGGCACTCCTTAATTTTCCGGGATAAAATAAACATATGTCACTCTCCAGGTCCTCATCTATACACATGCAAGAAATCACGTCTGCTCTGCTATTGCTCTGCTGCGTCGTGATTGAAAGACAAACTCTCTATTTAACGTCCTTGAGGATAAAATTTTCCAAAACTGTGAAACACGTATTTTTTATTTTAAACCAGAAGCCCAAATACCAACTTTCATTGCTATAACTTGAGAAATGAAAGACTTTCATATAACCTTTCAACCACAATTTTACCCCTTCAGGGGTAAAATTTTGAAAAACTGTGACACACGTAGTTCTTTATTTTTTACCGAAAGTCAAAATACCAAGTTTCATTGATATAACTTGAATAGTATCTTGAGAAAAGAAGGCCTTTCATACCAACTATCATCCCCTATTTCACCCCTTTGGGGGTCGAACTTTCAAAAACTGTGAAACTCGTATTTCTTCATTTTCAACCCGCAGCTCATATACCAAGTTTTATGGCTATAACTTGAGAAATGACGGACTTTCATACAAACTTTCAACCCCTATTTCACCCCCTTAGGGGTGGAATTTTGAAAAATCCTTCCTTAGTGAGTGCCTACGTTACAAAAGGAAGCTACTGTCAAAATTTCAAGTCTCTAACCCTAGCGGTTTAGGCTGTGCGTTGATATATAAGTCAGTCAGTCAGTCAGGACTTTGAATTTTATATATATAGATAAGTATATAAAATCACTGTACCACATAGATATTCCTTTTGTCGCAGATTATAGCGAATTAAACTTCTGGTTCCTTCATTATGATGGACTTCCGCAAAGTAACGCCCGCCTCTATCCAATACTATAATTTTATTTTTTCCGCAGACGAGAACAGTATTTTTGGTCGATTTACTGACACTGGAGAATTCATTTCAACTCCCTCTAGCATAGAAGTTACACCATCTGGAACTTTAGAAATATCTAGCTTACCGGTTGGTATTTAACTTTGTTAACCTATATTAAAGTATAAACTAGCTTGACTATTTTTTCCTCTTTTTTGTATTCTATACCTACTATTCGCTTCAGGAAAAACGACAAATTGATGAAGATACGGAGGCCTCAACATTTTCTACCACGGAATACCCATACACACCTATCACAACCACTGAAGACTCTGATTGGCTCACACATCCCCCAGATATTGACGAGGTAAACCTTTGCAATGTAATGAATCTTTATATTATGATAGGTGAACTTCTTTATCACAGTTTTTAAAGAATTCAAAATATTTTTGAAAGTAAACAAAATTGATTTGAAAGTATTTTTAACTCAGATAATTTTTCAGGGTAATTCATCCATAATTTACTACCCAACTGACTATGATTACGGTAGCTCCGGAACCTACTATGGACCCCGTGGATACCCTGGGCCCCCGGGTCCACCAGGACCAAGAGGCCCCAAAGGTGAGCCGGGTAAACCAGGTACAGAGGGTCAACAGGGTTTCCCTGGACCACCAGGACATGTCTTTGTAGTACCTGTAAGTATTGATAGTAATGATTTCGTTGATGATAATACAAGATAATAGTCCGAAAAAAATATCTTAATTTTTTCTCAGTTACAGCAACCTGGTAATGAAAAAGGCCCCGATGCACAATCAGAAGCTCTTCGACAAATCTTAACTCAACATATGGTACGTTGTTAAATGAAGACAAGAAAGCAACATACATTCAAGTTTATCCATCAAAGAACCGATGCGTTTTATAGATTAAAACAGTGATTGTAAACAGTTTTATTTTTAGGCTGCGATGAGAGGTGCAGAAGGCCCCATGGGTCTTAGTGGACCACCGGGCCCTGAGGGAGAAATTGGTCTTGAAGGACCAAAAGGCGAACAAGGGGACCAAGGAGAACCAGTATGTAGTTTTCATTTAACTTCTATTTTGAAAATGATCAATTATAAACTAGAGATGGCTGTAAAGTCTATATGTCACCGTAAGATCGTAATAACCGTTTGATTATAATATACCTCGCAAGATTGTGAACTGTCGAAAGATTGTGAACCGACAATACGGCTTACAATTTAACGCATTATTTTTCGGTAGATTATAATCCATCGAAGTGAAACTGTTAAATCACAATCTGCCGCGCGTTAAATTGTCAGCTGTCCGAAGGCCGTCCCTGATTGGTCGGTGTTGATAGATAGGCTCAATATCCGACATTGTAAATGTTATCAAATGAGATCACATAGGTTCACGCGCATAAAAAATATTAAAACACGCAAAATTTCTGTAATTTAAGGCTATGTTCAGTGACGAATACTAACTTATCTATCATTCAAACTGCACTTCTTTGGTTAATCATAGAGTCATTTTACTTCCACAACAATTTTATGTAACGAATTCTAAAGCTGTGAGTTATTTTCAACACGAAATCAATTTACAATCACCAAAACACTGTTTGTTTACATTCGACAACAAAATATGAATTATCAAACAAATATGGCGACGCATGGCACAGGCATATGCCGTTCAACCAATCAGCGCGCTAGGTGCGTTCCGTCGCACGGTATTTCACAATTTGACGGTTTTACTTCGATGGATTATAATCTACCGAAAAATAATGCGTTAAATTGTAATCAGTATGTTCAGTTCACAATCTTTCGATAGTTCACAATCTTGCGAGGTATATTATAATCAAACGGTTTTTACGATCTTACGGTGACATATACATAAATGAAATATAATTTTAGGGTCCACCAGGGCCGAGGGGAATTCAGGGCCCTCCAGGTAGATTGGGTCGTCGTGGACATGCAGGGAGAGATGGCGAAAGAGGATCCCCCGGTCCACCTGGTTCTAAAGGTGACCAAGGTTATCCCGGACAAACAGGAATGCCCGGCGATAAAGGTGAAAGGGGAACTTTGGGTCAACAAGGAGAAGCAGGCGCACCAGGGCTTGATGGTCCTCCTGGAGACGATGGACCACCTGGTGCGCCAGGAATTTCTGGAGAATTGGTAAATATTGGTATAAATCGTACACGGCACAAATAAGCAAATGCAGTAGAAAAATTACTTAGTCATTAAACATTATATCAACAGGGACCAAGAGGTTTTACAGGACCCAGAGGGTTTCCAGGCCTAATTGGATATCCAGGAATACCTGGCAATGAGGGTCCGCAAGGCGCTAAGGGTTCTACAGGACAACCAGGACCGCCTGGTAACCCAGGACAGTCAGGCCCGATGGGACCGGCTGGTTCACCTGGTCCTCAAGGGCCTATTGGTGTACCAGGTATACAGGTAATAAAAATTAAATGGTTGCATTATAATTTTAATTCTAGCGTATTTCCTACGGGTGTAGTTTATTCAAATTTGTTATTTAACAGGGATCTCAAGGTAAACAAGGAATATCAGGATTACCTGGTCCCGAAGGTTCACCGGGGACGCCAGGTACACCGGGACAACAAGGTTCTCCTGGTGATGTTGGAGCTCCGGGTCCTCAAGTATGTAGACCAGTTTATTATTATTTTACAAGTTACTAGCTAATGCCCGCGACTTCATCAGCGTGGAAAAAATGCTCTGTTGCGGCGTATTTGAAGAACAAACCAACAAACAAACCCATTTCATCAGTTATAATTTTAGTATCTTAGAATGATTATTCTCGATTTGAATAATTTGGAAGATTTTTGTGGTGTGGTGTTGTGCCGGTGTGAATTGCCGACTTAATTGGGCGGTGAATATCGCAAGCTACACGCTGTACCACATAGATTTGTCTGTTTTGGCGGATTATATAGCAATATAAGCTTCTTAACATGGACTTCCGCAAAGTAACGCCTATATCTAACCATTGTATAAAACATTGTAGCTATTTATTTTGTAAACTCTTCAAAACCATCTTTTATTTTCAGGGCATGCTAGGATTTCCCGGACCTCGAGGATTAAAAGGTGACGATGGACCCAGAGGATTGCCTGGCGATAAAGGAGACAAAGGCAGCAAAGGTGCGTATAGTATCAAAGGTAAGTATTCTATGGTAGTATATTATGCAATAAAACAAATTCAACTGTCCATAAATTACAGGAATTGAAGGTGAGAAGGGTGAAATGGGTCCTAAAGGAGAACGTGGCTTACCTGGTGAACCTGGACCTCCTGGTATTGAAGGACCTGAAGGGCAAAAGGTATATTTACGATAACTTACCTATTTAACGGACATGTGTTCACTGATTACTAGATGAAACCGCCTAATTATTTTATGAAATGATCAATTCTACGATCTGTTCACGACATAGGTACCTACCTAAGTACCTACCCGTACCTACCTACCTGATCAAACGATTTTCTTCTCATTGGCCGGAAACTTATTATTTACTAGATTTTTCGGTTCCCCTTCCCGCGGGCACTCTTTAATTTTCAGAGATAAAATGTAACCTATGTGTTAAGCCAGGTTATGAGCTATCTCCATTAAAATTTCAGCCAAATCGTGGCGTGAAGGAGTAAAACCCCTATTACACTGCACTTTTCACAGGGCGTGGCCGCTAGTTTTAGCGTCGCTATTACACTGCACTGACTATCGGGCCCTAACTCAGTCTGAACGAGAACGTCAACAGAGTTGTACGTGTATCTTTATGTTAATTATCGTTCACTAGGCACCCATGCTATCGAACGGCTGGACCGATTTTCATGGTTTTTGATTTGTTGTATTTGTTTCCGTCCCGAATAGCAGAATAATTATTAAAAACATTGGACAATTGACGAAAAAATAAAATAAAAGAAAATACATTTTCCCTTGATTTTCCCATACAAAATGTTCATGGGTTTCGTAACTGTCAAACATCAGATTATAGTCTGGAATGATACGTCAATCCACGCGGACGAAGTCGCGGGCATCACCTAGTCCTGCATAAAATATACATTTCATCACTTTTATCCCTGAAAACTAAAGAGTTCCCGCGGGAACCAAAAAAAATCATTCCAAGCGCACGATGTCGCGGGCATTAGCTAGTCCTACATAAAATATGCGAAAGATTTTGATAATTTTTCCTTTGGACACTAATAATTGTCAAAATGCTCGCGCGAGCCGAAGAAACGCAACTACTGAACAGTACGCTGGTCGTGCGACGACTGAGCTCCATACCGCCCTGAATGTTATTACATTACCCTGACTGCAGGGCGCAAAGGAAGCTAGGCAGATCGGGACCACCCGATCTCCCTGAACAGGGACCCTACCACCCTGTGGCTTATCACACTACACTGATTCAGGGGAAGGGTCCTTGTGGAAAGTGCAGTGTAATATGGGTTTAACAAACATCCTTTACAATCATCCAAACATTCACATTTATTTTATTAAGTAGGATTATTCATTAATAATTATTATCTACAGACGCGCATAGCTATGATACAAATAAACTGTACGCAAGCTATTTTTATAGGGAACGGAAGGACCCAGGGGTGAGACAGGATCGATTGGTCCCTCGGGTGAAAAAGGCGCTACTGGGCCACAAGGACCTTCGGGCTACCCTGGCATGCAGGGAGAAAAGGGAGATAAAGGGGCTTCGGGTAGAAGAGGAAGGCGAGGAACTAAAGGAATAACGGTATACCACATTGTATAAAAAAATCAACTGAATTTGGTTTGGTCGAAATGTTCATTAAAAACATCTATGATTTCAAAACAAATGACGAAAATATCTAAATTTTTTTTTACAGGGGATGGTTGGAAGCCCAGGAGATCGAGGCGAAATTGGCCCCAGGGTAAGCGATATCATTTTAAATAATTACAACACAAACTTATTTTTACTATACTATTTTTAACTCGAAATTCTATCTTTTAGGGATATCGAGGACCTCGAGGACGCAGAGGATCCGATGGACCGCCAGGATCTAAGGGTGACACAGGCCAGCCAGGACCACCCGGATCTGTGGGTGAACGAGGCCCACAAGGATTAGAAGGGCCTCGAGGATTTCCAGGTCCTATGGGCCCCCCAGGAATAGATGGAAAACCAGGGCTACCTGGCACGCCGGGGGAAAGAGGACCTGCGGTATGTTTTTGCGCTCCTGTCAATTTCTGAGGTTTGTTCGAGGTATGCTTTTTTATCATTTTAATTCAATTTTATTTCATTTTCCTCGCAGGGAGAAACTGGATCTCCAGGTCTGCCTGGTCCACCGGGATCCATAGGACCTCAAGGACAAACTGGTGATCCAGGGCCATCTGGACTGCAAGGACCATCAGGCATACCCGGAACACCTGGAGAAATGGGAACTCCAGGTGAAATGGGAAAAGAAGGACCACCTGGACCACCAGGCCCTGAGGGAAAGCCTGGTCCCGTTGGTCCTCCGGGTCTACCTGGCTCTAATGGGGAGTCTGGCATGCCAGGAAGTCCGGTGAGTAATATTTTATAAAAATGCATTCAAAAATCGACATTTTTTGTTTCATTACAGTTGTTCCGAAAATTGCATCATCTCCATTCGTTTCTCTTCTAAAAGACCAATAAATTAGTTAATATATTTTATTACAAAATTTTTACCCATAGGGAATACCCGGATCAAAGGGTGATTTGGGCCCACCTGGTCCACCCGGTGTAAGAGGCGAGAAAGGAGAGCAAGGTGAAGCCGGTCGTGAAGGATTACAAGGGCCTGTAGGCCGTGAAGGGCCAAGAGGATCACCTGGACCTGGCGGACAAAAGGGCGAAATAGGAGAACCAGGGCCAATAGGTACCTACCTACTTGAATTTCTTACAGTAAATTTCTTAAAAAATCCTTTCATCAAACAGACGGAGCCTTGCTTATCTATATTTAAGCAAACACAAATTTTTAATTTTCTATTTCCAGCAGTTTGTGTATGTCAGTAATTAATTTCATAATTATGTGTCGGATACGTCCATTTTATTACGAGACTAGTAGGCCCGGCAGACTTCGTCCTGCCTTGAACCTCTTACCCGATTGCAACGTCCCCTACCGGGTACAATTGTGAATATAAACTTTCCCGGGGTCCAAACAAACACAACAAAAAAATAATTAGCGAAATTGGTCCAGCCGTTCACGCGTGATGCCGTGACCAAGAGAAATAGGGATTCATTTTTACCCGACTGCGGAAGAGATACCGTAATGAACGCTCAACTTGCGTTACGACCACAGTTACGAGTACCTAATCATAACTACCTACTAATTATTAAAACATAAAATTTAAATCTTATTCTATCACTGGTACTTATGTTTTTTTGTTTCTTACCACTACTCAGGTCCTGTCGGCCGCGATGGCTTAGTTGGACCCAGAGGATTACCTGGCGCGCCGGGTCCAGTAGGTCTCCCTGGTGAAGATGGAGATAAAGGCGAAGCAGGGCCGCCTGGGGAAAAAGGTTTCAAAGGTGCAATGGGTGAACCTGTAAGTTATTACAATATTATTTTTCATAAAATACTAGATGATAAACGCGACATCGTAAGCGTGCGTAGAGTTTTTGGTTCCCGCGGGAACTCTTTAATTTTCCGGGTCTTTAGCTTATGTGTTAATTCAGATTTGAAGCTATCTTAATTCCAAATTTCAGCCAATTCGGTTCAGTCAATGCGACATGAAGGAGTTTCAAACATCCAAACATACAAATTTACAAACATAAAAACTTTCACATTTATAATATTAGTCGGGTTTTTTTTTTCAAAAATATTAATTCCGTAAATGCTTGCAAAGTTGAAGCTATTTTCTACACTGTTCCACAAATGGGCAAAAGACTCCCTTTATTTAATTTTAATTTTTTCAAAGTATTTTTTTACTTACAGTCATACTAAAATTCTACATCAATGCTTACAGTAGCTATATGGTAGAATATGTAAGGGAAATTACCACTTTAAGACCTATATATCTGTACCCATGTTCCTGCAAATAAAATATTATTTATAAGTAAACTAGCTGATGCCTGCGACTTCGTCCACGTGGTGTAAGTTTTTTTTTATTCCCGCGGGAACTCCTTAATCTCCTTAGCCTATGTCACTCTCCAGGTCCTTAACTATACTCATGCCAAAAATCACGTCGATCCGTTGCTCCGTAGTTCTTTTTCACTCTCGCTTGATCTCACTCTTGAATATGTATTTCAGGGACCAACAGGTTCACCCGGAAGTCAAGGTTTAAGAGGGGAGCCAGGACCTGTGGGCTTACCTGGTGACAAAGGGCCCCAAGGTGATCCTGGTCCAGTTGGCCCACCCGGAACAGATGGAGTACGCGGCCCAACTGGCCCTGCGGGTAAAACTGGTCCAGAAGGGTCTAAGGGAGACCAAGGTCTAAAAGGCGATAGGGGAGACGTTGGACCTATTGGTGAGTAATTTGACGTAATACTTGAGTCAAGTTCTATTATAATATTTAAATTATTGAGAGTTATTATGCAAAATTACTGTCGCAAAGATCAAAGGTTTTTGAATAATATATTATGCACGCATTGATAGCTACGCTTTTGGCACGGCGCACAAAGGAAGGTCGGACAAGAAATCCTGATCCTTTGCGAAGTCATAACAGACTTTTTCTATTCAATTTTTATAAAAAAATATGATCTAAGTAAGTAAATCCGAGAAATAAGTATATATAGATAATATGTATTTGTAGGCCCACCTGGACCTCCGGGACTTACTGGCCCCCAGGGAAGACGTGGTGCCAAAGGAAACCAAGGCGAGCCAGGCCCTAGAGGCCTTGAAGGAGATCGCGGCGAAATTGGTAGTCCTGGTGCGGCTGGTCCACCAGGACCGCAAGGACCTGAAGGCAAAATTGTATGTACTTTGTGGTAATCTAATTAAATGAACTGAATGAATAAAACTGCGTAGTTATGGCTTTTCTATACATACAATACTTGAACCCGCTTAGTTAGCCGCTTAGCTCGTTTAAAAATAATATTTTTTTGGAAAAGAAAAGCATCCCAAAGTCACCATTGAAAGGCGAATTTAAACATTAAGGCACTTTATTTCTTCATCACCGGAATCGGAAATGAAACGTATACAAACTGCCTTATTCTCTAACTACAACTAAGCATAAATGATTGATTTACAAATCAATAAACTTACTCCTTTGAAGGGGCCGAGAGGATCTATCGGACCAAAGGGTGACGATGGGCCGCCGGGATTACAAGGAGAACCAGGGCCGAAAGGACTTCCTGGCGCGGAGGGTCCTAAAGGTGATCCTGGACCAACTGGTTTCCCGGGTGATCGAGGAGAACCTGGACCACAAGGAGTTAAAGGTGAACCAGGTTCTGATGGACTTGAAGGCAGTACAGGTCCACCTGGTCCTCCTGGACCGGTGGGACCGCCCGGCAAACAAGGTGAAACTGGACATCCAGGCAGTCCCGTAAGTTAATAATTTGTTTAAATAAAATTAATTTTTTTATCAATTATTTTTATCCTACCTTTATGCGACTTTTACATGGAAAGAAATTAAAGAAAAGTATTTCAAAAGGAGAATTAAACCGTTCATAATGTTAATAGAGGCCTTACAGTCAACAACAGTAACAAAATATCACATTCCAATATTCCAATATCATATAAATAATTTAATCCGCAACGCAACATAATATTGGTATATTTAAATTATGTTTTTATAAAATTTCCAGGGTACAGAGGGTCAAGCAGGCGCTCAAGGAAGTCCTGGCATTCCAGGTGAAAAAGGTGACGCTGGACCCAAAGGATCTCCAGGAGACGTCGGTCCGTCTGGACCACCAGGACCGCCGGGACCAGAAGGACAAAGAGGATTACGGGGACTACCTGGGCCAGTCGTAAATATCCAAAGTCGTTTATTTTATTGCTTTATCGGAAAGCCAATATTACTGTTATAGTCTGGAACAAAAATATTATATCTTGGCTTTTTTCTGGCATCCTTCCCACCACTTATTCTAATATATATTTTACCTTTTGCCACGTGATGCAAATTTTTACAATCCTGGAAATGTCTTGATAGATTTTCCTTTAAAATTGCTATAACAAATGGTTAACTATTCATTTATCTTTGTTGCTAGGGTGACGTAGGACAACCAGGTATTATGGGACCATCTGGGCCACCTGGAATCGCTGGACTGCCAGGCTTACAAGGAATAAGGGGAGACAAGGGCAACAGAGGTCCAAAGGGACATATTGGAGAAACAGGTCCAATGGGTTTGAAAGGTGATCAAGGTGAAATGGGCAAACAAGGACCGCCGGGGCCAGCTGGTCCTCCAGGACCTAAAGGAGATACGGTAATTGTATTTCATATCTATACAAGACATGAATTTCTGGTCTGGTCCTCTTAACATCAGCTGTTTAGAAAGGGGTGCGCATAATGTGAAAAACACGACTTTGTCATACTTTTAGGGACCCATCGGACCCGCAGGAGCTAAAGGAGACATTGGTCCCGCTGGCCTTCCAGGACCAGAAGGACCCGTGGGGCCAAAAGGATCACCTGGGCCTGAGGGTCGACCAGGTTTGCCCGGTCCACCTGGTACCCCAGGACCACCTGGACCTCCTGCACCCGCGCCTCAAATACCTCCTGAATTATTCATGTCACAAAGAAGACGACGTAGCATTGTTACTGACTCTATGGAGACTACCACCCAAGACGACTTTGAAGAGGAAGGTTATTTAATTTTTTCTTATTAATTTACGGGGCGATTAAGTTGCTACTGTTTCAAAAATATTGAGAAATAGGTTTGGCTTTTGTGTATTTTAATTACCTTGAAATTTTGTACTAAATCAAAATCGAATATCTAAAGAGGATATTATTATATTCTATGACGTTCAAAAAATTTAGGTTTCTGAATAAAGCATCTACCTATACTATAATATATTATGATTATAATCATCAATATGGCACTTACAAATACGTGACCATAGAAATGTAGGTTACAGATTTATTTATTACAATTTAATTATATTTAGTTCGCACTTTGTCACGTAGTATAAATAAGCAATATTTTAGTTAGCAGTACATGATAGTTACAAGGTTTTCCCCCACTCCAATGTACCTAATTTCTTAGTATATAAGGTTAGGATTTATTTGTAAATATATGCCATATTGCCATATTAACACCGAGTCTGTGTATCAATTCTGCTCCAACATCACATCAACCTACACGCAATCCGCAACAGTGGTGACCCCGACGTGATTTTCAAGCCGACGTGATCTTCAAGCCGACGTGATTTTTAAGCCAACGTTATCAACAAACCGACGAAATTAACAAGTCTACGGAAACAACAAGCTACGGATCAGCAACCAAGACCAACGGAGCAACATGGCCCATCCGACACTCACACCAGCAAGAAGTTTGGAAAATCAATCCAATTCCGGCACAGACCTAGTGGCATCAATCACCGTAGCCGAAAGAATACCGCAGTTTTGGACCGACTCACCGCGTCTATGGTTTTCGCAGTTCGAAGCTATTATCGCCTCTCAGAAGCAGGGAGACGAATTCAAATACAACCACGTAGTGTCAAAATTACCAAAAGAGGTCATCCACCAAGTCAGCGATATATTGACCAGCCCACCTACAGAGAACAAGTACAACTGTATTAAAGAAAGGCTAATCAATTGCTACGAAGAGAGTGAGCATCGGCGTTTCAACAAATTACTCTCTGAAATGGACCTGGGGGATCAAAAGCCATCACAGCTTCTTAGAAGAATGAAGGAAGCTGGTTGCGGAAAAATAAATGAAGACACACTCCGTTTGTTATGGATGAGGCAACTTCCTCCCTCTGTAACTTCCGTATTGGCTGTTACCGAGAATTTGGCAATAGATAAACTGAGTGAAATGGCTGACCGGATCTACGAGAACACTCGTCCCAGTAAAACCACTACGGCCGCAGTAAGCACTGACGTAAATCTCATCATTCACCTGACGTCACAAATTGCAAGAATGCAGTTAGAAATTGCTGCGATACGCAATGACCGCGCACGGCACAACGGTCGACGCTGCAATTTTAGTCGGCCGCAGTACTACCGATCTAGGTCAAGATCGCGCCAACGAGCATCGTTTAAACAAAGAGGCAATCTTTGTTATTATCATCAGGTATTCAAGAAAAAAGCATACAAATGTCAGCAACCTTGTTCCTGGGGAAGTAAACAACAGTCGTCGGAAAACTAAGCTCAGCGCAGAGTACGGCGGAACTCTGTGCTATCCGTCCTTCAAACCGCCTAACTATTACCGACTCAAACAGTGGTTATAGGTTTCTGGTGGACACGGGTGCAAATATTTCAGTTATACGCAAGACAACACAGCACACAGGAAGCACAAGCGATTGCAAATTATACGCCGCTAATGGAACCGTGATCGATACATACGGTGAAAAAACTTTAACGCTAAATTTGGGTTTACGCCGACCTTTCATCTGGACTTTCATCATTGCCGATGTCAAGATGCCTATATTAGGAGCTGATTTTCTAGAGCACTACCGTCTGTTGGTAGACGTGCATGGTCAAACTTTGATCGACAAAACGACGGATATAACTACACCCGTGAGTTCAATAAAAGTAAATATGCCGTCCATACGCTCCATCGACTCTGGTTTACCCGAGACCATCAAACGATTATTGGAAAAATACGAAAGTATCACTAGGCCGACATCAATGAAGATACCCACAAAACACAAGGTGCAGCACCACATCGTCACAGAAGGATTTCCAGTATCCGCTCGCGCTCGCCCGCTCCCTCCTGACAAGTATAAAGCCGCGAAAAAGGAATTTCAGGAGATGATGGAAATGGGAATATGCAGACCATCTAGTAGTCCATGGGCTAGTCCATTGCACATGGTAAAAAAGAAAAATGGTGAATGGAGACCTTGCGGTGACTACCGCGCATTAAATAAGATTACTGTTCCAGATAGATATCCATTACCGAGGCTACTAGATTTTACATACATCGCAAGCGGGAAAAATATTTTTAGCAAAATCGACGTTCGGAAGGCTTATCATTCTATAGAGGTAGCGGAGCCTGAAAAAACTGCAATCATTACACCATTCGGACTTTTCGAGTTTCCAAGGATGCCTTTTGGATTACGCAACGCTGGACAAACGTTCCAGAGATTTATGGATTCACTATTTCGAGATTTGGACTACATTTTTATTTTTGTCGATGACATATTAGTGGCAAGCGAGTCCGAAGAACAACATTACAAACATTTGGAGACTGTTTTCAGCAGATTACAAGAAAATGGGATCACAATAAATATGAATAAATGTGAGTTTCTAAGAAAAGACTTAGATTTTCTTGGTTATCATATAACGAGCCAAGGGATGAAACCGACACAAGAGAAAATTCAAGCAATCATCGATTATCCCAAACCAAAAACTGTAAAGGAATTACGTCGTTTCCTGGGCATGATCAACTTTTACAGAAATTCAATCAAGCAGGCCGCTAAGCATCAAGCCCCACTTAACATATTTTTGAGGAATTCAAAAAAGAACGACAACACACCGATATTGTGGAATTTAGAGGCCGAACGTGCTTTTCAACAATGCAAGCAAGATTTGCGCGACGTCGTAACTGTGTCATTTCCTCATGCTGATGCAGCGATTGCATTAATGAGCGACGCAAGCTTAAAATGCGTGGGCGCAGTTTTACAGCAGAAGGTCAATCAGGAATGGAAACCGATAGCATTTTTCTCAAAAACCTTATCTGAAGCACAAATCAAGTACTCCACTTATGATCGCGAACTTTTGGGTATATATATGGCGACGAAACATTTTCGTCGATTGATTGAAGGTCGCAATTTTACGATTTATACCGACCACAAACCATTGGTTCACGCCTTCGACAAGAAGCCATCAATGGATGACACTCCAAGAAGAATAAGATATCTAGATTACATATCGCAATTCAGTACCGATATACGGCACGTGTGTGGACAAGACAACGTTGTGGCTGACGCTTTGTCTCGAGTTGTAGAAACTATAACTTTACCCACGGTTATCGATTTTTCTGATTTAGAAAAAAACCAAGAGGGTGACGCTGAATTACAACAACTTATGCGAAATAAGTCGTTGCATATGAAGCGCATAGAAGTACCAAATACAAACAGTAAAATATATTGCGATATTTCCACCGGAGTTACTCGACCGTATATACCACAGCAACTAAGAAGGACTATTTTTGACAGTTATCACAACCTGAGCCATCCAGGCAAAAATACGACAAGAAAATTGATTGGAAGAAATTACATCTGGCCTAATATGAATTCAGAAATAAACAAATGGTGTGATACATGTACACAATGTCAGCGATCAAAAGTGCATAGACATACAGTTTCGCCGCTCGGCAAATTTATGCCTGCTGCGCGTTTTTCACACGTTCATATTGATATCGTAGGACCATTACCTACATCTCAAAACAAAAGATTTTTAGTAACAATGATAGACCGCTGTACGTCATGGCCTGAAGCTTTTCCAGTTTCGGATATAACAGCTGAGACTATCGCCAGACTGGTTTACGAAGGGTGGATCTGTCGTTACGGGTGCATGGATGTAATCAGCACGGACCAAGGAAGGCAGATGGAATCTGAGATATTCAGGAATCTCGCAAAATTAATGGGAATTGAGAAGTTCCGAACTACACCATACCATCCACAATCTAACGCTAAAGTTGAGAGATTACATAGAACTATTAAAACGGCGTTAATGGCTCGAGCAAATACAACGAATTGGACAAAAGAATTGCCGTCAGTTTTATTTGGCATACGCTCCAGCTATCGACAAGATACTGGGTTTAGCGCTGCAGAACTGGTTTACGGCACAACTATTAAGTTACCGGCAAGTTTTTTCGGTGACAAATCGGAAACCACATACCCCGAATTCATTCAAGGGATCAAGGAAAATATTAGTCGAGTCACAAGTATTCCGCAGCGAGAGAGTTCGGATCGGAACGTGTTCGTGCATCCACGTTTATCAGACTGTTCACACGTATTTTTGAGGTGCGATAGACTTCGCCCAAGCCTAACTCCTCCGTATGAAGGACCTTTTCGAGTCATCAGGCGGAGTAGCAAAGTATTTACAATTGAACGTAACGGCAAAGAATTGAACGTATCGATAGATCGACTGAAGCCAGCATTTTTGCTAAACGAGGAATTAGAGGAACATGACAATACAGTAAGAGATGATTTATCGACCGAGCACAGTGGATTTAAGCAGCAGAAGATTACACGTTCAGGGCGCGTATCTCGCCCCACCGTTCGTTTTGCATAGATAGTTATAATGCTAATTATTTTATATTGATAATAATTCTGTATATTTTTTTTCTTTTTTTCAAGGGGGGAATATCTATGGCACTTACAAATACGTGACCATAGAAATGTAGGTTACAGATTTATTTATTACAATTTAATTATATTTAGTTCGCACTTTGTCACGTAGTATAAATAAGCAATATTTTAGTTAGCAGTACATGATAGTTACAAGGTTTTCCCCCACTCCAATGTACCTAATTTCTTAGTATATAAGGTTAGGATTTATTTGTAAATATATGCCATATTGCCATATTAACACCGAGTCTGTGTATCAATTCTGCTCCAACATCACATCAACCTACACGCAATCCGCAACAATCAAAATAATCCTTTAAAATTGTTAAATATTTGAAAATGATCAAATATTTAACAATTTTAAAGGATTATTTTGTGAGGGACAGAAGCCTACTAATAACGGGGTTTGTTACAGACGAAGAAATAGAATGGACCCGGGAAGTAATGACGAGTGTTATATCAGCGCACGCAGCTATAGACACTGCTAGAAGACCGTGGGGCACTAGAACCAACCCTGCTCTATCCTGCAGGGACTTACGGAATTCTCACGTCAATTTAACTGATGGTAACATAAAGTACAACCTCAAAATACACGCCAGAAATCCATGCATGCATGTGGTATGGTGAAATAATATTTTAACTCCGTAGCAGGAGCACGAGGAAGAACTATTCCTCGTGCTCCTACTAACAGGACAAATTAATAGGAGCATGAGGAAACGCCAATATCGACTTAGACTAGAACCTGACTTAGAACCTGTTTAGTGTTTCGTTTCTAAAGTATTAAAGATGTCTTTCGTGATTATCGTCTTTCTTGTAATATGAGGATAGATAAAATGTAGGTCTATAGCACGCACCGCAATTACAGTAAAATAGTATTCCTTAGTTAGTTGGAAATACGAGGCTTTTAAAGCCTGCAAATTACGAGACGAACCGTAAACATCACATCTATGAATACTCTTGCGATAAAAAACTGCGAACTCTTGTAAATTACAGCTGGGTACCTACCTAATATGCATGTGTATCTTTGATATCATGTGGTATAGCTTATCTTGTTTTGACTGTTCACTTCTATTTCTTTGACCAGGTTTTTACTGGATAGACGCACGTGGCGCAAGCTCTCGCCCGATACGGGTCTATTGCCAGGGCCAGAACACCTGTCTGTATCCTGATAATATGAATGCTGCTGCCGTTTACACCGACTCCGATGGTCACAAGTTTTCACAACTCGACTATGGATATCGCGTGAGTTGACTTTACTAAATACCAGTTCCTAGCTCTATTAACAAGTTGGTAAAAACTACAAACTTACCTATAGTCTCATCCAGATAAAGTCAACCGTTCAAAACACACGAAAGCCTTGTAAGTTGTACCAAAGCCTAAAGAGATAGACTGTGGCCAATACTGTATAACACAATCTCTAACCTAAACTAAAATGACAGCTTTAAATCTAGTTCTGTCCTTTTCCACGGGGAGTATTATGAAAGGGTTAAGCAGCAATATTTTTAATGCTGTCATTCGGAGATTGTGTAACAACAGAATCAGCCCTACTATCTATATAAGCTCATGTAGGTACAGTACCAAAGAGTATAATAATAATATTAATAATATATTATTAAGGCAAGGTGGTCGCGATATAAAATCTGGAGACTGGATCGCAGTTGCACCGTTTAGAATTCCTCTCTACAAGAGTTCTAGGTATGTCTAGCTGTTGATGTCTGTCGGGTGAAAACGACGACCTAAGTAAATTAAAAGAAATCATAAAGAAATCATAAATACACTGTAAAAGTATACCTAGGCATAGCAGTGTGTGGCTCTTCGAGCATTTAAATGGTTGATCATATTAATAATAAGCTACATTCTCTTTTTTTCAGATAACATATGACAGCGAAGGCTCCGGCTTGGTTCAACTTCGTTATTTGCGGTTACTTTCGAACGGTGCAAGGCAAAATTTCACTTACACCTGTGTCAACACCCAGGCGCCACAAAGGCAAGCAAACATTAATTATTAGATATATAATCATTGAAATAGAATGCTAAAATTCTACATCAATGGATAGATATAATGATTCCCCCTTCCAAGTTCAAACTAAGAGAGCTTACGCAAAATGGGTTTTAAAGTCTATGGGTACCTAAGTAGATATAATAATAATAAGACAACGGTGCAACCCAAGGAAGCAACAACACTTGTTTAGGTACACCGCCCACTTTTCTCATGCCAGTCCTTAACTGTTGATTTTTT
Organism: Erebia epiphron; assembly: GCA_963932025.1. Lineage (NCBI taxonomy): Eukaryota > Metazoa > Arthropoda > Insecta > Lepidoptera > Nymphalidae > Erebia > Erebia epiphron. The sequence continues at coordinate 7,366,647 of OZ009956.1, read as the reverse complement.
AGATACCTTACCGATGAAGTAGTATGTACCTCTGTAAGTCTGTATAGTCCCACAAACTTAATATCTGACCCGGTGTCAGCGTCGCTAGTGTATTGAAAAATAAAATAAAAACTAAACAGGCATGAAAATTATTTCCAATTTTGGTCACCGAGTCAGATATGTTTATGGGACTATACCTAAGTAGCTGCCAACAGCTGTACCCTTGACTTTGATAGTGTTAAATCCTGATATTATGCAAGTTCATACCACAGATTACCTATACCTACTATGGTTCATGCAATGTAGACTAATAAATAATAATTAATTAAACGTCATTATTCTTTTTTTTTCGCAGTCGTAGATACCACTCTTTCCCAATCTCACCTCCGTGATGTGATGCCTACGACATTCGACTAATTTATTATTCCTAATTTTACAGATCGGATATACCAGCTGATTTAATAAGATCTAACAGGGTGAAGTTATTTGGGCAAAATAACGTTGAATTTAAAGAACCGCAAATTATTAAGGATCAGTGTGAGGTAAATAAAAATGTAACGGCAGACCGGACTGACTGACTGTCCGACCTTTTAAATGGGCCGCGCCTTGCTTGCAACAGACTAGTACCGAAATCTGGTCATCCCGAATGCCGACTCCACGCAGTCATAGGTGTTACTTACTACCCTTAGTTTTTTTTTTTTTGAAAGTGCGAAACCCAAAGCGTAGCCCATTAAGTCAGACAGTCCGACCCGTCCTTACACTAGACTAAATGCTCAGTATTTTGTCACTAACTACCTAGATTTCATTCGGCGTCTTCGGACGTCTTCACTGATTAGAAGTTTTCAAAATCGCCGACATCCTGATTTCCCTACAGCATATTTTTAAAAACAAAACCTTCCTTCCGTGAATTATTTTGACGACTTCCCTATGCTGGAGTGGTAAGCGCTCTTACCACAGGAGGTCACGGGTTCGATTCCCGGTAGGGTTAATTTGAGAATTTATAATTTCTGAATTTTCTCCGGTCTGATCTGGTGGGAGGATTCGGCCGGGGCTAGTTACCATCCTACCAACAAAGACGTGCCGAAAATCGATTTAGCATACTTACGGGTACGATGCCGTATAGAAACCGATTAGGGGTATGGGTTTAATATTATAAATGCCGTACCCTGCTGTACCCCTAAACCACAGACCATACAACCAATTAGCCCGCTACCAACTCATCGCTTACCGTCACTTGAGATCGCAGTCAAGGGCAAACTTGAAGTAGGTAGTTTAAAAAATACTTCTAAAATTCTAAATGATTTTAAAAAGCAAGTACTTAAAGATTAATTATAGAAGGTTAAGTGTACGAATATACAGTTAGATAAATACTAGCAGATGCCCGCGACTTCGTCTGCGTGGTTTAAGTTTTTTTGATTCCCGCGGGAACTCCTTAATTTTCCAGGATGAAAATTAGCATATGTCACTCTCCAGGTCCTCAACTATACCCATGCCAAAAATCACATCGATCCGTTGCTCCTTTGGGGCGTGATTGAAGGACAAACCAACAAACACACTTTCGCATCCAAACTAATATTATAAATGCGAAAGTGTGTCCGTCTATATGTCTGTCTGTCTGTCTGTCTGCTACGCTTTCACGGCCCATCTGTTCAACCGATTTTGATGAAATTTGGTACAGGGATAGGTTGTATCCCGGGGAAGGACATAGGCTACTTTTTATCCCGGAAAATTCAAAGGTTGCCGTGGGAATCAAAAAAATTACTATTCAACCGATTTTAATGAAATTTGGTAAGTACAGGGGTAGGTTGTATCCCGGGGAAGGACATAGGCTACTTTTTATCCCGGAAAATTTAAGAGTTCCCGCGGGAATCGAAAAAAATTGGTCCACGCGGACGAAGTCGCGGGAATCATCTAGTTTATAATATTAGTATGATTGATGTAGAATTTTAGTACCTAGAGATAAAGATGTTTACCCTTGCGCTTTCTAGGATGGTGCAGGAGAAATAGTCCTCGAAGTGCGGACGTCTCGCAGTGATCGACTCCCCATCAGCGACTTCCAGCCACTGTCATTCGTCGACGCTAAACACGATTTCTCCTTCACGGCCGGTCCGATATGCTTCAACTGAACTTGGAAAGAGTTCACTATTATGTACTTAAAGCTTTGATCTTTGTAAATATTGTAAATAAACGTTGTGACGACTAAATTGGTACTTACTTTATTTTATTTTAGATTTATCATTAATCACTATTCGTGGTGTTTATTGTAAGAAAATGAGATACTGAACAACTTTTGTTCGAATTTTTAAAATTATAAGTTCATTTTAATAACAAAAACTAAATTATATAAATTGCCGCCGAGCACCGACCGCACCTGGCATGGAGTAGTGTTGTCTTAGAGCAGCCAATTTAAATAATTTAGTTTTTGTTATATGTATTTAAGAAACCTCATAACATAAATTTTTTGTGAAATTTATTGACATTTAAAACAAAAGTTTTTCAGTAACTGTGAGGTATGGAAAGTTAGTGTTTTTAAATTAACGATCTATGTTCCTATCCCTTTCATTATACTCCCTGCGGAAAGGGACAACACTAGATTTATAGCTGTCATTTTGGTTTAATTTATAAGACCCGTTGTCCTAGTGAGCGACAAACGCGACACCGCGACTCGATACGACGCGACGCGACGTATCAAACAGTAGCTGACCCTTCACGTGGTCTACGTTGTCGCGTAGACGAGTTCTATCATTTTCTATGGCGTTGCATCGCGTCGCGTCGCTCCTGTCACTCACCTAGGACAACGGGTTACTAGCGATACGATATGTATGTATGTATGTATGCATATACTTTATTGTACACCTCGAATATACAAAAGCAACATGTAACAAACAAGAAAACAACAATAAGTAGGTACAATAAGGCGGTCTTATCGCTAAACAGCGATCTCTTCCAGACAACCTTAACGCTAGGGAGAAAATGAAAAAGAGGATAAAGGGAGGTGGTGCAAAAATAATAATAAACTTAAATACAAATAGCTAAATAAACTAAATAATGTACCTTTTTAGAATTGTAAGATTGTTATAATTGTCAATAAACTTATGTACTTATTTATCAATATCATATGTAACATATTATGATAAACTAATATATACATAATACAAAATAATAATAATAGACATACCAATAAATACATAAATAAATCTAGTAGAGAAAACAATAAATACGTCGTTACTTATGATAACAAAGAGATAAGTAGTAATTTTTGACGTCAATTTTAAATTTATTAAGGGTTTTAGCGCGATGAGTGAGGGAAGTTCATTCCATAGACTAGTGGCTCTGAGTGCAAATGAACTTTGGAAATATTTAGTCCGATATGTAGGCACCTCAAGAATAAGTTTACCGGCCGACCGAAGGACTCTATCTGGTATATCATGCCCGAGATATTTAAACTTATCCTTTAAATAACCAGGATTGAATAATACACAGTACAGAAGAGAAACAATATGCAGATTCCGGCGAAATCGAATAGGTAACCACTTGAGCTTTGAACGAAATTCGGAGACATGGTCATATTTGCGCAAACCAAATATAAACCTAATAGCTAAATTTTGAATTCGCTCAAGTTTATTTAGTTGGTCCTCAGTAAATCAAGATAGCTTGCGTCCGCATAATCGAGAATTGAGAGCAATAAGGATTGTGCTAACATAATCTTAGTAGGAATAGGAAGAAAAGAACATACAATACATTTCGATACATTTCGATGAGAAAAATAGATTATAAGTAGTACCTACTACATAATTACCGATATTTCTAATGCCATTAATGTTATTAATGCAATGTTAATTGTTGGTGTAAAAATGTGCGCAATAAAACACAATTATTATTTGAGATTTCGTTCTAATTTGAAAAATTTCAAGTTATTAAAAAACTTTATAAATGATATTAATAGAAGTTTCTATTAGTTTTCTTTATTATTATTTAAATGGATAGTAAGCATCCCGAATTATTATTTTGGCGATAATATTAAAGATATATGTATGTACCAACCTATAAATAGTAGGTACATTACTGGGCAGTAGTAAAGCAAATCACCGCTGAGTTATAACGGAAGGACGAGGCTTTGTTAAGTAAACGACGCCGTGAATTGCTATTTCGCCCGAGACAAAACAAACACACAAAGGGTTCCGTACCACCACACAATATAAATTATTTTAGTAAATAACAAGAAAGATGTCATAACACGTAATCTTCTGTGAAATAACTGGCTTACATATGGCGCTAAACTGGTAGCGCCGGATAAACAATTCGACGTACAGAGTACGGAATCCTAATGAACTACTAGTCATCTATCAGATTTTTTTCGGAGCAAGGTCACAACAAGATTACCTGTGCTGTGAGACCTTGGTTCTTGCCAAATTTAATGATTCTAGTTTAACGGGAAATACGGGAAGGTTTTGATTTATTGGCGAGTATCAAAATATGCTGCATAAACAGCCGTACTCTCGTATATTTGATTGCGTTCATTTAGAAGCTTGATTTTTTTTACAGCTCCATGATCCATCCAAGCGACCTTAGACCTAAGTAGGTATTAGATATTAATTTCAACTTGATACCTCCATGCGTTCCCGAGAAAAAGCGTGTTGACAGACACATACAGACAGACAGATGAACGGACAACGAAGTGATCCTATAAGGGTTCCTTTTTCCTCTTGAGGCATGGAATTCTAAAAATAATTCAAGAAACATATTTGTGCAACAAGGGAGCAAAGTACGTCTTAGTTGCAAGTTCCGAGTTAGGACAAGAAAAATAATGTTGAACAATGTAATTCAAGAAAAAAACAGTGTTCAACGATCGACAAACGACTGTAGAAGTATTTTGATTCAACTTACTCGGAAATTTCTTCGTTATTTACAAAAAACGATACGTACCTACATTGGCTCTTTTCTGGCCGCACGTCCGTCGGACTATAATAGGAAGTGCTGGACAGTTAAACTCGACATATTAATATAAATAGCTAGACAGTTGCGAGGTTTTGTAAATGCAAACATGAATTAGGTGCTGTTCCAGTTTTTTTTTTCTTTATTGAATACTAGCTGAGGCCCGCGACTTCGTCCGCGTGGTATAAGTTTTTTTTTTATTCCCGCGGGAACTCCTTAATTTTACGGGATAACAAGTAGCCTATGTCACTCTCCAGGTCCTCAACTATACCCATGCAAAATCACGTCGATCCGTTGCTCTATTGCGGCGTGATTGAAGGACAAGCCAACAAACAAACACACTTTCGCATTTATAATATTAGTATGATTTTGTTTTTGTTTTAAGTTGCTTAACGCCGTTTAACGATTTTTTACGCTGTTTTACTTTCGTTAACGCTGTACAACGGTCGTTAAGCGCTGTTTAACGCATTTTGACCATCGTTGAACGCTGTTTATGTTCCTTTTAATTCGAGTGCATATGGCCGCAGATTAATATACAAGTCTGAAAACCTTACAATAATAATGTATTTACACCATACAGGCAACAAAACTTAATCAGCAAGGCAATTTTGTGATGTCTTTCTCCATACTTATTTAACACTTACTGGTATCTAATAATACATAATTATGGAATCAATCAACTGTTTCATAACATAATAGAGCGAAAAAATTATGCAGATAAACTAACACAATAGTCAGTGGAAATTCAAAAACTGCTCAATAAATAATTAGATTAACTGTTATAAAATAACTTAGCTTAAAAGTTGTAAGTGAATTTATAATTAAAATCAACTACCACAGGTAAATAAACCTAAAATGATGTTTGACATTATTGTACGTGACACTATACAGTTTTTGATTTTTCCCGGACCAAAATTACTTCATATGTATTTGCGCATTATGATAGAACATGCGTGCAAAAGCTCTCGATTCCTCCAATACAAAGCACGAGCCTTTGACTACGTACTTGTAAAATTGCAATATGTTGTATGTTCAGAAACTCCAAACCTTTCCATACAGGTTGGCAGGTAAAAAAATATTTTACTCTATTTATCTATTTAAAATGCTTTTATCTGGTCTAACGAAAGACGATGCCACAAACTCAAATCTAAATAAATGCAATATAACTTTTATATTTATATTACTCGTTACTTATGTTTCTATACATTAAATATCCATATTCATATCACAATTACTAGTCTCAGTTGTGGCGGATTGATCGTTTATTGCTTCTTCTACTGAAACTTTATTTTGTGTTTTATTACCAGCTGCGTTATTTGTAACTAGACTTTTCTCTAGACAATTAGGTTCAGTGGTGTCCATTATTTCAGTATGATCATTAGTGTCTAGTTTGTTTTCAGTATCAGTCTGTAAGTCTATACTCTCTACTGAATTAACATCTGATGCACTTCTTATTTCGACTATATCTTTGGGTGAATCGTCAACGTCATTAATTCCTTCTTCCATCCTAGAACATTCCTGAATTGTGTTTTCACAACTATTTCCATCGTCTTCAATGTTCTCTTGAATAATATCTACAGTTTCATCATTTCCTTCAACATCTGGACTTACTTCAATTAATTCAAGTGCATTATTATTTTCTGGCATAATATTTTCATCATTAGATACGTTTTCTTGTTCAATAGCACCTCCGTCAACTATTGTTTCGGATATGGATATGTTGTCATCTCTTAAATTTATGCACGTACTTTCCGTTTCTTTATTGTCAGCTTTATCTTTTACTTCCTCGTCAGATGATGCGAGAAGGATATTTTCCTCGACCTCTCCTATTGTAGCCTCCTTTACTGGAGTTTCTTTCTTGGTATCTTCAATTCCAGTTGAAGAGTACTCAATTTCAAAATTAGCAGTTACAAGTTCTTCAACGTTTTGTTTATTTAAAGAATTCGCATCATATTCTTTCGGTGAGTCATCAATAATTATCTCCGATTCAGAGTAGCTGGAGTTTTCAATGCTTATAACATCATAAGATTTTGCGCCATTTTCTTGTTCACTGTCTGAATCAAGCGTATCTGAGATTGCTATTGGTGTATCAGAATCAGAACTCTCAAGCGTCGACGTATTGGCTTCATTTTCCGAGTGCAATTTTTGCAAAAGATGTAACTCATCTACATCAGACTCAACTTTATCAGTATCACTATCGTTATCCTCATTTTCTTTACCGTTTTTCAAACTATCCCTGTCCATTTCTTTGTTCTTTGAAGCGTCAGTCTCATTAGGCATTGGTTCAACAACCAACTCATCATTATTACTTTTTTCTCCTGTTGTTTCTTTATTTTCCTTTCTTTGTTCAGTATCTTTAGACACTTCTTTTATTTCGTTATTGTTTTCCTTTTCTTCAGAATCTTTCACTACCGAATTTTCTTTGTCTTCATCTTTTTTACTCTTTTCATTGATAAGCCTCTTAAGTCTTCGCTTTCTCTTTAGTTTGTCTTCCATGGAGTTATCGTTTTCAACAACGTCTTCTTCTTCACTCTCAACTGGTGATTCCTCAGCTTCTTTATCTCCAATTTCTTCAGCTTCAAGTTTCAACAAATTTTGTCTGTCAACATATCTGAAAATGAACATAGGAGAATATTTAATTGCAATTGAAATACATTCAGTAATTATTCAAATATGTACTTAATATTAATGTTTTAAATTCTTAAACTCACTTATTAAGAAGTTCTGTCTCTCTCTTAGCTGCCACTGTTTTATTTTCGTCTAACTTCTTTTTTAAATCCAAGCTATTTTCCGCAGGATCTACCTCCACAGAAATTCTCGAAGCGGCTATACGCCATTCATTTTCTTGTCGACGTCTTTGAAGTTTTTTGCCACATCTTGTAAATAAATCGCGAGCTATGGAATATGGTAAATCATTTTAGTCAAAAACAGTAACAAGATGACACCTACCAATTAATGCACACAATCGCACACAGTAACGAAACGATTAATGCTAAAGCGTTAAGAGCCAGCACAGACAGAAAGCGTTCTGCGTTCCACGTTCATTGTAAAGTTTGTAACTTTAGAACAGATGCAGGTCGCACCTGTCACAGTGTATTCCCAAACCATTTGCCCAGATCGAAAGAGTTCATCCGTTCTGAGTTCTGCGTTCCACGTTCTTTGTAACATTTGTAACAGACTGCAGGCAGTTAAACCGCTATAAAGTTAAAAATGTTACAAAGAACGCGGAACGCATAACTCAAAACTCTTTCTATCAGCGCGGGCTCAAAAACACAAAGAAAAAAATAACGTTTTTCTCTTTCACTTTTTATATAAAAATGCCCGGGCTCTAAGACGAGGATTATTTTTAAGCATTAAATGTCTAAATTAGTTTAATTTACCTTCCTCCATGACATCAATATCAGTCCAACCTAATTTGTCCTCTTCATTTGCTTCCTGGACACAACGAATGACATCGTGAAAATCAGGGAAGGGCAAAGGAGTTCCGATAGGAACTTTTCTATTAACCCATTTTTCAAGTTTTTTCGCTGGACCCGTTGGTCGCCCTGGTCTAGCTTCTATGTGTATACGAGGCTCTGACGGCATTTTTGTATTGGTAAGCTGGCAGAACTTTGCATGGACGCGTACCATTCTCTCTTTATATCTAAAATATTTATAAAAATAATGCTTCAAAATCAATTGTCAAACAATCATAAAAAATAATCATTATTATTTTTTTCAAACAAGCTTTTATCGTCCGCCATATCAAATTTTGTGGGACGTCATTTTATTTTTCGTATTATTCTCAGCAAACCTTTTTAATTGATATCCATATCATGGGGGCGCATACAAAATAACCAGTCTGCCATCTTTGAAGGCCTATATAAAGGATTTAGAATGACGTCACTAAGCTAACCATGCATGGTCATTCAAGCTAAACGTGTATGCGAAATTTAAGCTCAATTGTTTGAGAATATAGTTTTAAAATTCAGTTACAAGATTTTACTGTAACAAACCCACAAACATTGCAAGTTAAATAAAAGCTTGTAATAATAGGGATGTTGCCAGTTTCAAACATATTCTTTCTTAGTTATTACTTATTATTACTTAGACGAGGAAAGAACGTAAAATCAAGACAAACTATGTGTAAAAAAGTGTGTCAAATTTCACAAAACTCTACATATTTTCAACTCTCATACTAAAGTTGCTTTGTGCTGATTAGATAAGTTGGCAACATAGTACCAGATATAGTAATATTATAACATACTAGTGGTAGCTCGCGACTTTGTCCATGTACAATTTCTGATTTCCTATGAGATTATGAAAATTTCCCACTGCAAAAAGGCTATCTATGGAGACTTTATACAAGTTTATGCCGGTTTTTATCTTATCACCTAAATGCTGATTTTCATGTCTATACTTCAAAATCATAGAACTTTTATGTAAACTTCCAACCCCCATTTCATCCCTTTTAGGGTAGATTTTTGTAAAACTGCTCGTACAATATTTATTATTTAAAACTAATAACTTAAATGCCAATTTTCATGGCTCTAACTTCAAAAACAAAATACTTTCATACAAACTTCTAACCCCCATTTCACCCCCTTAATTTTCTTGAAACAGAAGGAACCTACCTTCTAAATATCAAGTCTGTATGCTTTAAAGTTCCTGAGATATCGTGATTAGTCAGTCAGTGAGTGAATGAGTGGTATTTCACTTTTATACCTATATTAAAATATAGAAGAAGAAGATTTATGCTGCATGAGTTACCTTTCTGTGAGCAAGTATACGGAATCTTCATCATCATCAAAATCTACTTCCTGTTCCTCTAGCTTTTGTATTGCCCTGTGGAGCTTCTTGATTGTTTTCTCCAATTTCCGAATCTGCCTTTGCTTTTTACTGCCATATTGAGGTTCTTCATATTTGACATTGTATGATTCTAGAAAATAACATTATTATTGTAAGCAATTGAATTCTACCTAACATAAATTATGTCGTAGTCAGAGAACAGAAAAAACTGGCCAAGTGCATGTTGCCCCTAGCACAGGGTTCCGTAGTTGCATATCACAATATTCAGACAATTTATATACCTATAGTGTCCAAATATTGTGACATAATATAAGTATCACTTGTAAAGCCTACTTAACTTTGATGATTTTTCTTTTAATTTTGTTACTACTGCTGTGATTATTTTCAATTTTCAAAAAGAACCGTTTATCTGGCAGGGAGTGTTGATTCTAACAACAATTACTTAATTATGAGTCTTTAAATGTTTTATTATATTTTCCACAATATTTTTAACAGCCTATCCAACGACACTCCAAACCATGGACAAACTGATACATGGACACAGACATGGAGAAACTAAATAAAGGTTTCTTGTTGATTAAAGAACCCTTAAATATAATCTAGATTAAAATCTTCAAGTTAACTAATATAATAAATGTGTAAGTGGATTTCTGTTCACACAAAACAATCTGTCTTCTGTCTATTTACCATTTGTAAAGGATCATCCTATTTTAGTAAACGCTATCATATTAATATTATAGGATTACAAAAATTACTTAAATAATAATATTTAAATTGTGCTTGGCAGGGGCAAATGTGACCACCTGTCAACATGGCTGTTGCAGCATTTGAGGAGAACACTGTAACAAAAGAACTATAACTACAATGCATTGGATCAGCAGTTTTGTGTGCCCAGCAATAAGACTTATAAAACACAATTTGTGTATCTATATTCACACAACCAACACCTACCTTTAGCCCTATTCTGAAAAATCTGTAACAATAATTTTTACAACCTCATTAGCTGTGATTGGCTGAATTTATGGTATTCTTTCAGCAACATTGAACATTAGCCAATAGTAAAAGAATGTTTCCTAATTAGAAGTGATTACAATATTTTTACCTAATAGGGCCCCAGGTAGGTGCTGTTGATGTAGCTTACTTTTGGTAATTTTACATAAACCCAATAGATTTGAAAACAGTCAATTTTGAGAACAGACATTGTGCGACATTTTACAGAAAATAAATAAGAAGTTGTTCAAAACTTACTTATTTCTGTATCCACCTTTTTTGTGACAACAGCTGATTTAGCCATCTTCCTTTGTAAATTTAATTCATCAACAATGTCCTTTATGTATAAATACATTTTTTCAGGTGAAGTTTTCATTGAAACTATTTTACTAGAAACCATATCAATGAACTCTTCAGATTCAACATAGTCTTTGGGACATTGCCTGTAATAAGCTTTGATTTTTTTTTCAACAATTTTTTTCATATCTTCTGTGTTTTCAAGTTGGAAGCACATCTGTATAAACTTCTGATAAGTGGGATGGAATTCATCATCTTCAATAATAATTTCTTTAACTTGTTCAACAACAAGACTAGCTTCTTTTTTAGAATGATCAACTTTTTCCGTACCAGAATCTTGCTTTGGAGACATTTCAATTTCTTCATTAGGTTTAAGCTTAGGTGATGCAGGTTGAATTTTAGGTTCACTTTCAACTGCAGGGGTAGACTCCCTGAGATCTATTTCAATTTCTACAACATGGTTTGCTTGGTTTGCATGGTTTGCATGGTTGTTTTTAGATTCTTTTGGATAGTATAGTTTCTTTTTGCTTTGTTTATCCTCCATCACTTCATTAATTTCACTATCACTTTCAACATCCTTGATAGCTTTTGCAATAGGTTTGACAGGACTATCTTCAATGGTAATAGTGAGTTCTTTGCCTATGTCTGGATGCTTAGAATTCACAGGAGGCTTTAAAGGACTATCTTCTATTGTTATCTCTACATAATTTGTCTTATCTGGCTCCTTATTATTCTTTTCTTCCATGGAAGGTTCTACACTGTCTGCTTTCATACAATCATTATCTTGTTTAATGTCCTTTACTTTTTCATCCTCAGGCCTCATGTACCACTGGGGACTAGCATTAGCAGATTCTGATGTATCCTCATCATCTATTTCAACTGTCATAATTTCACCTGGGGGTTTTCTTTTTGGGCCAACAACTTTTCTTTGGGCCGACAATTTTTTATGAATACCAGATGTGCCAGCTTTTTGTATAGGCTTTATTGTAATATTTGCACGATGTACAGGCTTAACAGTGATACTGGGGGGCAATTTATTTAAAAACCTTTTTCCTTTCATTTCTAAATTTTTCTGAACCATCATTTGAGTCAATTTCTTCATAGCTATTGGTGCTTTGTTTAAATTTTGGACAACACTAATTGGATTGATTGCAGACTTATTTTTAACCTGTGGAACATTTTTAGTATCATTTCTTACAATCCTATTCTGAATAGGCACCATCATTGCTGTGGAAGTTTTGTCAAGCCTCACTAGTTTAATTCTGTTTGCAGGATTATTCATTCCTACATTAGACTTATTTACAACGATTGGTTTCGGCAGTAATCCTTTATTGTTGACGGAAGATGGGACTGATTTAGCAGGTTTTATAGTAACGCCAGGTAGCTTCGACGGTATATGCACCATTGCATTTGGCGTGGGTTTTCTCTGAAATAAACGATTCATATCATAAATTTAACACATTGAAAAGTTACCTAAATAACAGTAAAATCGTACACAAACGCAACAATCAGAATATTACCTTCTTCGGAGCAGGCTCGGCTTCCTCGTCGGAGGAGCCCAATTCAATCACATCCTCGCTTGCCATTCTACACTTTAAGAGTGATTGGGTTTTTGAAGCCTATGCAAGCAGAGTCGTCTTAAGTGTCTCGCGATGATTACTTTCTATTTCATTCACAAGATTAAAACAAAATAATTAAAAGAAACTCAATTTCTAACAAAATCTTCCCAAGCTGATTTGATTTGATTTCGAGATCAAATTGGGAGTTGGGACCATTTTGACAATTGACGTTGACCACAGACTTCAACTTACTCAACACCTAGTATATAGTGTATTATCTATGCTCAACACAGAGAAAATATAAGCCTTTGATTAGGTATATACAGAAGGATGTGCCCTAACATATTTAAATTGAAGCTTCCTTTAACCTTAAAATGGCGCATGGGCGGAGCTTAATGCGGGCATTAGGGCTGAAATTATCGATACCTTTGATTATGTTATTATACTTATATACTCGATATAAAATTAACAAAATATAATTAATAAATAATTAAACATAATTTTTGAAATACACTAGTATTCGTATTTTATAATGAACAAGCTGATGCCCGCGACCCCGTCCGCGTGAATTGTAAGAAAAGTGTTTTTTGTAAGAAAAAATTTTGTATGAAAAAAAATTTTTTTAATCATCGTTTCGTATAGAAGACAATAATTCATTCGGAGGAAAAATAAGGAGAGAGCTGATGATTGAGGATTTCGAAGACGGATGAAGAGCACAGCCAGGGTATTCAAGATAGGTGGGGTGTGCTCGACCAAATATAACTCGAAACTTCATCCAATTGACAGTGTGCTGAAAAAAAATTCAAAATGGCGGATTTAAGATGGCCGCCATACAAATTTCGTCGGTGTCTATCTCGGAGAGTATAAAAGATGGAAGTGTGGTTTCTTGGCAAAAGATGATCAGGACATAAAGGTCTACTTGATGAACAGGAAAAAATTCAAGATGGCGGAATTTATTTTTCCATAGAAAATGTATGGCGAATATTGAAGAGGCTTACAAGTGTAGAACTATGCAAGACTTTGATGCGGTTTTTTTACAATATTTGTTCTGTATGGAAGAATTGTCGGTTTGCTGTTAGGAAAGCCAAGCAGGCGAAGTTCAATGGCACCCAAAGGTACCCGATCGTCAGTGGTATGATATTGATATTAATCAACTAAGGAAGGTTTCTTTGTGTTTTTACTTCAACAGTCTCTTACACTGTATGCATGTCTGGAAAGTTTATTTACATTAAAAGGCCCTTTTAGATATTTAAGCGGTCTCTGTTTTATGTTTTCTTATGAGAATTTTTTTTACGTCTGTCGGATGCGTGGCACTCTGGCGCTTCCACTGTGCTCGCTAGCATAGCAGTGTGTTGTTTACTTCAGAACACGTAGGCAGTAAACACGAGAATAGAAGGAGAGCAAGTAAGTAGACAGTGGGCCGCGCGGTCTACGCGGGCGGGTGCGGTTCCATTTCAAAATTTGTTTTTAAAGAAGAAATCTCCATAATTTTTCGGAGAAAAAATATATGGAGGTGTTTATTTCAGAAAGTACCTATACTAAATGGAAGAGTGGAGTGAAAGTACCTATACTAAATCGTTAAGGGATCAACGCACAGCCTAAACCGCTGGGGTTAGCAACTTGAAATTTTGACAGTAGGTTCTTTTTGTGACGTAGGCGCTCAATAAGGAAAGATTTTTCAAAATTACACTCCTACGGGGGTGAAATAGGAGGTGAAATTTTGTATGAAACTCCGGGTTGGCACTGAGAATTTCTTAATTGAAAAACCCAATACCTAACTTTTATGCCCGACCGGGAATCGAACCCAGGACCTCATGATCCGCAGTCGACTATGCTAACCACTAGACCAACGAGGCAGTCAAAAATAGTAATTAGTTAAAATGATACATAATAACTGCAATGAAGGGACCAAAAACCACTTGAATAGACAGTGTAATTTTCGAATACGAGACACCATCCCGGAGATCGGGTGTCTTAATCACAAGGTTATCATCGCTACAGCCTAAAATGAGTTTGGCAATATTATAAGTAGAAGCTGACTGTTCAATTTCATCTCTCTACCCCTCTGAGTGAGAAACAGTAAGAGTGATATGAAATTTTAATTTTATCGATACTCAATTTATTTGTAAACAATACAATCCCCACACTATATAAACACTCAAACAAAAACTAATGAAATAATCCAAATTTTCAGGGATAGCGCAAAAATTGACGTGTATTGGATTCAGTAAAGAAGAAACTAAGCTATAATTAGTTGAAATAACTTAAAATACTCGCCACAAAAAGAAAAATAAAAACAACTATGTTACTCACTTACGAAATGATACAATACTATTATTACGACACCCCACAACTGACGCCATATAAAGGTACATAAAAATTGGCTTCAATAGCAAAATTTGATGACGTCATATGACAATTGCCTGACACGTTCACGCAATAACATAATACACCTGTCTCGTTCGTAGCTTTCATTATGTAAGAAAAGTCAAAACATAATTGTACATGTCTTATTAACAAAATGCATCGTATAACTATAATTGAGTAAAATGCAACATAATATCCTCTCCTAAATTCAAGGTTTGATTTTATACATATATAAAAAATCAAAGAGTTGGACCACGAAGATTTTACTAGAACGCGTTCCTAGCCTGTCTTTGTCCCCATCGTAGCGCTGTCACGGTCGCTCGTCGTGTAGATAATTTGTTATTCATATATTAACATCTAAAGTCTTATTAGTTTGGCACTGAACAATTTTTATTTTAAGGTAAGTGATTCAATTCACAATTATTATAAATTTCCAAAAAAACGTTATTTAATATTCCTATTTAATATTTTTATCCATTACGCAATCATTTAATTTCCGCGGCAAACTGTATGATATATTTTTTTTACTAACTGGCCTTACGGCTTCTATGGCCATGACCTATATTATCTATGACCGAGTCATACGTTTTCAATATATGTTGCAAGTAAGTTCCCGCTTTTCAGACTAGATGGCGTTGATGGCGTTGCTAAAAATACGCCCACATTCTTTGTTTGACAGGGCCCGTCTATGTAAATTGAGGTCGTTGATTGAAGCCAATTTTTTGAAGTTTTTGCTTACTATAAATGGCGTATTTTGTGCTTCCGGTGTTTGGGCTGTGACTAATTACCTGTTTTGTGAATATTTTCATGTATTTTGTTGTAGTTTTAAGAAATCAACTATGGTGAAGTGCTCAGTTGTGGGATGTCATAATAATAATAATGTAAAACGCCCAGGAATTTCATTTCATAGGTGAGTAACAAAGTCGTCGAGCTTTTCTTTTTGTACTGAGTATTTAAAGTTATTTCGTCTAATTATAGCTTAGTTTCTTCTTTACTGAATCCAAAACACGTCAACTTTTGCGCTGTCCCCAAAAATTTGGATTATTTCATTAGTTTTTGTTTGAGTGTAGTTGTATATAATGTGGGGGGTATTGTTTACAAATAAATTGAATATTGATAAAATTAAAACTTCATATCACTCTTGAAATTAAACAGTCAGCTTCTACTTATAAGTTATAATATTGCCAAACTAATTTTAGGCTGTAGCGATGATAACCTAGTGATTAAGACACCCGATCTCCGGTATGGTTTTTGGTCCCTTCATTGCAGTTATTGTGTATCATTTTAACTAATGTTTTATAATTGTTTCAGATTTCCAAAATATCATGAATTAAGGCTAAGATGGCTGAATGCTATAAAAAGACCTGAGTTCAAGCCTACAAAATGAAGCAGAATATGTAGTCATCATTTCAATGGGAATGACAATAATTACACTCTAAACCGCCAGCGTCTCAAAGATGATGCCTGCCCATTTCTAAGTATACCAGTAAGAATCTTTACTCAATATTCTTGTTTGTGATGAATAATAAAAACAATAATGTAAACATCTCAATAATGTTTTTCTCTAATCCAAATAATAAAATTTTACTATTTATTTCTTATTGCAGAACTTACTACCTGGGTAACAGGCAAGGCAACCCTTGCAAGAATAGCACCTTAATTTGTGCCCAGAAACTAATGACGATGTTTCTCAAAACAGAATACAGAATACTTCAACCCATTGCAGGCTCACTTAAGCATGAGTCTCTTCTCGGAATGAAAACGGTTTGGCCATAGTCCACCAAGCTGGCCAACACGGGGGCGTTGCATCATAATTATATTTTTACTCATCATTTTACCCAGCCAGCACCCCCTACTGAGTAGGAACTTCCAGCTCTTGAGAAGGGTTCAGCCGTAGTCTGCTATGCTGGCCAACAAGAGGCCCTCCGAACGTGATTACCATTTTTCTGAAAAACTACTGGGCTGACATAAATGCTGTTTAAGAAGAAGAAGAAGAAGAGCAAGAAGTTTTATATATGTATAATGCAATATTATCAATTGCTTTTTTTCACCTATAAATTTTAGAAATAAATCATTTTTAAAACCAGTCTACTTTTAATATTCATACTAGCTAATGCCCGCGACTTTATCCGCGTGGATTGACGTTTTTCGGTTCCCGTAGGAACTCTTTAATTGGCTATTTGACTGTTTTCGGAAAATTACTTTAAAATGTACGTGGGTTCATTTTATACCTCTTACAATTATCTTTTTCTCAAAAAAGCGTTATTTATTAGAAAGAAAATACATTTTTAATACATAAATTTTAAATTCGCGCGAAAACAGCCGGTCACGTGACATTTGCTAGCTGTGACGTCATAGCTCAAAATAAAATAAATCTAACTACGACGCACCGAGTTAAAAGTGATTTTGAGTGGAAAGTTTACAGCTTTTTTGATGCAATTGTGAAAATTACAAGCTACAAGACGTGTGTAGAAATACTATAAATAATAATTAATTCGTATCCTGTCAAATTGTATAAACACAGTCCTATATACAATAACTATTACCTATGTCATAAGCGTCGAAAGCAGTGGTTACTTGGTGGTTACAGTTAATCTGCTTGCTTACAGAAACCTGGAATTTAAATCGGATAAATCTGCGATATTACTTTGTGAAGACCACTTTGATGTTAGTGTTATAAAGAAATCAACTAAAAACTCTGATCTAGCAAAAATGAATTTAACCTAACCTAACATTTTCTTCATAAAACATGACAATAAAATTAACATAAATTATATTTCTGTCACTTTATAGCAGCACTTTCTTAGGTCTTAAACACGAGACCTAATTACTATTACCTACTTTGTGTATTTCGGTAATTACATGTAAGATTACACATTAGGAAACTCTGCAGAGCAAAAGTTTACACGCAAATAAATTTGCAACCACAAATGAACCTACTTTAGGCAGATTTTCACTATCAGCTGTATAGCATTCCATTCCTCTCACAATCACAAATCGAAATATATTGGTCTTAATTTTCTCAACAATACGCAAACATTAGTACACACGACGTTCCTTTTTTTGAAATATGACGTCACACGGCGCTCTATCATGACCGCCACCCCCCCTACGCCAGCCTGCGAATTTGGGATATTGAAATAAATAAAAATACGCATAGATGTTTTTTTAATAGCACTTCTCAAAAATGTTTATTAGTTAAAAAGCACCCCCGTAGTTTATGAATAAAAAATTGGTAAATATCGCGCATATATATAATGCAATATTAATTGCAAAAATATATTAAAACTCAAGGTATCAATCGCCGAACTTTACGGCGTCTTCGCGCATTTCTTGATCAGGACATGGTGGTCTACTTGATGAATAGGAAAAAATTCAAGATGGCGGAATTTATTTTTCCATAGAAAATGTATGGCGAATATTGAAGAGGCTTACAAGTGTAGAACTATGCAAGACTTTGATGCGGATTTTTACAATATTTGTTCTGTATGGAAGAATTGTCGGTTTGCTGTTAGGAAAGCCAAGATGGCGAAGTTCAATGGCACCCAAAGGTACCCGATCGTCAGTGGTATGATATTGATATTAATCAACTAAGGAAGGTTTCTTTGTGTTTTTACTTCAACGGTCTCTTACACTGTATGCATGTCTGCAAAGTTTATTTACATTAAAAGGCCCTTTTAGATATTTAAGGGGTCTCTGTTTTATGTTTTCTTATGAGAATTTTTTTACGTCTGTCGGACACGTGGCACTCTGGCGCTTCCACTGTGCTCGCTAGCATAGCAGTGTGTTGTTTACTTCAGAACACGTAGGCAGTAAACACTAGGATAGAAGGAGAGGAAGTAAGTAGACAGTGGGCCGCGCGGTCTAGGCGGGCGGGTGCGGTTCTATTTCAAAATTTGTTTTTAAAGAAGAACTCTCCATAATTTTTCGGAGAAAAAATATATGGAGGTGTTTATTTCAGAAAGTACCTATACTAAATGGAAGAGTGGAGTGAAAGTACCTATACTAAATCGTTAAGGGATCAACGCACAGCCTAAGCCACTGGGGTAAGCAACTTGAAATTTTGACAGTAGGTTCCTTTTGTGACGTAGGCGCTCACTAAGGAAAGATTTTTCAAAATTCCACTCCTACGGGGGTGAAATTGTGGGTGAAATTTTGTATGAAACTCCGGGTTGGCACTGAGAATTTCTTAATTGAAAAACCCAATACCTAACTTTTGTGCCCGACCGGGAATCGAACCCAGGACCTCGTGATCCGCAGTCGACTATGCTAACCACTAGACCAACGAGGCAGTCAAAAATAGTAATTAGTTAAAATGATACACAATAACTGCAATGAAGGGACCAAAAACCACTTGAATAGACACTGTAATTTTCGAATACGAGACACCATCCCGGAGATTGGGTGTCTTAATCACAAGGTTATCATCGCTACAGCCTAAAATGAGTTTGGCAATATTATACGTAAAAGCTGACTGTTCAATTTCATCTCTCTACCCCTCTGAGTGAGAAACAGTAAGAGTGATATGAAATTTGAATTTCATCGATACTCAATTTATTTGTAAACAATACAATCCCCACACTATATAAACACCAAACAAAAACTAATGAAATGATCCCAATTTTCGGGGATAGCGCAAAAATTGACGTGTTTTGGATTCAGTAAAGAATAAACTAAGCTATAATTAGTTGAAATAACTTAAAATACTCGCCACAAAAAGAAAAATAAAAACAACTATGTTACTCACTTATGAAATGAAATTCCTGGGCGTTTTACAATACTATTGTTACGACACCCCACAACTGAGCACTTCACCGTTGTTGATTACACAAAACTGCACAAAACTAAGCAAAAACACATAAAAATATTATGAAAATATTCACAAAACTGGTAATTAGCCACAACCAAAACACCGGAAGCAATACAGACGCCATATATCGGCTACAAAAAAATTGGCTTCAATAGCAAAATTTGATGACGTCATATGACAATTGCCTGACACGTTCACGCAATAACATAATACACCTGTCTCATTCTAAAAACGTAGCTTTCAGTAAGTAAGAATAGTCAAAACATAGTAGTACATCTTTTATAAATATTAACAAAATGCATCGTATAACTATAATTGAGTAAAATGTAACACATCCTTCTCTATATACTTAATCAAAGGCCCATTACGCCATTTTTACCGGAAGCTTCAATTTAAATATGATATTGCACATCCTGTCCTAAATAATATCAAAGAAATCAAAGGTCCAACTATGGTCCAAATAATACAAAGAGAATGCAATCACTACGTTTTTTAATAATAATAACCAGAGGGTATAGTGTTCAGGGCCGTCAAATAAATTTTAAAAAAAGTATTGTCATTTGCAGGTCGTTTGTCGCAATTTGTGATTTGTCGTGGTCTGTGGTCAAAATAAATCCTTTAGCCTGTGTAAATCAATTTCTGATTTCTTTGGATAGAATTAGGACAATGATTAAACTTTTTTCATTAAAACAACAAAAAAAAGATGAAGAAGGTTCGGCCCGGGCAGGTGGTTCACAAAAAAAGGCATCAGCAGCGCAATTGCGGATCACAAAAGGTAAAATAAAATGTTAAAAACTAAAGTTCGTTTTAAATATTACATTCTTGTAGATAATAACAAAATAATCCAGGCTGGACTATTTTGATAATATCTATTTGTAATTACTTAATGCAATACACATATCATGCTAAAATAATCGCTCAGTAATGCATTGCTTTACTGGTTAAATACCTACACCTTATAATATTGTTAATTAACTATCACCTATTTATCTTCAACTAATAATATTTGCTTCCAGATTTAAATGAATTGAATCTTCCTAAGACATGTAGCACAGAGTTCCCAGATCCAGATGATTTACTTAATTTCAAACTGATCATATGCCCAGATGAAGGCTTTTATAAAGGAGGAAGATTTGTATTTAGTTTTAAGGTAAATTTTATGTTGATTTGTACATAGCTATATTTTAATATTACATAATAGTATTACCTGCAAATTCCTTGCCAGTATGTCTGCCGCATCTGCTATCAGGGAGAGTAGACAAGCTATACATTAAATAGTGGGGCTACTGCAGGTAAAAACGATATTTTATAGTCATTTATTAGTATTATAATACTGTCTAAGATCTACTTCATTGGCATGGTCATCCAGACCATGATGGTTTTGTACAGAAGATTGCAACATTCTTGATAGTTGTCATCTTCATTAACACATGCACAATTCTTACACCACCCGTCCAAACATCCATCTACTGAATAGAGGGTCTGTCTTCCATAGTAGTAAATGGTTGTTTGAATTTATGGATATACACTGTTGTTGGCAAAAAGAGGCTGTATCCTTTCTCATCCATATTATAAGAGTTGGAGAAATTGATTTATTTTGTGTGCATATAAAATCAGCATGCATTCAGCCCTTTTTGGAGTACAACTCATAACATTGGTATATTATGTACTGATAAAAATATAAAATTAATAGATCTCATGGGTTCTATTTACCTAAATAGGTTGTATCTTCTCACAGATTGACTGTTGCTCATAGAGCAATAGATTGATAGTGGTGGTTAAGATGGACACAACTCTCCAATCTGTTAGTTCTAATTTCTGAAAGTATTGCCATACCTCTCTTAGAATATTGTAAGAAGGATAGCACTACTTTAGGGGAATATTGGATAGTACTAATTCAGGTTAAGACTCATTTAGCTTAGAGATTGGCATTCTCAGCTCTACTAACTAACCAACTATGCATAAAATATTATACTAGGGTGTATAACGCATTCTCTATTCCCTCACTCTCATAGTATAGTGGGACAGCAATCTGAAATGACTTGATATTCTCTCTAAGGGAGGAGGTTGTAACATGGTCAACTCTGGACTGTTACTGAGACCACAGAATAATAACTAGTACTAGGTACAGAAGCTTTACTTCGCAATGGTTTTTAAAGAAATATGTACTCAATGAGATAAACAATATGATTTAATTTAGCTCGTGTTCCAGTCGAGCACGTGTTCATTTACATACCTACCAAATTTTTTTTGAGGGAATATGGGCCTTAATTCACTGGTCTACGGTTCATAATAAGTTATACGTGCCTACATATTGAAAGAGCCGCGGACTAGGGTTGCTTACTTCGAGAAACTACTTACGCCATCTAGCGCACAGCACGAGCGTTTACTCCTACTTGTGGCCGGCAATGTCAACTAAATGTCTTTTTATTGTACTTTTAAATACTTTAAGGGTATTGGAATAGTACTTTGTTCAACAAGGGGAGAAAGGGTTTGTAGTTTGAATTAATTTCATTTCAAATAGGAACATAATGTAATCCAATCAAAGTAGATTTTACCTGTCAGCGTCTTTAGGCAACCAAAAAAAAGTTAAATTTCGATCACGATCCGTATTTAAACAATTAAATACTGCACAGTATCTTTTTGCTTTTTTTCGTTTTGTGTCCATCTTGCAATTATCGAGAAAGTTGAACGTATGTCTTTTTTCGCTTGCGGCAGCCTACTAGATTGGCCCTTGCGCAATGGCCGCCGCCTGTAGGTTTGTTTTTAATACCTACACGCGGAGTGACACAGGCCTGCTGAGACTGTCTTGACAGAAAAAAGTCTAGTAACTTTGGGCTAACCTTGAAAGCTGGAACTCAAACCCAGAATCTCATGATATGCAGATTATGGGTTTGAGATATGATTACGATATTAAGCTATAGCAGTATGATAGTTTTTAGGGTTCCGTACCAAAATGGTAAAATGGAACCCTTATGGTGCGACTTTCTCCGTCTGTCTGTCCGTCTGTCCGTCTGTCCGTCTGTCCGTCTGTCCGTCCGTCACACTCGATTATTTCAGTAACTACCGAAGCTATCGACATGAAATTTGGAATAGTTGTGTATATTAGTGGCCCAAAGACACTGAAATTAAAAAAAATTGGAAATTATTTTTGTTTTTATTTAAAAAGCGGGGAAAATCTGAGGGTTGAAATTTAAAAGTGAGATAACTGTACTGTGTGGGGTATCATATGAAAGGGTTTACTTTGTACATTCTAAAACAGATTTTTAATTATTTTTAGTTATGATAGTTTTTGATTTATCGGAGAAAATGTCTAAAAAAATACCGTTCCCCCCCCCTTATCTCCGGAGTTTACCAATCGAAAAATTTGAAATAATTATGGTCAATAGGAATTTACGTATATTTTACAGGAAAACTATAGCCAATGCTCTACCTAGCATAGTTTTTTTGATATTAACAATAAACCTCTACAAACAAAGTTAGTCTTGCGGTTCATTAACAAAGGTAATTATTTATTAATAATGGTACGGAACCCTTCGTGCGTGAGTCCGACTCGCACTTGCCCGGTTTTTTTTTTTTAACTACATCGAATGTAATCATTTTTTTTCTAATTTTTAGGTAGGACCAAACTATCCACACGAACCACCCAAAGTGAAATGTGAAACAGCTGTGTACCACCCTAATATAGACTTGGAAGGCAATGTGTGTCTAAATATACTACGGGAAGACTGGAAACCAGTGCTCACAGTCAACTCTATAGTTTATGGATTGCAGTATTTATTCCTGGTTAGTATTATATTATGTATTTATATTAAGCTCATTCGCTCAAAAGTAAGCTTCAATAACTCAATTAAGGTATCACTTCTTTCTTATTCATTTATTCATTCATTTATTTCATATTAAAAATTAAAATATTTGAATCAATAGTTATAATTTTAATACACAATTTATTTTAAATACATCTTGCTATTGAGGTCTATGTAATCAAAAATTCTTGAATATTATAAAAACATTTTTGTTCAACCAATGTCTGAATTTTATTTTAAAGGTAGTCTCTTTGTTTTCTTCTTTTATAGTATTAGGGAGTTTATTATAAATAATAATTGATCTAAAGTACAGACTACTACGGCTTGATATTCCTAGAGTATAATGTGGAAGAGCTAGATTATGTTTATGTTGGTTTTGTGAGATTCGGTTATACATACTTTCCAATGTTTTATATAGATGAATATACTACAATAATATAATTATAAAGAGAAGACTGCCATTATCTATGTAATGGCCACGGTTTCTTCATCATCATGATAAACACGATCTTCAGTTATGAGGGACTGACTGGAGAAAGAGACAGATGCTGCTTTAGCATTTAAATTATGTACATTAAGCATTCCAGTACGATGTCATGTAGAAACTGTCAGTTATATAAACTGACATAGGGCGAACCCTTAACAGGTTAACCCGCTACCATCTTAGACAGCACTTACCATCACTACCACTACCACACATCAAGAGCTAACTTGTAGCGGAATTTAAAAAAAAATGTAAATGTTAGAGCAGCATTAAAATGCAGCCGCCGACTAATGGCGACGTGATGGCTATATCTTTGCCACTGACAATCGACGTAGTGCTGTTAGGCCACTAAGAATATTTGATATTCTGATTTTCGGTGCCTGTGCGATAGGTATAGGATAGAAAGGTGAGCAAGAACAAGATGAAAAAGTTCTTTGTTACGCTTTTCGAAATAGGTATATCCTATAGAACACCGACACACAGGCAACTTTACGCCGGTGTTCCAAGCTATGAAGCATAAGAATTGGGTATTTGACAACTATTTGAATGAGCAACTTTTTTTCAAACGTCAAAACACACGCTTAGCATGGGATTTTGTATGAAATGTTGAATTGTGATGTCAGCAAAGTTTGACACACATTTTGTTACTTTAGTTGATAGTTTAAAATGGTTATTCAACATAAAACTCACTGGGGACGTGGATATTATATTATATCCTCTACTATACAATAGATCCTCTTTTTAGTAATAATATTCCTTAATTTATCATTTCTTTATTACATTTTTTGTATCCTTATTACTAAAAAATCATTTATTTAACTAGTATTCAAACACTCAATTAACCAGCACTTCGTCACAGCTTCGTATTTGTACGTCTTCCGAACCCATTTTTCATTTAAATAATTTCAATTACAGGAACCAAATCCCGAAGACCCACTAAACAAGGAAGCGGCCGACGAACTCCAAAGCAACCGACGATTGTTCGAACAACACGTACAAAGAGCGATGCGGGGCGGCTACGTTGGCTCCTCTTACTTCGAACGCTGCCTCAAATGATCACACGCTATTGTAAATTAATTCTCCCAACTCTATATAAATAAATCTCAATTCATTTTATATACTATACGGGAGTCTAATTTTGACAAGGTTGCACAACACAAACTCTATACTAAATTGATAGGTATTATAGTACTATCCTTTACTTCAGCAAATATATTAGAAAGGATAGAACTAGTTGAAAGCCTTTCGATTAGTTGGATTTAGTGAGGTATAAATGAATAACTACCATTGAATGTGATCTTGATGGTAAGTGACAAAAATCTAAGTAAATAAAATTTTAAATTATATTTATTGAAATCGAATTTTACTAGTTCAATTGAAGGATGATTCATATTAGACCATGCTTAGCCATATCCATGTTATATATATATTATGTCCAACGCATGTTTGAGACTGCTTAGGCCTGGCACTGTCTAATGTAAAACATCTTTAAATGGTTCATAAATCTTCCCCCTAATGCGAGTGTTCCAATCGCTGTAGTCAAAGAATATTAGAAGGGATGCCCTAACTTCAGAGCAGCACCGTCATACCAATAAATTTTCGCTCGGAGTTGAACACCTAAGTCTGTTCAAATGAGCTATTTTTCAACTTCTTTGACGTATAATCGCGTAATCTCATCTGCCATTCAACCAATCATTATGGGAATCTCTACATACTTGTCGGCATTCAATAAATGTCGATGACGTGATTAGAAGTTGAAAAAATAGCTTATCTCTGTTGGAACAGACTATAGAAGTGAATCATGTCTATGCCAATATAGAAAATACTGTGGCTAATTCTGTTGTACACAATCTCTGCAGTAATTCTATTCCCATCCCTTTCATATTCTTATCCCTACGGAAAAAGACAGCACTAGATTTAGTACTCATACTTACTATTTAGTTTAGAGATCGTTTACAACAGAATTAGCCATATAATGCTATTAAAATATAAAAATTCTTTCAAGGAACCAAGTTGAGAGAATAAAGCTCAAGGATATTTATTAATGCTACTGGAGTTTGTGAGCATCTCCAAGTGTTTATTGATTACACAGTATAGGTAAATTAATACTTCTAGCGGATTCCAAATTCTGTGTAGGTATGTTTTCCTATGTATTTCATATATTTATGTGGCTCTAGTTTATGGTGAGTGTTATTTCATCAATAGATGGCACTTTATATAAATGGTATATTTAGTAATATACGTAGGTATAACTCAGTATGATACTGTGGTATGATATAACTTCACTTCAAAGTTCAACATCCAATATGCTTCAAAACATAAAACACATTCGTTTGCTGTATGAAATGAACTTGTCATTGTAATTGATAAACTGGTTGATTAGGCGGCGTCTTATGGCTCCAATCAATAACTGGTGCAATGGTGGTGCGAATAAGGCATGGAATCGCGGGTCAGGGTGGCTGCTGATATTGGTATCGGTGTTGGGTAGTGAGTAGTGACTAGTGACGCGAAGTGAGCGGCGAGCGCGTGAGTCAGTCACCAGTCACTAGTCACTGTCAGTGAGAGTCAGTACTCAGCGCGCGGCACAACGCGGTTCGCGTCAGTCTAGCCCCACTCTCCAAACGGTCCGCGCACACCGCCACGCTCCCACGGATTTCTCCGCGAGTATCGTTCAAGGCAGCGCTGTTTCGACACGCCACTCGGTTGCGAAAGTCTCGCGATGATATACAAGTGAGAGCTCACATCGGTCGCTAGGGTAACGCTCATCGCGGTGAGCCAGTTTAATAGAGCGAAGACATTCTCACTCGGCCAGGGACGGGGGGCGCGCGACGCCGACGGGTCGCACACGCGGGAGCAACGATTCCTACGCATACTTATCGTGTGAGGGCCACGGAAACCAATTTTTAATGTGTCAAGTCAGTATAGCTTACTGCTGCTACGTCAGATCGCAGAGCGCTTCGAGCAGGAACTACAAGGTTATGCAGATGAGTTCTGAACGCTTCTATACCAGGGGTAATCAAAGGACCATTCACAACTTCAATAAACTTTAACGTTCGGTTGACTGTGTACTTAGTGCTTATCGTATTCGTATTCCTTTACTATCGGTCGGTGTCACGATCGCTAATTGCTAATTACCTGCCTGGAGTCGAGTGATAAGGCGCGAGATTGGTGGACGAGTGTACCTAACGATCGCAGATTGGCACCAGCTGTTTGGCGCGATGGCGGCCGCTATTGACGAGACGCTGCTTTCCCGCTGCGAGATCCCTATCATCGACCTAGCTCACATAGGTAAGAAGCGAGAACAGCCGTTGAATACTAAAATAGATGCTTTGAAGTACGAGATAGGAATGCCTACAACAAAGCAACAAAACCCCCACAGCCATAAATTTCCGGTAGCATTAGAAACTATCAAGTTTCAAACGGTCGTCAAAATATACGCTTAACTATACTTACTTTAGAATTTCTTAGACATTCAAAGGACCGGAAAGTTTACCTGCGCGCATCCCCAATTTATAGGTAGTCGACTGAATCGACAGCTGTACGAACTTTGGGAGGGCATTGTTACCCGAAAAATAACTTGAGATCGTTCATCAACAAGTTCAAAGACCCAACTGTGGAGCATCGTTCAACGTGCCAATACACCAGCAGGATAGATATAAAACTGATGATACAGTATAGGAAGAGTGCGTAACAATCCTAAAATAAAGATATGATCAAATCGTCTGTCACAACACTAGCAAAGTGTCGTGAGCCAAACAACAAATCTAATCGTCAGGATTGGTTCAGTTCAGGGAAATAGAATAAAGCTTAATGCTTATGATAGCCGATCTAAAAATAAACCATCAGCAACTGTCAAACCAAAACAACATCGAGCGCTTGAATTCAATATCCTAGCAATATAACGAAGACACCAAATGAATGGCTCTTTACCCAAATCATGTCAGTGTTTGTGTTTTATATTTTAATCCGTTAACATTTTTAAAAATAATGAAAGAGGTTACATAAAACAAGTGAAACTCTATAAAAATGTAGAAGATAACATCTTTAAAAAGTGCACCTCCTTCGTGCAAGAATTACATTACTGAATAGATTGCTTAATTAGGTATATCGCACAGTTAGTTACGGGCGCCGTGTTATGTAAATAGCCGTTTTATATCTTTAAATAACACGTTCTGAAAAAGGTATTGACTAGCTATCTTCGAACAATAAAATACTAAAGGCGCCTAATAGAAAATAAAATAGAAATTCCTCCGAGCT
The DNA here is from genome assembly GCA_963932025.1 of Erebia epiphron. NCBI lineage: Eukaryota > Metazoa > Arthropoda > Insecta > Lepidoptera > Nymphalidae > Erebia > Erebia epiphron. Next base: position 7,338,375 of record OZ009956.1, on the reverse strand, counting down.
TCGTTAATACCTACTTTAATCTATTGATCCGATAACAAACGATAAACAAATCCAAACTTCTTGACAGCAAGACTTTTTCCACTCAATAAACATAATATTGATAGTAATAGCAGCTATAGGTAATTTTGTTTTTGAAGAAAAATTTGTTCAAACCTTGTTCAAACATAAGATAGCGTAAACGAATACAGGTTAAAGGCATTATTATAAGGCCATTATACCTGAGGAAACGAAGACAATTCAAACGCAGTAGACAGAAAAAAAGAAGTTAGGTAAGCAGAGAGGGCAACGGCCGGACGGGCTTTTGTAGCCCCCGGTTCTTGCACGCAACACGTTAAATCGCCATCTGCCAGCGGATTCCCTGTTCCTGTTACCAACCTCATTATGTTCTGAATGACAAAAACATGCTAAACACCCATTCGGGTAAAAGAAATCGGTTTCATATTAGCTTTAGAAATACGTCAGCTCCTCTTTAACGGGTTATCGTCTCCTACAAAAACAAAACACTTTCTAATTCAGTCATGTTGACGCTAATTTCTGAAGTGCACATGTCTAACCTAAAATAAAGGGATTTAATCTAACGTTGTCCTTTTTTCGCAGGGAGCTTATGAAAGAGAAAGCAATACATTTAGTCTTGTCATTTTTGTTTAGCATAGATTTAGAATAGAGATGTGTCTTTACAAAATAATCAGGGACATTATTTAAAAAATTATGCGTTTATTATTATTTGCGATATTGTTTTCGATGATCACTTCATAGTATTCACTATACGACGTCATATAACCTTAATAACGAAGGTTCTTGCTTACGTCAACTTAAAACTAGTAGGAAATAGGCACTTACAGGTTAGCCTCCTTTTTTATTTTATAAACCTGACTACATTACCATTAACTAGATATTAATAGCCGTTTCTCGACGAATTCAGCGATGAATTATTTTTATTTTGAACTCTAAACTTCTAAAAAATATTTAACGTGATAGATTTAACTAGGATACGGGCTATGTTTATTGCATAAGACCCAGTACGATGTTTAGATAAGCCTGATTTTAATGTCAAAATGCTTATCTACATTTTAGATTTTTATGAATAATGTATCTTCTATTTGAATTGAAAAAACAAAGGATAATTGTAATCATTACTAATCGTAATCTTCGAGTAATACCTACGTTTTAAGCTGTAAAACGTATTACTCGAAGATTAAGGAGTTCATAGGTACCTAACTACCTACATACTTTTCGACGTGCAGGAATCTATGAACTTCTTTAAATGCAGGGTTGAATTATCCGTTTGACAAACAATTACGATTACCTTACACAATCGAGGGGCAGGTTAGCTAAACTTATTACGTGCATTGCACGTAATAAGTTTCGCAGATTACTTAAGAGCAAAACATTCGTTTTGCTCTTCACACTCTTCAGTAATCTGCGAAACATGATGGCTTTACATGGAGTCATGTAAGTGGAACATAAGGAAAGGCTGCGCCTACGGGTCTTTACCTTACACGTATGACCTTTAACATTAGCTGGTATAACGATAGCCTTTTCCCAGTCGTCGAAGGTCGTTTAATTTGAAATTGATAAGTTTAGTATGTACAGAGGTAGACAAGACAGCTCGTATTGCAAAATCGCGCTACCGATAGGTATACGGTAAGGTCAGACTCCCACTAGATATTTTTAAAGGCGTTTCATTTGACATTACTTGGCTCAAGGCATGTTAGGCAATATTTTATACTTTAAAATTGCAATATTCGTCGGAGTCTCTATTATTGTAAAAACCGTTCTAGACCATCGTATCGTTATAGTGGTTTTCAAAAGAGCGATAACATGGGCGCTAAAATTTCTTAATAAGTTCCTTATACGCACATACCAATGTAAACTGTATAATAAAGGATGTCAAGTATAACACGAATGAAATAAATGTGGGTCATTCGTCTCGACGCGGTTGTGAGTGTGACTGTTCAATTAACACAAAATTTCATCGTAGGCACGACATAAAAGTTCCATATACGAATCACTTTCGCGATTTACTATGGCATAGGTACCGGCTTCGATCTGCAGCTTTTCCACTAAAATTATCATTCTAGACTTATTCCATGTCTGAAACGGTGTGGATCTTAATAAAAGTGCTAACTAACTAACCAAAAGATAATCATCTACTTACGGCACTGTAAGTTTACTACCCTTTGTGGGTCCCGACTCTGGCTTCCTCGACAGTCTTCTTCAACTCATGACGGTCTTTCGTTTGCCTTTTCAAAGAAAAATATTTATCCTTTTTCCTTAAGGGTCGAAGTACTGAAACATTGTTTTCTGTTCCGACGTTTTAGGATAGGAAAAATGAAAATTTCATTACTAAATTAATACCATTTGCTACTCAGTTAAATGAAGTATGACGTAATTAAAAAAAGTGATCATAAAATCGTATAGTAACTGCAGAAAATTATCGAGAAATTCATGGAAAACTCAAAAAAGGCGTTATCGCGTTCCGACTATTGTGATTTAATCTGAGACCTTATATAAACAAAAGTTATTTCAAATTAATCATTAAAGATCAAGGAACACTTTAATTAAACAATATTTTCAATACAACTTAAAGTTTTTGTACAATCTGGTTCCAAAGATCCCTCATACGAATTTTTCATACAAATTTACACTGGCTCGTCCAACCCAAATGTCAAAACTTATAGCCTAAGAGATAACTGTATTTGTGGTAACTATCTTTTGGTAACTATAATTATATCTCCTTACTATTAATTTCCATGTTTCAGATTTATGTTAGTATTATCACAGGTGGTCTAAGAGGTGATATACGTAAATTAAAATACTTGTAACTTAAATGGGAGATATTTAAACACTACACATTATCACATCAAAGCGGCGACACTTGAGCTATTTTTTACCCATGACGGAACGGACGGTATATATTATTGTGTTTGCCCTAAGAGGTTGTGCGATTGTTTGTTTGTTTGTGTACTTTTTAGTTACCATTTTCCTGGAAAACTACTGGACCGATTAGTATGCAGTTTTTTGCAATAGATATGCATAACTTCTGTCAAGGTTCTTGAATATGTTTTAGGGCCATAGTCCACTACGCTGAGCTGCAATTTTGATTTTAATTTTTCAATATGTTTCCATTTTTCTGAAAAAATACTATTGAATAATGTTATATACAGTGGCAACATTTATATTTGTAATTTGTTTTTTTTTGTATGACAACACCTCTCGTTAAGCCGGTCAAGGCGACAACGTCCATAATTGTACTGTGTGGTAAATTAAAATAAAATACGCAATATTCCCTTCAATCGTTCTTATTTCGCTCCATCCGCTGCAAATAAAAACCATAAAAAGTACTGGGCTCATTGAGATGCGGTGTTTTGCATTAGATATGTATAGCTTGTGAAAAAGTTTTTTAGATTTAGATATATTTTAAGTTATCGTGCTATCGTGCGCGCTCCTATCGTGTTTTTTTATTATGTTACCTTTTTTCTGGAAAACTACTTTGCTGATTTAGATGCGGTTTAAAAAAAAAATGTTTAGCTTCTGAGAAGGTTCTTAGATATGTTTTAGGGCCATAGTCCACCAAGCTGTGCTGCAATCGTGATTTGGTAGGTGGTCGAACTCCTTCTCATCATAAACCCGTCGTGTTTGGACTCTTTTGATTTGACAAGCAAGGTCACAGGAACTCCAGTTTTTTATCCATTATATTTTATAACGTATTTTTTAACTGATATATTTTAACATTTATTTATCAGAATATTAAAGTTTGACACAATTTGACACCTCTACTCATTACCATTTGGCCATAGTCCAACACGCTGGTCAAAAAAATTACTGAACCGACAAAGATGCAGTTTTGTGTTCATAAAACTACTTCTGCGAAGATCTAATTGTTGTTACATAGTTATAAGGTCACAAATTATAATGGAGCGCTGCAGTTCGTCGTGGGTTTTTTTTAAATTTTAATTTTATTACTTGACGTAAGTACTACTTGACGTACTTAACGACGTATTATTTCTTTGAGAGGCAATATCTAGTAAACGCCCCGATGAATAGAGTCAATTTTTATACTGGTTACTTAGGTACAGCGCATACTTTAATACTATACTAGAATAAGCCTTCCTAGTTATTGGTCATATCTGGTAACAATAACTCGTCTTTGAGCGGCGATAAGTAGTCAGGTCCCCAGCCGCTTGCAGGCAGACCATCACAAATTCCACCAGACGATAGTTACTGTTGTGAATGATACGAGCACTTGATGAGAGCTGACATTTATTATTACTGAAATATATAACAATATTATATAAAATTCACGTCATCTTTCCCTTTTATTTTTTAATGTATATTATAAGTACATCTAGTTTTATTATAATTTTATAATTGGCTTAGATATGTAATTATATTTAAACAATACCTACGTATCTAATCCTAATTTATTTTCACTGAAGTACCAACATAACAATATTATATGAAAATCACATCAGCAGCTATCTCCTAGCCTATATATTTTTTGAAAGCTTGCCCCCTTAAATCTTCTAGGCATTTCAATTTTCACCCTCCAACACTTTTTGGCCTGTCTTTTGGTATTTTCTGCTAAGGCCTACCTACCTGACTATGTATCACATGGCTTGTTGTCAGATATTGTGGTAGATCAGAGAATTGCCTACAATTTGTTATTTGCCTAAAAATTTGTTTTGAGTTAATTCAGTGAATAATAAAATACCAGGGGGAAAAAAAGCTAAATACTGAACTAAACCCTTGCAGCTTGAAAGGCCTTAAAGCGTCCCCTTAATTTCTGCAAGGATAATCCGTGACATTATTTCCTTACCTACATTGCCAAAACGACGTATTAGATTCTATAAAATGTATGGTCGTCAAACCCGAAAAGAAAGTGTAAATACAGTTTTACTTTCACCAATATTAAGGAGCAAAGTGCGATAGTTATTACCTTCCAACCGACTCTCTCAAAAGGAGACAGCTGTACCAGTTAACCATATACTCAATATCTTTTAATCTTAGACTTGTTTTGTACGTATCGGATTCCATTGTCCCATAATAATATATACCAAACTAAAAAGCGTAGGTATTTATTTTTATTCGTATGTGGTTCTCATAGATTTACTCGTAGGATTGGTCTCTCTCCGCGTGGTTCTCTGTTTTAGTTTGAGTGATGTCCAGAAAATCGTTTTACGTAGAACTAATTCTTTTTTAACAAATTAAAATATGAATAGGTAACCAAATAAGACTATAGTAGCTCAACGACTGTTTATAGACGAACAATACTTCTAATAGACAAATGGTCGTATTCTTTTAAAATTCCTACCCATAAATAAATGTATACGCCTACGAACTTGCATTTTTATTTTTAACTTTAGGTCGATGGCAGTTTAAATATACCTACTTACTGGCTTTTTCTTAAAATATCTAGAGGCAACATCACAATTTGTTAATATGGACCTCCTAAAAAGGTCACGAATCCGAAAGTCTTTCAGTATGCACTTCTTCAGCTGATCGCGATGTAGAGCTAAAGATCCATGCTCGGATTAACTCTACGTGATCAAATCTAAACTTAATGACAAAATCGGTAGAAGAACAAGAGTGATTTAGCTCAATAGAATCAAATGTACTTTGAAACTGTACTTGTAGAGCAAGAAAAAAAGGTTTTGTGCAAAGAAGCTTTCCAAACCAATACAACACTAAAATTTTGAAACTCAGGCACCCTAGTCCCTAGGCATTTAACTTAGGTACGTCACGTCACGTCGGCATAATATTATCTTTGATTATATGGAGTATATAATCAAGAATATTATGTAGGCGAGGCACCTAATTGTGCCAGAATTTAACCGATTAATTATATCAGGTTAAACAATACAGGCAGGAAATCTATTTTAAAGGCAGCAACCTACTTTAGAATACCTAAGTGATCTATTTTGGCAGTCCTTTGTTTTGACGCGTGAACAATATGCGTGTCGTTTAGTCATCGCTAACTCCTTTGTTTGAACTTTGAATTTAAATTGAGATATGGGCAACGCAACTTTTGTTCTCATTTTCAGCATAAATTGATGTCAGCCAAGCCAATATGTTGAGGACAGTCATGCATGTCATGTAATGTAACTTAATAATTATGCAGTTGTAACAGAATTGAAGCCTTATGAAGTTATGGCTTCTGTTTAACGATAAACTGGTAAGAGCGGAAATACAAAAGGTTATACGGGTTTCAACCTCAACCACCTATTCGTAGTTCTATTTCTATGGTATAATTCTATAGCAATCCATTTAAAGCTCTAGCTTGAAGCTTATTATCGGTTCCTGAATGAAGCTAAGCTATTTAAAATACCATTCAAAGATTTTATATAGAAACATGTACTTACTTTAGATAAATCATCATACTTCATACTTCATATCATCATACTAATAATATAAATGCGAAAGTCACTTTGTTTGTTGGTTTTTTGGTTTGTTGGTTTGTCCTTCAATCACGGCGCAACGGAGCAACGGATTGACGTGATTTTTGGCATGGGTATAGTTGAGGACCTGGAGAGTGACATAGGCTACTTTTTATCCCGGAAAATTAAGGAGTTCCCGCGGGAATAACAAAAAACTTAAACCACGCGGACGAAGTCGCGGGCATCAGCTAGTTCCTAATATATATTTCTCGGTTCTTCTCATTTTCGTTTGTCTAACGAATGTATCGTCTTGAGTCTTTACTTTTTACTCAACGACTCTTGTTGTATTTAAACTATTATACAACAAGAGTCGTTACGCTCTACATCAATATTATAATAGTTAAGTATTATGCTATGATGCGTTAAATGTTTAATGCTATTGTAAATTGCCTTATTATGCTTTAAAATTTAGGTACCTAAGTACCTTGTATCCAAAAATGTAGCCTAACTACAAGGATTGAAGCCTACCTTTACAATTTCTAATTGGCAGACTCCGAAGTGGAAAACAGCTAAGTACTAAGAATGATTACGAACATCACAATTCTTCAATTAAAAGTTGGAAACGTATGCTAGATCCTTTTGATCTTCTCGTTTTGTAATTGTTAGATATATATGTACACAATTTCAATGAGAAATCGTAACAGTACAAACGGGACGTCACGTCATTACTCAAAACGGAAGTGTGCCGGCGCTTCCACGAAACGGTCTCGTTTATATTATAATATCTACGTATTATTTTTATCTGTGCCCACTCGGACACTTCCCAACTCGGTTAGTAGGTCGCGAAATTTTGCGAAGAATTTCGTAATGAAACGTAAATTGTATCGCAAGAACGCTAGTAAGATTTAGAGCTACTTCAACGTAGCTGACCGTTGCCTCATTACCCATATTGTTTTCAATTCATTCTACTGCAGTTTTCTCATACCTTCGGTCTTTTTGTAGTTGTCAGCTTTCTTTTACCTCTTTCTTTTTCTTAATACCATATTACTCCCCGCCTATGTCATCAGCCAAGTCAGGGCAACAAGGCCATCCCTCAAAGAAATCAAAAGACGGGCTCTGTCAAACAAAACCTATTTTACTAACGCCATCTAACCTGAAAAGCGGGACAGCGCTATGGCGAGGACAAGGACAGGGCCATACAGGTTAGGAGCGTGCTCTAAAAGTTGAACGCCCAATTTTCTATGAAAGGGCCCATCTAGTACCTACATATATATTGATGGTCTGTTCACAATATCTATCGTTTGTAATAAGGCTAATTCAGTAGTAGGTAAGCACATACACACTATACTTACTCATAATTCTGGCAATGAAGCAACTTGATACCCAAGAACAAGCAAGATCCTATCATGGTGGATACACGTGCCTCTAATAAAACGCCGATAAATCACATTCAGCTAATAAATATATCGCTTAGGTGCACAAAGTGCAACGAATCGACCGCGGTAGCATTGGCTTCAAATGATTAGGTACGCGTTTTTAATTTAAAAAATATTTAAGTAGTAACAACGTTTGAGAATCGACGTGACGTAGACGGACGTAAAAGTCCACTCCATCGGTCCACTCCACCGGTCCACTCGATTAAATATCTTTTTATTTTACTCGACGACGTCATGTACCTAGTACCTACCTAACATTATAGACAGGTATAGTTATAGACTTTCAAATCAGCAGAGTATACTTAATATCTGTGTATATAGGCGCATATCATAGAGATAATATTATAGTGGCGCATATATGGTAACATTATGTATTATTTATTTCGAAAAAAAATACATACATAAGCCAAGAATCGCTTCGCACCTTCGTTCGTTGAGGAAGACCTCAACTGAATCATTAGTGAATTTTGTGGAATTCGAAAGAGCATGTTGTGAGAAATAAAAGCTACAGAGAAACCTAGCCACTGAAATGAAAACTAAAAAGGAAGAGTTGCGATTTTCCATAGATAGAGTAGGTGTGGAGTAGGTGTAGGATCTTTCTTATCTACGAAAAGCTCTTAACTCATCAATCGTCTTTGTCAATAATCACACTCATCAGTCACCAGCAATTGTTTATAAAGTTTATTTTAAAAGCTCTTAAAAGTCAATAAGCGTATTTTCCCCAAAATATTATATGATTATTGTTCTCAGTATTTGCTTACCTATGTCACGACTCACGACTTACGATTTACCTTGAGCGGAAATTACACAAATGCAGCCATGCGTATCTTCTCGTATGGTCTTATACATTTGGCATTTAAGTACTTGGAACTGTGAGTAGATAAGTACGTAGGTAGGTACAATGGGCATCACACGTCAGTTGTACGAGGAGCGGACAATAGAGCATGTGGTGTGTTCGTGCTTGCTCTTCATGCAAATATGGAAATGCGCAAATTGCCGTCGTCCCAATTTATTTAAGGTGGACTTAGAAGTCGTGTATAACAACGACGGTATTGACAGCTCCGTTTTAAGCCAAACTTAACGATGTCTTTTATAGCAATTTAGCGTTCCGGTATGTTGTCGTGTATAGAAACCGATTAGGAGTATGACCTTACATGTTTGCGTTGTTAGCTCGTCACCATCTGTATAGACTGCATCACCACTCACTATCCAATGTGTCAAAAAAGGACAATAGGCATGATGACTGATTTTGAAAAATGGTCAGATTATGTTCGGAAGTATCTACTATTTCGAAAAAAAATCTTATTTAAGAAGAAAAATTAGTTTTGGTAGATAAAATTGGCATTTGAAATTTAAATTTTAAAATTCACGCTAAAACGCTCGGCGGTGTCATGGCGTCGTTTATGACGTCACTATTGTTCTTGCCAATGTAAACTGTGCAGTGTACAGTAAACAATAGTGTGATTGTCAAAGCTCGAAAACAAGCAATTGTGACGTCATTCGCTTCTTGGTGTTTTAACCAATATGGCGGATTGCTGTATTTTATAGTTTTATTTTATCAAAATAAATAGCAATCTCACTCGAAATAGAAAAATGAATACGTTTTTTATAATCCATGAATCCAATTTCATCAGATAAATTCATAATTTCATTGATTCTTGGTTACTGTCATCATGCCTAATTTTATCTCTTTCCTTTGCCCCCATGCTCTAGCCGGGGGAAGTTTATCCACTTGTAATGTCAAACGGGGATATACTTCTCCTTTCCCCTGTTGCCATGCTCTAGCATAGGGACAAGATAATTTTATCTCTTGTCAGTGGATATAATCGGGGGATAAGATTTTTGTCCCGTGCCCATGCTCGGTTTATCGGAGTTACCTGTGGTTACCTACACTTGCTTCAAAGTTGACCGGTGAAGGAAAAAATGAGGAAATCTGTGTGCTCGAGTTCTTCATATTGTTCTCGAAGTTGGGGGAAGTCTGCCAATCCGCAATTGGTAAGCGTGGTGGAATATAGCCAAATCCTTCTCGTGTCGAGAGGAGTCAGGAGACTCGTGCTCAGTAATGAGCTGGCAATGAGTGAAAATGATGACGATTATTCGCTCGTTTGTAGGGTCTCCTAGTCTCTACCACATGCTGAATTAAATAGTTACGTGTCGTTTGTATAGTCCGCGCGCAAGCTTCGAGGAATCTTATGGAATGTTTTAAAGTAATGACCTAGAGTTATATAGCACAAAACATTAAACATAATCTCAATTAACATAATGTTATCACATAATTACACGCGTCAAGCTAGAAACTAGTGCTGGGAGCGAGCTGAATATGGAGCGACGATCGGGGGTGGCGTACAGCCGTCGCTTCTTCAGACCCCGATTCCTCGGAGCTCGTGCGCGGACTGTACCTACTTATAATATTACTAGCAGATGCCCGCGACTTCGTCCGCGTGAAATAAGTTTCTTTTAATCCCCACGAGAACTCCCTAAGCTTTCGGGCTGATATATTAGCCTATGACACAAATAATGAGGCTTTCTATTGGTAACAGAATTTTCAAAATCGGTTCATTAGATCCAGAGATTCCCCCTACAACGTCACAATCTCACAAACTCACAATTCACAAACTTTACCTCTTTTATAATATTATAAATAGTATAGAAGTACCTATAAGTAGATTATCTCGTGAATTCAGCGGAGATTCTTATGCTAGTTTTTATTATTTCATCAAATATTTCTGAATGATTACCTAATTGACGTAATGGTCATGATATCTAAATAAATAATAACCACGACATACGATTAATTTATTACAATGATATGATATGAAGTGATGAAACGTAGACGTATCTACCTACTAAGGTGAGGGCGATTTGAATGACGTGGAATTTACATCTTCGAGTACTTACTTAGGCCATTATAAGTAGCTATCTAGGCTTAGACTAATATAATATCTAGGACCTAGGTAGGTAATTATTATTATCATAAACTCAATGTATGGGTAATTCCTTACTCGTTTGTACAAGTATTTCTCCCTATTAGTTATACCTACTAGACTGTTTCTTTTCTGTTCGTGTTTCTCCTTGATTCTAAACGAAACTAATCTAATCTATCTGTTAGTATGTCTATAGGTCATAATTTAGCAATGTTGGTAGGTATTCGTCAAGAAACTGTAGCTAATTATAATTATATAGTTTTAACCACTTTTAATCAATGATATTTTATATGTAATACTAGCGGACGCCCGCGACTTCGTTCGCGTGGCATAAGTGTTTTAATTCCCATAGGCATTCCTTAATTTTCCGGGATGAAAAGAACCCATGAAAACAAACGCGTCGATCCGTTGCTCTGTTGCGGCGTGATTGAAGGACTATTTAACTTCCATTGAGATAGAATTTATAAAAACTGTGAATCATGTATTTTATAATTTAAACCGGTAGCCCAAATATCAAGTTTCATGGCTATAACTCGAAAAACTACGGCCTGAAAGGCCGGAGTTTTACCAACTTCACCAACTTACAACCCCTATTTTACCCGTTTGGGGGTAGAATTTTTAAAAACTGTTACACACGTAATACTTCTTTATATTATACCGAAAGCCAAAATACCTAGTTTCGTTGTTATAACTTGATAAATATCTTGATAAATGAAGGATATTCATCCCCTATTTCACCCCTTTGGGGGTCGAATTTTCCAAAATGGTGAAACACGTACTTCTGCATATCTAACTGAAAGCCCAAATGCTAAGTTTCATGGCTATAATTTGAGAAATGAAGGACTTTCATACAAACTTTCAACCCCCATTTTACCCCTTTGGGAGTGGAATTTTGAAAAACTGTGAAACACGTATTTCTTTATTTTTTACCGATAGCTCATATACTTACCAAGTTTCATGGATATAACTTGAGAAATGACGGACTTTGATACAAACTTTCAACCCCTATTTCACCCCCTTAGGGGTGGAGTTTTGAAAAACCCTTCCTTAGTGAGTGCCTACGTCACAAAAGGAAGCTACTGTCAAAATTTCAAGTCTCTAACCCTAGCGGTTTAGGCTGTGCGTTGATATATAGGTCAGTCAGTCAGTTAGTCAGTCAGGACTTTGAATATATATAGATAAACTAGGTTTTAACATTTAGAATACCAACCTTGCTTGCGACTGAAATCATCATAGGTAAGTACCAATATTATAAATGCGAAAGTGTGTTTATTTGATGGTTTGCCCTTCAATCATGCAGCAACGTAGCAACGGATCGACGTGATTTTTGGCATGGGCATGGCATACTTGAGGATCTGGAGAGTGGCATAGGCTACTTTTTAAACTACGAAAAAAGCCGCATCGTGAGCAAGATGTCGCAGGTTCGATCCTACTCACGAAATTCGTATTTATTTTATTTGTTTTTAATATAATAGCGAAAGTAACTATGTTCTTACAGTATGTCCAAGGACACCACAGACTTGTTAATTAATTTCACCCGAGCAACATGACTGCAGTTATTACCTACCTTTGTTTCACCCACTCTAGCACACTTTACTTAAAGGTGGTTAAAATTAGAATAAGTCATTGAAATCGCCATTAATTTCAACTTTGACGTTTAATAGGTACCTATTAGTTCGTTTAGCATAGTAACTACCTACAGTGTTATTCAGAGAACTTGATTAAACATAGAAGAAGAAGCCACCAAAATTATGCAATCATCAGTTGGCCTATTTGGCAAATTACCGGCATTTTCGATGGACAGCTACCAAATAAATAGTCATCACTCATCACTTGTAGGTAGGTATTACCACGAATTACATCGTCTTACTTTAAAACTTGCGGTTTAAAATATGTATATTATTGTTACTTGCCTATTAATTATAACTACACCACAAAAATAGGCAATCTTGCAGTTCTAAAACATATTTATTAAAATGTTCTAAATGTGAACAAAATATGAGCCTATCCCGTATCCGTCATGCTCGGTGGTTAAACCCGCAGGGCGACCGCGTATCTTTTGCATCAATCATTGATACATCGCAATCACCTCCGATTGGCTGAATTTATGGTATTCTTGCTGCGACAATAGATTTCGTCCAATAGTGGAAGAGTGTTAACCAATCAGAAGTGATTGCGATGTATCAATGATTGATGCAAAAAATACGCGGTCGCCCTGCTGATCAAGTCCCACACATATCTACCGGCCCACTTGGCAAGCTAGATCTCGATTTGCTGGAACATTGCCTGTGTTACTGAAAATCGACCCGTTCAAGCGCAAAAAAACATTCTGATACGAGTTAGAAATTGGTTTTAATCACCACCATCATGAGGTTTTACGATTATGCATCAATGTGTGGTACCTACAAAATGTTATCCTTGTTTCGTTCAAAATTATGATTTTTTAATTTACTCTCGATCGCATGTTCAGCCAAATTAACATGTTCCAATGATCCCATGATTCCATGATCCCAAAGCTGGCGGACCTTACTAATTATTTTCTCAGTAACAAAATGTGTGTAATCAGTAGCTTTGGTACGTAGATTTAACAGGTTCACATAATAGGTTCAGCCGTTTAAGTTGACCTAAGTAGATAACACAAATCTACTCAGGTAAAGCTGAACGACTGCGCAATGCGCATGTGCACGCATGATGCAGGTTTGCCGTGTAGGTAAACGTAAACCAGGCTCGCTCAAGGCTTCTTGCACATTAGCCATATTTCACCTTGCACGTTTGAACCTTGCACAGCATCCGCATAAGTTAAGACTCAAGACTATCCGCGAGCAGGCGCGCGTCCATCCGTCTTCACATTTTAGCAACCGAGTCATCCTTAACCTATGGACTATGGAGACAACACATCTTTAAGCACTATTTATGTGTCTCTTTGTATTTAGGTGTTAAAATAAATATGTTTAATGGAGTGTCAAAATTATATATATACTTTACATAAATGGAACTTATAATTTTCCTAGAGAAGAGAGATCTTTAGGTGATTTTCCATTAGAAGTGCTAGGAAACAGGATGCGAAGTGAAAAATGATAGATACAATAATACATTAAATTATGTTTCTAACTAGCTGATGCCCGCGACTATGTCCGCGTGGATTGAGGTTTTTTGGTTCCCGCGGGAACTCCTTAATTTTCCGGGATTAAAAGTAGCCTATGTGTTAGTCCAGACTATAATCTATCTCGGTGCCAAATTTCATCCAGATCCGTTCAGCCGTTCTGGCGTGATTGAGTAACAAACATCCATTTGAGGTTTTTGGTTCCCGCGGGAACTCCTTAATTTTCCGGGATAAAACGTAGCCTATGTGCTATTCCAGACTATATTCTATGTCTGTGCCAAATTTCAGCCAGATCCGTTCAGCCGTTGGCGCGTGATTGAGTAACAAACATCCATACATCCATGCATCCATACATCCATACATCCATCCAAACTTTCGCATATTTTATAATATTTATTAAATTATTTGATTTATGATAGTAAGAAGTAAAATTGGGTATTTGGCAAATAGTTAGTCAAATAAATTATTTTTTAGAGGCGCCTTATACAAATTTCATACTTTTCCAGGTACACTTTAAAGAAATAGGAATTCTAGCTGTGGGGATATCATGGTATCAAATTAAAGGTCATGTATTCAGCGTTCGTTTGACCATATAAAAAATGCACACTCCATACAAATTTTCTGCATAAATACGTAATATCGAACGCATGAATCGCTTAAAATGACGAAAAATGGGGTCTGTTCAGGAACCCTCATTTATGTATCCGCTGCATATTTTAATTAGTAATTTATAAAAAAATGATGGCATATATAGTCCTCTATCTAAACTATGCCACATTGTGCGTCCAAGTGAAGTACGTAGTCATTTATGCGTCCCACCATATTTTTTTCATACTTTTTCTAAGGAAAATATCCGAGGACTTGATTTTTCGCCTCAGTTTGCGCTGAAACGCGCTCGTGAACGGACGGGTGTATCACTTTTTGTCAAAATTTTTATTACGATTTCGCGAGTGCAGTGTTTGTATACTGCGGATGGAAAAAATTGATATTTTTATTTGGAACCGAAATAAAAGTAATTACAACACCAAAATTTATTTGGAAAAGCTATATACAATTTAACAACTATTTTTGACCGACTTCAAAAAAGTAGGAGATCCTGAATTCGACGAGTTTTTTCTTTTTTCAAAGCAAGTAGGTAGGTATACCGATTTCTACGAGATTTCTAAACCAGTTTTCGTAAAAGATCGAGGTTCACGAAATGTTTCATAAATATTTCTGAACCAAAGTACTTAATCAACCGAGTTTCTCTGACCAACTCCCGATTCCATCATGAGACCCTGGACACCAACTGCTTTCTAGGTCTTTAGTACCTACTTGGCAAGACAAATCCAATGAGCCCAAACACGAAGGAGTTAAGATGAGTATTTGAAGAGGTCCTGTGACGACCTCCCGATTCCATCATGATACCCTGGACGCCAAGTACATTCTTGGTCTTTAGTACCTACACGATAAGACAAATCCAATGAGCTCAAACACGAAGGAGTTACGATGAGTATTTGAGGAGTTCTCCACCATGAGTTCACCCGTAAAGTTGGTCATGTGTTCATATTTCTAATATCAGCTAAATCGGTTGAACTCTTCAAGTTCAATTCTTGAAAAATTCCTTTCACATTCATAGTAATTATAATATTATTACTAGCTGATGCCCGCGACTTCGTCCGCGTGGATTGAGGTTTTTTGGTTCCCGCGGGAACTCCTTAGTTTTCCGGGATAAAAAGTAGCCTATGTGTTATTCCAGACTAAAATCTATCTCTGTGACAAGTTTCATCCAGATCCGTTCAGCCGTTCGGGCGTGATTAACAAACATCCATCCATACATCCAAACTTTCGCATTTATAATATTTATTTGATTATTATTATTTATTATATTATTATATTATTTGATTAGTAAGACTAGCTAATGCCAGCAAGTTCGTCCGCGTGGTTTTAGCTTTTTTGATTCCCGCAGGAACTCCTTAATTTTCCGGGATAAAACGTAGCCTATGTCACTCTCCAGGTCCTCAACTATACCAATACCAAAAATCACGTCGATCCCTTGCTCCGTTGCGGCGTGATTGAAAGACAAACCAACAAATCAACAAACCAAAAAACAAAAACACTCGCATTTATTTTATTAGTATGATTATGTTACTATAGTTACCTACTAGGTACCATAGGTTGCGGCCAACGCGCAACGACACAACAAAGGAAGAATATAGAAGGCGAACACTTATAGGTAATTTTCTGTGGGAACAAGTATTGCTAAACTCACACATACACACGTTATCATTATTACTATTTGTCATTATATCTCGCTAGCTAATGCCCGTGACTTTGTCCGCGTGGAATGCTTTTCGTAAGAAACGTTTTCGTTCGACCGTTTCTTAAAATTTCAGCTCTATTTCATACAGATAAGAACTTTTATAGCATACTAGCTGATGCCCGCGACTTCGTCCGCGTGGTTTAAGTTTTTTGTTATTCCCGAGGGAACTACTTAATTTTCCGGGATAAAAAGTAGATTATGTCACTCTCCAGGTCTTCGACTATACCCATGCCAAAAATCACGTCGATCCGTAGCTCCGTTGCGGCGTGATTGAAGGACAAACCAACAAACCAACAAACCAACTGACTTTCGCATTTATAATATTAGTATGATTTCATTTATCATCATAGTTTGTTAGTGTCATAGGATATTATTATATATTAACCCGAAAAATTTGGGAGTTCCCGTGGGAATTTAAAAAACTTATTTCACGCGGACGAAGTCGCGGGCATCTGCTAGTATTGTGTAAAATAATTATTATCAGTTGTGTTTGTTCCTATCAACGGTCTCGTCCTTGTTCGGTAGATTTCAAAACCAAATTTGGCAACCCTGGCCGTGCCGCGGTTACTCCGGCCACAGAATAATAATATAATAGTACTGACGTCTCCGGCGGACTTTTCTATTTTTATATTTTACGATTATTCTTTTTTAGGGTACCGTACCCAGAGTGTGCCACCGGGACCCTATTACTAAGCCTGCGCTCTCTGTCCGTCTGTCTGTCAGCGGGCAGTAGGTATCACATGAATCGTATGAATGAGAATGAATGAAATTACACTTTTATTGTAGGTAAACCACATAAAAATACACCAAATAAAAAAAAATACACCACAATGAAAACCTGTCATGTGCGAGTCGGGCACGAAGGGTTCCGTACCATTTAGTTTTACATTTGACATGTATAGTATGCGCGCGAGTTGAATGCATCGTGTGTCACCGTACAATATTAGCTCTGAAGAACACTGTACCTAGCGTTTGTGAATGATCGGGCGCATACATACCTAATCTATCTATATTAGTAAGTAGGTAGGATGTCAATCTTTTTTCTATCTATTCTATATATATATAATCGTTTGTCCTGACTGGCTATCAACGCACAGCCTAAACCGCTGGGGTTAGAAACTTGAAATTTTGACAGTAGGTTCCTTCTATGATGTAGGCGCTCACTAAGGAAGGATTTTTCAAAATTCCACCCCTAAGGGGTTGAAATAGGGGTGAAAGTTTGTATGAAAGTCCGTCATCTTTCAAGTTATACCTATCCATGAAACTTGGGGTTTGAGCTTTTGGTAAAAAATAAAGAAGTACGTGTGTGTACATGACTGCCTCGTTGGTCTAGTGGTTAGCATGTTTGACTGCGGCTGACGAGGTCCCGGGTTCGAGTACCGGGTCGGGCCATAATAAGTGTTGGGTTTTTCTGACTAGAAATTCGCAGCACTAGCCCGGAATTAGGAAGTTGGTGGTGTTTCACCCCCGTGCCTCGGAGAGCACGTTAAGCCGTCGGTCCCGGTTATTATGACTAACATGATAATAGTCGTTAAAGCCCGCCAACCCACATTGGAGCAGCGTGGTGGGTCAAAGCTCTAATTCCCTCTCTCCTATGAGAGTGGAGGCCTGTGCCCAGCAGTGGGACGTTAATGGGCTGTAGTGGGTACGTGTGTACGTGTGTGTACTGTTTTTGGGAATTTCACCCCCAAAGGGGTAAAATAGTGGTTGAAAGCTTGTATGAAAGTCCTTCATTTTTCAAGTTTTAGGTAGCCATGAAACTTGGCATTTGGGCTTTCGGTTAAATATGAAGAAGTACGTGTGTTACCATTTTTGAAAATTCGACCCGCAAAGTGGTGAAATATAGGAGGAAAGTTTGTATGAAAGTTCTTTATTTTTCGGTTTACATTTATGAAAATTGGTATTTGGGCTTTCGATTAAATATAAAGAAACACGTGTTACAGGATTTTTGGATATTTCACCCCCAAGGAATTTTTAAAAATTTCACCCGAGCGAAGCAGGGGCGCGTCCGCTAGTATTTACTGTAATAATGTGGCGCGGAGGCATAGATATTAGGTAAGTATTGTAGTAAATAAATAATAATCAAATATTTCAAGTAACAAAATTGGTTAGTTGGCTGTAAAATCGAGCGTAGAGCGTAGTGCTATATATGCGTACAGATATATGCTGTAGTGTGGCGAGTTTTATACCTACAGTTGGTTGCCGCCTGATTGTATATCGGGCCTTAAAGCACCTGCCAAAAGTCGTTATATCCACATGTCCTGTTATTATAATTGTATGTTTGACAACCATTTTAAATGGGGGCTATAGTATACTCGCCGCGACGGAGGGGGAAGGGGAGGGGGGAGGGTAGGGGGGGTGGGGGATATACCCCCCCTCCAAGTAAAACGTTTCGATTATTAGTAGTTTCCAAGATATGAATTTTTTTTAATTTTGAGGTTAGTTTTACCGGAATTCCTGCTTAACTCTGATAACCTAAATACCTTGTGTTTTAGGTAGTGGGAGAGGTTAATTTCTTAATTGGAATGGGCTACGCCAGAAGACTCGCTTCTGGCTACGCACTTAAAAAAAACACTAGGGGTAGGGGCAGACAAGACTAGGGTTGCCACCCGTACGTTATAATAAAGTATTGTACGTTATTTCTGGTGATTGTACTCTATACTTTATGAGAACAATAAAGTACGCGAAAATACTTTATTTCGCATGATTCGATTTCTCTGGGATTACAAAACGCAAGTAATAAAACTAGGTCTATTAAAGCTAACCTCATATGGATTACATGTATAAAATAAAACGTGCAAAACGTCTTTATTTGTCGCTGAACAGGAACACTTCCGAGCGTGATGTAGACTATATTTCTCTTTCAATCTTTATTTCGGGCTTCAGCATCTTCAGACAATTGCCCTAGAGACAAAACTGCTTAACGCTCTATTATTTTAGCACCATTTATAAGTTTTTTATGGACTGATGACGGCAAAAAGTACTTATGTATGTACTTAGTATTTTTAACATACCTGTAGTTAACATAATAACTACAAAAATCGAGTCACGGGACTATATATACATATTTTCAAATTTGCAAGTGAATAAGATTAAATTTAAATTACGTATATACCATAAAAAATTTAACACAAAATAAAGAGTACTTAATTTTACCAAAAAATGACCTTAATCGACATAAATAAGAAGAACCGTAATTTTTAGACATTTTTTTTTCTTCCCTCGTTGGACATTTTTGCTTCTAGATCAAAATGGCGCGCCGCGATTTTTTTGTTTCCTTGCATTAAGGAATCAAAAAAATAGAATAGTTAGGAATCTAAAAGAGTGATTAAATTAACACCGGCACCTTTCAGCAACAAAGAAACCTCCAGTTGAAACATAAAAAGTTGGAAAATTTCCTTGTCACTTAAAAATGTACAAAAATATACACCACAATATTTATTTCAAAGTATTTGTAAAGTGGAGATTCTAAGCAATCTAAAAATATATTACATTCAAATACTTTCTTGTAAAATTTAAAAGTAATCTTAAGTTAAACTTTCACTATCGGCAATTTCAATATCGCACGTTCTTTATTATTTATCGCATATGTTTGAGAGTATTTTTATATACCTACCTAGAAGTAAAATATTTTTATTTTTTGACATTGACTTTATTTATAAAAATCTTATTATCTGATAAAATTAAACCATGGAAAAAGCTTTGAATTTATAAAATTCGTTAAAACTATTTAAGAGACTATTCATACCGTTTTATCCCATAGTGCGACGGAACAGAAAAATAAACGATTGCAGAAGTATAAAAATCAATGGGAAATCATACATGGTGATTGGTTAAATAATGATCCACAAAACAAAGCTAAGCGTCTCTAAAACTGATAAAAAACTTATAACTTATTTACTTTAACCTAAATATAGACTGTAAAGATGCTGGCAATTATTTAGCAGTGCTAATAATCAAATCCATACTAATATTATAAATGCGAAAGTTTGAATGGATGTATGGATGTATGTTAATCAATCACGCCCAAACGGCTGAACTGATCTGGATGGAATTTGGCACAGATTATTTTGGATTTGGATTATAGTCTAAAATAACACATAGGCTACTTTTAATCCCGGAAAACTAAGGAGTTCCCGCGGGAACCAAAAAATTTCATTTCTTCAATTTCAAAAAGTTGCGAAAAGCAATAAGAAATATATTTTTAAACATAATAATAAAGAAAATTAAATAGTACTTTATTTTGACACTATGTACTTTATTTTCTTACGTGTAAAAACCTCATGTACTTTAATTGCCAAAAAAAAAGGTGGCAACCCTAGACAAGACTGCGTGGAGTCGGGGTGTGCCGAATCGGTTTTGTGTATCATATGCTCAAGTACCTAAATATACATATAATAACCTACCTTTATACCTTTTTAGTTAAATAATTAAACCTATAACCTATAAACGTTTTTTTTAACCTTATAACCTCTAAACTGAAATGCACGTAAAACGAAGACTCATAGAAGTCATAGATTAGATTTGAATTCTCGCGCCAATGCACGCGTTCCGTTTTTCCAATAATCGGTACACATATATTATGATTATTAATCGATTATTAACACTTTTTATTACTTTTTATGTTTGGAACGGATCTTATTACGTAAACCGTAACTTATGTACGTCAACTAAACGTCAATGAGTCTGTAATCTATGGCAAATGTCGTAAAAAATAGTGAAAAGTGGTGGAAATTTGCGATTTTCAAAAAATTATTTCTCGAAAAGTATTAGAATTCGAAGTAAAATATTTTAGTGCAAGGCTTACCACATCAAGGTCTTTCTGTAAAAAAAATATGAACATCCAACTCGGCGGCGAGTATACTATAGCTGAGCCCGTCACAATTCAGTCCATCCATCCATCCATCAGCCTGTATGCATCCACTGCTAGACATAGGCCTTTTCGAGAGCGCGCCACCAAACCACCACACGGTCCTCTGCCTTCCTCATCCACTCGCTTCCCGCCACCTTTAGGTCATCGGACCAGCGAGCTGGAGGTCATCCTACACTGCGCTTGCCGGTATTTAATATTTATCAGTATTTCAACAAAAACCTATCGCGCGTTCTAAAGTTTGAAAAAAGTACTGATTTGACTAGTCAAATTGGCAGGTAGGTACCTACCCAATTTTATTTTTGTATGATTTAGTTACTTAAAATAGCGATGACGTCATTTGATACCTGGGATTAGAATTTAAGCGGCTTACCTGCTGTGAAAATGATAATCTGATAAAATTTTCCCGAGTTGACAATATAATAGGCATGATGACAGTAACCAAGAATCAATGAAATTTTGAATTTATCTAATGAAATAGGATTCATGGATTATAAAAAACGTATTTATTTTTCTATTTCGAGGGAGATTGCTATTTATTTTGATAAAATAAAACTATAAAATACAGCAATCCGCCATATTGGATAAAACACCAAGAAGTGAATGACGTCACAATTGTTTGCTTTCGAGCTTTGACAATAACACAATTGTTTACTGCACACTGCACAGAATACATTGGTAAAAACAATAGTGACGTCACAAACGACGCCATGACACCGCCGAACGTTATGGCGTGAATTTTAAAAATTAAATTTCAAATGCCAATTTTATCTACTAAACCTTATTTTTTTTTTGCTGAAATAAGATATTTTTTCGAAATAGTAGATACTTCTGAACATAATCTGACCATTTTTCAAAATCAGTCATCATGCCTATTGAACACCATACTTATTATGTAGGTAGCTGTATATAATACGTACCTAATAGGTATAAATAAATATTAATACTTATAGTATAGGTAAGTACAAAGAACGTATTTTCCGAGGTTTTTCCAATTTCCACATGCTTGGTGTAAAATATTTGAAGTATGTAGATATAGATAGTATAGATACCTATAGTACCTACCTACCTTTAGATAATATTTTGCCATTTTCTTGTACCACTTTGCACCGTCTATTATATTATAATTTTTATAATTTATAGTCATTGAATGATAAATTATAGATAGGCAGGTAAGTATAGTTAATTAGATAAGGCATTTATAGTAGGGATCGCATACCTACTTAGTGTTTTGGTTTCATAATCTTACTTTTTTCCTTGAAATAACCTATTTACTTATTTTAATTTATCTAAAATCTACACAGTTGTATTAAAATACTAACGATACAATTACCTACATAAATTATAGTCAAAATTACCTAAAACGTACGTACCTACCCAACGTACAAAATAAAAAATCAATCCCAAAGTTAAAGCCGGAAACGAGATTGCCTACGATAAGAAAATCACGTTGGCACACAATATGTTCGAGGATTTGTCAAGAATGTAAACATTCCAACAATGATATGGGTAAATACATACTTTTCTGAAATAAAAAAAATTCAGAACTTTTATTGTTTTACCTAAAGTACCTACCTACTCTACAAACGTTTTCAGTTCAGGTTTTTCCAAACTTATCTGACCTGCAGGGCGACCGCGTAACTTCTGCATCAATCATTGTTACAGTATCAATTGTTGTGATTGGCTGAATTTATGGTATTCCTGTTGCGTCAATGGATTTTGTCCAATAGTGGAAGAGTGTTATCCAATCAGAGGAGATTGCGATGTAACAATGATTGATGCAAAAGATACGCGGTCGCCCTGCCGGTGTCAGCGTCGCTACTCGCTAGTAGGTAGGTATAGGTAAATGAAAAATAAAATGAAAACAAAAACTAAACAGGTACCTATAAAAATTAATTCCAATTTTGGCCACCGGTTCCAGATTCTGGACCCTCACTCCAGATAAGTTTGTGTGATTGTACCTAGGTACCTACTTATATACAACTTTTTATTTTTTACTTCTTACTCACTGTTTCCGTAATCCGAAAATCGAGAATTCCAGAGATGACTCTATCACTCTACATACCTACAAATTTTCCGCTCCACTTCCTCAATGTCCCGATGACAAAAAAGAATGACTAAACATTTTTTTTTGCTAAACACATAATATACGTATTACATACCGATAGTGTCAAGTTCAATTCCCTTCAGTTTTTTCATGTTATGTACCCTACTACGGTCTGTGAGAAACATATTATTAAAATTTTAACTTTTTATAAAACTTTAAAACGGTTCCTAATTCTACGAAACTTTTATTACGTACGTATCGATACTTAGCTTTGATAATTATTTACCTAATAGTTTTATTGTCTTACTAGCCGATGCCCGCGACTTCGTCCGCGTGGTTTAAGTTTTTTGTAATTCCCGCGGGAACTCCTTAATTTTCCGGGATAAAAAGTAGCCTATGTCACTCTCCAGGTCCTCAACTATACCCATGCCAAAAATCACGTCGATCCGTTGCGCCGTTGAAACGTGATTGAAGGACAAACCAACAAACAAACTGTTTCCATGATTGAAACATATATTAGTAATGATGATATGATACAATCCGTGCAAAAATTTAGCTTTCATGGCTCTGCATCCAGCGGGTATTGGTACCTTACATAAATTTTCGTACGTTGGTACAGTACCTCTATCAAAGATGTAAAATAATGATCAATTAGAATTACTCACAAATTAAACAATAGGCTCATCTTTGATCTTAATATAGGGTCAACACGTCAGTTCGCCGACCACCCCCCGTTCACGACCGTTTTTCCGAAAACAACCAAAAACAGTTGTAATATCAACGCAACGATCACTCGTTTTTCTTGAAGATCATGCTCTATCTATCCCTTACTCTCAGGTCAAATTTGGCCAACCCAATATATTTCAGTATAACTCTGTGAGCCGATGAATCTGAGCCGGAGCACACACATTGATTTTGGAGCAAAATGCTAGTAAAAAAATAGTGAGGAGGCCAAACTTAAACCGTGGGTAAAACATGTTTTATTAAAGTTATTGCATACATTTTGTGCTTAATGTGTCAGAATATTATTAAATTATAACTTAGAATCCATATTTTGTCCATAAAATGCTTATTT
The DNA here is from genome assembly GCA_963932025.1 of Erebia epiphron. NCBI lineage: Eukaryota > Metazoa > Arthropoda > Insecta > Lepidoptera > Nymphalidae > Erebia > Erebia epiphron. Next base: position 7,314,241 of record OZ009956.1, on the reverse strand, counting down.
ATTTAAATAAATTGGTGGTCGCTAATGGGCCGACTAAAATTGAGCTTCTTTCCTTTTACGACCACATGGTCGTAAACTAGCGGTTTGTAACGAATCATTTTTGAGCTTTTCTAACTTGCCGCATAATATTAGCGCAAATTTTATTGTTTCTTGACATCCTATTATGTATGATTTATTTAAACGTCAGTTTGCGACCGGCAAAATAAAGAGAAAACCGAAAAATCTAAACGTATTTTGATGATGTAAAACAACGTGGTCGGCAACGGATCATTTCTCGACCATCGATTTAATTACATACAAAAGTAATAAAAAATACAATATTTTTGTGGTCGTATACGGACTAGATAACGACCATTTGGTTATTTGCATTAGTTTGACTACATAGTACTGGTCGTATACTGATTAGCTAGCGACCATGAAGACGGTTTAAAATTTTTGTCTATATTTTGGCGGTTGAGTATTGACTAATTTGATTTGATTGGATTGACTAATTTGATTTGATTTGATTTTTTTAAATAATCTGGTAGGGTGATATGAGCACCAATTATTTTTTATATGATTCCAGAAAACTGGACTGAGTAGCAGGAGTTTGTGGACCAACTACTTCAGGCTACTAACTAAACTCAGCTAAAAATTATCGAATATCTGTACAGTAACATGTTAGACTTAGAGCTTTCGTCCTCGATTTGTAACTGCAATTTTCAAGAAGCCTTGGTGTACTCAGTTTACTCTAGATTAGGATTTGTTTGGATATTGCAATAATCTTTGACACATTTTGTATTTAATCCAAAGTGTCTGGTTTAAGAGATATAATCCACACTTTCAGAATCCATTTCTGATTACCGTATATCTTCAGATTATGCTTCAGCGATCAAACTCATATCAGTTAATCGAAGCAAGTGTCTTGCATTTGCCGGTATGTTTGTTATAACAATAATTTTCCTCTTGGATTTCTAAAATTCGCTTAAAGAGGCTTAGTGCCTGTCTATAAACTGAAAAACTGGCTTTGTTATGATATAATTTTTGGTTAAATACCCATTGAAATTATCGTTAATGGATTCATAAAATACGTTACTCTTCATCCAATCGCATTTTGTAAGTCCAGATACATAAATGAACTCTTTATTGCACACACTTAAAAACAATAACAAAAGGTTAAAAGATAAGATACAATGGTGCAAATTGCAAAGGCGGTCTTATTGCTAAAGCAATCTCTTCCAGACAACCTTTGGGAAGAGGAGATTATCAGACAAGAGCATGGGATAGTGCAACAACTAAACATTAAAATATATATAGTAATAATATTAGCATAAATATCCCTCTATTTGGTCCGAATAGACCAAATAGAGGGATAATAAATAGGTAGGACCAAAGTGAATTAATTGCAACCTAAATGTTTATACAAGCGACTTCTGAAGATAGAGAGACTGTCGTATATCCGCTGGAAGGCTGTTCCACAATAATACGGATTAACGGGTGAAAGATTTATCATAATATCATGTGCGACTGGCAGGAATGTGCAAGCGATTATCCGTACATGACCTTAGGTGTTGTAGTACGTTGTTAGAGCCAAGGAAGGAGAAACGCTGTTTGAGGTAAGAATGAGTATGAGGATTGTATAGAATAGAGTAGAAGAGTGTCAGCATGTGCAGATTGCGACGGAGTCTGATTGGGAGCCACTTCAGACGAGCTCTGTACTCGGACACGTGATCGAACTTACGCAACCCGTAGATAAATCTTATGCATAGGTTTTGAAGACGCTCGAGCTTATTCAGCTGTTCTTCGGTTAGATCGGGGTAGGACGAGTCAGCATAGTCTAGAAGTGGTAAAAGAAGAGAGTTAGCTAAAAAAATTTGGTTTTAACTGGAAGAAAGTTTTTCAGCGTCTGAGGCCACCAATTGACGCAAACAACTTCCGGCTAACCTCAGCGATTTGCGGGACCCAGGATAAAGAGCTGTCGATATAAATGCCAAGTTTTTTGACCAAAAAGCGAATGTCCAGGGTAGTTGGGCCGAGGCGGATGGGAGGTAAATTGCTTCGTATGATCTTGTCACGCTGCTTGGAGCCACCTAATAGAGCTACTTAAGATTTTTCTGGGTTAACAGACAGTCCGTAGGATTCGCTCCAATTAGATTAGATTGGATTCTTAGGAGTCCAGGTACATATAATTAACACAATTTTTCATCCATTGCTTCAGGGGTTCTTACCTCTAGTTATATTCCCTTACGTCAGACTCCCGAAAGCCATCGTTGATAATATGCCAGAATCATGGGTACTTGAACGTTTAGAAATCCGATGGATGAAGAGCGAAGTCTTTTATGAATATGTAAGCAATGCTTTCAATGATTGGGTATCCAATAATGTTATAAAAAAGCCCTTAAACCTATTCATAGATGGGTACAAGTCTCACATGACTTACTCTCTGATACTCTAAGTGAGTTAGATTAGGAATGGTTAACCAGCTATACAACCCAATATCACTCAGCTGGCTGACGTCAGGCAACTAAAGTAAAAGCTGGAAAGCACAGTTAAGAACTGGCAGTCTTGTACCGAAAATATTAACAAAACAGTTTCAAGATAAAAAAAATTGCAGAAATTCTAGTTCAAATAAAAACACAGTGCGGCTAGAGATTTTGATGCAGCTTCGAAGTTTAATATCTCCTTGTTACAACCTAAATATTGACATTGACAGCATTGCCCACAAGCCCCTGCTTAATCACATTCCAGCTCGAAATTTGATATTTTGACAATATAACTAATTAGGACCGATGCTACAATTAATATCTTACACACCAAATGTCTTTTGATGAGCGCCAAATGACAAAAGCGAAACTTAGACTAAGCTACTAAGTGCAATTTCCTCACATGAAGAAATAATATTTTTAGAAAAGGGATAAAGAAAATTTAGAATTGGAAGAACACGAAAGCAGTAATTAAAAGCAAAGGAAAAACAGGAAAGCAAAAGAAAAAGAGAAGAGATGTAGAAAAAGAAGACTAATCAAAAAAGAAAAAGAGAAGAAATTTAGGAAAAGAAGACTAATCAAGAAAAAAATTAAAGCATGCAAGTTATGTCCATAATATTCTATATTCGTTAGAAAATATATCACTTTTTTGCTATTTTTTATAATGAATATTGACTAATAAATCATAGAAAAAATAAATAAACGTGTTTTTAGAACAATTAATTGTTATTTTTATTTTCGACCTTATCTTAATATATCAAGAGATCGTTTTTCAGTGGCTGTTGAATGGTCGTAAACTGACTACAGTGTGGTCGTAAAATAACGAAAGCTGGTCGTAAACTGAAAAAAACGCACTTTTTGACAAATCGGCATATTGCATAAAATAGGGAAATAGAAATATTTAAATCATACGGTAATTATGTTTCTTCGTGTTTCTTTCATGCATATAAATTGTTATTTCGTCAAAAAAGGTAAATTTCAAAGAGCTGTGTAACTTTAAAGACGGCAAGTCGACTAACTGGTCGTCAACTGACGTGTTGACCCTACCGTCATAATGATATCAGGTTAACAAATTGTGACGAACAGCCTTCAAAACTCATTATGTCACCTCGTAACCCAGTTTTATACTGGCTGTGCATCACCTAGTTTCCAAATGTTAATTCGTTAGAATTTAAATAGGAATAATTAAAGAGTAAGTATTGTTATACGTCTTTGATATACGTACAATTATGTGGGTGTAGCATCGACGTGTAGCCAGTACTGATATCATATCAGTCGATTGTAGGGATAAAGCATCATTGACCCAGGTCGTTGCCCAAATCAGTAGGTATACCTATATAATAACTGGATGGATAGTTGGATACCTAATCGTGTTTGTAGTTCTGTTCTGTAGTTTTCGCTCTCAGATAAAACATCTGAACAGCTGATTAACTATAACCGTAAATTTACAATATGGTGAAAAAAGTTAAGTACCTATGTACCTACCTAGACCTACCTACTTCCTCGAAACTTGGTTACACCTGCTTATTCTAAGCATTATCAAAATCGAAACCTTTGATATGGTATTGGCATGGTTATACCATAGTAATCATTGCTAGGTAGGTAGGTAGTTCATCATCATCATCATCACTACAGCCTATTAACGTCCCACTGCTGGGCACAGGCCTCCACTCTCATAGGAGAGCGGGAATTAGAGCTTAGACCCACCACGCTGCTCCAATGCGGGTTGGCGGGCTTTAACGACTACTATCATGTTAGTGATAATAACCGGGACCGATGGCTTAACGTGCTCTCCGAGGCACGGGGGTGAAACACCGCTAACTTCCAACTCCGGGCTGGCACTGAGAATTTCTTAATTGAAAAACCCAATACCTAACTTTTATGCCCGACCGGGAATCGAACCCAGGACCTCGTGATCCGCAGTCGACTATGCTAACCACTAGACCAACGAGGTAGTTATAAGTTAAAAATACTTTTTATTTTTATAGGCACTAATAACTGCACTGTCATTCACAGTTAGTCAGCTACCTAAAAGTCATAAAAACCCCATGAGCCAAAACGGTTTTTGTACGTACACAATCAAATAATAATAATTGTGTTTGGTTTGAGGAAAAGTTGTGTTAAAATGTTGTTTCATTTTTCGTAATGAAACAACATTTTAACACAACTTTTCCTCAAACCAAACACAATTATTATTATTTGATTGTGTACGTACATTTATACATTTATGTACCTTAAACAGGTACTTACATGATAATACTATCTACTTACTAAACACTTGGAATCACTTAACTTGACCATCATAGGACAGCTGCTTTCAGTGGGAGTTTCAGATTTGCAGCAAGTACTTAAATGCTGGAACTCATTACCGCCGCCATTACAAAGTCTGAAGACAGTAAATGCTTTTAAAGCAAGGTATAATGCACATATTCTCGCAACACAAATAGCAATAAACATATTATCTGCAAATCATAAATACATCCCGAGTTTTTCTAATTTTTTGAAGCATTCCCTGTTTTGATTAAGTTAGTTTTTTAAGCAAAGGAAAAGGTATATTTTAGGCCTACTGTTGTACAATCTAGCATGAATAGAGGAAAATACATACTTAGATTGTATTAAAAATATAATAATTTAAAACAGAAAAGTAAACGAGCAAAAAAATAAAGATGGCAACCTACAGCCATAGAGAAGGCAGTAGGCGCGAAATGTATCAAATGTCATTTCTGACAGTCACTGTCAAAATAACGTGTTTTTCTTTTCAAAACGTCAAAAAATATGAATCCGCCATTATTACCCACTCATGTTTGTGTTCCTTAACTTGGAAAGATTAAATAATTTTACCACTGAAATTACGATGAATTCGTAGATTTGACCAATAAAAACTGGTCTAGTATTTTATTTTCCTTCATTTATCTGCTTGTACAAGACTTGGCCTACGCCCCATACAAATCTGAAACGTCTCCTTTATATATTAAGTTAATTTTGTTTTTGTTTTTGATGATAGAAATATGTTTTTTGTTCGCTTGTACTAGCTTAGAATATACAGTGATCGTCCGTAACGTCTCGGCCCGTTGACCACATTTACTTTTTAAGTATGTACACAGTACATATTAAGTACTGCATGTAATGTTTTTTTTGTACTACTGATTAATTTGATGTAAACTGTAGGTCAATACAAAAATATTTGAATAACATGCCGATGCTAATTAATTGATAATTCATGACTAATAGGACAAAAGGTAGGTATTTTGAATGTGAATGTGGGCAACTATCTTTGTTTGTTTTTGTTACATGAAGATCTTGATAAGTATCGCGGAATGGTTAATTAAAATTCGAGAAAGCATATATTTATTATCATAGGCTATAGACATGGTTAAATGTTACCGCTAACTTTGCTAAGCCCGTTAATGTGAGAATCCGTTAGAGTTCGAAATTCGAATAGGTATTTGTTTGTTTTCTCACATGTTGAGATTTCCTTCCTAACGACCAAGCGTGCATTAGTAAGGCGATTTCTTTAAAATACCTAACTCGATGTAGGTACTTACATAATAAAGTACCTACTTATAATATAATTCAAGACCATCGTTTATATGGTAAGTATATTTTCTCGGATCCTACGTAAATTACCATAAATTATATATCATTAGAACAATAAATGACGGTAGCCTTGCATGCATCAACGTGATGTAGGTAATTACCTGATGATTATTACATAACTGTTAGAATTAATTAAAAAATTGCAATTTTCTATGGAACGTACCTGGAACTACCTAGCAGAAAAAAAATAAAAGAATGAGTTAAAACACCTATTATACCTAGTTAGGGTCAATACGTCAATTGACGACCAGTTAGTCAACCTGCCGTCTTTAAAGTTACATAGCTCTTTGAAATGTACCTTTTTTGACGAAATAACAATTTATACCCATGAAAGAAACATGAAGAAACATAATTACCATATGATTTAAATATTTATATTTCCCTATTTTATGCAATATTCCGATTTGTCAAAAAGTGCGTTTTTTTTCAGTTTACGACCAACTTCGTTAATTTACGACCACACAGTAGTCAGTTTACGACCATTCAACAGCCATTGAAAAAGGATCTCTGATTATATAATAAGTTAAGGTCGAAAATAAAAATAACAATTAATTTTCCTAAATTCACCTTTATTTATTTCTTCTATGAATTATTGACTTATTATGACTTTGTAACATAAAATGAATAGCAAATGTTCATTACATATACTGTTTTACTATCTGTAGACGTAACAGATATGTTCAAGAATTAAATTAAAATAATAGATTATTCAAAATTAGTCTGATTTAGTTTAAATATAAATCACTTTATTGTAATACAAAAATATTCAGTCTTAATATAAAATTCAAGTTAGACAAATTTGTGTTGTCTTAACTTAAATTGGGCTACTATTTTAGCCTTCAGATTATTACCGTTTAATTTTTATGAAAAAAAATATTAACAAACAAATAATAATAAACTAAAAAAATGAGAACAACACAAACTATATCAAAATATTAACAATACTCAATCTCAACTTGCACTTAGCACCACTAGTCAAGTCTTAACAATAAATAAAAATATTTCGTGTTAAATAACTAAGCTACTAGTCTAGTGCTCTATAGTCTAGTCTTCGGTAGAATATAAATATTAATTATGAGGAACAAAATTATAATCAGTATCACTTCACTTCACCTTCGCCTGCTTTGCATTTATAAAGAGTGAAGTAACAATTATTGAGATTTAAAAAAACTAACACTAACAAAGTAAAAATAAGGTTACATTATTTTTGTTCCACAATACAAGGTGTGCATTTAAATGGCATATCTTTGGCCTGATCGTACGTTAATCCTTTAAAGTGGGTACACTTAAAATGAAACCATCTGGTGCAAAAGTCGCAACCAATATTTTTATTTTCATCGTCCTCAGTATCACTATTTAATATATCTGTGCACTGGGCACAACTTTCTTTCATAACTTGCTCATTTCTCTGTACTAATTTGCGAGATTTCGATTTCTTTTTCTTAGCTCGTTGAATTTCCAGTTTCTTTATTTTTGATTCTTCCTGTTTACGCTTTACAGCTTCCACTTTTTTAATCTTTACATTTTCCTTTTCTTCATAAAACTCTCGCCACTTTCTGCTTGAAATGGCAGCAGGAAGTCTAGGCTTCGTAACAGTTTGCTTTGATTTTTCAAAAGGTTGGGGAACAAATAAATGTTTTTTGAATATGTCATGTGGGTTTGTGGATTTAGAGTTAAATTGTGACACACTACTATCTGATTGTATGACCCCAGTATCAAAATATAATTCCTGTGACAAGGGCGTTGATTGTGTTGAATTATTTGGCTGAGAAGAGAAGGTTTTCGGACCGAAAGATGGCGGTTCAGGACTATCAGGCATGACTACATCATCAAGTGGGAGCAAGGAGCCTTCATGTTGACAATACCTAGCGCCATCCAAAGTGAAATTGCTCTTTACTGGTAAATCTTTTTCTGAAACACTGATGAAGGTTGAATTTGAAGTAGTGTCGCCTATTTTTGCTGTTCGCTGAGGAAGCAAGTCAACCTTTGCTATCTTTGGTACCTTGAATCTTATAACTTCTGCTTGACTGGAGTTATCATGAGATCCTTCAGCTATAGAAGTTTGACATTCCGGTCGTGAAGGGGTACTTGTTTCAAGTGGAATTATAACAATATTTTCCAAAGATACTAAAGACCCTTGTTCTAAGTAACTGCCGGAAATATGGAAAGTTGAAAGAGTTTCGTCAATATTGTCATGAGCTGCCTGATCTAGTTGTAAATTTGGGAAAAATGATCCGTGTACATTATGTACATCCACTTCAACCGGTATGTCATGGTCTGCATTCGTATTGAAAGGGAAAAGCATATTCGGATTGAAAGGGAAAAGCCCACATTTTCTAAACCCGTTAATTATGTTTGAGCTCATTTGAGGGTGCTCAATCGTATCTTTAAACAGCTGGCAAAAATTAATTTTCGTAACTGATTTATTTATATTTTCAGGTTTTGCCAGGAATTTACGCACGACATTCCTCCAATTATTTTTTAATGGGGCAAAAACACTGACATCGGCAGGTTGCAGCATATGTGTAGTGTTCGGAGGAAGAGCGTATAGTATTATACCAAGTTCCTCACACATAGAGCTTAATACCAACGACATGTGCGATTTGTGTCCGTCAACAAGTAGCAGAATAGGTTTCGGTATATTATTTTTTTCAAGCCACGCATTGAAATCGTTGGTGATGTATTCGAAGAATACGTCACTCTTCATCCAACCAGTTTCGCTTCAACCAAGGCACCAATCTGGTGGCATGCTGTCACTGATTGCTTTTGGTGGTCTAATATACGGAAAGACGACGAGAGGGGGACACATTTGTCCACTGGCATTAAACATAACTAAAACCGTCAAATTATCTTTTTCGCTTCCCGGTTTAATCTGGTAAAGATTTCGGTAGCCCTTTGGACCAATGACTTTACCAGATTTAGGGCATAGCGAAAATCCGCTTTCGTCAGCGTTATATATTCTATTTGGCTGTTGAAGCACTTCTAATTGCCCTTCTCGCGTCAGAAAGTTTTCAAGCTCTCGAAACCACAATCTGATAGATTCTTCGGTGACCCTTGCTCGAGCTTTATTAATGCTTTCTGCTGACCGCAGGGATATTTCGGGATTCCTTTTTAAAAAGCTTGTATACCATGTCTGGCCGGGGCGATCATCTTTAAATGGATTGCATTTTTGCTTGTCTTTCAATATTTTTTGAACAGTGTCCAAGAGTTCCTGTTTTTTTAGGGGAAACCCACATTTTGCTAAATTAATGATCCACTGCACAACTTCTTTTTCCCCAGCTGAGCCTAGGATAGGTTCTGGTCCTCTGTTTTTTAACTTATCGGTCCTTTTCCCGATGAGTCTGTCTTGGATGGTGGTCCTGGGAATCCCATATTTCCTACAGGTTTCTCTGATTCCTTTTTTATCCTCTCTGATTTCTTTAAGGGCCAGTTCTAAATGTGTTGATGTATAATTGGCAGTTTTCTTCTTTTTTGATGCATTCAACATCTGCAAATTTATTAATTAAGTTATAACTTAAAAAATTACTTTACGTTACATAGATTACTTTAAAATAACACGTGGTTTATTTTATTATTGAAAAATTCCATACATTCCTACAGTGGCCGCAAACTGACCTTGTCGAGCTAGATTACGGCCTTCCGAAACTCGCTTATAAGATTAGGTGGTCGTAAATCAAAATCTTAATTTGCGATATTCAGATTGCGACCACATCAGCACAAAAATTTAAAGATTAAAGCAGATTTTGGTGGCCGCAAACTAACTTTAATGCTCTCGCCTCGCCACAATAATAATAATATATGCGTAATCAAGACTTCAATAACATTATTTGTAAGAAAGAAGAAAAATATGTATGACTCAAGATGTCAGTAAACCGACCACCCGGCCGTAAAATAAAAATTATACAAAATCCATTTACCAGTATGCGACCACCCTGTTTTTTAGGTATTTAATTACATTATTCACTAAATATATGAAAAAATGTGTTAACTAAGCACTAAAGACATCACAAAAACTATCGTGACCTGCACACGTAGAAAAATAAGGTAAATACTCACTTCGAAAACAGCATGTATTTCCTAATTTTTTTCGTAATTTTGCGGGCGTGCGTACGCGGTTGACACTGGTAGCACAATGAACGAGGGCTTGTCGAAACACGCATAGTGTTATCCTGCCAATTTTAACGAACCCGAGGAATAGTATTATCCTGCTTTTCGATAGCCGAAATTCGTGTGAAAGAGTAAGATAAAACGCTTATTATTTAGATATTACTGCAGTATTAGCTTAAAACGGTCGCAAACTAATTCATGGTCGCAAACCCCCGAATCGACCCGTCAACACGTCAGTTGACGACCAGTAAGTCGACTTGCCGTCTTTAAAGTTACACAGCTCTTTGAAATTTACCTTTTTTGACGAAATAACAATTTATATGCATGAAAGAAACACGAAGAAACATAATTACCGTATGATTTAAATATTTCTATTTCCCTATTTTATGCAATATGCCGATTTGTCAAAAAGTGCGTTTTTTTCAGTTTACGACCAGCTTTCGTTATTTTACGACCACACTGTAGTCAGTTTACGACCATTCAACAGCCACTGAAAAACGATCTCTTGATATATTAAGATAAGATCGAAAGTAAAAATAACAATGAATTGTTCTAAAAACACGCTTATTTATTTTTTCTATGATTTATTAGTTAATATGCATTATAAAAAATAGCAAAAAAGTGATATATTTTCTAACGCACATGGAATATTATGGACATAACTTGCATGCTTTAATTTTTTTTTATTAGTCTTCTTTTCCTACATTTCTTCTCTTTTTCTTTTTTGATTAGTCTTCTTTTTCTACATCTCTTCTCTTTTTCTTTTGCTTTCCTGTTTTTCCTTTTCTTTTAATTACTGCTTTCGTGTTCTTCCAATTCTAAATTTTCTTTATCCCTTTTCTAAAAATATTATTTCTTCATGCTTGTGAGGAAATTGCACTTAGTAGCTTAGTCTAAGTTTCGCTTTTGTCATTTGGCGCTCATCAAAAGACATCTCATTTGGTGTGTAAGATATTAATTGTAGCATCGGTCCTAATTAGTTCTATTGTCAAAATATCAAATTTCGAGCTGGAATGTGATTAAGCAGGGGCTTGTGGGCAATGCTGTCAATGTCAATATTTAGGTTGTAACAAGGAGATATTAAACTTCGAAGCTGCATCAAATTCACTGGCCCGCACTGTGTTTTTATTTGAACTAGAATTTCTACAAAAATATATATTTTGAAACTGTTTTGTTTATATTTTCGGTACGAGCCTGCCAGTTCTTAACTGTGCTTTCCAGCTTTTACTTTAGTTGCCTGACGTCAGCCAGCTGAATGATATTGGGTTGTATAGCTGGTTAACCATTCCTAATCTAACTCACTTAGAGTATCAGAGAGTAAGTCATGTGAGAGTTGTACCCATCTATGAATAGGTTTACGGGCTTTTTTATAACATTTTTGGTTACCCAATCATTGAAAGCATTGCTTACATATTCATAAAAGACTAAGCTCTTCATCCATCGAATTTCTAAATGTTCAAGTACCCATGAATCTAGCATATTATTAACGATGGCTTTAGGGAGTCTGACATAAGGGAATATTACTAGAGGTAAGAACCCCTGAAGCAATGGATGATAAATTGTCTTAATTATATGTACCTGGACTCCTAAGAATCCAATCTAATCTAATTGGAGCAAATCCTACGGACTGTCTGTTAACCCAGAAAAATCTTAAGTATCTCTATTAGGTGGCTCCAAGCAGCTTGACAAGATCATACGAAGCAATTTACCTCCCATCAGCCTCGGCCCAACTACCCTGGACATTAGCTTTTTGGTCAAAAAACTTGGCATTTATATCGACAGCTCTTTATCCTGGGTCCCGCAAATCGATGAGGTTAGCCCGAAGTTGTTTGCGTCAATTGGTGGCCTGAGACGCTGAAAAACTTTCTTCCAGTTAAAACCAAAATTTATTTAGCTAACTCTCTTCTTTTACCACTTCTAGACTATGCTGACTCGTCCTACCCCGATCTAACCGAAGAACAGCTGAATAAGCTCGAGCGTCTTCAAAACTTATGCATAAGATTTATCTACGGGTTGCGTAAGTTCGATCACGTGTCCGAGTACAGAGCTCGTCTGAAGTGGCTCCCAATCAGACTCCGTCGCAATCTGAACATGCTGACACTCCTCTACTCTATTCTATACAATCCTCATACTCCTTCTTACCTCAAACAGCGTTTCTCCTTCCTTGGCTCTAACAACGAACTACAACACTTAAGGTCATGCACGGATAATCGCTTGCATATTCCTGCCAGTCGCACAGGATATTATGATAAATTTTTCACCCGTAAATCCGTATTATTGTGGAACAGCCTTTCAGCGGATATTCGACAGTCTCTCTATCTTCAGAAGTCGCTTGTATAAACATTTAGGTTGCAATTAATTCACTTTGGTCCTATCTATTTATTATCCCTCTATTTGGTCCGAATAGACCAAATAGAGGGATAGTAAATAGATAGAGGGATAATAATAGATATTTATACTACTATTATTACTATATATATTTTAATGTTAAGTTGTTGCACTATCCCACGCTCTTGTTTGATAATCTCCTCTCACCAAAGGTTGTCTGGAAGAGATTGCTTTAGCAATAAGACCGCCTTTGCAATTTGCACCCTTGTATCTTATCTTTTAACATTTTGTTTATCGTTATTGTTATTAAGTGTGTGCAATAAGGAGTTAATTTATCTATCTGGACTTACAAAATGCGATTGGATGAAGAGTAACGTATTTTATGAATCCATTAACGATAATTTCAATGGTTATTTAACCAAAAAATATATCATAACAAAGCCAGTTTTTCAGTTTATAGACAGGCACTAAGCCTCTTTAAGCGAATTTTTGAAATCCAAGAGGAAAATTATTGTTATAACAAACATACCGGCAAATGCAAGACACTTGCTTCGATCAACTGATATGAGTTTGATCGCTGAAGCATAATCTGAAGTTATACGGTAATCAGAAATTGATTCTGAAAGTGTGGATTATATCTCTTAAACGAGACACTTTGGATTAAATACAAAATGTGTCAAAGATTATTGCAATATCCAAACAAATCCTAATCTAGAATAAACTGAGAACACCAAGGCTTGAAAATTGCAGTTACAAATCGAGGACGAAAGCTCTTAGTCTAACATTGTACTGTACAGATATTCGATAATTTTAAGCTGAGTTTAGTTAGTAGCCTGAAGTCCACAAACTCAGTCCAGTTTTCTGGAATCATATAAAAAATAATTGGTGCTCATATCACCCTACCAGATTATTTTAAAAAGTAAAAAGTAAAATAAAATAAAGTAGTAGTCACTCAACCGCCAAAATATAGACAAAAATTTAAAACCGTCTTCATGGTCGCTAGCTAATCAGTATACGACCACTGCTATGTAGTCAAACTAATTCAAATAACCACATGGTCGTTATCTAGTCCGTATACGACCACAAAAATATTGTATTTTTATTACTTTTGTATGTAATTAAATCGATGGTCGAGAAATGATCCGTTGCCGACCACTTTGTCTTACATCATCAAAATACGTTTAGATTTTTCGGTTTTCTCTATATTTTGCCGGTCGCAAACTGACGTTTAAATAAACCATACATAATAGGATGTCAAGAAACAATAAAATTTGCGCTAATATTATGCGGCAAGTTAGAAAAGCTCAAAAATGATTCGTTACAAACCGCTAGTTTACGACCATGTGGTCGTAAAAGGAAGGAAGCTCAATTTTAGTCGGCCCATTAGCGACCACCATTTATTTAAATAAATAAGCATTTTATGGTCAAAATATGGATTCTAAGTTATAATTTAATAATATTCTGACACCTTAAACACAAAATTTATGCAATAACTTTAATAAACATGTTTTACCCACGGTTTAAGTTTGACCTCCTCACAAATTTTTTTACTAGCATTTTGCTCCAAAATCAATGTGTGTGCTCCGGCTCAGATTCATCGGCTCACAGAGTTATACTGAAATATATTGGGTTGGCCAAATTTGACCCGAGAGTAAGGGATAGATAGAGCATGATCTTCAAGAAAAAAGAGTGATCGTTGCGTTGATTTTACAACTGTTTTTGGTTGTTTTCGGAAAAACGGTCGTGAACGGGGGGTGGTCGGCGAACTAACGTGTTGACCCTACCTATTATGGCCTCGATCTGACTGGTGAGTGTTTTTTGTGTTGCATGCATTCCTTAAATACCTATAGGTACTAAAATTCTACATCAATGTATATATGCATTATGTTATATACATTATGTACAAATACAATGAAATATTAGATACGGTATTATTGCACCTAAGATGAGACGAATAATAATAATTGTACCTTTATGCACACGGAAGTGGAACATGTTCGTTCACCTGAATGTAGAATCATCATGAACAATACGATTCACGAACAAAGGACTTCAATGTCGAAATAACGAAGGTATGATAATATGAATTTTTTATTGATTAATTACAGTTTTTGCTAGTTTTATAATTATTCTTTTCTGTCCTTAAGCACATTTTTATTTAAGTATTGTTTATTATAGCAGGTATCTTACCTATAATAACTATTACCTGCGTACCTACCTACCATTATTATTACCTAGATACTAAACTTGTTCGAAGAGACCATTGAGTTTACAAAGAATCAGATTTTATTGTTGAAAAAACAGTTTTAAAATACTAAATAGGTAGGTATGCGGGGACTTGCATGCTCTAATTTTGTCATCTCTCTGGTTAGTTCACAAATTATTTAGGTAGGTACTTACTACTAGAGGATGCCCGCAACTTCGTCCGCGTGGATTGGTTTTTATTTTATTCCCGCGGGAAATCTTCAATTTCCCGGGATAAAAAGTAACCTTCAATGTCCTTCCCCGGGATGTAACCTGTCTCTGTACCAAATTTTATTTTAAGTTGAGTAGTTGAGCCGTGAAAGCATAGCAGACAGACAGACACACTTTCACATTTATAATATAAGTAGTAAGTGCCTATGGATTTATTCACTGTTCGCAAGATAAACGTACCTAGTTTGGCAAGAAAAGAATACAATTATTTTGCTATAATCCGCCAACAGAAAAAATTCTGTATGGTCAAGCATGCAGTTACAAGAGAAGCACCGTTTACCTTCCCAACCAAGCAAGAAAGCTAAGTTCCCAAGCAAGCAATGCCACCACCACTCACATGCACCACCACACAAGACTTTTATACTATTCTCGACGCACGTTTCGCCCCGACACCGGAGCATCTTCAGGAGATGTCGACCTTACAATGCAAGATTGTCTAGTGACGTTCGTGTCAAATGCGCGGTGTTATATACCGTGTTTTAAACCCCCACCACTATTGCCCCGCCCATTACCCCCGGGAAACCTACCCCCTCCAAACAATCGAAGCAGTGGTGAATTTGAAACATTAACTTGTTCATTAAGTAATTTAAATTGATTATTATTATTATGTTTTATTATTTCTAATTGCTCCAACATGCTCAGTCGAATACCTTTATCGCAAGTGTGTAAGATTTCATATGAATGGTTGGAAGATAATTTGTGCCCACTATCTAGATTCTAGAAGATGTTTAGCAAAATGTGACTTTTGGGGTTGGTTGTTCCTAACCGCGGCCATATGTTCTTTGTAGCGTGTATCAAATTTACGACCTGTTTGACCAATATATGTGGCATTGCATTCTGAACATTCGAGTTTATAAATGCCCGATTTTTGTTTGTTGTTTAATTTATCTTTACCGTTACAAATATTTTTAAGTGTATTATTGGTCCTAAATGCAACATGTATATCATGTGCTTTAAGTGTCTTAGCAATACGCTCCGAAGCTGGCCCGAAATAAGTTAGACTGGATTTGTATTTATTTATTTTATCAGGTGATGATGAATATAGGTCCTTTTTGATCTGCATCAAACGTTGTTTTTTTATTATATTATCAACAATATTAGTGTTGTACCCATTTGCCTGTGCCATATGGTAAATAACTTTTAATTCTTTTAAATAGTTTTCTTTAGTGAGTGGAATAGACAGCAACCTATGCACATAGCTGTGGAACGCTGCGAGTTTATGCTGCCAAGGATGGCAGGATGAAGCGGGTATGGTTGTGTCTGTATATGTGGGTTTTCGGAAAATTCCAAACTGATGTTTAGCATTAGCACGAGTTATAGTTAGATCAAGGAAGTTTATAGAGTTATCTTGTTCTAATTCTGATTTGAATTGAATTTTAGGGTGTATTTTGTTAAGATTTTTGATAAATATGTCAAGTTGTCTGTCTGTCCCAGTCCAACATATAATTATATCATCTACATATCTGTAGTAATACAGAATATTATTATTTTTGACAATATGTTTGTTTTCAAAATCATCCATGAATATATCAGCCATTAGAGGACTTAGAGGTGAGCCCATAGCTAAACCGTCTTTTTGCTGATAAAATTGGTCATTGAATTTGAAATAGTTTTGTTTCATGCAAATTTTGGTTAATTCTATTACCTCTGTTATTTCGTTAGCGTTTATATGATTATTTTTTAATAAATCGGTTAAGATGTTTAGGGTTTCGTTAACTGGGACATTGGTGAACAGGCTGTCCACATCTAGTGATATTAATTTACAATGGTCCGGTAATGTCAAGTCTTTAATATTATTGACCAGTTGGATACTATTTTTTAGGGAATAGGACGGATCGAAGGATGTTTTTGATTTTATAACATTGTTTAGTTCTTTTGCTAGCTCATATGCTGGTGCTCCAATATATGAGACTACCGGACGGATAGGAATATTATCTTTGTGGATTTTTGGTAAGCCGTATAATGTGGGAGCATTAGTGTTCATTTGAATGACTTTTTGTTTTGATGTATTTTTTGGAAAAATGTATTTTGATTTATTAACGATTAGTCTAACTTCTGCTGCGTATTTATTAGTTGGGTCAGAGGATAACTTAGAGAATTCTTCTCCAGAGATAACCTCTTTGACTTTATTTTGGTAGTCGGTCCGCTTTAGGATAACGATTGCATTACCTTTATCGGCTTTTGAAAGAATAAGGTCATTATCTTTTATCGTATTTTGCAAAGATCTGTAAATTATGTTGTTGTTATTGTTTACATTGTTGTTATTGTTTATGTTGTTGTTATTGTTTTTGTTGTTATTGTTTATGTGGATATTATTATTTATCTGGTTGTTATTGTTTATGTTGTTATTATTAGTGTTGTTTTTGTTATGTTGTTTACTTTTTAATTTGGAATTTTGAAGTGCAACATTTGTTTTGATTTCATGAGCGACAATATTTTTGACAATATTATCTTTTTTGGTTTATCGAACCCGGCACCTCCCACTGTAAGATCACCACTGCGCCTGCAGGGAGGTCGTCAGATACTAAATTATTATTTTTTGCAAATAGGTAAGTACCTACGCCGAATTAAAATGAATATTAGTCAGATTAGAACTTAAATTACATACTTCGCCAGTCCTTATCCTATAGGAAAATACTAATACCTACTCCGTAGGGGAACGAGTGAACGACCTCCTTTTATTAATAACCAAGCTAGGTAGGTATAGGCTCCAATCTATGTAAACAGTAATAACATGTATACCTACTCTTACTTAGCTTGCAACTTTGTAAAGCCATTCCATTGAATAAAAATCATTTGAATTTGAATTTAAATGACTTTATTAGCGCTACCAACGTCGATTTTAATTTTAATTTTACGAAAAGCGTAAAACTATAGCCTGTTTACTCATGCCTTTGTAAAAACTATAGACGGATAGGTGTACCTATACAGGTGTTTATTGTACCTATTACAATTTTACTACGTAGGCAGCAGGCACGACCAATGACCGTACATGCATTATAACTACTTTATATACCTTGTGCAATTGCAGACGCAAAAATTGTATTTCTCCAAGAGAAATGAACATGAAATAATGAACATGAAATAATAAAAGTTTTTTCATCCCACCATCTCGGAATAGTAGAGTATTTTTACGCTTCAATATCTGAATGCAAAAGCCGTTATTATCCTCTTGAGGATAAAGTAAATTGAATTTAGAACATCGTGTGCACGTTAGTAAATATCACTCGTCTATGAAGTTTGTGAATTCAAAACATCATTTAAACCTATTTACTTCTTTGATTAGGTATATAGAGATGGATGTGTTACATTTTACTCAATTATAGATAAACGATGCATTTTGTTAATAAAACATGTACTACTATGTTTTGACTAGTCTTACTTATTGAAAGCTACGTTTTTAGAATGAGACAGGTGTATTATGTTAATGCGTGAACGTGTCAGGCAATTGTCATATGACGTCATCAAATTTTGCTATTGAAGCCAATTTTTATATGACCTTTATATGGCGTCTGTATTGCTTCCGGTGTTTTGGTTGTGGCTAATTACCAGTTTTGTGAATATTTTCATAATATTTTTATGTGTTTTTGCTTAGTTTTGTGTAATCAACAATGGTGAAGTGCTCAGTTGTCGGGTGTCGTAATAATAATATTGTAAAACGCCCAGGAATTTCATTTCATAAGTGAGTAACAAAGTTGTTTTAATTTTTCTTTTTGTGGCGAGTATTTTAAGTTATTTCAACTAATTATATCTTAGTTTCTTCTTTACTGAATCCAAAACACGCCAATTTTTGCGCTATCCCCGAAAATTTGGATTATTTCATTAGTTTTTCTTTGAGTGCTTATATAGTGTGGGGATTGTATTGTTTACAATTAAATTAAGTATCGATAAAATTAAAATTTCATATATGGAAATGTTAGGATTGAAGTTAAACAAACCCAATGTAATTTACGAATATTATATTATGAAAGTTGATTATTTATTTAGTTACAAAGTCTATTGATATATTATGATAAACGATTTAAAACACTAATTACGGACTATGTACGATATAACAAATATAATAATTAATTGATTGAATTGAGTGAATTAGCCGGACATGAGATGCGTGTACGCGGCCTCCCGTCGTCGGGGTTCAGAATTCACTGATTCGAACGCCCGGGAGAATCCCGACCGAAAGCGAGTCGGAACGGAAATTCCCGAGGGTTCAGTAGGTCTCGTGGGACTTCGCCACATCAGCCCCCCCGGAGACCTTTAGGTCGATCATGACGAATAAAGAATTCGTTCTTTTACACAATTCGTTTCACTCGTTACAAAAGTAAGTATTATAATTAAAATTAAACATAAAACTTAATTAGGTATTAATTAAACTATTATATGTTTACAAAAAATAAACGATACAGTGCGATATTAGAAGTTTACGTACAATATTAATAGCTAAACGTATTCTCTAAAAATTGTTTTACATACTAATGACATGTGGGTGGTGACTCACATAAACCTGCGAGGGAATCTTACCTGTCTGCCAGAGCGAGTTACTGTATCATGCTTGGTGGCAGGCGGTTCTGAAGTGATGGGCGTGAACGAAGAAGGTTGAGATTCGTGTACAAAGTACGCTGGTTTGAGACGATCGATTGAAACCGTGACGACCTTACCGTTTATGTCGATTTTGAAAGTTTTCTCCGATCGCTCTATTACCTTATACGGACCAGAGTAAGGTGGTTGTAGTGGTCTTCGGACGGCATCTTGTCTCAGGAAGACAGCAGTAGCAGAGGATAAATCCTTGTGCACGAACGTTTTTGCATTACCGTGGCGTACTACCGGAGTCGGCTTCAATTCGCGGAAGTGATTGCGAAGGCGAGATAGAAAATCGCTGTAATCAACGACTTCCGGTGCGGATGGCAAGAATAAGTCTCCAGGCAAGCGAAGACTTTCACCATATACCAGCTCTGCAGAGGTAGATGCAATATCGTCTTTCCAGGCGTTGCGTATCCCCAGTAACACAAGAGGAAGTACCTCAACCCATTTCTCGTTGTCATGGCACGTAATTGCTGCTTTTAATTGCCGGTGAAACCTCTCTACTAAACCGTTGGCGGCGGGATGATACGCCGTAGTGGTGAGGTGTTGGCAACCAGTAAATTTTGCCAGCTCTTTAAATAAATGGGAGTCAAATTGGCGCCCTCGGTCTGTCGTTATTTTACGAGGACAGCCAAAACGTGCTAACCAACCACTTACGAAAGCACGAGCCACTCTTTCTGCTGTGATATCTTCTAGAGGAATCACCTCGGGCCAACGCGTAAATCGATCGACTGCAGTAAGACAATAGCGGTAGCCGTTCGATATGGTAAGCGGCCCTATGAGATCGATATGAACGTGATCAAAACGCGAAGATGGAGGAGTAAAAGTGTGAACTGGAGCTTGGGTGTGCCGTGTAACCTTTGATCGTTGACAAGCGAGGCAGGCTTTTGTCCATGCTCTGCAGTCCTTTCGTATACTAGGCCATACGTACCTTTCGGTCATCAGTCTGATGGTAGGCGTAGCACCAGGATGACTCAAGCCATGAATATCGTCGAAAGCCTGTTTGCGAAATTCGGGCGTAAGATACAGACGTGGTTTTGGACCAGAAACATCGCAATACACTTTACATGCACTAGAGTCAGAAATTCTTATTTTCTGTAAATCCAGCGAAGAAGAAGCGTGCAAAAGATGTCTCAATTCGGAGTCCGTCTCTTGTGAAGAAGCGAGTTTATCTAAATTAATGCTATCAGTAACAGATTCAATCCGAGAGAGCGCATCGGCAACGACGTTGTCCTCTCCGGAAATGTGTCGCACGTCGGTCGAGAATTGTGATACGAAATCGAAATATCGGAACTGACGTGGAGAGCATTTTTCAGACGCTTTACGAAACGCAGCAACAATAGGTTTGTGGTCTGTCCAGATCGTGAATGGCTTCAGCTCGACCATGAAACGAAAATATTTCACGGCTTCGTAAATTGCGAGAAGCTCTCGATCGAAAGGGCTATACTTACGTTGAGCTGAGGTCAGTTTCTTGGAGAAGAAAGCAAGGGGTTGACAATTACCTTCAACTTTCTGCTGCAATACGGCGCCGATGGCGATATCGGACGCATCACAGACCAACATCAGATCCGCTGTAGGATCGGGATGAGCAAGCAGTGTTGCATCGACGAGGCTCTTTTTGCATTCGTTGAAAGCCTGTTCCAGCTCAAACGTCCAGGTGATGGGAGAGTTTGGCTTGGTATCCGTGCCGCTAAGTAGTTGGTGTAAAGGTGCTTGGATTTTCGCAGCGTTCGGTAGGTACCTTCTATAAAAGTTAATCATACCGAGAAATCTCCTTAATTCTTTCAAGGTCTTGGGCTGTGTGAAGTTCTGGATGCTACTTACCTTTTCTGGCGTAGGACTCGTGCCGTTTTCCGTAACTAAGTAGCCGAGGAACTCGACTTCCGGAACACCAAATACGCTTTTAGCGGAGTTTAAAACAGCACCATGATCTCGAAGGCGCTCTAGAACCTGTTTGAGATGAAATTCGTGATCGTTGTGGTCGCGTGACGCAATCAATATGTCATCTATATACGGGAAAGCAAAATCCAGGTCCCTTAAGATTTCGTCCATGAACCGCTGAAACGATTGCGCGGCGTTTCTAAGACCAAAACTCATGAACGGAAACTCGAATAATCCGAACGGCGTAGTTATGGCAGTTTTGGGTACATCCGCAGGGTTGACTGGAATCAAATGGTAAGCACGCACCAAATCAATTTTGCTAAACACAGTACAGCCATGTAGATTATGGGAAAAATCTGCGATGTGGCGTACTGGGTATCGATCGGGTACTGTTCGAGCGTTGATACCTCTGTAGTCTCCGCAAGGTCGATCAGTACCGTCTTTTTTAGGAACTAGATGGAGAGGCGCTGCCCACGGACTATCGGATCTACGTGCAATACCTGCTCTTACCATATCCTCAAACTCACGCTTAGCTCGGCGTAGTCGGTCCGGTGCCAATCTGCGAGGTCGACTGTACACTGGTGGACCGGGCGTAGTGCGTATGTAGTGCAGCGTTTGATGCTTAACTTCGCGCACCATTGGCTCACCAGAGGGTCGCGTGACCTCAGGAAACTGTTTGAGTAACTGATGATAACGAGAATTACCTGTAACAGTCTTAATTTCGCACTCTAAGGAAGACAACACGGGTTTAGCATTTACAATAAGCGTAGTCGTATTATCAACTAATCTGTGGTTCCTTACATCTACGAGTAGGTTATAATATGATAAAAAATCTATGCCTATGATCGGTCGGGTTACGTCGGCTATTACAAAACGCCAGCGAAAATCTCGCCGCAACCCGAAGTTTAAATTTAAGTTTATTGTTCCATATGTATTAATCACTGTACCATTAGCGGCAAAAAGTTTATAGTCAGTCTTCTTAACAATTGTCTTATTAGAACTTACATTTCTAATTGGGAACACACACAAATCAGCACCAGTGTCTATTAAGAACTTAACGTTAGAGTGTTTGTCCGTTACAAATACGCGACTCGGTGTGACGTCACGACAGTCATCGTTAGCCGCCATCAATGACTGCGTTTTTCGTTTTCCGATGAGTAAGTGCACGGCTCACGGCACTTAGTAGCTTTGCTCTGGAACTTGCGGTGATACCAGCATTGGGCATCAGTCGCAGAATCATTGGATCGGCTACGGGAACGTCGGCGCCATCTCGTGCTGCTTTTCGATCTCGAACGGGATCGCGATGACGATGTAAGTGCGTCGATTTGGCGCGACAAATTAGCGATTGATTGCTTGAGTTCGCTAATTTCATCATTCGACGTGGACAGCTGATGAACTTGCGGCGCAGTACCAATCACATTCTTAACTGTGTCCGCAAGTGTAGCCAACTCGTCGAGGCTACTCTTCGATTGCGACGCCAAGATTACTTGAATATGAGTAGGTAGTCGGCCCGTCCATAGGGTACGTATAAAGTCGTCGGGTACGCTTGGACCTGCTAAACCTTGTAAGTGTCGCAGGAATTGCGACGGCTTACGATCCCCAATGTCCTCTTGGGTTAATAATTGACGTACTCGTTGCTCCTGTGACGACGAAAGACGTTTCACCAGCTCTGTCTTAATCTTATTATATTTATCACTATCGGGAGGGTTTTTAATAACGTCTCTTATTTCGGTTATGTACTTATAATCCAAATTTGAAATTACATAATTATACTTAGTCGTGTCTGCTGTTATATTTGTTAAAGCAAACTGCCCTTCTAGCTGTGCGAACCAAAGAGCTGGCTCGTCTGGCCAAAAAGGTGGGACTTTTACGCGCACAGTTTCTACCGCGGGAGATTTGTTGTCTTCAGCCATTGTTTAAAATAAAAAACTTTTGTTACACTGAATCTATTTTCGGAATAAAATAAGTTCGTCACTATGCACACAAAGAATGTTCGAAATATGCAAGCACTTGAGAGTTCGGGACGCGTCGCCGGTTCACCACTTATGGGAACGTCGGGTGTCACCAGTTATGGGAATGTTAGGATTGAAGTTAAACAAACCCAATGTAATTTACGAATATTATATTATGAAAGTTGATTATTTATTTAGTTACAAAGTCTATTGATATATTATGATAAACGATTTAAAACACTAATTACGGACTATGTACGATATAACAAATATAATAATTAATTGATTGAATTGAGTGAATTAGCCGGACATGAGATGCGTGTACGCGGCCTCCCGTCGTCGGGGTTCAGAATTCACTGATTCGAACGCCCGGGAGAATCCCGACCGAAAGCGAGTCGGAACGGAAATTCCCGAGGGTTCAGTAGGTCTCGTGGGACTTCGCCACACATATAACTCTTACTGTTTCTCACTCAGAGGGGTAGAGAGATGAAATTGAACAGTCAGCTTCTACTTATAATATTGCCAAACTCATTTTAGGCTGTAGCGATGATAACCTTGTGATTAAGACACCCAATCTCCGGGATGGTGTCTCGTATTCGAAAATTACAGTGTCTATTCAAGTGGTTTTTGGTCCCTTCATTGCAGTTATTGTGTATCATTTTAACTAATGTTTTACAATTGTTTCAGATTCCCAAAAAATCTTAAATTAAGGATGAAATGGCTAAATGCTATAAACAGACCTGATTTCAAGCCTACAAATGGAAACATAATATGTAGTTATCATTTTGCGGAGAACGATATTAATTAACCCTCGGTGCACGAGTCCGACTCGCACTTGGCCGGTTTTTAATTTTTGAGTAATCATTTTTTACCCAAGACGGAACGGAGACGGTATAATATGTACTTGCCCTAAGAGGTGTGCGTTTGTTTGTGCACTTTGTTGTTACCATTTTCCTGAAAACTACTGGACCGATAATTACGCGGTTTTCTTCTGAGAAGGTTCCTAGGTATGTAGGACCTTAGTCCATGAAGATGAGCTGCAATCGTGATTTTTATTTTTAAATGTTACCATTTTTTCTCAAAAAGTACTAGCTATATAGATGTATATATTTTATGTTCAGAGTCCTCAACGCTGCGCTGCAATTGAGATTTTCTTAACATGTCTGCATTTTTATAAATTTTAGAAATAAATCATTTTTATTATCTGTCTACTTTTATTATTCACTAGCGGATGCTCGCGACTTCGTTCGCGTGGTATAAGTTTGTTTTCCCACAGGTTCTTCTTAATTTTCCGGGATAAAGTCCTCAACTACCCGTGCAAAATACCCGTTGCTCTGTTGTGGCGTGATTGAAGGACCAATCCTTTGTTTTTAACCGGTAGCTCACATACCAAATTTCATGGCTATAACTTGAGAAATTAAGGACTTATTCCGGGATAAAAAGTAGCCTATGTGTAGACTATAATCTATCTCTGTGCCAAATTTCATCCAGATCCGTTTAGCCGTTCTGGCTGATTGAGTAACAAACATCCATTTGAGGTTTTGGTTCCCGCGGGAACTCTTTAACTTTCGGGAATGAAAAGTAGCCTATGTGCTATTCCAGACTATCATCTTTCTGCTGTTTCTGCTTTCTGCTGTTAGCATAAATTTTTAGTTACATCATACAATAAAAATATTTTTAATAATTTTAAACTTATGCACGCGTAGAGGTATTAAATTGAAATTAAAATAGATAAGTGGAATAAAAATACCATAACTTTTGCTTATATACCTACAGGTTTGTACGGAACCCTCGGTGTGCGAGTCCGACTCGCACTTGGCCGGTTTTTTTTTTGAGATAAAAAGTAGGTTTTTTTTTGAGATAAAAAGTAGCCTATGTGTTATTGTATAATCTATCGCTGTACTAAATTTCATCAAAAACCGGTCAGCCGTTCTGGTGTGATTGAGCGTCACGCGTTCGCGTGGCATGAGTTTTTTTCAATTCCCGCGGGCACTCCTTTATTTTCCGGGATAAAAAGTAGCCTATGACTATCCAATCACTAACCAGATCCTCAACTATACCCATGCAAAAACTAACGTTGATCTGTTGCGCGTGATTGAAGGACGAACTATCTATTAAACGTCCTTGGGGATAAAATTTACAAAAAACTGTGAATCAGGTACCTATTTCTTTATTTCAAACCAAAATTCCAAATATTAAGTTTAATGGGATAAAATAGGGGTTGAAAATTTGTATGAAGCAAAGTTTCAAGCCCTATTTTATCCCTTTGGGAGTGAAATTTTGAGAAACTGTGACACACGTACTTTATTTTTACCGTTAGCCAAAGTACCAAGATTCGTTATTATAACTTGTAATATATCTCGAGAAATGAAGGCTTTCATACCAACATTTTTTCCTCTACTTCACCCCTTTGGGGGTCGAATTTTCAACAAATGTGAAATATGTATTTCTTAATTTTTAACTCGCAGCTCATATACCAAGTTTCATAGCTATAGCTTTCATACAAATTTTCAACCCCTATTTTACCACTTTAGAGGTTGAATTCTGAAAAACTGACAAACATAATTCTTTATTTTTTAACAAAAGCCATAATACCAAGTTTCGTTTATATAACTCGAGAATATCTTGAGAAATGAAGGACTTTCATGCAAACTCTCATCCCCTATTTCACCCCTTCGGGGGTAGAATTTTTGAAAACTGTGAATCACGTATTTCTTCATTTTCAACCAGTAGCTCGTATACCATGTTTCTTGGAGATAACTTGAGAAATGACGGACTTTAATACAAAATTTCACCCCCTATTTCACCTCCGTAGGGGTGGAATTTTGAAAAATCTTTCCTTAGTGAGCGCCTACGTCACAAAAGGAACCTACTTTCAAAATTTCAAGTTGCTAACCCCAGCGGTTTAGGCTGTGCGTTGATCCCTTAACGATTTAGTATAGGTACTTTCACTCCACTCTTCCATTTAGTATAGGTACTTTCTGAAATAAACACCTCCATGTATTTTTTCTCCGGAAAATTATGGAGAGTTCTTCTTTAAAAACAAATTTTTAAAAGGAACCGCATCAAAGTCTTGCATAGTTCTACACTTGTAAGCCTCTTCAATACTACATTTTCTATGGAAAAATAAATTCCGCCATCTTGAATTTTTTCCTGTTCATCAAGTAGACCTTCATGTCCTGATCATCTTTTGCCAAGAAACCACTCGTCCATCTTTTATACTCTCCGAGATAGACACCGACGAAATTTGTATGGCGGCCATCTTAAATCCGCCATTTTGAATTTTTTTTCAGCACACTGTCAATTGGATGAAGTTTCGAGTGACATTTGGTGGAGCACACCCCACCTATCTTGAATACCCTGGCTGTGCTCTTCATCCGTCTTCGAAATCCTCAATCATCAGCTCTCTCCGTATTTTTCCTCCGAATGAATTTTTGTCTTCTATACGAAACGATGAGTAAAAAAATTTTTTTTCATACAAAATTTTTTCATACAAAAAACCTCAATTCACGCGGACGGGGTCGCGGGCATCAGCTTGTTCATTATAAAATACGAATACTAGTGTATTTCAAAAATTATGTTTAATTATTTATTAAGTAATTATATTTTGATAATTTTATATCGAGTATATAAGTATCGACATAATAAAAGGTATCGATAATTCAGCCCTAATGCCCGCATTAAGCTCCGCCCATGCGCCATTTTAAGGTTATAGGAAGCTTCAATTTAAATATGTTAGGGCACATCCTTATCTATATACCTAATCAAAGATTTACTTCTACCTCTATGGTGCCGAATTTCCATACAACCGTTTTTAATTTGTTAAAACCTCACACTCGTAACCTTCTTGGTGTACTTTTTTAATTTGCTTTGTGCGCACCATTTTCTTTTACGTCATATTGTAAAATTAAACCCTTCGATTAAAAACAAGAAGATTGAAAATAAGTGAAAAACCTAAAATGAGTGATTTGACGCCAACAGAATTGACTGAAACTGTTAAAAATGCGGAAATGAGCTTTCTCCCTCAACAATCACGCGAGAAGTATTTCATTTCCTCGCTGAGGTGGGATGAAAAATTACGTGTTGCACTCGAGTGAAAAGATTTTTCACCTCGTGCTCTTTTGATTCCCTCGCTGACGCTCAGGATTCTAATTTTTGAATCACTCGCGCATTAGAATCCTTCGCTTGCTCGGTCATCAAAATTGAGCACGCGGTTAAAAAACAACTTTTCACTCTTGTATATAACAAATAACTATTATCGAATCATGAACTTTTGTTAGAGAGAAAGATTCGCATACCTAGCTCGCATGAGAGAGAGCTCGCCAAATATAAATTATGACATCAATTTTTTTGCAAATGTAATGAATTATTTCATAAATTAGGTATTTAAGATCTGTCAACATTGTTCTTCAATTTGATAACTGCAAATTATTAATTAAGTAAGCAGGTACCTATATCTATCTGTATCTACCATTGTTTAACAGCTTACAACGAATTAATCACACCAAAATTGGGTCAAGCAGCTGCTCCACATCCCAATATAGGAATAACGTCTTGAAACTTGACAGACGTAATGCACATGGGCCTATCATAAAATCACATGATACGATTTGCCCGTACGCAGACAGAAAGAATAAAAACGTAGATATGGTAGTGTAAAATGATATGAAATGAAATGTTATAAAATTCTGCAGCATAGATTCCTGTAGGCTGTAACCTGTTTCTAGTACCTACCTACTTAATATCTAAAGAGCAGATTATCTAACAAGGCTTAAGTAGGTATGCCTTACAATACAATCTGCTCTTTATTTACATTTCCTGTGCAGCAAACAAAATAGAAAGGTCCATGAGACACCACCGTTTATAACGAAATGCTCAATTATTTTATGAAATGATCAAATTTCTACGATTTTTTCACGACATACCTAAACCTACCTATACCCTGATCACTACCATCAAAAGATTTTCTTCTTATTTGCCGGTAATTAATTATTTATTACTCCATGTTGTTATAATAAATAATTGTCAGGTACCAGAGCTTTCTCTTTGTTCAAAGCAACGAGTGTTACTAGGTACCTACAACCCTGCCAAGCCTGTAGGTACCTATATCTAATGCAAAACTTGTTCTCCTTTTATGCAAAGTTGTCAACATGGATACCGGCGTAAAAACATCTTCCGCAAATTAACTCTATCATGCTCTTGATATTAAAAAAGGTAGTTATAGGGTCTAGCTTTTACTTGGAAGTATCTTCTGTTAAAGCAAACAAAAATCAGTTCTACAAAATTTATAAAGTGACATCCCATAATTAACTATGATTTTATTCTGTGAAATATAAAGCAAAGGAGATCAGCTATATCGTTTATAACACCGCGGTCGTCCACTAATATCATTAGAAAACAAGATATATTATGGATATATGGGTATATATATATATATATATATATATATATATATATATATATATATATATATATATATATATATATATATATATATATATATATATATTGTGTCATATAGATATGATAATAATATGCTCTAGATAAGCCAAGTACCTAACCTTCAAGTCACAACTTTTATCATGATGGCCTAATTCAAGAAATCATCTGCTAGAGTTGTGAACCAACTAATTTAGGTGACATCATACAATTTCAATGACAGCCAATGCGTTTAATGAAATTGTAATTTGGTAGGTAGGTATATTGGCTAAGCTGATTCCCCAAAAATATTACATCTGTTCACCTCGTTAGCCGTATTTTACCCGATTTTAGCCGTCAAGCTAATGAGATGCTATTATTAAAACTTCGAAACCTTTTGTCGGTGATGATTAACAAGCTGATAACGTGTGAAACACGATAAATAAACGACAATCACAACTAGAATTAATAACGGTTTGATCAGCGTCTTGTCGGAAACCGCCTACCGTTACTCTAAGTTTACGTCACGTTTCGTCATAATACTTTAACGATGTTATATTATATACTCGCAATAGACAATAGTACATCATATAACATCGTAAAAGTATTATGACGAAACGTGAATGAAGTAGGTAGGTAACTGTAGGGAGATCATGTTCTCAATTTGGCGCGTTTGTCTTTTCTTTAAAAAGACTGTTAGTTATTTTTCGTTTTGGAATGTCAGACCAATATGTCTCTATTAGCTTAGTGTGACCTCAAATTAGGCGGCTATCCCTTAGTGGGTAAGTACTTCAGTAATCAGTATCATCAAGTAGGTATGATTTTAATTTTGCTGTAAAATCATCACAAGTACCTACTTTTGTCCAATATATCTAGGTACGTCTACAGACACTTTCGTATAAGTAATTTATCTTGGCCGCCTTCTGGCACGCTATTTGCTTGAGATATTTTATTAGCTGATATAATTTTGAGATCGGAAGGTGCAGGTTTTAGCGTAGCAGCTCCCAAGCTCCAACATGCATGTTATTCCCAACACACTAAATGGTACCTACTACTGCTAGGTAGGTATCCTCATAATTTAATAGGTACACCCTCCTACTTCATGTTTTACGTAGATTGTGATCTGTCAATTGCTCATACCTAAATAGCTCTTGTGCAATTGATTGATTGCTACTGTGAGTCACAGGGTAATCAATTTCGATCGTTCTGAATTACGTAGACGCTGGGATTCCGATTTCAGCTTACTCAATTTACGATTTCAATCATTTCCGAGGTCGATCGCAAGTCGCAACGCCCCTCGAAATCATCTCCTTCGTTAGTTTCTTGTCTTAATTTGATTGGTAACCGATGCAAAGAGAGCTTTTGTTGATTGATTAAGTAGGTATTATTGATAAGACGACGGTTACGAAGTACCTGCCTACTCTAGTCAATATTATGTAAGTAGGTAGGTATAATTATGTAGGTACCTATTTTAATCTGTAAAATTCTAAACAGTTTTGTTGAGTTCTAATTATTGTTTTTAAAAATATGAGTCGTAGTAAAATTATAGGAAAACAACCTGTATCAGAACAATTATGATAAGATTAACCATTTCCTGTAAAAGGCAAAATAGGTAGGTACCTACCTATATTTTAAATTTTTACCACTCGAATAATATTTTCGTTTGCGTTATTCCACCTAAAAGATAGTTCCAAGTAGTTTACGTTTTTTAGGGTTCCGTACCAAAATGGTAAAATGGACCCTTATGGTGCGACTTTCTCCGTCTGTCTGTTCGTCTGTCCGTCTGTCCGTCCGTCACACTCGATTATTTCAGTAACTACCGAAGCTATCGACATGAAATTTGGAATAGTTGTGTATATTAGTGGCCCAAAGACACTGGAATAAAAAAAAATTGGAAATTATTATTGTTCTTATTTAAAAAGGGGGGAAAATCTGAGGGTTGAAATTTAAAAGTGAGATAACTGTACTGTGTAGGGTATCATAATATGAAAGGGTTTACTTTGTACATTCTAAAACAGATTTTTAATTATTTTTAGTTATGATAGTTTTTGATTTATCGGGGAAAATGTCTAAAAAAATACCGTTCCCCCCCCCTTATCTCCGGAGCTTACCAATCGAAAAATTTGAAATAATTATGGTCAATAGGAATTTACGTATATTTTACAGGAAAACTATAGCCAATGCTCTAACTAGCATAGTTTTTTTGATATTAACAATAAACCTCTACAAACAAAGTTAGTCTTGCGGTTCATTAACAAAGGTAATTATTTATTAATAATGGTACGGAACCCTTCGTGGGCGAGTCCGACTCGCACTTGCCCGGTTTTTATTTTTTTATTGCGACTTGCGAGAGCCCGGGCTTGCGCTTGACGACACATGCTCAGTGCAAAGCAAATGTTGAGGTCTAGGGTGGAACGCGCTTGCCTAGAAGATGCCTATTCACTCTTACGTAGGGAAAGGGTTATGTTAGCAAACAAGCAAGCAAACTTTATTCCAATGGCGTGAAAACACCATGAATGGCTTCACAGTTCAGCCCCCCGATTGTGTAAGGAAATCGTTACCGTAGTCATTGGCCAAACGTATAATTCCACCTGGTTATGGAGTTCATAGATGCCTGCACGTCAAAAAGAACTCATAAAACAGTTCGAGTAACACGTTTTAAGCTGTCAAATGATTACGATTTGCTTAGACAATTGGGCCTCAGTATAGTCACGTATAGTCCCAACTGAACATTGAAAATTCGATCGATCGTAATCGAGCTTTCGATCACTTTGGCGTCAAAGAGAAAGTAGAATGAACCTTAAGCCATGTAATTAAAGCTTAATTTCGTGTATGCATTCGCAGTCTGCGCTCCAAACGATTCCGTTTCGAAATTAACATCGGTTGTACTGAATTATTTGCGACTTTATCAAGAGCTTTTTTCGAGTCCTTTATTTTACTTTGACACCAGTGATCGCACGCTCGTTTACGATTTATGATCCATCAAATTTGCAATGTAAAAACCCGAATGATTTAAAGAATAATACGTAATATTTACCTGATAAGTATATAGTGAAATAGACATTAGGCTGCGTTCACTATCTTAAAGCTGCGTTTCATTGAGGTCAAGTCCAAGTCCAACTTCATATCTCCTCAATAGGTAGATATCATTCGTTATAAATTTATTACCGAGTGAACCATGTCAGGGTCAGACCTTCGGTAACGCATCATACCTGCTTGCCTATATTTTATTCACACGAACAGTTGTAAAAATTCAATGTCACGGTCTTCGGAAACTTTGTTTTTTTTGATAAAATTTTGCACATGCGAGTGGTCATTTTAATATTTAAATAAAAAAAATATTTTTAATATATAAATGACCTTGGAAGGCAGAGCCATGGGAATAGATTTGCTCTTCCTATCTGTAGAAAACGGCGCCACCTTCGAATAATAACCCTACCTAATCCTAATTTCTTTCTGGCACTATTAGGAGACCTCCTGTCTCCTAATATTCTTCAATCCTAGACAAGAATACTTCTTCAATCCTATACTATCAAGTTACTAATTATATAAATATCATATTATAAATGCGAAAGTGTTTGTTTGTTGGTTTATTGATTTGTTGGTTTGTCCTTCAGTCACGTCGCAACAGAGCAACGGATCGCCGTGATTTTTTGCATGGGTATAGTTGAGGACCTGGTGAGTGACATAGGCTACGGGAACTTGGGGCAATTTAATAACCTTATACCACGTGGACGAAGTCGCGGGCATCAGCTAGTTGGCAATAAATGTTTAGAAAAGATCCAGCAATGAAGTTACCTACTTGAATTCATTATTAGCGCAATGATGGCGCGATGCTATACAAAATTGCGCCATAGTACCTATGTAGCGTAGCAGTCGTTGTGCGCTTTATCCGCCGCAATAAACAACATGACGTGTGTTTCTTCTAAGGAAATCTCAAAGTACTTTGAGTTTACTCGGAACTGGTCCTTTAAGACTATATACTATATTTAGTCCTCTCTTTAATCTTTATAGAAATAAACTAGCAGGCGTTAAGTACGAGTATTCTCTTTAGCATTGGCATTTTCCAAAGATTTGACACAGAATGGTTTAGATATTATATAAAACGTAGCTACTGTACGTAGTCAACACTGCCCCGAAACCGGAAATAAATCACGTCTGCAGTGCCTTTGGAAGTTTGGGTAGAGTGCTCAAATACCAACTAATTGGCCTTGCGGAATCGGATCAATCAGTTGAGTGTTGGATAATAATCATTCAGGAATCTTCCCAACTCTTCCGTAATATACTCCTCGATGGCCCTTACTCAAAAGAAGCCTTACCTTTACCTTAGCCTTACCTTAATGTTAATGATTAATAAAAACCGGCCAAGTGCGAGTCGGACTCGCGCACCGAGGGTTCCGTACTCAAGAAGTAGGTATAATTACCTTTGTTAATGAACCGCAAAACTAACTTTGTTTGTAGAGGTTTACTGTTAATATCAAAAAATTACGTTTGTTGTATGGGAGCCCCCCTTTAATATTTACTTTATTGATATTTAATTATTTATTTTGAAAGGTAATATACAAGTTAATATTCTGTGAAAATTTGAACCGTCTACCTGTTACCGTTTTTAATATTGAGCAAAAAAATACGAAAAAAAACACGTTTATTGTATGGGGACCCCCCTTAATATATATTTTTTTTTAATTTTTAGTATTTGTTGTTATAGCGGCAACGGAAATACATCATTTGTGAAAATTTCAGCTTTCTAGCTATCACGGTCTATGAGATACAGCCTGGAGACAGACAGACAGACAGACAGACAGACAGACAGACAGCGGAGTCTTAGTAATAGGGTCCCGTTTTTACCCTTTGGGAACGGAACCCTAATAAACGAGGTTGATGGTGAGATGACTTACAAACAGCGCACATCAGGTGAGTCACCTGGGGAAAACATGTATCACGCTTATTCAAACACCTGTCTAATTGTAAACACATACTCAACCCATATTCCACACAAGCGGAAACTCGGACTCGCGACCCCGAAGTTATCGGTCATCTAAGGTTTACAACTTTTACTCTTGGAGGTTTAACTGTTATTTTAAATAGTAGGTACAATATAACCAGTGTTTGATGAATGTTATAACTTATACATATAATAGTTAGGTACTAATATAACAATACTGACTAATTTGAATGTTAAATCTCTATTTATATAAAATTCTCGTGTCACAATGTTAGTTACCATACTTACTCCTCCGAAACGGCTTGACCGATTTTTATGAAATTTAATATGCATATTCAGTAGGTCTGAGAATCGGCTACTATCTATTTTTCATACCTCCACGTGGACGGAGTAGCGGGCATCAGCTAGTTCAAATATAAAGGCCACAAAAATGATGTCGCCTGTCACATACCTAGTACTTAGTACCTATCAGTACCAGGTCGTCTGTAAACGTGACTGAAATGGCTTTCCTTTATAACACCCCCGTCAACCTAATCGTAATCCAATCCATGTAGGTACAAGTCGAAGAAAGCACTAAGCTTAAAACTTATGGATTCAATAGTTATAGTATGTAGGTATGAAGTCTACTAAACATATTGTCAGAACAAAGACAGACATCTCATATAAAATAGGTACATATGGAAACTTCCTTCGACGTAAACTTCGCTTTAGCAACAATAGTGCTAACCATCGCGTCATTTCATTGTTTTCAGGTACAGATGTGTGTCCAATGAAATCCGTCGTGAGGCGCATCGGCCAGCAATTGTTTACGGCTCTCAGTGAGAAAGGACTCGCTATGCTTGTCAACCATGGAATCGCTGAAGAAAAGGTAACTACATACATTACAAATTATACAAACTACCTCATCAGTCAACATATTGATGCGAGACCGAGACTGTTCCTCCCAGTCAATTTAATATTCTCTTGACTGAATTGCGGCCACGGCAGCCAATATTTGCGGAGACTACGTAATTACGTAGGACATAATCAAAGTGCACAAGTCTGTTTACGCAAACACAGATGCACTAACTATCCAATATCCATTCGCTCACTCTGATATACCGAACTGACCGAACTCCGACGGAACGGTAATCGGACACGACCAGTAGATCAGGCGCGGGACAAATGTCTTTACGTGTTATCCAAGGCATGGGGATTGGGGATGTAGCATCAAGCATGACTGCACCGCCAACATTCCAATTCCGCGTTGGTACTATGAAATTCTTGAGAGAAACCCCCAATTTTTCTGCCCAACCTGGAACCTCGTGTAAGAGACAATCCAGAAGTAGGTATTTATGAGACTCTTTTAATATATTTGTACTCTCATTTGGAACTTGCACGAATAAATGGTTAAACGTGTAGTGGTTCCACGAGAGATTTAATGTAATTAGATAAAAGATGGCTAAACTTACAGATAATATTCATTTGATCCGGCCACGATTGCTATCGTTAAGCTCTTAATCAAAATGCGATCACTAAACACAAAAGTATTCAATAATCGCTGAGTCTGCCGGCAGGAGACTGAATTACCATTGTACAAACACTCGTATTTATACTAACTATTTTCAATATAGCGTC
Organism: Erebia epiphron; assembly: GCA_963932025.1. Lineage (NCBI taxonomy): Eukaryota > Metazoa > Arthropoda > Insecta > Lepidoptera > Nymphalidae > Erebia > Erebia epiphron. Next base: position 7,278,881 of record OZ009956.1, on the reverse strand, counting down.
CGAATCTGCAGATTAAATCGAATGACATGAATCGACTCAAATTGACAGATATTATACTTTCTGTTTCATGAGGTATAATGACAAACAGTAATAATGCTAACACTCGTGACTATTTGAATAAACCAGCCGCTAGACTTACAAAGCAGTCGATATTAATAGCTAGTCTAAGCAACTTAAAATCTGTGTTGCAGCTTAAAGCAGTGTATGCAGATCTGGACAACTTTTGTGCCTTGCCCGAGGGTTCCCAGGCGCAGTACCTGTGTAACCCAGACAGCAACCATGGTTATGTTCGCCCGGGAATGGAGCAATTTGATATTACTAAGAAGGTAATTTCATAAACGGTTCAAACTAATATTTACGTTTTTTGTAGCGAGACAAACCTATAAAGCCTATCTAAAAGTATTTTACATAGACGTCAGCAACAAAACCGTCTAAGTATAGCCTCTTGAGATATTCGAAAAGTTACTTACCAATGACATTTCAGAAGTAAATAATAATTACTCGATTAAAAGGTTCCTATGGATTATTGCATATCGGCCGGCACCTTGCCGATATGTAATAATCGGCCACCTTCGTTAGAGGTGGTACCAGAAGATAGGTGGTACTTATGAGAAGACCGTTAAAAGTAAAACAGAATTAATCCCCAAAATGGTGCTCGTTTTAAAAGGACATACCTACATCTCTGAGCAATATCCTCCGATAACTTATATCTGCGACTTTCCCAACCAAAACCAGTTGTTAAAGACGTTAAAACAAACGTTATACTTATTCCCATAAACTTATCTGACCCGGTGACAGCATCGCTAGTAGATAGTGAACAATTAAATTTTAAGAAAACTTAACAGGCATAAATGTTAGTTCCATTTTTGACCACCGGGTCAGATAAGTTTGACAGACTGTACATTACTTGTATCTTCTTTAGATCTTATGATAAAGCACCAACTTACCAACTTGCTCAGTAGAATATTTTTCTTGTACGGTTTCCAGGAGCTACGTCACTCGTTCAATATCACAACACTGTCGGCCGCATCTATGCCCGCGCAGGAGGAGGTGCCAGAGTTCACCCAGCACGCCGTCCCTCTCGCTCACGACCTCACTAACCTCTCCCGTGTTCTTCTGCAAGCCCTTGCTTATGCTTTCGGTAAATATCACAATGAGGTAATTTGTTACCTACATAAATCATTAGTCAACGATTTATCTATCTAAAAACCCAAAGGTATTTATAGCATATGGATATAATACCGGTTGTTTGCTTCCCTGCAGCAAGTGTGCTACAGAAAAGAATCCCTCAAGAAATATACATAGGTATACCTATTTCTGTACTTATAGTGGTATTAAAATATGTATATGTAGTAGAATGGAGATGTTAAAAAATCGGCGTAAAAGTTGAAAATTGAAAAAGGACCCCACAACTGAGGTACTTAATTATTAGATTCTCCAGGTTCTTATGGGATCTAATAGACTCCATTAGATGTTCAGAGACAAATAAATGGAGTCAGATTATTATGGTTTTCTCTGGTGTTAGTACTCTCTTTATAGTCTTCAAACTATACGGTTATAGTACACCTTACCCTTAGTGTAGCACTTACAACAGGATTGTTGTAGTATCTTCTCGACAAGCCGAAATGTTTTCTCGAAGCTGGACCTCCTTGCCCGGCGTGTCCTCGTTATCTTAAACTACCTGGATAAAGTATTTCAGTCCTTTGCAAAGCAAGCTGAAGCCGGGACAATGAGGAATTGACCTTGTCAGTAAAATCCACTGTTTTTTTAGGTGGTTAATGTCAGATCTGTCAGTTTGAGTCATAAGCGCTGGTAGGTGCTGTGTTATATCGGCTATCATATGCAGTGGTTGGGGTATCATGTTCGATTTCTCGTCACTACAGCGTGAGTCTGTTAACACTCCAGGTTTGCCACCAGCAACGATGCTCGCCTGCCACTCCGGCATGCTGAAGAGCGACGGCTGCAACCGGTCTACTATGCGCATCCTATACTACCCACCCGTGCCGCCAGAGGACGAGGGGCCGTGCTGCCAGGGCGACGGCAAGGCCTACACGCGCTGTGGGGCGCATTCCGACGCCTGCACCTTCACTCTTGTCGCACAGGATTCGGAAGGAGGACTTGAGGTATTTACCTATCGATCACTTGATCGCTTGAGAAATTCAGAATCTATGCTAATATTATAAATGCAAAACTTTGGATGTATGGACGGAAGTTTGTTACGCCAAAACAGCTGAACGGATTTGGATGAAATTTGGCACAGAGCTAGATTAGTATAGTCTGGAATACCACATAGGCTACTTTTTATACCAGACAATTAAAGAGTTCCCTCGGGAACCAAAAAACCTCAATCCACGCGGACGAAGTCGCGGGCATCACCTAATTTAAAATGAAGCTAGAAAAATGGAGCTGACGACCTCCGTGGCACAGTTTTGAGCGCTGTTGTCTTAACGTGTGGAGGTCCCGGGTTCGATCCCCGGCGAATTTATAATTTCTGAATTTTCCTGGTCTGGCCTGGTGGGAGGCTTCGGCCGTGGCTAGTTACCACCCTACCGGCAAAAGACACGTGCCAACAAGCGATTTAGAGTTCCGGTACGATGCCGTGTAGAAACTGAATAGGGGTATGGGTTTTATGTAACTGCCATTCCCCTAACAGGTTAGCCCGCAACCATGTTAGACTGCATCATCACTTACCATCAGATGAGATCGCAGTCAAGGGCTAGCTTGTAGTGGGTAAAAAAATGAGAATATGAGCATTCTTTGTTACAATTTCAGGGCCCAACTTTTCAATCGATTCTACAGACATACTAAGTCGTGTCCCGGGCAAGGACATATATAGGCTACTATTTATCCCGAAAAATTAAAGATGAAGTCGCGGGCATCAGCTAGTTCTCTATAAATTATCAATCAAAACAGACAAATCTGTATTTTAAAACGGGAGCAGGCTGAATTGAACCGACGCGCGTCGGTCTTATGAATTTAAATGATCCTTGACTGATAAGCTTCTTTTATTCTTTCTACTGGGCAGGTTTCCGCACTTAAACCTCCAGTCTGTTGTGCTTGGACTGATAAGCTGTTGAGAGTTGAGACCTAAATTATATTGATTGGCACGTTGGCAATCATAAAACTCATACAGTTATAAAACGTGGAATTTCTCAATATCCTGTCATAAACTCTGCGGTCTGGCGATAATAGTGAATGTTTTTCAAAAGATGTTTCGCATTAATTTTAGGTGAAGCTGAATGATAAGTGGCAAGCCGTGGGCCATCTTCCTGGGGCGATACTCGTGCAGACCGGAGAATTGTTGGCTTCGTGGACCACCAACTTGTTACCAGCACTAGTAAGTTTTTATCTAAACTCGATCGCTACCACCTCTTAAAACGTACCTGTTTAAAATATTCAGCTAGATCAGGAATTTGCGAGAAACGTAGGTACCTTTACTTTTGCCTAAGACGGAGGAATATTTAGTTTTTTTTATGTGTAGGTATAGCGAACAAACGAGCAGACACCTGGGAGAAGTTTTTTTTTGTATTTATAGACTAGCCCTGCTGCTGCAATCCGACTTGCTGGCAAGTGGTGTTGCAGTCTAGGTGGAGCCGCTTACCTAAATTATGCCTATTTAGTATTTACTCCTTAAAACGAAAGCCGAACAGGGAAAACGGAAGCTAGAATGGCATTCCATAATCCATATCCTAGCGGTTCGAAGTCATTTGATGTGAAGTGATCATTTGCTGCGACAGAGGAACCGCTAATGCGGTTAGGACGATATTTTTCTTACTTTCCTTTTTGTCGCAGATGCACCGAGTGGTTGTACCAACGGGGACGTACGCTCGCGCGCGCGGGCGCCACTGCGTCGCGTTCTTCTGCCACCCCGACAAGGACGCGGTCATCCCCCCCATCGCACCGCGCGCCGCCCCCACCCCCGCGCCCCCCGCCTTCACCCCGCACGTCCACCTCACTCTGCACCACCGCCTAATGAACGCCGCGCACCATATACAGAAGCGCTTCAGGGAAACGTACGCGTGACTAGTACGGGACACTAGCAGCGAGGCGTACAAGAACCTTGTACGTCGACACACCGCGCCTTGACACAATATAACCTATAATTTGTAGTAACCAGTGGCGTGCTCATAGAGACATAAAAGCATAGTTTACCCTAGTAGCTAATCAAAATGTTTTTTATTCGATATACCAGTAAATTAGATTCTTTCTTAAAAATGGGCTGGCCTACACTGGCTTCTAACTTTGAGCACGCCACTGACAGGAACCGTACGATCACACTAATGGCATCATCATTAAAGCTCTGCAACTCCTCAGAGTTGCAGAGCTTGAGAGAGTTGTAGATGAAATCCTGACCCTGAAAGATGTCAGGAGTCTTCCAGCTCTGAACTGCCAAAAGTTTCAAGTCCTTCTCCACTCCGTCCATCAACCAGCAATCCAAAGTACGTCAACTGGTCCAACTTCTTTTAGATCATCGTCGGTGTTTACAGCCCTACGGATTACCTACGGATACCTCGCAATTAACTTATACACTCCTAGAACCCGCGTGTATCAACCTATTAGAACAGTTGCAGATGCACAAAACATTTAATCTGTGGCTCACAAACTTTTTTAGATCGAAGTATGGGAACCAGAAAGGCATGACTAAAGTTCTGATCGATGAAAGACAAAACTTGTTCTAGACCTCCATTCTGTTGACGCCGCAAGTTCTATATGTGCAAGATACTGACGCAACAAAAATATTTAAAATCCAAGTCCTTAGTGTGATCTCACGCAAACTGCGTTACTTTACGTGCTTGAAGCGATATCGAGACAGTGTTCTGATTCGGTGATGGAATTGAAAAATATGGCAGAGACGCTTGAAAAATATTTGAAAATATTTTACAGGGTTTTGGCCTTCGACTCAATTCAACACAATATAAAATCTTTTAAATATGATGCACAATTTTTGCCCCAAAGTAAACATTTTGAAACTGTAGTAATGCGCAAAACAATATCCCCAATCTATTCCATTTTGTATTAAGATATTTCAATTGACCTAACATTACAAACATTTATTGTATTGATTTTGATGATATTTTAAAGATAATAGTTTCCAATATTTCAGATATATTATAAAAATATTTACTTACATTATTGTAGCATTCCTTATGCCATTTACAATTTATTATAGGTATCGTGGCCGTTTTATTAGAAATGTTTTGCTTTAACGGCTTTTTCTTAGAAAATATTATATGTTTTGGCTTTTTTAAGCCATTCCTTAATTTTAAGTACTTAGCAATTAGCGATGTGAGGTCGTAAACTTATCCCTGCTTATTTGTATACTTAATTACTAGGTATATCTTTTTTTTTGTATTGTGTAATGTGTTCTTGCTTCTGCATTTTTCGTTTTATTTAATTTGTATCTTGTTTATTTATTTTTGTATCCATCCTTCACGATTACTTACTACTACTATTATTAAGTAGATAATTCGTGTGATAATTTTGATAGCTCAAGTAATTATTATTTTGTACTTAGATAACAAATGAACACACAATTAACCAGAATAAGGAACCTATAAACTGTTAAAGAAACAAAAAGACGTATTATCTTAAAGTACTTAATTTTTATCTCTGCATACTTCAACAGTACGGAGCATTTTTATATTTTAGATATAGAGGAACCCCTATATCTATCATGATCATAAATACCATGTAAATACCACCATCCTAAGTGCACAACATAGATTCAGTTTTACTTAATGACTACAGACGACTCAAGTTTGATAAACTTTAATAGATATATTATTTTATCTAAATAATATCTAGAACAAGTAAATAGTAATAAAGATCAAGGCATAATGGCGAGGCCGAACCGTCAAAGCCTCGCGAGTCACGCTCCTCGAGTTCCTCTAAAATGTTTTAAAGTTTTAACATATAATTCGACAACATCGTTTCGCAACCACATCTATGTCTTGAATAGTATGACTAAAATACACTTTCTAAATATATTGATCGGGGCTTGGTATTTACGATAATGTAATGTACTTACTTAATTATTACTTACATACATATTTGACAGAATATCTTTACAGTATTGAGTATTTTGTATGAATATTAATTTATATCAATTATGTAGATTACTTTATGGGTTTTCCACACATTAGTTATAAAATTGTATAACAACTAAGTAGTATTTATTTCTTATGCAATTTGTTAGATATCTAAGTCGCAGACCAATTTAATATACTTATTTAAAAAAAATTACTCACAAAAAATTTGGCAAAAATTATTATAAGTATATTATTACTTAACCTGGTAAAAAATATTACTTACACGTGTCCTCCATAGAAATTCATATAAATATTATATAACTCGGTATGGAAGCACTTATAGGTATAAATGAGGGTTGTAACGGAACCTCGCCTCCGCCTCCGTTAGTGCGGAACTTTCGCAAGAAATCGTACCTCCGTCGTTTTTTGCGGAGTTGTAACGGAGGTTTATTTACGTTGACTTACAACCTTAATGCAAGAGGTACAAATCGAAGCAGGTGACGTCAGTTACACCATTACAGCAAGCAACTGTCTTTAGAAGAATCCTCAAAAAAAAATCTAATGAGGGATTCATCGCATCCTAAAGCACAAAAAATGGACGATGTGATCGGAAAAATTCACCTCCGCCTTCGTTAACCTCCGCTTCCGCGGAGGCAAAGCCCCTTCACCTCCGCATCCGCTTTTTCTTCCGCTAAGAACGCCTCCGTTACAACCCTAGTATAAATAGGTACAAGCTGCTTACATTAATTTTGCTGTAACTTGTACCACAGCCATCTCATCTTAAATTCAAAATTTGACAAAAAATTATACATTTAATAAGATACAAGTTGTTATTTCAGAGTTTTTGAAAAGAATTACAATTGACACCAAATTTAGCTATATTATAACTTTTTTCAATTTTTATCAATGTGATAATGACATTCGGCATTACGTACAAATTCCAAGATGTGTTCAGTAAGTAATTTCAAGTCAGATGGATTGGGTTAACATCGTGTATGGAAAATGAAGCCAATGATAAGAAGTTTTATGACATAGTTTAAGTAGTGAAATAATGTGTAAAACAATAGGGGAGTTGAATTTTGTGAAATATTAACCTACTTATTATTATTTGAAATTATGATAATAATAATAAGTACTAGCTAAAACATAATGAGTGCCTACAGGTCTGCCTTAGTCTTAAATCATTAAAAACAAGATTTTCGTCCGCCATGTTAAATTTTGTGTGACGTCATTTAATTTTTCGTATTCTTCTTATCAAAACCCCTTTTACTTGATACCCATATCAATTAAAAGTGGATAAAAATAACTATATTCCGCCATCTTTGGGAGTCCGCAATATTGGATTTAGAATGACGTCACTTAGCTAACCAAGCAGTCATCCAAACTAAACGTGTAGATACGCACAGCTAAATGGATTGGGATAACTGTTTTGAAATTCAGTTGCAAGATTTGACCTAAACAAACATACAAACATTGCAAGTTAAATAAAAGCTTGTAAAAAGCAGAAAACGAGTCAACTACCCTGTTGCTTAGTTACAATTTTAGTCTTATTTGCACTGGAGATTCTGAATCCGTAAAATCTTTTTCTTTATAGTTTTTTTTAAATGACAATTGAGTAATTGGACCTGTGGACCTAGCACCGAAGTTCGATAGCTACTTAATCGATCGCAGTCAGTTCCGATTGATTGGCAATAATTTAACCAATTTTAAAAATTGCAATGATCGCAATTCAATGACAACGACTGTGCTAGCGCTCCCTAGAATTATATATGTCACCGTAAAATTGCAAAAACCGTTAGATTGTAATCTAACTAGCGATATTGTAAACTGTCGGACAGATTACAATTTAACGCATTATGTTTTGGTAGATTGTAATCTGTTAGGTATATTAACCCGTGCAGCCGGGCACTACCTTATTATTTAGGTCGAACCTCAACCTAACCTACAAGAAAGAGGCAAGAAAACGTAAATACAATGAATATTTCAAAAATTGACACTCAGAACATTGAACGGTTCATAATCTGTCGACAGTTTACAATATCGCTAGTTAGATTACAATCTAACGGTTTTTGCAATTTTACAGTGACATATACAACTTATTTTTCACTAACTATATTATATTCGGGTTGTACAACCTCTAATTACTATACATACCTACCTACTATATTACTTGTGTTCAATAGAATTTAATGTTGACTAAAACTTAAAGAAGCATTTTGATCCTGTACAATCATATACTATACTTAGACTTATTACAATCAGACGAATTTAGTACAACCTCCAATAAAATAATGTAACCTACCTACCTGTATGTTTCGATTTTTTTACTTGTTAAAATTTTTCCGATGACGAATAAACAAAATATTTTACACACAGTAATAATGTTGTCTTTCTTGTCCTTTTTTTATTTCTTCTCATGAAAGTTAGCTCTTATCTGCAATCTCATCTGTTAGTACCTAATGTTGCTGGTTGCAGTCTAAGATGTAACCGGGTTTTTAAACTGAAAACAAACCTGGAATAGCAGTTTTAAAACTTCACGTCGAGTTGGTTTCTAATTCTATACGCCTATCGTTTCAGAAAGATTAATCGTTTAGCGTCATTGCTTGACTAGAACAAGCTCCGGGAGGAGACAATTTGGAACTTGAATGCATTTTTAAACTAATCTTCGAACCCGAGACCCGACCCGAGACTTATAGTTGATGAGCCGCTCAACAATGCGCCAGGGTAGTCACAGTCCGGAGTACCTCAGGGCTTCTTGGAAACTATCAGTCGGAGAGGCATGGTCCTGATAGTAAAAATTCTCAATACCTTGGGTCATTGGGTGAAGCGGTGAAAAAAAGATGGCCACATAAAATTGGTGCAGATGGTACCAATAAAATACGAAAATTATGATCTAAATATTCCTGAACTATAAAGAATGTCTATGGCCGGTCATACACGGACTGCTTGAAGCAGTCAGTATGGACTGCTTCAGCTTGCGACTTGCAGCTTGCGACTGCTTATGTTGATCTGCTCGAGCAGTCCGTGTATGGCCGGCCTAAAAAGACAATGCTTGCATTCCCAAAAACAACTCTGCATGTCCGCGGGCCACGTCAGTGGTCCGCGCAGCCAAGCAATATCCTAGTAAACGAAAATGCGAAAATGTGTCTGACAGGGAAGCAGATACGCTTTCGCGATCCATCTGTTGTAACGATTTTACCGAGCAGGTACAGAGATAAACTGCATCCTTTACTTATTTTGCTACTTAATACTTACTTTTTATCGTGGATTTAAGGCAGGCTTGAGGAACGAACACGAAAAATAATAATAGTATAATTTTTATAAAATAATAAAATAATTATTGACAGAGCGCTTACTTAAAGAGAAAGATTTTCAAGTTCCTTATTTATAGGTAAATCCTATCAAACCAAATTCCTGATTTTTAATAGATATAATATCTGTTCTATAAAAAATATATTAATAAAGATAGACACGTGAGTGCCGTGAAACTCTGTTGGGGGGATATTCGATTTACAAACGTCACAGACACACTCCTATTTTAATTCAGCCGGCCGCATAATCGCGTGTGGCTATTTTGGAGTTTTTATTTTGGCGTAGTTCGCGTGTGGTCGGTCGCTAGCTTTTGGCGGGAAAGCAGACATTACCAGTGGCTGACCGATTGTCACTGGTGCAACAACTGTAGCCGCAAACGATGGTGAGTTTTCATCATAATATGAGCCTGTTGACTCAGGACTTCCTCATCCAGCCACAGCCTCATTAAATTGTCGACCCAATGCGCGATGGGCCTAACAATATGTTTATTTGTACGTGCTCAGTTCTTCAACTCCATTGTTGAACATTCTGGCTCCTACAGCCACTGCATCGCTCTTATGACAAGTATGCCCACTGGCTTTTTCAACTTCATATGGGCTGACAGTAACCTTGGTTCTACAGCGAATCATCCTGGTAAGTCTTGCATGTGTCTAATTATAAGAACCTTCTACTTTCGCACTCTGAAATTTGGGTCAATCTTCTTTTCTATTCTAGTTTTTATTGAATCGATTCTTTAAAGCGTTTATATTTACCTGTTATGTTATTATATGTTTATATTTATGTTTAAAACCAAAAGGGTAGTAATTGAAAGATCCATTTCTGTTACAAACGAAAATAGCGTTCCACTACCAATTAGGTATTGATTGCTCTATAAATTATTTTAATCTAAATATCTAAATTGTCGAAATCGTTTGAGAACACATAGGCACCTACAGTACTTAACTATAATAAGGTTGAAACAAGGTAGGTATATTTCCTTTCTATAACTAAACTATGTAACTAAATATGTATATCTAGATTGTTTTGTATCAAATCTCGTCTATCCAAAGTTTGCCTGTAGGAGAATGCGTTAGCAATAAGAACGTCTTTGCAGTGCACCGCTTTGTACCGACAATAGATAATATATTTATCTATTTAATGTTGATTCTTTTTTAATTTAGTTTTTCTATTCTATTTTATAGACTACCTATCCAAAACAAAATTCCAAATAAACTCTACATCAAGAAGTCCTACAATTTCGCCTTCCATCTCAGAATGTATAACCCTGAATGCTTCCTGAATGTTATTCTGCAGTTTCAAAATAAAAACAGAAGTGACTTTCTTATCTATGATTTTCAATTAAAATTTACAAAAAGATTAGGTATGTATATGAATGGCACATTCATATACCTAATCTATCCGGAATTTTGGGAGATCCACGCGTCCACCTCGTGATCCGAACCAAGTTCACGTGTTCAGACAGGGATTAAGTCCTTATCACTTATCAAAGATATCTAGGTAGGTACATCGGTGTTTCGTGATAACCTACACATTTAGTTCGTACCTATATACCTGCACAAGCACATAGATAATTATATACCCATTATAATTTTAAAAAAAAAAACGTAAGTACCTACATACTTACCTAGGTATGTACGTGGACTAATCATCGCCATGATAATCTCACGCCATCACCGGTCCAATAATAGGTCAACCACCCACCCACCCACCCAGTCCCAGTCTCCTCTCGGAATGTGAAGGATTAGTCCAACATACTGGCTCTCGTGCATGTTCCTCACAATGTTTCTGCACTTTTACTCAGAGCTCGCATAACTCCGAAAAATTTGAAGTGTCTTTGAGAACATTATGGAGAACTCTATAAGGCATGCCGGTTTTCTCACGATGTTTTCTTCACCGTCAAAGCAAGGAAGGAAATCCATGAAAATGTAAACTGTGGAAAATTCCGACTAGCCAATAACAGTAAATATCTTGAATAATAATCTCGAACAGTAGCTAATGAAAGCTTACCAATAGGACCATAAGTATGTACCTACGAAGTACGAATACGTATGTATTCCAATCCTACCAAAAATCATTCAGTCAAGAAAAGTGATAACGTCAAGGTATAAAATGAGCAAATTCTAAGTACATACAGTTATACTAGTAGAACACTCTCATGCAGCTTTTATACTATTCCAGGATTTGCCCCTTAAAGAAAATTGGGGAAAACCCAAATGGCTGGCAACCCTGTAATTGGGTCGATGCAGTCAAAATAATTAGCGGTTTAAGCCGCTTATTATTAGCAAACAATATTGATCAATTATAAGTACATAAAATCCGAAGTCACCTTCATTCAAAGCCTTCATTTTATCGAAAAGTACCAAAATATTACAAGATAATTTTCACTTCATTTTCAATGCATGCCATGTCCGTGATACTACATGTAGGTACTTTAACATAGATAAGGCTCAGCTGAACGCTTTTTGAGCAGTTTCTCAATAACTGGTATTTTTCCTCTTTCTCTTAGGTTTCCTTCCTCTAGGTATACTCTCGACATTTCAGTTATTTTCGCTATAAAAATCTGCTTATAGTCTGAGCTGACCGATTAATAAATAATGATCGCTCAGTAATACCACAAAAACAATGTATTGTACGTGACCGATTTATTGACCGATGTCCACGAGCTATAGATATATTTTCTTATTTACCCCGACATGTATGAGGAGTCTGATGAAATGCGGGCGGTGATCGTTGCGCGAACGAGATAAGGCCTAACCAGTTCGATCTAGCCTCAGGAGTACGTCCCGTGCCCCCACTGGACTCCCTGCAGATAACGAGTACGTAAACAACATTAATAAATGCGCTTATATAAAAATAGATCAAATTATAACCGAACGGACTCGTGTAAAACAATAATGAAAATGTAAAAATAAACGAAATTGAATTTTTGGGTAGTTTTTAATGATTGCAGATTCACAAAATATATTTCAGTTACACAAACATTATAAAACCCAATCTGGTGTCCTTCAGAGAAGTTTCCCACACCAAAGGCAAAACTACTCATCAACCCACAATAATCTAACTTGATGCTAGGCTAGAACATTGCTAATAGGCCAAGTCTACATAAAAGGATAGCCAGACTGAAAGACATAATATCAGCTTAAAACTTCTCGCTAGCTCAGAGCACTTTCGATTTTACCGAATCCAGATAGGTACCTACTATTAATAGGATTATAATACTAATTTTATCTCTTTTCATTTTTTGATTACAGTCGCAAGGGAAAAAAAGGGAAATAATGCCAACTGTTATGCTAATAGTTTCTGGATAATATGATAAGACGTAGTAGATTTGCTTCCACACCTAAAGAAGGCGATAGAATCTATGTCATAGAGAAAGGAAAATCTGAAATAAAAAAGTAGATTTTCATCATGATTTCGCAACAATTGATATATATTTTACTAAGTACAATGTACATATTTGTTTACTTGCTATTCAGTTCTTCTTAATGTTGTTTCATTGTCGTACCGGTGACACCAACCGTCTGCTGATAAGCGAACCGGCTGAAACCGGCGCGCGCGCCGGCCGCAGGGGGCCGAGAACGCACACATACAAACATTGTGCCATTTCAGAACGCACACATTCACCCATTGCCGCTGTTATCAAGCGTTGAAGTTTACCCGTTCAAACAAGTAATCTAATGAGTGTCATTATAATGACGCACAATTTTGCACTGTCGATTGGTTGGTGCATGCGGCACGCTTAGCGCTACATTGTAACATCTAACGTCTCTTTGTTTGTTAGGAAAACATTTCATTAAAAATTGTACTAAGTACAACTTAATTTCCTGAAATAAATAATTTATTAAACACCTCAAATATTGAATGCCTCTACTCTTGACGCAAACCGATGAGCAATGAAGATTTTTTAACTTTCAAAAGTCAAAAGTTTTGTTACAATATTGCGCACAAAATAGTGTCCACAGACGAAAAAAGCTTTTTTTTGTTTTAAATCAGAATTTAAAAAAAAATCGAAAAATAGGTAGATTTTTTATCATCGCATCAGGTATCAATGTAGATTTTTTATCATCGCAGCATCTGAATCTGGAAAACTGTGATTATATAACTTAAAAAGTTGCTAGTCACGCACTTAAACTCCTTTAAAATGCGAGTATCACGCAGTGCACACGCTATCCAGTCAGGATCGATTGTGTAGATAAGATCACAGACTGATTTATTTATCTAATTCTGATATTCGACATTTCCGAAACATTTTTATGATGTTCTATTATAGCAAAGATACCGTTTTCCAGTCTTTTACCTGTTGTGACCAGTGAACCGTATTAATAAAACCGGCCAAGTGCGAGTCGGACTCGCGCACCGAGGGTTTCGTACAAACCTGTACTCTGTAGGTATATAAGTAAAAGTTATGGTATACTAGCTGATGCCCGCGACTACGTCCGCGTGGATTGAGGTTTTTTGGTTCCCACGGGAACTCCCTAATTTTCCGGGATAAAAAGTAGCCTATGTGCTATTTCAGACTACAATCTATCTCTATTCTCTGTGTCAAAATTCAGCCAGATCCGTTCAGCCATTGGCGCGTGATTGAGTAACAAACATCCATACATCCATCCATGCAAACTTTCGCATTTATAATATTTATTTGATTTATTCCACTTATCTATTTTAATTTCAATTTAATACCTCTACGTGTTCATGCGTAAAGGTATGCGGATAAGTTTAAAATTATTAAAATTTTCCTTTATCTGTGCTATAAGACATTGCTTCGCACAAAATTTCAAGATTCTGAGTTCACGGGAAGTACCCTGTAGGTTTTGATTCCCTTGCGAGTTTCGAAAATTTGCATAAAAATATTTTTATTATATGATGTAACTAAAAATTTATGCTTTTCGCAATTTTTCCTTTACCTGTGCTATAAGACGTTGCTTCGTACAAAATTTCAAGATCCTGAGTTCACGGGAAGTACCCTGTAGGTTTAGATTCCCTTGAGTGTCGAAAATTTGCAGCATAAACGGCTGTATCTTTTGATTGCGTTGGCTTAGAAGTTTGATTTTTTCACAGCTCTAAGGGACAGTAGACCTGAGTATTTGATATAAATTTCAGCTTGATACCTCCATGCGTTCCTGAGAAAAAGTGTCTTGACACACAGACGGACGGACAACAAAGTGATCCTATAAGGGTTGCGTTTTTTCCTTTTGAGGTACGGAACCCTAAAAAGTACTTAAATCTCAACCAACAATATATAGCAGTTAGTGAGTTAAAACATAAGTTCTATTGAAATCCAAGACAATCTAGAAAAAACTGAATAAGGCAAGGTCAATTCCGGTAAAGTACCAGATGAGTTACTGTTCATTTAAAAAACCAAACCGAAGAAAGTGAACAACAAAACACAGAATATACTAAAAAATTCGACAAGCTATTGTTAGAGAGCTACAAATATTCAGAAACTAAACAAGAGACAAATTTTAACATAACGTAGACTACGTTACGTAGACGTAATTTTCTTGGTAATGTTCCCATCGGTGTGTGAAGTTAGCGAATCCGCCGTTGGCCACTGTGACCAAAACCACTTTGATTCTGAGAGAAGACTCGAGCTCAATAGTGGACTGGTGATGGGTTGAGAATGAGATGAATGATGACGCTGAAAGATATGAGTCGTGAAACATGTCAAAGCCTGGTGATGGGTTGAGAATGAGATGAATGATGACGCTGAAAGATATGAGCCGTGAAACATGTCAAAGCAAGTCAAGCACACACATACTCGATGAGATTCGATAGGATTATTGCACTTGAGACCATTTATAGATGAGACATGATAAGACTGGATATACATAAAGATAAGTCCCAGAAATAAACTAGTATAAGGGAATTGTCTCATGTTGGATCAAGCAATCATGACACAGCCAATGGACAGTGGAAATGTAGCTTCAAAATTTGAGTAAATAATATCCTGTAGTCTTTAATTAAAGTTAGGGCTGATGATTTGGCACTAAAATATTATGTAGTAATGTCTAGTCTCAGAGGTTCCTTCAAAAGTATTCACGAATTGCATCTCCAATCCCAGTACATACAGACTACCTAATAACATTAACTAATTTATAAAGCATGGGCTTGATCACCTCACAAACACGAATATCTACTAAATATAACTAATCTTATATTGCCTAATCAAATGGAAAAACCAAAATCGGTGCAGTGGCTGTCTTATAAATACGGAAAATACCTAATTAACTGAAAGTAGAGCACAAGAGCATATAATATTCAAACAGAATAGAATGAATCACTACCTTTAAGTTTTCAATAATAGATATTAGCTCGTCGTCGTCGTCAACCGTCCACTACTGGACATAGGTATTATCTCGAAAAAAGGAAAAAGAGCACTGTAAGTACATACTTTTTAAGAGATGGTAAAATAGTTATTTACTATCGAACTGATCATCTTATGACATAGGCTACAAAGGTAATATTGTGGAGTGGAGACACCAATCTCACATAGTATTACCGTTGTAGCCGAAAATTAAATTCATTTTTATATCAGCCTGCTGAGTGCGGATGTCCATGCTTATAATGAGCCTTTCCCAAAGATAATCACCGCCATATTTGATACGCTACCACACCGGGTTCTTAGCCTTCCTCATCCAGTCTCTTGCCACCCCTGTTTATGGGCTGTCCATTACCTTTACTCTGTATTGGCCAGATTCTGGACTCGCCAGATTCCCAAATCACGATGCTTAGGAAACTAGGCGGATAATGGATACCACTCATCGATGAACGAATTTCATGCATGATCGTTTAATTTTGAGCATTTTACTAAAATTGGTTTGGTTTTTAAGGCAAAACTTCTTTTTTCCAACAAAGCATTAAAATCTATAATAATACCCTTTTAATTCAATCAAATATGTATCAAATACATATATTGGAATTCACCCATAGAAAAATGTATATAATATCTACGTATAAGGTAAGGATGGCAAACTAAGAGGCTTATGTTCAAAATAAAAATCTTTTAGTCTTCATTATACTCTTGATAGAAGCAAACCAATCGAATAAGAGGAGGTCGTTTCACATAAACACGTTCATATCAGTTACCTATTGAACCGAGGCATATCAGACTGGTAAAAACTGGACTGTAGCCGCGGCAGGCGGCTTCTGATAACGACCACGCTACTGAGTCGAATGGCGTAACTCTGTACAAAACAGTTGAATTTTTAATATTACTGGCAACTGACCATAAAACGACTGTAATCTGTAATATATTCTCATTAAAATGCCAAAACAAGGACGAAAAAGAGGCTTATTTCCGTGAAAAGCAGAGGTAAATGGTTCGCAGGGGACTTGGCTTCTTATCAGCCTGTTGTCATTCCGAGACGTTTTATAAGTAGGCACGCGAGCGCCAGCCATCACTACACGCACCGACCGCGTAGTGGCCAGTTCTTTTGAGAATAATTCAGATCGTTTATTAGCTTAGCCAAAATGTTAGTGTTTCCGCAACTAATGCCCGAGATAAGGGATGGAGGATGCAGGGTGCCAAGGTGGATGCCAGCGGAGCGGTTCGCTCCGTACTTTGCAAGGCCCTGTGTTTTGCCACATAATACAAAACAGGTGTGATTTTTTTATAAGGATTATATTTTTTTACATTTTAGAGGCATCCCCCTTTTATTAAATTCTGAACTATGTTTTTTTAATTTATGCAAGGTGTTTATTAAAATCGATGCCATGAGTAATTATAATAGATAACTGTATTAACATCTAATTTTAATTTTTAAACAATATCTAATTGAGGATAAGCAGATTTTACAATATATTTTTTTATAGGATGAGGACGAAGATTCTCGAGGAGGATCGTCCCCAGAACATGCGAGTGATTCCGCAGGGGAGATTGGGGAAGGAGTTTGCGGTTGGAGGGGATGCGGTGCACGGTTCCCGAATGTGGCGCGTTTGTCCGCTCACGTAGCGAGGCTCCATGCGCATGCGCATAGAGACGGCCTCTTCTACTGCTCTTGGAAAGACTGCTCTAGACCTCAAAGAGGATTTAATGCACGGTATGTTCATCTATTTGCTTTATTGATATTTATTTCTGTAAAATATCTTGTTATGGATTTTTATTTAAAGATTCAATAATTAGAACATCACAAAATCCTTAGTGTATGTTTACGTTTTAGCTACATACAAAATTTCAAGTTTCTAGATGTAGCAATTTGAGCTGTACAAGTATGTCAGTCTCTATTTTTATATGCTCTTTCCAAATATTATACTTAAAATATAGATACTTTTTATAGAAGCCTCCTGGAAACTATTTGAACTGCCCAAAATAGTTGTAACAGATCCATGCATTTTTGTCAACAGATACAAGATGTTAGTCCACGTGCGAACACATACAAACGAACGCCCACACACGTGCAACCAATGCCAGAAGAGTTTCTCCAGAGCGGAAAACCTGAAAATTCACCTTCGATCACATTCTGGAGAAAAGCCTTATGTTTGCCCTTACGAGGTAAATATTGTTTCGTATTATAATATCTGTACATAGAATATTTGACTGCCTTCTCTTGATTTATGTACAAAAATAATATTCACGTTTGTCAGGTCGCGTCCGGACGTTAAAGACTTGACAAATTAGCTATCTTATCACCTAGTCTAGTGGTGTTATTTGGAGTACCCATACATTGTAGTGAATGAGAGGTGAAGGACCTTAGATCACAATCGCTCAAGTATTCAGTAGAAGCATTCAACATTCTTTAATGTAAAAATATTTTCAACTAGCTCATGCCCGCGACTTCGTCCGCGTGGTTTTCGATTCCCGCGGGAACTCCTGAATTTTCCGGGATAAAAAGCCTATGTCACTCTCCAGGACCTCAACTATACCCATGCCAAAAATCACGTCGCTCCGTTGCTCCGTTGCAGCGTGATTGAAGGACAAACCAATAAACCAACAAACCAATAAACAAACACTATCGCATTTATAATATTGGTATGATTTATTCGTTCGATATTTAAGTAAAATTTTCTTTGTCCACAGGGTTGCGGAAAAGCCTATTCAAACTCCAGTGACCGTTTCAAACACACACGAACACATACAGTCGACAAACCTTACTGCTGCAAAGTCCCAGGGTGCAACAAACGGTACACCGACCCATCGAGCCTGAGAAAACACGTCAAGACATACAAACACTTCGCCAGCGATAAGGAAAGCCCAAGACGGGAATCGTCGGACGAACGCCTCAGTTTAGACAAATTATCACCAACAAGGGAAAACAGCTCCTATGCCATCCAACCGCTATCACCTCACTGCTTGTCATACAGTCCAACTTGTACAGCGTCGCCTGAATTGTCTTACAGCTCGATGATTCCATCGGAAGCAGCGTTAGGCGCACCTTTAACCTATGTACCTGTGATGGATCAAATGAGCCATCCATATTCTAGACAATTCGACCTTTATCCGAGAGTTCCACACAACGAAATGTCCTATTCGGAGTACTCACAGATGTATGACCACGCGTACAGAAACTACTATTCGTGCAGCTTCAATTACTCTGTATTACGACCAAATGTCAATGAGAAAGTATTCGCTTTTGACGAACAGGAGAGGTTTCAAGATATAACATTACATGATACATCAGAAACACATGTTACGGAGGAAGCACCTCTGAATTTAATTTGTGCCAAACGCATGGATTGCCAACCAATAACTGAACTAGTCAGACACACAGACTTGCCTTTAGATTTAAGTACTAAGAGTTGATTGTTGAATTAAAGTTAAAAAAAAAGAAGTATTTATTTGGAAATGTGGTTTTATTTTGTATTATTTTTGGATTGTACACCTGTATAAAATACTTAAGATATTTGACATATTTGAAGAATTAATACCAACTTTGCAATTTACTTCAATGATTAGGTACTTCCATCAATTCCAATAAAATTGAACTATGTTCATATCGAAAAATAGTCCCGTGGAATTCCTCTCTTATTATATAAGGAACTTGTGATGTAATTTAAGGGAATATCCAAATTATGACGAATACATTCACATACACTACGTATACACACGTCATACGACATACCTCGTGACATACAAAAAGAATGGCTATTGTGTAACATCCAACGTTCAATTACATTTACAATATATTTATCGCTCATAAATACAATAGTTCCATGATAACATTTTACATAAGTCATAAGTCATTTCAAGCCTTATTTCAAGGCCTGCGCAGACGAGAGACAATGGTCCGCGGAGGACAAAGTATTATCTTATATTTTGTATGCGCGTGTCTGATCAGACACAAGAAAAAATATTTTGTAATATGTATGGTCTCGTAAAATAACCATTGCGACTGAATTTCTTATTTAAAGACATTTCTTATACCTACACACAAGAAATGTTCTTATAATGCGCAATAGGCTTTTGTGCGTTACATTTTTAAGTAATCTATTTTGACGGACAATAAAACGAGTACTGAAAGTTAAGTGTTTATATTATCACTCACATACGTGTCACAAGTCCCGCACAAGTCACTCGAGCCACCCCACGAACCGCGTGGAATAGTCCACGGCGGTCAGGAGGTTGTGCTAAGCCCTGACCAGGCGCGCCATGCCCTCCGCGATGGTCGTTTAATACGGGTTTTCGCCGTTATATTAGTCCAGCGTGTGCGTTAAGCGTTACATTTTTTTGTGTTCTGTTTTGAAGGGCAACAAAAGTACGCCGAGGCCTGTACGTCGTTAGCGCAGACCCTTACGAGTACTGAAAGTTAAAGTGTTTATATTATCACTCACATACGCGTCACAAATCCTGCACAAGTCACTCGAGCCACCCAACGAACCGCGTGGAATAGTCCACGGCGGTCGGGCGGTTGTGCTAAGCCCTGACCAGGCGCGCCATGCCCTCCGCGATAGTGTTGAGCGCGGCGAGGTCGTTACGGGCCGTATCCAACAAGTGGGCCATCCCGCGTTGTTGCAGCGACAGGAACTGCTTCATGTCTTCTTGTGCGCCTGATGGAGCATATTTTATTTTATGTACTGACAATCTACATGAATGTAGCTGAATGAATGTAGAATGCTTGTCAACACGTTACTAATCTATCAATAATAATATTGTAAATGCGAAAGTTTGGATGGATGGATGTTAGTTAGCCAATCACGCTAAAACGGCTGGACGGATCTGGATGAAATTTGGAACACAGATAGATTATATTCTGGAATAACACATAGGCTACTTTTTATCCCGGAAAATTAAAGAGTCCCCGCGGTAACCGAACAACAACCTCTAACCACGCGGCCGAAGTCGCGGGCATCGGCTAGTATTAGACATAAATCTACGAAAAAATCCAATCCGGGAAAAATTTAAGAAATTATTGAAATAATTCGGTTCAAGAACGCTTGCATCCTAGAGACTGAAAACGATTATATTTTTCTCGGGAAATTAAAAAGGCCTCTAAGATTCCACTGACCTAAATCCATGCAAACCTACAAACTGTGTCGTTTCCTAACCATACAATTTTACACACGATTTTGACGTTTGGTATGATACCTTACATCCTTATATGAACAAAGGCTACATTTTATTGCCAAGAATAAATGATTTCCCATGGAATATCTGAAATAGCTAATTCCAAGAGGACGAAGTCCCTGGTATCAGTTTATGGTACTCAAAAATTAAATTCATAAGCAACCTATAAGTTCCTCACCTGCATCCAAATGATATCTTTCGTGAGACGCACCCGAGCTCGCGCTGCGTTGAAGTCGCATAGCGCATAACAGCTCGTTCAGGCGACCCTGAGAAAGACATAATAGCTATTTATGCAACTGTATCGTAATGAGGGTCATTTTAATTCGAGTGCTGTTTTTTAAAATAGGATAGTACGAGAATTAAAATGACTAATTACGTACAGTTGCATACAAGATTTTATCTACGACAAGGACGTCTTTATAATTTTTTTACTTTATAAATTAATAAAAACCAAAAGTGCCAGAACCCAGAGCCGCTAAGCTATAGGTATCCTATTTATGAAGATAACCATATCGATACAGCTACGACTCATAACGATACAGCTCCCATTACAACGAACTGTATCGTTATGAGAAGCAAACACGAAAGAGGGTTCAATTCGATATAGTTGTCAAATTCGAAATTGGAACTTTTCGATGCTGGAGTAGATAATAGCTATTTATGCAACTGTATCGTAATGAGGGTCATTTTAATTCGAGTGCTGTTTTTTGATACGAGGCTTGCCGAGTATCAAAATAGGATAGTACGAGAATTAAAATGACTAATTACGTACAGTTGCATACAAGATTTTATCTACGACAAGGACGTCTTTATAATTTTTTACTTTATAAATTAATAAAAAAGTCAAATCAATCAAGTGCCAGAACCCAGAGCCGCTAAGCTATAGGTATCCTATTTATGAAGATAACCATATCGATACAGCTACGACTCATAACGATACAGCTCCCATACAACGGACTGTATCGTTATGAGAAGCAAACACGAAAGAGGGTTCAATTCGATATAGTTGTCAAATTCGAAATTGGAACTTTTCGATGCTGGAGTAGATAAACAATATTATAATGCCATCATAATGATATTAAGGTATGAAAATAATCTGGAAAGAATTACAAGAAAAAACAGTTGTTTTTTATCTTTAAAAGTCAACTGAAGTTAATTAAGATCTAAACGGTCTTCTGCCCGAAGTTTCTTCAGAATTGTCTATGTTCTGTAAATCTGTAATGTCACGACAACTGAGCGACGTTTATATGCCTCAAGACGAATAAATTATACCTAGTAATAGTAAATATACAGGGCGTCCCACGGCTATGCCGCATGGAGGGGAAGTACCTTAAATATGAATAGAACCTTAGAATGAAAGAAGACTTCATTTTAATTTAAAATACAATTTAAACTGCATTCATAGATTTTTAAATAATTTCCTGGTTGAACCGGGGCTCGAACCCGGTGCTGATGCTATGTTATTTAGCAAAAAAATAATTCTTATAATGAAGCTTTTCGATCGGTATGATAAAGCTACAGGTATTTTTTTTCTCGTATAGCGGGTTCGAGTGCCGGAAAATAGCTATTTTATTTGCTTAACTTACTGACAACAATAAAGATTTATACAACAATGTCTGACAATGTTGGTTGTCGATGAATACATGTTGTCAATAAATACGTGACATGAGCAATAAAGTTTTATACATCAATCAAGGAATTACTTTGTCATGACGTTTACCCAGCAAGCCGGTTAAAACCGGATGCAATCACCAAGTCACTTATCTATATAAGTGACTTGGTGATTGCTGCACGGTGCCTCAGCACTTTAAAACTGATTATTATTATTTTTTTTGATAACACAGGTATGCATCTTACGTAAGCGTCTAACGACGATTTAATGCACGCAAGTTGTACTCCCATTCAACCAATATGTACCTATTATCGTACAGTTAATGTCCGTTACAGAGGACTTTACCTTTAACCTGCGCAGTGAGTGATTCATATACTTGTAGCTAAGGAGTAAAGCGCGATGGGAAGGGGTCCTGGCCCGTCGAGCTTTGTTTCCTTAGGTCTCATTTTTAGGGTTCCGTAGCCAGATTTGGCAAAAACGGAACCCTTATAGATTCGTCATGTCTGTCTGTCTGTCTGAAACTATAAGAACTATACTGTTGAAACTTGGTAAGTAGATGTATTCTGTGAACCGCATTAAGATTTTCTTACAAAAATAGACAAAAAAATCGGCCAAGTGCGAGTCGGACTCGCGCACCGAGGGTTCCGTACTCAAGAAGTAGGTATAATTACCTTTGTTAATGAACCGCAAAACTAACTTTGTTTGTAGAGGTTTACTGTTAATATCAAAAAATTACGTTTGTTGTATGGGAGCCCCCCTTTAATATTTACTTTATTGATATTTAATTATTTATTTTGAAAGGTAATATACAAGTTAATATTCTGTGAAAATTTGAACCGTCTACCTGTTACCGTTTTTAATATTGAGCAAAAAAATACGAAAAAAACACGTTTATTGTATGGGGACCCCCCTTAATATATATATTTTTTTAATTTTTAGTATTTGTTGTTATAGCGGCAACGGAAATACATCATTTGTGAAAATTTCAGCTTTCTAGCTATCACGGTCTATGAGATACAGCCTGGAGACAGACAGACAGACAGACAGACAGACAGACAGACAGACAGCGGAGTCTTAGTAATAGGGTCCCGTTTTTGCCCTTTGGGTACGGAACCCTAAAAACAATAAATTTTGGGGGTTCCCATACTTAGAACTGAAACTCAATTTTTTTTTTTCATCTAACCCATACGTGTGGGGTATCTTTGGATAGGTCTTCAAAAATGATATTGAGGTTTGTAATATCATTTTTTTCTAAACTGAATAGTTTGCGCGAGAGACACTTCCAAAGTGGTAAAATGTGGTCCCCCCCCCCCACCTGTAACTTCTAAAATAAGAGAATGATAAAACTAAAAAAAATATATGATGTACATTACTATGCAAACTTCCACCGAAAATTGGTTTGAACAAGATCTAGTAAGTAGTTTTTTTTTAATACGTCATAAATCGTAAACCGCAATTTACCTTTCATTTAATCAACTCAAATATTTAAAATAAAAATATTTTTAGTAATTAAAACTTACTACAGGTTTGTACGGAACCCTCGGTGCGCGAGTCCGACTCGCACTTGGCCGGTTTTTTAAAAGACTTCGGTCTAGTTAGTTTAGACTAAAGCGCTACTTAGTTCTGTTTCTCAATCAACTGACGAATTAACGTTTGACAGATGTTGTATAGGAATTCTGTCAAAATTTAAAATTTATTCGTCAGTAGATTTACTTTGCTATTGTGAAATAGGCCCTAAGAACATCAAGTATAGTCCCACAAACTTATCTGGCCCGGTGATAGAGTCGCTGTTATCTATGAAAAAGAAAATAAAAACAAAAAACTAAACAGGCATCTTTTTTTTTTAATTCTCCTCCGTTTGACCCGTGAGGGCCAAGCGGGGGTACGGGCCTCGAGGCTGAGCCTCCTTACCCGGGCGGGGCGCGGGGCAACACTGTGCCCCGGTGAATAACTTTAAGCCGACGACGGCTTGGGCCTGCCTGGGAGGCTACGGGCACTTGAGTTCCAAACAGGCATCAATTAGGCAGGCAATTAGTTCCCATTTTGGCCACCGGGTCAGATAAGTTTGTGGGACCTAGAAAATGCTAGAGAAAGGAGAGGAGGAGATAACATAATAATATTATGTCCAATTTGATTGTGTGTTGACCAAAGACATAACAACTATTATTTTATTGAATCGCTCATGTGTACTGGTTGTATAAAGGGTGTCCCATAAGTAAAGAGACAAAACTGAGTGTTCATATCGGCCAAGAAAAAGGTTTCACAAAAAAAAAATAACTGTTGCCATGGTAACCACCCGTAACAAATCTGTCAAATTCGCGTGGTTTTGCAAATATTGTCGATGTTTTTCTAACATGAAGCGAACCGAACGAGAATCGTTTGCAAAAAGAGTAATTCAGTACTATCTGAATAATGGGAAATCCGAGGCAGTTCGTCATTTTTCTCAAGAAGGGGCTATAAGAACAAGTATCTACAGGATAATTAAACGGTATGAAGACTCAGGAGAGACTGATTTTAAGAAGATTCCGGGAAGGCAACGTACCATAGCAACTGATCGAAACATAGATAAGGTAAAAAAGGTTTTTAAAGAAGCACCTTCAACATCTGTGAGGACTGCGGCGGACAAATTGAAAATATCTAAGTCAAGCATATCCAGAATTAAAGTTCAAGATCTGGGCATGAAGGCTTTTGTGAAATTGTCCGCTCCAAAGTACGTGAAAGACCAAGAAGTGCGTGCTAAGCGAGGTTGCCGTCGAGTTTACCAAAAAACTTTGAAAAAAATTCTCATAATTGATGATGAAACTTATGTACCGGTTGACCCCTCTGATATTCCTGGGAAGCAATAGATAGAAGAAGTTTACCAGAAATCTATTGGAGATCAAGGTTAAAAAAAGTACTATCACGTCTAAAAGATCTTTTCAAGTTTCATAATGTTATGCATTTTTTTTATAGTTTGTTGTGTTATTTAGGAAAAGGTATATTATATTATATTATTATTAAATATTATAGTATAGTATTATTTTATTGGTCATATTTGATTATTGCATTTTATACAAAATTATATTCATGAAATGAAATAAAAGGTCGTTTTCAACTAGCCAAAAATAGAACAGGTGTTTTATTATCAGATATGTATATGAAAAACCCAGTATAAACGTATATCGGGTCGTCTGGAGATAACGGTTGATAAAATCACGATAAAGTCGCCACGCAATCGACGAGTGGCCAATAACTAAATATTTTCTGTCTCAAGGCCACCCTGTACCTAGTACCTACGCAGATTTATCGACGACACATGTACATCGTTCGTATTGTATTGCAGATTATCAATATTTCTGATCCATCACGTACGAATGCCGTCTTGACATGATAATATACCCAGGCATTGCTCCTATGCTAATCTCGGAAGAAATAGCCTTTACGCGTTGGACACCGTAAAAAATACATAACCAAACATAACATAACCAGTGCCTCCCGCCCGTGGCCGGCGGTATCCATGATTAGTAGATTCTGGTGGTTTTCCTTATAATAAAGTTTTAGTGGGTGGCAGAAGTCTAGGTTTACCTTTTTCTTTTTACTGTTTGATTATGACACAAACAAAACTTCTTAACAAAACATAACTTCTCTCAGACTAATTTTATTAATAAATTCTTAAGAATATTATCAATTTGAATGTGCGTCTGTCTGTCTGTTTGCAGCCTTCAGATGGCCGATCAGTAATTAGTCCATTTTGACGGAATTTTGGCACAGCGAGACAGCTTTGCACACTGGAGAAGGACACAGGCTACTTTTATATTCCGGAAAATCATACAGTTCTCCGGGATTTTAAAACCAAAATCCACGCGGCGTGGCATTATCTAGTAATGTAAAATTAGTATCTCACATTATAAAGGGGAGGTGCGGCCAGCTGCGACGCAAGCTCCTGCAATCTCGCGCGGGCGGCTTCCTCCTCAGGACTCAATGCGACGCCCACCAAACCAACCACTTCTTGACGGGCTATCACCTGAGAAACAAAATAGCGTCTTGTAGACCTTTGTTCTATTGACTCTACTAAGGGGATTCTACAATATAATGTTCAGCTCGGCGAGAGTGTGGGCGGCGCGCTTCAGCCAGCTGGCTCGTCGCTCTGACAGCGCGCTCGGAACATTGCCTGCGTGCACTGAACCGTGTCATACCTGCACCAGCGTGTGCTTGAGCGCGTGCACCGAGGCGGAGGCGCGCGAGCGTGGAGGCGGCGGCGGCGCGGCGCGTGCGCAGCTCGGTTGAGAGTGTGGGCGGCGCGCTTCAACCAGCTGGCTCGTCGCTCCGACAGCGCGCTCGGAACATTGTCTGCGTGCACTGAACCGTGTCATACCTGCAGCAACGTGTGCTTGAGCGCGTGCAGCGAGGCGGAGAGGCGCGCGAGCGTGGAAGCGGCGGCGGCGCGGCGCGTGCGCAGCTCGGCGAGAGTGTCGGCGGCGCGCTTCAGCCAGCTGGCTCGTCGCTCCGACAGCGCGCTCGGAACATTGTCTGCGTGCACTGAACCGTGTCATACCTGCAGCAACGTGTGCTTGAGCGCGTGCAGCGAGGCGGAGAGGCGCGCGAGCGTGGAAGCGGCGGCGGCGCGGCGCGTGCGCAGCTCAGCGAGAGTGTCGGCGGCGCGCTTCAGCCAGCTGGCTCGTCGCTCCGACAGCGCGCTCGGAACATTGTCTGCGTGCACTGAACCGTGTCATACCTGCAGCAACGTGTGCTTGAGCGCGTGCAGCGAAGCGGAGAGGCGCGCGAGCGTGGAAGCGGCGGCGGCGCGGCGCGTGCGCAGCTCGGCGAGAGTGTCGGCGGCGCGCTTCAGCCAGCTGGCTCGTCGCTCCGACAGCGCGCTCGGAACATTGTCTGCGTGCACTAAACCGTGTCATACCTGCAGCAACGTGTGCTTGAGCGCGTGCAGCGAGGCGGAGAGGCGCGCGAGCGTGGAAGCGGCGGCGGCGCGGCGCGTGCGCAGCTCAGCGAGAGTGTCGGCGGCGCGCTTCAGCCAGCTCGCCTGCAGCGCGGCCTCCTCGCTCTGACAACGAGCTCTGAACTTTATCTAAAAATGTTCATAAATAAATTAAAACGTATTCAAATTTACAGCTATGACACTGACCAATTCAATGAAATGTTATTTATAAAATTTAAAAGTAATAAAAGCCAAAGTAAAAGGTCCACCACAGCCATATCTACTAAGATTCACAGCCTAAAATGTACAATTTAGAATTTTAGAATAATGTGACACATGTTTGTATGTTTGTGCAATGTTTTATCTCTATATACATATATCAAATTCTCGTGTCACAATATTAGTAACCATACTCCTCCGGACCGGCTTGACCGATTTTATGAAATTTAATATGCATATTCAGTAGGTCTAAGAATAGGCTACTATCTATTTTTCATACCCCTAAGTGATAAGGGTTGTCCACCCCTAACATTTTCCTAGTTATATGGCAAAACAACGTTTGCCGAAATCTGATCAAATAATCTGACCTATGATCATACCTCTGTGAATCCTATGATAGGGACCGGAACATAGTTGTCAGGATCGGGATTGTCAGCCTGCGCCTGTTTCCAGAGCCGCATGTCCATACCTATAAGAAAAATTTATAAATTGCTTTTTGTTTAACATAAGTATAGCCAGACCTGAAAAAATCATGCACACTTGTTGTAAAGGGTACACCGGTTACTCTGAGTCGTCAATCAACTTGAGAAAAATAGTCAATCAAATTGAGAACCTCCTCCTTATTTGGAAGTCGGTTAAAAATTAATTCCATATTTCCGGAAGATGGCGAGGTTATTATTATTATTATACTCTTTATTAGTACATCACAAAAAAAGACATAAATAACACAAATACACAGAAAATACTAAGAAGGAAGTAGAATACAAAAGGCGGCCTTATCGCTAGTACCTCAGCGATCTCTGCCAACCTTAGGATTAGGAGAAGTTGAGGTTGTTTATATTTCGGGTCGCTTTGACTTGACGCTAATGACTTTTCTGACCTGAATAGCGTGTATGAGAGAGAGATCAAGAAAAATCTTGATTTCTATCTCTAGTATCCCGATCCTACACATATGGGGCCCACTAATATCACATTATGGGGCCCATAGTGAGATAGTTGAATGCATATTGTACTTCATTTAATAGAGTAGTGAATGATATTAAATTTGTAAAGAAATTTACTTTTTACTATCATAAAAAGTCGGAATAGAAAACCATGTTTGGCATTGTTAGGGAACTTTAATTCTCACTGTCTCGATCTCTAATCTCTCACCTGGAGGTGGAGTCTGTAGATACTGTTCTAACATCTGTGGTGCAGGCCGAGTGACAGGGGTCACACTGGAGCACCCCGCGTTGTTTAGTGCATTCCGGGCCGCGCCTGCGTTCAGGAATGCACCAAGTTCCGACGCACTGATGTGAACGTTGTTGGCTGCTTTGTCAGTTACGTATATCACAACCTAAAATTAACGCATACAGTCTGAATTCTTTCGTTTTGCGTTTTAAATGTGGTTGTTAACGTTAGTTGACTTATCAATATTTTTTTCTAGTTTGTAATGATTCAATTCAATTTATTTATAACATGTAGGGGTGGCTCTTATGCTACGTCATGTTTTGACTCTACCACCGGTTCGGAGAGCAGATTCTGCCGAGAAGAGCCGGCAAGAAAGTCAGCAGTTACTCTTTTTTTTTTAAACAATATTTTACAATACTTAGGTATATAAGTAAGTATACCTATACATTAAATAAAATACTAGATCGTTCAATAAGTCCCGAGACTAACTTGGAAATGACGTATATATTTAAAAATCTTTTGATTTTTAAAAAGTACTGGCCTTCAATAAAAGATATGTGTAACATTTTTAAAAATGGAACATTAAAATATTGATTTTGCAGACATTTAAGTTACGCTACGCTTGTAGTTTCGATACAATGGAAAAAAACGAGTTTCGCGTGTTGATAAAACATTGTTTTTTAATGGGAAAAAATACCGTTGAAGCACAGCAATGGCTTATAAAATGTTATGCGGGATCAGCTCCCTCTAAAGCAACCATTTGTCGGTGGTATGCCGACTTCAAACGCGGTCGCATGGACACAAAAGTTGGGGAACACTCAGGTCGTCCAAATGAAGCAGTGACTCAACAAAATATTAACCAAGTCCTCAAAATCGTAATGGAAGATCGGAAGATAAAAGTGCGCGAGATAGCCGAGATAGTGAAGATTTCAGCTGGTAGTGTTTTCACTATTTTACATAAACATTTGGCCATGAAAAAGCTTTTTTCCAAGTGGGTGCCGCGTTTGCTTACAACTGATCAAAAGGAACAACGTATCAATGATTCAGAGCGATGTTTGGCGCTGATGAATCGCAATAAAAAGGATTTTTTACGTCGGTAATGGATGAAACATGGATACACCATTTTACTCCGGAAACCAATCGGCAGTCAGCGGAGTGGAAAGCGGCTGGTGAAAGCCGCCCGAAGCGGCCAAAGACTCATAAATCGGCCGGTAAGGTTATGGCGTCTATATTTTAGGATGCGCGTGGAATACTTTTCATCGACTACCTTGAAAAGGGGCAAAATATAAATAGTGACTATTACATGTGCTTATTGGAGCGATTGAAGTACGAAATTGCGGATAAACGGCCTCAAATGAACAAAAAGAAAGTGGTGTTTCACCAGGACAACGCGCCTTGTCACAGGTCTGTGAGGACGATGGCCAAAATTAATGAATTGGGCTTTGAATTGCTTCCTCATCCCCCTTATTCGCCAGACTTGGCCCCCAGCGATTACTGGCTGTTTGCAGATCTCAACAAAATGCTCCAGGGTAAGAAATTTGACTCAAATAGTGAAGTTATCACAGCAACGGAGGCTTATTTTGAAGCCAAAGACAAATCGTTCTACACGCATAGGATAGAAAAGTTAGAAAAGCGTTGGAGGGCAGTCGCTCTTGGAGGAGACTACGTTGATGAATAAAAAATAATTTTATAAAAAAAAACCTTGTTTTAGTACTTAGTCTCTGGACTTATTGAACCACGTGTTACAATAGTGTAAGTTATTATACGATCCTAATGTGGTTTAATTATCTTGATTTTTTAATCCCCGACGCAAAAAGAGAGGGGTGTTATAAGTTTAACGTGTCTGTCTGTGTATCTGTGTATCTGTCTGTGGTATCGTAGCTCCCAAACGGATGAACCGATTTTCGTTTAGTATTTTTTGTGTCATAGATAATTTTATCCCGAGTGTTCTTAGCCATGTTTCATGAAAATCTGTTCAGTCGTTTGAAGGTCATCAGCTCTTTTCTAGTTGATGATTTCTTAATATGTTAATTCCATATAATTATGTCGGGGGTTGTTTTAAGTAATTAATACTTGTTTGGGCAGTGTATAAGGGATCTTTAGATAAGATTCAGCAATTTAAAAAGATCTGTAAGACAGTACTTGAACTGAGATATTCTCAAGATTGAAAGTTTAAATAACTTTAAATGTATTCAATTTTCAAAATTCTAAAGGCATAACAGATATTTCTAGATCAAATTGCACATAATATGTATATTTAATTGGATAGTGTTACTATTATATACTGGTGGGCTATAGAGCAAAGAAACAATATCTACCAGGCTTTTAGTTTCAGAAATAGCCTTTATTGATTCAATATTGACAGCCAAGTTTGGTTTATTCCCCAGAAGGCCAGACAGCGAAACCGTAAGGGATTGTTGATTGTTCCTGTAAAAAAAATGGACATTACAGTACAAAATATATGACACTAGCCGATCTGACAGACTTTGTCCTGTCCAAACTTTTGCAAATTAAGTTCACACAAAAATCCCATAGAAAAATTATGTTAAGTGTTTGTGAATTTTAAAATTTTCAGAGGACTAATTTGGACTATTACAAACATTTTAAAACAAAGAAATAACCAAATCTGTCCCGCTGTTCTCAAGTGAGTTTTTATTTATTATAGAAGATTTTTATAAGCCACTTTTGAAATTTCACAGACTGCATAGTATTGATTGTTATCATATCTTTTCCTAACTAAATTCATATATAGACTTCATAATGATATTATAAAACAACATTATCAGCGTATATTATAAAAGGAAACCAAACTTCACTACAAACTTTGATATGCAAAATTCTTTATCTGTGTTTTAAAATGGCTCTATTTTATAAAATCTTTCAGGCGGGGATTCTACTTACTTGATTTCTTGTTCTGCTTTGTTAAACTGCAGAGCCACATGTCCGTCTTTGTCTTCTTTATTTCCTAATTTCGAGTACCCCACTGCTTTGAAGCGGCAGAGTGGGTTTTGTTCATTGAGTTCTAATGCTGGTGCGTTACGACTGTAGTATGCTTGGCCTGAAATTCATTTAACAGTCTCTAATAATTAATTATTGTGACTTGGATTTTATTTAATTATTACCAGCTCCTGTATAATTATGTATACATATTGGGTATATCTAATATCCATACAAAATAATGCAAGAGTCACTGCAATGCGGACACAACTTTCAGCAATGAAGAATGGGACCAAGAACAGAGTACAAAGTCCACTTGCACAAAGCACTTAAGGGTGACATGCACAGCACTGCCTAAACTGATTTAGTTACATTTTTTTATGCTGTCACTTTTGGATAAAATTCTGGGGTTGACATGATGATGAAAAGGACAGGTATAGAAAATTTAGCAAAAACACATTTAACGACCTTATGCCAGTGGGCCTGAATGTGTTTAAGATTTTTCTATGCTTGTCCTTTTCATGACAACTCTGGAATAAAGGCAAAGGTTCATTTTAAGCATACTCTTGTACACTCTACCATGAATAGAGGAAAATACAAAGATTGCATTAAAAATAATTATAATTTAAAACAGTAAAGTAAATAACGAGCAAAAAAATAAAAATGTATTTCAAGTTTTTGATGCGGTTCCAAGATGGCAACCTTCAGCCATAGAGGTCGAGGCAGTAGGCGCGAAATGTATCATATGTCATTTCTGACAGTCACTGTCAAAATAACGTGTTTTTCTTTTGAAAACGTCAAAAAATATGAATCCGCCATTGTTGCCCACTCATATTTAGTGTTCCATAACTTGGAAAGATTAAATAATTATACCACTGAAATTACGACGAATTCGTAGATTTAACCAATAAAAACTGGTCTAGTATTTTATTTTCCTTCATTTCTCTGCTTTACAAGACTTGGCCTACGCCCATCTATATCTGAACCGTCTCCTTTGTGCCTTGTGGGTGTTTGAGGTCCCTTAAAATAGGGATGATGACAACTCAATCAAATCAGCAACTTAACAACCCACTTCTAGTATGGAAGTTGCATGAAATTCACAGTCGTGACGTCATCAAATTTCAATGCACTTTTTTTCTTTAATCTATAATCTATATTTTAAAATGGTTATTAAAACTAACCGAGGATGTGAATTTCAGGTCTTTTAGAAGACCCTCTATTTAATAATCAGTGATTATTAAATAGAGGGTCTTCTATTGCTGAATATTAATCATTAAGACAATAACTTACATAAGAATTATTTTTTGACATGTGTACCCTATTTATATATATTTTTTTAAGAAGATGTGATATGATTTGATATGATTTGTCCATTATTGAGTGTGTAATAATAATTTTGAATTTAATTGACCAATTTGATTTTGTAAATAATTTAATTAGTATAATAATAATGTTAATGCTAAATGTTAGATATTAATAATTCTAAATGTTGTACGCCAGAAATGGCAGAATGCATGTTGATATTGTGTTCACAACAAATAAATCAATAAATCAATAAATCAAATCAATAAGCTGTTGCTACACTTACCAGTAGTCTATCCAGAGCGCTCGTTTAGGTGAACTATGCAAAGTAGTTCATTGATGATCTCGCTTAGTTCTTTTTATATACTTAATTTTTAGGTTTTTTGAGTCCGCTTTACTAGACAGTGGCGCTATGTGACCAACCAAGTTATTTACTTTTACTGCGCCTTGATATTTCGATATCGATACTAAACAAGTTCACATCCACATCTATTTTGACGTGACATTGCATGGATGACAGTTGCAATTGTTCAATAAAATAAGTTCATTAGTTCTTGTCAATTTCAATTGACAAGAACTAATGAACTTATTCTTAGAACGAACTAGTTCGCCATTGGATTATGAACTAAATTGAGAGCTCTGTGGTGACCGACTAGGCCCAAGCCTATGAACTAAATTGAGAGCTCTGTGGTGACCGACTAGGCCCAAGCCTACTTACCAGTGCCCCACTGCGCTTGCAGCAGATTCCACTTGGCGAGCACCTGGTCTCTCTCGTCTCCAAATACGCAGCAGTTGAACACCGCCGCCACCAGAGCCTCGTGGGCGTTCGTCGGCCCCTGAGGTTGCTGTTGTTGTTGTTGTTGTTGTTGCTATAGTTAAATATTTCAGAAACTATAATCTAACTCCTAATTAGTGAAATATTTTATTTGATGTAGGAGAACTTTTGACACTTGTGATATGACAGGACTCTATCAGAGGGTAGTGCCGCAAGGCAGTATATTGGGACCGTTTCTCTTTTTAACCTACATTACTGAAAATATGTCAGCCACCAGGCATCCTTGTGTTTTATTTGCAGGCCATACAACAATATTAGTAAAATTTAAGAATAATATGACATAATATGAACAGGATAAAAATGACTCTTTTAAAAACAATAAATTGGTTTAATCAAAACAATTTACATGTAAATTTAAATAAAACCAAGGCCAATCCAGTTACTATAATGCAAAAACTGTTCCAAAAACAGTTTTTAAGTTTTTGGTACAGAATAAATAAATAATAAATAATACATTATATAAATGTGAAATTAGAAATTAGGTCTGTTTGTCTACCTGCTGATTTTTACTGCTCATCTGTTCGAACGATTTTGACAAAATTTGGTAAGGTTAGGTTGGTTCACAGGGAAGGACAGAGGCTACTATTTATCCAGGAAATTGATGATGGCCAATTTTTGAGTAATATTTAATAACCCTTAGCCAAATAATATGTGAACAAAGACAAATAATTGCTAAGAAACATTACCTGGGGTTGCTGGCCAAATGAAGTGCCTAGTCCAGTACCAAACCCTCCAAAGCCAGTTGTAGCTGGTTTCCCAAATGTGGATCCAAAATTGGATCCTGTCCCAAAAGTGTTTCCTCCTAGTGTATTGGTACCAAATGCTGGCGCTGCATTACCAAATGTGGAAGTACCAGCCCCAAAGCCTGTGCCTGTTCCAAAAGTATTTGTTCCAAATGCTCCAGTGCCAAATCCTGGAAGGATTAATGTTAACTTAGAAAAGACTGACAAAAAAGTGGTTTAACCCAAATATCATAGATTGTATATAATATGGGAGCTGGATTGGAATGATGATAACATAATATTAATGTAGTTGAATTTGTTACATTGAAGTACAAGTTCTTGCCAAGATAAAAATGACTTTCCTAATATTTAATGACAGAAAAACACTAAAAAGAATGCTTGTTTTACTTTTTTCCACAAGTGACTTTTTCAGTGGCCAAATATTCCATTATAAAATACTTTTAATAACAAGTATAAATTACAAATTTTAAAAAACCCCCGACTAGAAAAAAGCTGATGACCTTCAGACGGATGAACAGATTTTCATGAAACATGGCTAAGAACACTCGGGATAAAATTATCTATGATACAAAAAATACTAAACGAAAATCGGTTCATCCGTTTGGGAGCTACGATACCACAGACAGATACACAGATACACAGATACACAGATACACAGACACGTTAAACTTATAACACCCCTCTCTTTTTGCGTCGGGGGTTAAAAATATATCAAATTATAGCAACTAAACAGGCAAAGGACATTGTATCTCAGATGTAGGCATTGTATAATTTCAACCATTGGGTTTCATGATCAATTTGATAAATCTAAAAATCACCAAAATAAACATTTTTCCTTGCAGGTGTCGACATAACACTCAGACAATATACTTAAGTAATATAACTTCTATACATGCTACAGGACATTAAAATTATTATTTTTATGTCTGCTTATATATTATATACTAGATGATTCCCGCGACTTCGTCCGCGTGGACCACATTTTTTCGATTCCCGCAGGAACTCTTAAATTTTCCGGGATAAAAAGTAGCCTATGTCCTTTCCCGGGATACAACCTACCCCTGTATTAAATTTAGTCAAAATCGGTTGAACAGATAAATTTTTTGATTCCCATG
The DNA here is from genome assembly GCA_963932025.1 of Erebia epiphron. Lineage (NCBI taxonomy): Eukaryota > Metazoa > Arthropoda > Insecta > Lepidoptera > Nymphalidae > Erebia > Erebia epiphron. Next base: position 7,243,195 of record OZ009956.1, on the reverse strand, counting down.
GAAACCTTTGAATTTTCCGGGATAAAAAGTAGCCTATGTCTCTCCCCGGGATACAACCTATCCCTGTACCAAATTTCATCAAAATCGGTTGAACAGATGGGCCGTGAAAGCGTAGCAGACAGACAGACAGACAGACACACTTTCGCATTTATAATATTAGTATGGATAAGCATAAATAATAATATAAATATAAAATAAAATGGTATATTTTGATCAATTAATACCTGTAGCAGGTTTAGCTGCAGTAGCTCCAAACCCTGTTCCACCAAAAATAGAAGGTGCAGATGTTGTTGCTGTACCAAATGGTGCTGGAATATTGAGAATGATAAAACAAGATTTTTATCAGAAAAATCAATATCCTATGGTTATATATATATATATATCCTATTATAACAATAGTTTCATCGCTTTGTCATATTTTGGGCTAAGGGGGTGAGAAGGTGGAGCACACTCTTAATAAACCTACTATTTATAACCAGCTAAAAATAAAATATAATTAAACAACTCCCCTCTCAGTTAGCAAAAAGATTGAAACTATCCTATACATCTACTAGACTACACTACTAGTCTATTTACTATAATACAATAACTTTTCTAGCGTAGGAGTGATATAATTACTTAGTCAAGATAGCAGACATTCAATTTTTATTATAAGAAGGTTTGCAAAGTGTATGACAACTATACTTTCATTTTAACTAAGGTAAGATTATTTTTGTAAGACGGCTCTAATTTTACTGCTGTCCCTTCTGTCCCTTACATAATGCTCGCTGGGGAAAGGGTCAGCAGAAGATTCAGTGCTTTTCAGCAGAGATTGTGTGATACAGAATTGGCCACATTAAATGCAACTTGAAAGTAATAAAAATAAACCTGCACTAGATGTTGGTGCACTAAATCCTCCAAAACCAGATGAGGATGTATTAGTTCCAAAACCACCAAATCCAGCTGTACTGGTAGTGGCTGTATTAGTACTTCCAAATGGAAATGTAGCTGAAAATAAAGAATGCCAATCGTTAAGCACATTTTACATGACTGAGTCGAACCTGGTACTTCAGTAGGTACATCGAGATTTCGAAATCCTAAAATCAAAGCAAAGAAAACATAGACCAAAGTTATAAAGTAAAGTGTAATTAATAATACTAACGTTTAGCGGCTGTTCCAAAACCGGTACTTTGTGAAGATCCAAAGGAAAACGCCATTGTTTGGTGAATAAGGCGGGAATTATTATAATAGTTGAAAAGTAAAAGTGGAAAGAAAATACAGGTGATGTGGTGATTGCGTACGTGACAAACCTAATTATGTACTCAAATCATTAAATATTCCGAGCCAAATTCAAATTCATTTCAAATTTCAATCACAATTCAAAAATCCAAAAAACAATAGCACAATACAATCTTTGATCTTCAATTCTTCATAGTTCATTTCATTGACGTGTGATTCAGAGACAAGACAAGTCATAATATGTCATGATATATAGGTGATTGACACTTGACACTGACAGAGGTGTAAAGCAATTTTCGGCTTTCGCATATTCGAAATTGCTATCATAGAACACTGTAACCCTTGCTAGCTCTACATTCTCGTTAGGTGAGGCGAGGACCGAGGTAAAGGTGGCGTGCTGTGCTCAGCTCAAGGCGACGAGGATTTATGCATTTCGACGTATTTCAGTCAGATTTTTTTTAGGTTTGGTAGGTTAAATAAGTGAGCGTGATTTGTGACAACGTAGTGACGATTCACCCTAGCCAAGTGGAGGTGAGAGAGTATTGTTTCTTGGCAAGGCGACGAGATTGAAGAGCTCATTAAACAACAGCTACAGTGAGCTACACTAACTCTACCCGTGTATGCGCATCTTTACACACCATAGATTTCATATGAAGTGAGTCTGTGTTTCCCCATATGGTTTCGCAGTTCGTACTTCGTGGTTCGCACCTCGCTCTTCCAGAGACAAGTTAACCAGAGATCGCTCTTCATTGTTTATGGTCAACTCGCACGTCTGAAGAATAAATCCGGAAAATTTTGGTTAATTTCATCGTATTTTAAATTCATCAACTTGCTTTAATCATGTCGGATTGGGATACTGTTACTATCCTTCGCAAGAAACCTCCAAAAGCATCAGCTCTGAAGACCGAACAAGCCGTCAATGCTGCACGACGTCAAGGTGTACCAGTGGACACTCAACAAAAATATGGTGCGGGAACTAATAAACAACACGTTACCACTAAAAATACTGCAAAACTTGATAGAGAAACTGAGGAACTTCGACATGAGAAAATACCACTTGATTTAGGAAAACTAATAATGCAAGGCAGACAATCTAAGGGTATGAGCCAAAAAGATTTGGCTACAAAAATATGTGAAAAGCCTCAAATCGTAAACGATTACGAAGCTGGTCGCGGTATTCCTAACAATATTGTTCTTGGTAAAATTGAAAGAGCGATTGGAATAAAATTACGTGGAAAAGAACGTGGCCAACCACTACAGCCTCCTGGAGGAAAAAAATAACGGATTCCCTGGGAGGCAAAGACTAAAGTCCGAATTGTTTATTGCATAATATTTCTCTCTTTTTTTTGCTGTTGAATATATTATTGTAATGTGTTTTGTAATCTTAATAATTCATCATGTTATATTAAATAAGGTGTAAGCATTTATTTTATTTAGAATCTGGAACATTCTGTCTGTAGTGTAGGTAATGATGTTACCATCGTGAAAAAGTAAATGATAAACTGCTAAAAACTGAAAAGTTTGCAACTATGCATCGATTGGGAAATGTGGATGTGATATATGCAATAAAAATGGTTTTATTTATGAAAATTAAATTTGTTTTTATTGTAGCTTCTTTTAGATCAGAGGTATAGTCCCACAAACTTTCTGATCCAGTGACAGCATCGCTGGTAGATATGAAAAATGAAAACTGTTTGATGAATTGTAAGCGCATTACTTCAGAACAGCTGGACCGATTCTGATGGAATTTTTTGTGCGTGTTCGAGTGAGTCTCGGGATGGTTAATACTCATAATTGGACCTGGTAGGTGATGCTGTAATTGGGTTCTAGGTTCAGGGCAGGACAGCAACTGCTTGGTCCTGTAGTTTTTAAAAAAACTTACTCGTTCCAATTTTGGCCAGCGGGTCAGATAAGTTTGAGGGACTATAATCTATTCAACATAGAATCATATATAAAAGATTACAACAATATAATCAACTGGCTTGGCACCTCGTACTCAGCACAGTAACACAAGGACCCCAACCCAATATTGACAACAACATAGGGGTATTGAGCATTAATAAAAAAAACAGGTTAGCCCGCTACCATCTTAGACTTACCACCATCAGGTTACATTGCAATCAAGGGCTATCTTGGAGTGGAATAAAAAAAAATGTGCAAATCATAAACCGCCGTTTCTTAACAGCGTGAAATGCAACTGTTATTTTGTTAACATTGGAGTCAAATGACTATAATATTGCAAACTCCAAATTCAGGACCAGAATGAAATCTGGGTACCACAACCTAAATATTATATTCCTTGCCACCCACCCCACGCAGCCTTATCTCTCCTACGGCCTCGCCTTATCCTGGTGGCTAGTGACTTCCGCAACCTTCGTAGCGAAACCGGTTGAGTATCGACTCATCGAGTACCTAGGTAAAGCTCAATGAAGGGGGCGACTACAATGCAGCTGAAAGTAGGCATCCTGCTTAACATCGAGCCACCAGCTTACAAAACGGCAACATTTTATAATACGGTTAGCCGCAGAGAGAATGTAATCACTACGTTTGTTAGCCGTTTTGTAATACCATAGACATAATAACTTCATGTGTAATACGCATTACGCCGGATTATAATATTATTGACATTAAATTGGGGGGCGGGGGCGCCACTTTAACATCAAGGTAAATGACATGTCTCAGTTGGAGGGTGTTTTTTTATTCTGAGTGTCAATGAACCAGAACCAAACTGCCATCATGTGAAAGAGAAAAAAAATATAACATTAAACGCCATTTCTATAATAATTTTATAAAACCCCGTATTTTTTAAATTAAATAAGAAAAATATCGTTTGTAAAAAATATTTTTCGATGGCTGGCAACACTAAAACTTTTTCTACAGTGCGTTCCAAGCGCTAGTTCCGCTAGTTTATGTATATGTATTATAATATATGTTAGTTTATAATATATTTATGCATTGTATGTATTAAGATATTTGTGTATTGTTTGAGGTGTTATGCGACCTCCGCGCCATATACGATCTCTATAGTGTTGTCAATACCAAACGTGTCAACTGTCATACTTAGTTATTATTATTCAATATAATTGTCCAGTGAAATTCTTTCAGCTAAATAAAACCAATAATTCTTTTGGTTTCTCGTTTATTATGCCACATTGTTGTCTATGTATTTTTATGTAATTTTTTTTTTTTGTATGTAGTATTAGTATAATTTTGCGCCACCTGCAGTCTTGTTTCCTTGTGTTCTCCTAATAAGGTTGCCTGGAAGAAATTATGTGTGGTACCAATAAAGAGTTAATTAATAATAAGCGCCCACAACATAGAGTAAGAACGGCCCACTTTCTTCTAAGATCATTGCCCACAACGATCAAAATTCTCCTTTAGTCATTCCATTTAACGACCGCGGTCGTTGAGGTCGCGGCAAAAACGTCACTTATGACGTCATGACTAACGTTCACGCGAAGCTCGCGACTCGCCATCTAAAAAGGTGGGTCGTCGTGATCGTGGAGAAAATTAGCGGCATTTTCAAACTCAAAGCATCAAAGATGGCGACCGTGAAACTTACGTTATTTCATGCGGAAAGAGATATTTTAGTAGAAGTGAATGTTTCTCAATGTTCACACACACACACACACACACACAATACTCATACACATAATACTCATACACTCACAACTCACATACTCACATACAGACACAACGCACACTCTCATGCAAACTCAAGCCTACACGCACATGCATTGTTGTAATTTTGCTTATGTCTCGAGTTGGAAGCCCTGTTTTCCGAGACACAGTTTTAACTAGTTCGGAAAACAGGTGCACAATAATATTTAGATTATTGTTAATTATATTAGTTTTATCCTAGGTGTGAGGCTATAAATGTTATTTAGTTGTCCCACACTGTATATTATATGAAATAAATTTATCTTATCTTATCTTATCTTTCTGCAGCTGATGCTCAACGTGCCTCCACAGGTAAATATAATTATGTAAAACAAGTTTAGAAAAATTTATTGCAGTTTATAATTAACATGTATACATTTTTCCTTGATTGCCAATAATATAACCTAACTTTAGAAATGAAAATTAAGTTAGCCTTCTTTAGGTTAGTTTTGTCCACCTGAGTTTACGACAGTAATGCTCACAAGCAAGTGGAACGGGAAAAACTGCGGTCGTGAGCGTGATCGTTGTGAACGCTTAGTGGAACGCACCCGTATTGTATAGATCTATCAAATCTGGCACCTGTTACTGTCACTTTAATGTCATACAAAACTGACAGTGACATTTGAAAATCATTCTATGACATACGTGACAAAAACAATCAAGTTTTTTTTTTAACTGTTGATAATATTCAGACAAAGATCTAAAAATAAAATAATATTTTTCTCCAAAATGTGTAAAATATTCTATAGGCCATATTTTAGGATCTCTATTCACGTGTATTAAAATGATTCATGTTCAAGGCCCAATCTTAGACAAGTCCTTTAAAAGGAAGCATCAAATATTATTTACAAATTAAAGTGGTTCGCCCCGAACCAGCGTTCGGAACCGTACGTTATTATTATCGTAGACATACGATAATTTTATACTTACGTACGATGTACGATAGCATATTATTATCGTACGCAGATTGTACGATGATTTCCATCATCATGCAGAGAATTTATATTATTTCACTCATACGCTGATAGTCTAAGTCGCAGTAGTGTGATTTTATTTTTTCCAATAAAATCTTGGGAAAATACCGGGAAATACAAGTTCTCTATTCCTATCCTATTGGTTCTGGATGCGCGCTGATAAGTTACACCACTGCCGAGACTGTAACTTTATCCAGCAGCGCCTGTTGCGAGCAAGAAAATAAGTTCAATATTTCGTTTGTGTTCGCGCTTCATGCGTAGGCATCTTATATTTAGTGTAGAAAAAATGGCAGTTATTGCGTTATATTACTATGGTTATAATTCTGTATTCGCTCTGACGAAGGGATTTATTCAAATTAAGTGAAGTAAGAAACATTTTTCTGAAACAGTAAAATTTTGATTCATCATCACTACAGCCTATTAACGTCCCACTGCTGGGCACAGGCCTCCACTCTCATAGGAGAGCGGGAATTAGAGCTTAGACCCACCATGCTGCTCCAATGCGGGTTGGCGGGCTTTAACGATTATTATCATGTTAATCGCGGTTAATTTTATCAAAACAGATGTTACATACATATTACATTAATTAACCTTTAGGCTGTCAAATTGTTTAAAAAAAAAAGGTCTTAGTTGCTGCCATTAAAGTCACGTGACCTAGGAGAAATTTGATCTGATCACGCCTTCGGTGCAATTCGATGTATTTTTTCACTTTCCTTGATGTGCTATGAACTGCCGCCTATATATATATAGAAACTTTGATAACTAATTTATTGCTTTATTTACTAAAATGGAAGAGATTACATAATTTTGCAAGATTATAATGTAAAAAAAAATTGAAAAAGAACGACACTTCCGGTAACCGGAAGTTTCGGTTTTATTGATGGAATTTTCGAAAATTATGTAAAGTTTATATATTTAATTTGTTTTAACAGCTTCTAAATTTAGTAAATAACAATTAAACATAACATTTAGATAAATTTCGTTTGTTATTTTTGTTAAAAATAACAGATTTCTCCGATACGGGCCGCCATTTTACCGCGTTCCATGGCGGGCGTAGCGCGCGAACTGATTTTGTATTTCAAATATGACCTTCAAAGTGACATGAAAAGTTTGAATGAATGATTGTCTTTGGTTATTTAATTCTTTATGATTCATGTTCTCTACTCTATATCTACAAGAATAAATCTTAAAATCGCATAAAAATGCGACGACACAGGGTCGATTATCGGCCGGACAGATCTGTCCCTAAGCACCGAAGCGGCGCGCTAGAGCGAGACAGATCTAGGCCTCTGCATACTGGAGGTTAAATCAGATTGAAATCATCTCTCGGTAGAGAGTAGTCTAAAGAGTAGTATCATAGCCGTCTCAGGAGATAGAGACGGCTATGGTAGTATATTCCTTGCATCTCTGCAACTTGCAAGTAACGCAAGTAACCTGTTGCAGGTTACGTACCTATGTACTCTGTGCAGGTTACAAAACGTGTAAAATTTGATATTCGAGTACCTAGTGAATTTGTACTTTGTAGTGAACATAGATAATACACTATACCTGCGTAGTGAATTTGACATTCGAGTAGTGAAAGTTGATTTATATTTTATAGATTTTCCGGTGGTTTTTCTCCCTTTTATACATCCTACTCTATGGTTTTTCTTTATATTTCATTTTTCAACTCAAAAGTTTTATTTAATGGAATTCCAGTGGGTAGCTTCAGATTCAAAAGTAAATAGATTTTTTTAAACTCTTTGTAGGTAAGTATATTATATATTTTAGAATAAATTGAGGCTTTAATTGTTAGTATTTTCAGCAATTGTAGAAAATAAAATAATAATAATGAATCATGCAGAAAGTATGTCAGATTGTGAAGAAGAGATTCTTGTGTATGCAGAATTTGAAGACAGTGTGAAATTTGAAAAATATAACAGTATTCATGTTTTAGGAATTGATACTAAAAATCCAATATTTCAGCTTGATGATACATTTTTTACAGGTAAGCATACAATTTATTATTACTTAGTGATTATTAATTGTTACTAGAGGTAGGTATTTATCGTCACAGCTACAACTACTTGTGGAATACTACTAGTGAAATGTCACAGGCTGTTACTGCTCCCTGATCATACAAACACTTACTACCACAAGTAGGTACTACTTTAAACAAATATATATCACACTATTACTGCTTAAACAAATATATATCATCCTTATGCAATTGTAATAGAGCTGCTTGTAAACAGTATGCAAGTTAGACAAGTTTTGTCTTAATTCATCAAGAACATCACAGATAGCCTTATTAATATCAAATTATTTAGTACTTTCAATAAATAGCATTGCGAGATTCAGAATACTATCCTGGCATCTCTTTCCTTTTACATAGAAGATAAAACAATGCACTTATTTCATAGGTTTATTTCATTTCCTCTTATGATTATAGTCACACGAGAGATACAGGGTTCACGGGACAGAAGGCTAGTATTTCTATATTATAACATTCTGTCACAGATATTTGTCAGAGGCTGCTTGAGGTCACAGCTGCTGTTCTACTTATTATTTCATTTAGTACAACCCTATTCTATTTGGTACTTATAGGTAGGTAGGTAGAATAAAATATCTTTAACAGTTAACAGGATCAGAAAGATTAAATATGGCATAGAGATATTGAATCTACTTACTTAAACTGTTACTGTGTAACTTTAACTGTGTTATAGGTACTTATGAGAATCCTTTAGGAACATACATGTTTTTTGAAGAAGACCCATCACCACATACTACGGACCCTTTATTTGATAAATTGCCTGAAAAAAATCTAAAATATGTTTGCAAGACCAGAAAGTTTATCAATGTCCAACATGCCTTTGTTACACCTAAGCATGATAGACAAGGTACTTACTATTAAAAATATTTCATTATAAATTCATACGTATACAGAAGTAGAAAACTGATTTAAAAAATTCACATGTTTTTATATTATTTATGTACATCCAAAACTATACTAATATTATAAATGCGAAATTGTGTCTGTCTGCTATGCTTTAGAGGCCCATCTTTTTAACCGATTTTGATAAAATTTTGTATAGAGGTAGTCTCTCGGGCAAGGACATAGGTTACTTTTTATCCCCAAAAATTATGGATTTCTTGCAGGAATAATAAAAACTTAATCCATTCGGACGATACGGTACGGTAATCGTAATTATGTATAATATTATACTTATTATGATGAAAAAATAAATAATGATCTTACAGTAAAAATAAGAAGATGTTGTAATTGGTACTTACATAATAATTAAAACATACGGCTATCATTATGAGAGAAGAAAATATTTTATGGCAAACTGTAATAATAATAGAAGTTGTTATTAGTGCTTTCTATCATATATTTTTTCTTATTAGCACAGGAAAACCAGCAAGAAGACAAGTCACATGATAATGATATCCTCCAACCAGCTGACTTCAAAAGCATACAGGATGCATTAGAGAAATTCAAAAAGGATTGGGAAGAAAGAGCTAAGAAGGATTACACTGAAAAGTCAGTCAATAAACATTTTATTACAACATGATAACTATTACAACACAAAGTCGGGTTTGTTTGAACACTTATAACTCTAGAACAGCTGAACGGATCGGGATGAAATTTGGCACAGGGATAGATTATAGTCTGGAATAACACACAAAAAACCTCAAAACGATCATACATCATCATACTAATATTTTAAATGCGAAAGTGTGTTGGTTTGTCCTTCAATCACGCCGCAACGGAACAACCGATCGACGTGATTTTTGGCATGTATATAGTTGAGAACCTAGAGAGTGACATAGGTTTTTATCCCGGAAAATTGAGGAGTTCCCGCAAAAATAAAAAACCTTAAAGCACGCGGGCGAAGTCGCGGGCATCAGCTAGCTGCTAGTGAAATATTTAACTGTTATTATAAAGGTACAGCACTTTTGAGCAACAATTTGAGATGTGGCAAGTGTTGTCTCCTTTCTGCTATCCCAAATATTGGTTTGTTATGTTTTGAGACAATGGATTCATCCAAATAATTATTTATTTCCAAGCTACAGATACAGAACCCTTAGTGGTTGAATCAGAGTCTCACTTAGCCGTTTTGTGTCTCTCATTCATCTTTTAGGGTGCTTTACCAATAGCTCTCATTTCATGAGTTTTAAGGGAATCCCCTGAGTGAAACTAAAATGTATGAGCATTGATTGTTGTACAATACATGTTACATAGGCACACAGTATTGGGTCTGTCTTAGTAGAGTGAAGTGTCTCATTGAGATTGTTTGAATTTTTTATTTCCAGTTTTATAATTTGGTATACAATTATTTTATTGAATATTAATTAAGTTAGGTAGGTAAATTGATCAAAGCTTTGTTTCAGATAAATCATGGGTGTGAAGTGCAAAAACAATAACAGTGCGCCTTTTAAAAATAAGGGGATGGAATGTACATTTCATTCAGTGAACAGACATTACATACAAATGAAGAAAAAGGACCGGAAAGAGAATACAAACATACTATTTTCAGTTTTAGGAGAGCTGCTAAAAGCTATGCGTTCTTGTGACAATCTTTTCAACAATCTCAGACCACGACTGGATTTTCTTGGCAGTTACTTTGACAGAATACGAGTCGGCCAACCAACTGAATATGACATAAATGTTATTTTAACTTTCCCCATTAACTATGGTAAAATCAAATTGGATGCAACAGACTGCCAGCATGATTACTCCGCTATTATTATGCCGTCAGAGTTTCGAAGGCTTTCTTTAATACCGGCAACAGCCAGTCGTGGCTTTACTAAAACACACTTGTGGTGCGACAAGCAATATCGATTATCTGTGACGAAGTTTCGTGCGTGGATGCAAAGTACTGTTGAGCAAGCTTTAAATAATCTGCCACAAAAAGATGGCCAAAGAATTTTAAAAGTGAAAAACAAATATTTTACGATACATTCAAAAACATCAGGACCTGCAAACACAATAATAATTTTGAAGAATGATGGCAGCGTGATCGAAGTCGATTTAGTTCCGACATTTTCATTTCAACTGCCAACAAAACCGTTAAATTCCAAAATTGACTTTTCAAAAGTCGAAGCAACAAATATTCCAAGCTATTTTCTAGTACCAAAACCGAGTAGTAATGACTTTAGTTGGAGAGTATCATTTCCTTTTCAGGAAAGATACCTTCTGAAAAGTAAAAATAACTTAAGAAGCACTATAAGGCTTTTGAAACACTTCAGGGATGTTCAAGGATTTACAAAACTCTCAAGCTACTTTATTAAAACACTATTTTTGTGGGAATGTCAAGAGAATGATGAAAAGTTTTGGGAAAAAAAATCATTAGCCTACCTAGTGCTGACCATGTTGAGGAAGCTCAAAGACTGCTTGGAGCAAAACAGAATACGAAACTACTGGTGTTCTAGTCATAATCTAATCGAAAAAATTAAACCTGATACTTGCCTAAATTGGTATAACAGAATATCAAAAATTTTAAGAGTAATGGAATACGAGGGTAATAAAAAGCCTTACATTATTCTAGAATACTTTAAAAACAGAGCGTAAATAAAATTAAATACCAACAAATAAAAAATCTCTCCATGTTGCGAAACAAAATTTAAAGATAAAACATAATTCATGATTGATTTTAATTAGAGATTACAATTTTACATAATAATTATGTTTTTGGTCAAGCATGCAGTGAGTTTAGGGGAGTGAGTGAGGTGAGATGCACCTTATACACATTTTACACAATAGAGTTCTATTTTATTAAATTAGACTATTTCTGATATAAGATTATTAGTAAATTGTAACATCATAAAATTGTAAGTAAGTACCTACATTTAAAATATTCTGTACCTACGCTAATATGTGATTGTATATTTTTGCTTACCTATTATATAGGTATTAAAAAGTATTTTCAATAGAAGTTTGTTTTATTTCTAAACTAGCCGATGCCCGCGACTTCGTCCGCGTGGTTTAAGTTTTTTGTTATTCCCGCGGGAACTCCTTAATTTTCCGGGATAAAAAGTAGCCTATGTCACTCTCCAGGTCCTCAACTATACCCATGCCAAAAATCACGTCAATCCGTTGCTCCGTTGCGGCGTGATTGAAGGACAAACCAACAAACCAACAAACAAAGTGACTTTCGCATTTATAATATTAGTATGATTCCAAAGTATAGTCCGTATCACGAAAGAAGTCCGCATTAATACATTTTAATTATAATAATAAATCGTGATAAACATACGCATTACGCCGCATTTAAGGGATTTTATCGTGATTCGTGACACTTCTCTAGTTCTATAATTATCTATGGTGACACGCGACGACATGACGCGACTAAAATTCCTAGGTCAAACAAAGTGGCAACTGATGAGTCGTACTAGGTAAATTTTGTACTAGGTGCACCTAGTCCAATTCCGTATAAATACTCGATCCAAATACCTGTTCCACCTAGTCCATAAAGTACGTGTATTTAAAGTAGGTACATAGTACGTGTAGATACGTACGTACGCACTAGTAATGAATTGGAATCTTCCCTTCATACTTTTAACTTTACACAGGCTTAGAACTGTCAACGTGAAGATTTATCGACATTGTTAGGTAGGTATGTAGAAGATTACAATTCATTTTTCAAAGTTATCAGATTTTTTTTCGTTTTTTTTTTGGTATTTATGCTTTGTTTTCTGAATAATCAGATTTTTTTTAATCTGATATCTACAATACAATCATTACGCACAAAGTTCTTTAGCCACATTAAAAAACTTTATGAAAACCGATTAATAAGTCCGATGCGCATAACAGATTACGACGATGTCGAGTAGGTACCTAGTACCTACCTATCAATACGGCGAGCGCGGCTTGCACGAGTCCGTACCGTACTTGATACTCTTGATACTTCATACTAGTCACATCACAAAACTAGAGACTAGTGGATACTACTTATTTAGTATTTAGTATTTGGTAAAGTCCCGACTAGTGACAAAGAAGACAAGTGGCAGACAAAGATAGAAAGACTCGTCGTCGAAGACGTCCTCGTCGACGACGAAGTCGTATAGTTAAAAAAGGACAGTATATTTTTGCACTCGGCCCGCTCGAAAAGTGCCATTTGAATTTGAACCATATTTCAATAAGATTAAAACTAACGCGACACGCACTCCTGTTTGCCTAAATAATTCTTGTGTCAGTCATTTGAATTTGAACCATATTTCAAGGCGAAAAGAGTGCGCGTCGTGTTATTTATGATCGAAATATGGTTCAAATTCAAATGACACGTTTCGAATGGGCCACGGGTGCCGCGTCATTTGAAGTACCACAGACCACAAGTACGCCTCTCTGGGACTAGGTAGTGTTCTGTGGACTAGGTGGATCGAGTATTTTAAAAGTTGGCAACAGGTGCGACCTAGTATCGATAAATACCTAGTAGACCAGTGTCGATAATTTTTGAAACCAAAAAAAATCATAGTAGGATGAAACCCATTGGAAAAGGAAGAGAATACAACAAAAATGAAAGGAAAAATAATTTACGGGCGATCTGAGGTCGGGAAGTGGAAGGGGGTGGTTTTTAAGGGTAAAAATCGGTTTTTCTCGATTTCCGTCAAAACTACAAGTCCTATGGAAAAAAATTAAATTGCAAAGTTGTAGGTAATAAAAAGATCTACAACTTTTATATTTACACTTTTTTCACATTACCTCAAAATTTATGTGAAAAACTCAAGTAACCAAGTTTTTGGTTTTTTATTTTTATCTTCTACAAAACAATAGTTTTTTTGTACGAAATTTAGTGAAAACCTTCCGTTTTATGTCCCAAATACACTGTAATTTTTTGGATTTCAAATATTTATTATTTTAACCTTATTTTGACTTAATATCGAAAAAGCAGGCCTATTTTCAATCGAAAATTCTCCCGTCAAAATATCTGCTTTTTACAAAAAGTCGGTAGGTTTTTTGTTTGTTGAAATCTCTACTTTCTGATGGTGTAGAAAAAAATATACATTACTGTGATAAATTTTCTCAGAAAATACAAAAAACTAACTCGAAGTTGAATCCGATTTTTTTAAATCATATAAAATATACCTTCCTTTGGTAAATTTTCTCAGAAAATGCAAAAAAAAAACGAAAATAACTCAAATCCGAATATTTTTTTTAATCATTATGTCCAATGTCGCATGTATTGTGCAATTTTTATGTTTTATGTCTTCTTGATTTTTTGTTAATCAATGTTATATGGAATCTTACGTTTTTCGAGTAATTAAAGTGTAAATTTTAATAAGTAGCTCAAAATTGTACATAATAATTTTTTTTAAAAATCGGATTTATGTTCTTTTCGCTTTTTTGCATTTTCTGAGAAAGTTTACCACGGTGAGGTATATTTTTTATGATTAAAAAAAAATAATTTGGATTCGAGTTCGAGTTAGTATTTTGCATTTTCTGAGAAAATTTACCATAGTAATGTATATTTTTTTCTACACCATCAGAAAGTAGAGATTTCAACAAACAAAAAACCTACCGACTTTTTGTAAAAAGCAGATATTTTGACGGGAGAATTTTCGATTGAAAATAGGCCTGCTTTTTCGATATTAAGTCAAAATAAGGGTATAATAATAAATATTTTAAATCCAAAAAATTACAGTGTTTTTGGGACATAAAACGGAACGTTTTCACTTAATTTTGTAAAAAAAAAAATTGTTTTGTAGAAGATAAAAATAAAAAACCAAAAACTTGGTTACTTGAGTTTTTCACATAAATTTTGAGGTAATGTGAAAAAAGTGTAAATATAAAAGTTGTAGATCTTTTTATTACCTGCAACTTTGCAATTTAATTTTTGTCCATAGGACGTGTAGTTTTGCCGGAAATCGAGAAAAACCGTTTTTTACCCTTAAAAACCACCCCCTTCCACTTCCCGATCTCAGATCGCCCGTAAATTATTTTTCCTTTCATTTTTGTTGTATTCTCTTCCATTTCCAATGGGTTTCATCCTACTATGATTTTTTTTCACTTTTTACCATTTTCAAAGGCTTCGGCACTGGTCTATAGTCCCTGTACCTGTTCTAGTTACGCCTCATCTCAGTGCGCGGCAGCAACACGCAGAGTTTGGACACGATTGGGATGTTGCCGTCAAAAATATTATTATTGAAGTCATTGATTGAAGTGGGAAACTTCAGGGATTCGCGTGACCGACATGCTCGCGAAAAGCGACTATGCTTGCGTTGTTACGAAGACAAAAGGTCTTAAATATAAATAGTAGGATAATTTATGCAACTCAATTTACGAACAAAGAATGTGGACCACCTTGGCACTTATGTTTAACAACGCCATCTAGTCTGAAAAGCGGGAACTTGCTTGCAACATATGCGCCATCTTGAAAACGTATGACTCGGTCATAGATTAGTACAGATGCGCTTGTTGAAAATAATACCTACATCAGTGTACTCTCTGAGGCAAACGATAAATGTTAGTATGATGCTGTTATTTTTACCACTTTTGTTACCAGTTTATTGGAAAACCATTGGACCGATTATTATACGGTTTTTGCATTAATATATATATAGCTGCTCGTGCTGATTCATTGATTGATCACCTCTCCTGAACAATTTAGTATGAAAAAAAATTTTTTCACTGACCATTTCGTATAGAGGGGAAAAATTCATGAAGAGGAAAAATACGGAGAGAGCTGATGATTGAGGATTTCGAAGACGGGTGAACAGCACAGCCAGGGTATTGAAGATAGGTGGGGGGTGCTCCACCAAATGTCATTCGAAACTTCATCCAATTGACAGTGAGCTGAAAAAAGTTTCAAAATGGCGGATTTAAGATGGCCGCCATACAAATTTCGTCGGTGCCTATCTCGGAGAGTATAGAAGATGGAAGAGTGTTTTCTTGGCAAAAGATGATCAGGACATGAAGGTCTACTTGATGAACAGGAAAAAAATTCAAGATGGCGGAATTTATTTTTCCATAGAAAATGTATGGCGAATATTGAAGAGGCTACAATTTAGTGTTGAACTATGCAATACTTTGATGCGGTTCCTTTTCAAAATTTGTTCTAAAAGAAGACCTCTCCATAATTTTTCGGAGAAAAAAATATACTTATGGTGAGCGATGATGATCGAGGGTTTGAAAGATGGGTGAGGAGCACGGCCAAAATTTCATAGGTGTCTGTTTCAGAAAGTATACTAGATGGAAGAGTGGAAGTAGGAAATATGCAGGACTTTGGTATGGTTTTTTTACAAGATTTGTTCTGTATGGAAGAATTGTCGGTTTGCCGTTAGGAAAGCCAATATGGCGAAGTTCAATGGCACCCAAAGGTACGCGATCGTCAGCGGTATGATATTGATATCAATCAACTAAGGAAGGTTTCTTTGTGTTTTTACTTCAACGGAAAGTTTTTTTATATTTAAAGGCTCTTTTAGATTCTTAGAGGGGTCTTTGTTTTTTGTTTTCTTATGAGATTTTTTTTACGTATGGAAGAATTGTCGGTTAGCTATTAGGAAAGCCAAGATGGGAAGTTCAATGGCACCCAAAGGTACCCGATCGTCAGCGGTATGATATTGATATTAATCAATTAAGGAAGGTTTCTTTGTGTTTTTACTTCAACGGTCTCTTACACTGTAAGCATGTCTGGAAAGTTTTTTTACATGTAAAGGGCCTTTTAGATTCTTAGGGGGTCTCTGTTTATGTTTTCTTATGAGAAATTTTTTCATGTCTGTCGGACGCTTGGCACGCTGGCGCTTCCACTGTGCTCGCTAGCATAGCAGTGTGTTGTTTACTTCAGAACACGTAGGCAGTAAACACTAGGATAGAAGGAGAGCAAGTAAGTAAAAAGTGGGCCACGCGGTCTACAACGTGGTCCGCTTTAGCGGGCCACGCACCCACGCGCCCTACTAGTTACATATATATAGCTTGTGAGAAGGTTCTTAGATATATTTAAAGGTCAAGTCCACACAATGGGGCGCTGCAGTTCGTCGTGGGTTTTTTAAATTTAATTATTTGTTAATTGTTGATACTGAAGTTTTGTCGAAAAATTGACAGAAATAAAGTCATTTTTAGGGTTGCGTACCAAAATGATAAGAAAACAACCCTTGTGGTGCGACATGACTGTCCGACACACTTTGACGTTATCTTCTTTCATTTTGGACAAACTTTATCCAGACCTCTCTTTTTTCGTGACCAGGACGCGGGAACCTTAAATAGTAAACATTAGTAGTAAATACTTATTTATTTAAGATAATTTTGCGGACTGTTATTCAGGGCGCATTCTAATTAGTTACAATTATCTTAGAGGTATTATTCGCCTAGTAGTATTAGAAGTAGTATTAGAATGTAAACTTAGCAAATAGGTACTTGAATTTCTGTTCGACCCCTTTTACTCCTACTTACCGATGAAACGTTACTCCGCTTGCCTTATTCATCAATATGGCATCTCTCCAGGCAGATGTTTACTGAGATGCAAGAAATATTAAAAGTTATTTTGAGATAAAGCACTTACACAGTGTGCATTTAAAAAAATACGATTAAGTAATAAACACTTGCAAGTAGGTAGCTGTACATAATAGGTACTGAACAACTTTTGTTCAACGAACTAATAAAATTCTGAATTAACTATTTCTTTTTCATACAAAATAAAAATTATCAACTTTAATAAATAAAAACTCTTTATTTATTGAAGTTGGTTACACATTAAACTCACTTCAATAACTAATTTTATCATATTATTATAATAGTATACTATTGCGTCTGGGAAGGTATTAACGCCTACTGTCCGTTCTGCCCATCTATGCTTTAACTAATCTTGGTTGCATGTTTTTATCGTACTGGACTGGACTATTCTAGGGCTGGAACCCAAAGCCGTAAGGCCAGTTAGTAAACAAAAAAATCATACAGATTGCCGCGGAAATTAAATGATTGCGTAATGGATAGAAATATTAATTATGAAGAATAAATAACGTTTTTTATGAAATGTATAATTGTGAATTGAAACACCTTAAAATAAAAATTATACAGTGCCAAACTAATTAGACTTTAGATGTTAACATAATAATAACAAATTATTTACACGATGAGCGACCGTGACAGCGCTACGACGGGGACTAAGACCATAGAGTAGGATGTAGGCTTAAGACAGGTTAGGAACGCGCTCTCAAAGTCGGTCGCCCGCCATTTTTCTATGAAAGGGCCCATCTAGTACCTACATATATATCGATGTTAGGCATACGATTAAATAAATTAGTACAAAGCATCATTCCAATATTTATTTATATTAAATATTATACGATTAAAAGATTGATTTCGATTTGGACACCAAATATACACGGTACCAGCAGAGGCAAGTTGCAAACCAATGAATTAAAAAGCCGGCCAAGTGCGAGTCGGACTCGCGCACCGAGGGTTCCGTACAAACCTGTAGTAAGTTTAAAATTATTAAAAAGTTTTAATGATGTAACTAAAAATATATATTTAGGCGCCCAGAAGTGGTGTAAAGTGAAACTAAGCAAATATAACAAACCACAATTTATTCTAGTGAACGATTACAACATATCACACATAAAATAACCAAAAAGGAACACACTTAAATCTGAACACAATTATGACTCATTAAGAGTTTCACAATAACGCAGTTTACAGCTCGGAAGGTGACAAAAGAATGACCCCGCGGTAATACAGAGAGCGCGTTTTATAGACGTTTATCCGATGGCGCCACTGTCTACAGGAGGTTAGGCTGATTCTCCTAATTCGGCCATCCTGCTCGCGCACCGTCCCGGCTGCGCTGTGGTCCAACGCCTTCATCTGGAGCGTCCACAGTAGTCTGGTGCACGGGCAGCCAAAAGACCTGCGCCTGCGTCATTATTACCACGGTCGGAATCTGTTGAGCAGATAGAAGGCTTAAGTACAACATCAAAGCTTCGCAGCCTTCATTCAACGTTACTCAATTGCAATAGAATTCGAAACTATTTCAGAAGTGTTCAAAAAAGAATTCAAAAGTACTGATATGTAATCAAACTTGAACATGTCACTATTTCTGTTAACTAAAGTTGAACAAATCCATGCGCATTTTAAAACACAAACTTTTGAACTCTCAAAATAAATAATAAAAACGAACAAGAAAAGGGCAGGGCTTTCATTTAGTTAATTAATTAAGCAACGGTCATCTTCTAGTGTCATTTTATCTTTCAAACTTCTCAAAGTCTGTCTCTGTGGACTTCAAAATAATAAAAAATGATAGGGCAAATCTTTCAAATTTCGCAAAGCTTAGAGAGATGTATCAAAATAATTAAAAAGATAAAATAGTAAAGGGCAAGGCCCTGTTACGAAAACTCCTCTGTGTCTGCAACCCGCCAGTGCGCCGCCAGCGCCATCATCGCCGCCATTGCGCCACCAGCGCGCCGCCAGTGCGCCATCAGCGCGCTGCCGCTTGGCCGCCAGCCACTCAGTACCGTGGCTCGTTGCAGAAATCTTTCTTGCGCTAACGCACCTACCCAAAACCATGGGTACCATTGTGATTTTCACAATGAACCGGGTCCACACCGGACCCGAGGTCGACACACACATTTGTGCTGCATCTCCCTGTCGGTGGTAGCCATCCTACCACCCACCTGACAGAGTGCTATACCACACTCCTCGCAGGTCTGCCGACATAACCTTCTTCTCAATCTGCCCACTACATACAACGCTGTCCGCTGTCATCCACTATCCTAACAGAGCCTAAAGTAACCTAACCTAACATGTAAGCTTACATTTTGACCTAACAACTGAACTAATAAGTAGCCTAACGTTTGACCTAACAACTGACCTAACATCTGATTTACGACTAACCTAACTTTACTAGAGAAAGCATGTAACTAAATTGGATGACAACAAGCAGCGCCATAGGCAATGTTTATGCAAATTAAGTTGAAAGTGTCTGTCACCGAAGAACGTGCTGCGTAGTCCGAAGCACGACTTCGAGGTACCACTCCAAGGCACCGCTCCTGGGCACACCTCCAGGGCACACCTCCAGGGCCCCGATCCAGGGCACCACTCCATGGCGCCAAACATGTAACAGAAATTAAAACCAAATCGTTATCACGAAACGACGTGATCATCGTGGCTATCCATACATAGCAGGTAGTCAACGCATAGTCAATTACCTTCACAAGCTCTCTGACTTAAAAGTTCATTACCAGCACAGTTACCAGTACCAGCACAGGTACCAACAAAATTATTTGACTGCTTCAGCAGAGCTCATACATACAAAGCCGATAGAACTCACAGAACCTGTGGAGCTCTCAATAGAGCTGGTAGAGCTCCTAGATACAGTAGCGCTGGTAGAGTACCAAGACACAGTAGAACTCGTAGAGAAACAAGAGACAGTAGAGCTGGTAGAGCATAACGAGTCAGTTGAGCTCATAGAGCAACAAGAGTCGGTGGAGCTGGTAGAGCACAAAGAGTCAGTAGAGCTCATAGAGCAACAAGAGTCGGTAGAGCTGGTAGAGCCCTCACTAAAGGTCGCTCAACCATAGTACAAACTCACAGTTGTACCATGTCGAAACAACTTTGAACATTCAAAACATCAAACATCATCATCGATGAACACAGAAAATGAAGAAAGTTTACTCATACCAGTTATGTTCAACCATATCGAGTAGGCTAACGAGCAGCCTCGCGCACTATACAAGCACGCAGCCCTGCGCGACCAGTAGACGCGCAGTGTCACGCCTCACAGCGTGGCATGCGAGCGCGCAGCATCGCACCCTAGGCGAGCGCGCAGCCCTGCGCAACCAGGAGCGCGCAGCATCGCGCACTAGGTGGGCGCGCATCCCTGCGCGACCAGTGGACACGCAGTGTCACGCCTTATGCGCGGCAGGCGAGTGCGCAGCACAGCGCACTAGACAAGCGCACAGCCCTGCGCGACCAGCAGACGCGCAGTGACGCGCTTCACACACGCGACATGCGGGCGCGCAGCCCGGCGCGACCAGAACGCCTCACACGTGGTGAGCGCCGAAGACGAAATTAACATAGAACACACAGAAAATTAACCTTAACGAGCAATTTAACTTCACAAAAACCCCTTAACGTTTTCATATTATCAGGACAGGTAGGTAGGTATGTAGACTCGTAATCGATTTGTATGAAATCAAACTTTAACTATCCATGAGGGTAGATAAACAATACTTCTCTAATCAAAATAGAATGCAACATTCAACAACAAATTACGTAACCTGGTTCGGTAATATTAAAGAAAATAACCTGTAAAACTCAAGTTAACGTTTATCAGAACTATAAATATGTTTGCTCGTCCATACCTGACCTCAACAATTATTGTTTTGTGTATAAGCACTATTCCTTTGTAAAAGTATCACAGAAGCATTAACAAACCCCAAGGGATACTAGCGAGTTTAACAGGTTTTCTTAAACCGCTGTCTAACATCACGAATGCATCGCATCATTCGAAAACACAGTGAGCGTTATTAAGAGACACTTTTTATAAAAACAGCATGTTTAATTGAATCGTAAAGTGGGTATAATCTGCCTTTTAACCATCACGCATTTATTACGTATTTGACTTTCTAAATTGCGGATGATTGGTATCCGATCGTAACTAGGTCAAGAGTTTTAAATAACAACCCTCATTTTAAAAACAAAAAACTAAATTACGCAATAACAATTTATCCGTACAGCATGTTTTAGCAAAACATTACTTTACGACTCAAAACTTAACAAACTTAGAGGTATCAAGTTATGCATTCAAACTTAGGGTATGAGTGACCTCTTTTTCTCAAAAATATTTTTGTACCCGGTCGGTACCCACAAAGGTTCTACTTTTGAACAAGATGTTTCGGCTAGACCCTTTAAACTGTTCACAAACTAGCATTCAGGGCGGTTTAGGGACTCAAATGTATGCGTTATGCCAATAACAACCACTGAGCCAACACAGCTTGCTAATTTAGTGGGAAATTATCATAAAATGGAAATCGCGTAAATACAATTGGGGTCTAAACCTTTTCTTAACACGATTAACAGTCAATTCAGTAACATGAATTACTGTTCATTTACTTTGTGGCTACGCTTGGTGGGTATTACATCCTTAAGCAAATAAATTAAATGGTCTTACCGATGTCGCATATTACGTCATATCACCAGAGGCTCGATGGTGTCATCACCTCACCACCATTCCAGGCAAATGCCAGGCGTAACACGGGAAAGCGCGCAGCACCGCGGCTCCGAGGCACGCAGCAAGGCACGACAGCGTGTCGCGCAGACTGAATTGCCCTCGTGAACGCTGCCCAGAGCGCCCACGTGGCATGCACAGTTGCACACCCAAGCGCATTCGTGAGGCGCCTCAAGCACACGAGCTGTGCAACACCACAGCTCGGCCACACTCCGCGAGCCAGCGTTACCAATCACATGAAAACAAAACACAACTTTAGCACACAAATAAACACTGCACATTACGCGAGTCACCCTTCGAGAGATATCTTGATCGGTCACGTGATCAACTTTAAGCACTTTAAATTTGGGTATGTTCCTTTTTGGTTCATCTCGTATGTGGGCCTATTTAGCGGTCCTTTATCCCACTTCTGAATTTAGGCGCCCAGAAGTGGTGTAAAGTGAAACTAAGCAAATATAACAAACCACAATTTATTCTAGTGAACGATTACAACATATCACACATAAAATAACCAAAAAGGAACACACTTAAATCTGAACACAATTATGACTCATTAAGAGTTTCACAATAACGCAGTTTACAGCTCGGAAGGTGACAAAAGAATGACCCCGCGGTAATACAGAGAGCGCGTTTTATAGACGTTTATCCGATGGCGCCACTGTCTACAGGAGGTTAGGCTGATTCTCCTAATTATATGCTTTTCGCAATTTTTCCTCTAATCTGTGCTTTAAGACGTTGCTTCGTACCAAATTTCAAGATTCTGAGTTCTCGGGAAGTACCCTGTAGGTTTTGATTTCCTTGCGAGTGTCGAAAATTTCCAGCATAAACGGCTGTATCTTTTGATTGCGTTTGCTTAGAAGTTTGAGTTTTTTACAGCTCCAAGGGACAGTAGACCTGAGTATTTGATATGAATTTCAGTTTGATACCTCCATGCGTTCCTGAGAAAAATGGTCTTGACACACAGACGGACGGACAACAAAGTGATCCTTTAAGGCAGGGATGCACAGACTTATTAAGACTAGGGGCCACTCGGGCAAATTATGAACTGATGGCGGGTCGCCAGAAGTATAGGTAATTAAAGACAATAAAGAATTGATAAATATGTATTAAAATTGAAAAAGAATTTATTAATTTGAAGCGTGGCACTGCATAGTGCTTACAATCTTTTTTATATTTGGCTCAAATTTACTTGTAGCAACACGTAAAACTGCTTCCAAACTTTCATTTGCAAGGCGGTTTCGATTTTTTGTTTTATTATTATTTAGTATTGAAAAGGTTTGTTCACATATATAGGTAGAACCAAATAAGCTGGCACATTTCAGAGCGTTTATACGCAACTCTTTGTACGTATTTTTATCAATGCAGCGGTAAAAGTTCAGCAAGTCTCCTTCGTTGAATTTGTTGCGTAAATCTTGGTCGTTTTGAATGTCGATAATTTCTAACTGCAATGACTCTGGCGCATTTTCAACTGAAATCGTGAAAGGATTGCTGAATATGTCCAACAGAGGTTTCAATTTTTTAAACTCCGAAAATCTGTCTTGAAAAGATTGAATCAAAATATCTAGCTTTTCTACATAACTGAAATTAATCGCAGTTTTGTTGAATTTTTCAGCCATTTTCTTATAATTCGGAAAATGATTGTAATTTCCAGAATTCAATTGCGATCTGAAAAGTGTCAGCTTGCATTGAAAGGATGATACATGAGCGTAGAGCTGGGATATCAGTTGATTTTTGCCTTGAAGCCGTGTGTTCAAGACATTCAAATGATTTGTAATGTCAACTAAAAAAGCCAAATCACACAACCAATCAGGATTTTTAAGTTCCGGGACATCCCTTTGCTTGTCCGCCAGAAATATTCCAATTTCTTCTATTAAATTTAGAAATCGTTCCAGTGTCAATCCACGACTTAGCCACCTTACTTCTGTATAATACAGTAAATCTCCATATTCGCTTTCGATGTCATCAAGGAATTGTTTGAATTGCCTGTGATTGAGTCCTCGTGATTTTATGAAATTTACAGTCGAAACTACCACTTCCATGACATTTTGAAATTCAATTTTTTTAGAACAGAGGGCTTCTTGGTGTATAATGCAGTGAAACTGCATGAGATCTTCAGCGTTTATGTTTTTTTCTTGCAGATGCTTTTTCAGCAAAGTAACTAGCCCAGAATTGACACCAATCATCGAAGGAGCACCGTCAGTCGCAACTCCCGATAATTTTGATAAGTCCAAATTAGTTTTTGAACACTCATCCAAAAGTACATTGAGTATATCAACTCCTCTGGTTTGACCTTTCAATGAACACATTCCTAATAACTCTTCTAAGACTTCAAAATCTTGAGTAACACCTCGTATGAATATGAGAAGTTGAGCTGTGGAACTAATATCAGTGGATTCGTCGAGTGCTAATGAAAAAAATTCAATGATATTAGTTTTTTCATTTAATTGTTCCGCAATATTACCTGACAAAGACATAATTCGTCTTTGGATAGTCATACGATTCAGTTGAATTTTCTCAAACTTTTTTGCTGCTTCTGGGCACATTTTCTTAGCGGCAATTTCTATGCATTCTTTTACAAAATCCCCATCATTGAAGGGGCGACTTCGCTTTGCTATCATTCGAGAAATTTCATAACTAACTTCTGTAGCTGTTTCTGAATCTTGAATAGGTTTTGTAAACATAGCTTGCTGACCAATAAGTTCCCGTTTTAAAGACAACATTTTTTGCTTTCTTAATTCGCCTGTAAACTTGGTAAAAGTAGGATGCTGCGTTTCATAGTGCCTTTTAACATTATATTCCTTTGCAATCGCAACAGAATTTTTGCAAATTAAACAAACGACTTTGTTATGTGACCATACAAAAAAGTATTTCTCGTTCCAAATTTCTTGAAACTGCCGATTTTCATCTTTAACCTTACGTTTATTACTAGGTCCTGGCTTGTCCATGTTGCGTTCTAATCCTGGCTAGGATTAACACAGCACCTAAAAACAATTACAGTACCTACTTAAATTACCCATCCTTTTTTAAATTACCAAAAATAATTGATTAAATAGGTAGGGAAACACTTATTAATAACAGAGTTTTACTTACGATTTCACAACACAATTATACACCGGCTAGTCGAGTTAAAATCTACACTAGAACTATTGACACTTCACTCAAATTAAAACCGAACTGTCGGTCGCTGCGGTTAGCGTGGCTTTTATACCGCGCGTATAGAGTCGAAAACTGTCTGGAGAAATCTCGAAACCGACTCTGGAAGCTTCGTGTATCTACCTACGCGAGCAATCGGGAATTCGGGACTATTGCTATCTCGCTTGCTCTAACAATATAACCCGCGGATAACGCGCCGCCGCGCCGGCCGCGGCGCTTCCTCAAGAAAACGAATTTAACCGAGATCAGCACGAACATTACCGACCGCTGTTACCGACGCATGCACGGCGCACCGATAAGCGCACTTAAGAGCGCGCGCGCGAGATTCAAATTACTTTTCGAACATATTTTTTTTGGTTTTATTCTGGAATAGAATTCAATATTTTTCGAATTTACGAGAGTATTATTTTTGCTGTCGGCGGGCCACCAGTATTCGACCGGCGGGCCGCATGCGGCCCGCGGGCCGCGGTCTGTGCATCTCTGCTTTAAGGGTTCCGTTTTTTTCTTTTGGGGTACGCAACCCTAAAAAGTAATTGGTGCAAATCTGTGCACACGGCACACACCTCAGATTAGGACAAGGAACATATTTACTACGGGGAGGATGTGTGCCTTACCTAATCTAAGGTGTGTGTATCCTTAGATTAGGTAAGGCACACACTGTATATTGTGTACACACACCTTAATTAAAAGTTAGAAGCCTCATCTCTATGGCGCATACGAATGAAAAAACTTAATGTCAAATTAAAATTGTCTATGCTGCGAACGCCATTTTATTTGTATCGCCATTTCATTTATTTCGTGAGATGGAGAATTGAGATTTTAAAAGTGAGATAGAAATATTATATTCAAACGAATGTTTTCAATAAAATTCGTGAATGTTTCGTTGTTTTTAATATTCGGGGTAAGAAATTGAGCTACAATTTGCATTATTTTCGAGTACCTTCCATTCCCCTGGTCTCGTTGAGTCTTCCGTTCTTGGAAGAGTCGTAACGAAATTGCCAATGGCTTATGGCGTCCGTAGTTTACTTCAAGCGCGTCTATAGATAGTCCGTCATCCTTTTCTTACATTATATATCGACACTATTCACGGAGACACTGCTTTCATCGCCCGAATGATCTTTTCAGTAGAGTCGAATGCTAAGATATATCCCCCGTTACCTTCGCACTATATGTTTTGGGAGTTTCTCTTTCGTGTGTACAATTAGCCGCGCTTTTAAAATTTTCTTATCAAATTTTCTATAAGTTGCTCGACAAGTGTAACAGAAGTACCTTTATTTTTAGTTTTAAAGAACAAGTATAATATAAGTAATTTAATAGAAGCCCCCTGTGATGCTATAAAACCTCAAAATGTTCACCACAAACGCGGTACAAGCCGGCTCTGTGCCGACCCTCCAATACCAGGAGCACCCACAGAAGTCCCAGGGAAAAAGCATCGAAAATGCCCAACAGAAGGCCCAGCAATCCCAACCACAGCAGGTACATATTTACCAACAAAGAAACTGTCTTTATAAGCTATTGACATCAAGTTTGTTTGGTTTAATCTCACCATTGTACCTTCTATATTAGAGTTTATTTTAGGTAACTTATTAAGATTATTGTTAAGAACTAACAAAAACTAATTTCAAATTATTAGCAACAAGCTAACATAATTATCTATTTTCACTGTTTTTAACCTATTTAACCCTCTTCCATAAACATCAGGTTTTTGAAAAGAATAATATTGTAATTCATTAATTTTATCAATATAATCCTGCCTACTAAGACAGTGTTATTTATCCTTATTTCTTTTTTCTTGTATTTCTTTTTAACCATCTTCCAAAAAAGGATGAGGTTCTCAATTCAGTGTGTATTTTTTTTTTAAATATTATGATCATGGGTTCATAAACTCTGTCAATGTTCCAACCTAATCTTGCCTCCAACAAATTGATGTGTCCTTATTATCTTACAGGAGTTCCCAACATTTTGTTATACAACAAATGTCAATATGATTGGAAAGATAGGAACAGGGACAACCGGGGGTACTGGTGGAGTTAACATAGCACAATTGACAACAAGCGATGACAAAACATGTTATATCGCCCAGCCCTTCTCTTACAACTATGCGTTGGTCAATCAAATGCAAATAGCCCCAAACGGAATTCAGAATACCATATCAAATATCAGTTTTAAATGTGATGTATGTGGCTTGATGTTCGGCCACCTTACTTTATTAAATGCTCATAAGAGGATACATACTCAAGATTCAGGTAATTCAGTCCATATTTTTCCACAACATGATTTTAACCATCAAGCGATGGTAAGAGGTTTGTAGTCATTTAAGAACTGTACAGAACACGCTAGGGTTTAATAGGGGCTTAAAACTGACTGTTTTCTGATACGAAAACTGTCACTTTAGGCTTCAGTTAAACTTGTTTTATTTTTCATGTTAGGACTGTGTTAACAGTCCTTTGTTTGTTCAGAGCATCTATCTTGGAACACACTCACACTAAGTTCATAGCACTGATTGTATGAAAGTTGCTGATGTGGCATCATCAAAGTATAATTAAATAAAGGGGCATTGCAATTCGACCACCACCACTACAGCCCATTAACCACCCACTGCTGGGCACAGGCCTCCACTCACGTAGGAGAGCGGGAATTAGAGCTTAGACCCACCACGCTGCTCCAATGCGGGTTCTTGGGCTTTAACGACTATTATCATGTTAGTGATAATAACCGGGATCGATGGCCTAACTCCGGGCTAGTACTGAGAATTTCTAGTCAGAAAAACTCAATACTTAATTATGGCCTGACCCGGGACTCGAACCCAGGACCTCGTCGGCCGCAGGCGAACCTGCTAACCACTAGACCAACGAGGCAGTTGCATTGCAATTCATGCAAGTAAAATTACTGATATTATATTGGTTTTATTTTTAAACTGCCTAAAGGTGCAACAAACTATTGTTACAGATAACAATATTACAGTGGTGGCCACAGGAGTAAATTCAGGCAACGACGTGGCCATGCCGCCACACATCCAAATACTCTCCTCTGACCCCAATGATGCACAGCATCAAATGCAGATGCAGGACAGTAAGTTTTTTTCTGTTACTTTAGAAGTTTAGAGCGATGACGTCTAGCAATTTTGAGGTTGACAGTAACATAGATATTAGTGGAGCCAATCATATAGTCACCTCTAAAGTTGACTGCAAGAAAAATCATAATAGCATAATTTCGTATGTAGTATGTTGCCATTGACTTCGACAGTTTGTGTGAAAGCTGCGCAAACAAGCACTTGCACCTCAGTTCAGAGTTAGTAAGCTATTTGATTGGTGCTAACTGCTTGTAGTAAATTCATTCATAAAATTATTAAAGTTGCCTGGAAGATAGATATTAATTACACTATAAGACCGCTTGTATCATGTCCAGTCCATAAGACTATAGCAGGGTTTTTTGTCTCTTATGTGTACTTATGTTTCTTTGTCTTTATGGTGTACAACAATGTATGTTTTACTTGAACTTTGAAACTTGTGTGTACAGAATTTATGTGAGTACAATCAAATAAGATTATAGGATATTTTAGTTTATTTTGCTTGCTTTTCCAGCTAAGCCAGTAATAATTGATAAGACACAGTCAAAGTGTATTACATGCGGTGGACCATTATCCAACAATCCAAAAAGGAAAGGACCAAAACTAATAAGATGTGAAACCTGCATAGCACAGGATAGTGTTGATCAGAGAAATAATCAAAGTAAGTTGTTTTTTTTTTAGTAGAAAGTCTGTCTAGAGAAAGCTGGGAGTTGATTATTTACTTTTTTATAAATGACAACACAAATCATGGCAACATTTTTATAACAGGAAAAACAAAACAAAAAATTATTTTAAATTTCCTGCCATTTTCCAGTAGTCCAGACTCTTTTTTTTTTAATCCACTAGAAGTTTTTTTTTTCAATTCAAGTAATTTTATTTAAGTTAGGCCTTGATCTCACCCTATGGTAAGTGATGATGCAGTCTAAGATGGTAGCGGGCTAACATGTTAGGGGCATTGCAGTTATATTAAACCCATACCCCTATTCGGTTTCTACACGGCATCGTACCGGAACGCTAGATCGCTTGGCGGCAAATCTTTGCCGGTAGGGGGGTAACTAGCCACGGCCGAAGCCTCCCATCAGGCCAGACCAGGGAAAATTCAGAAATTATAAATTCGCAAATTGACCCTGCCGGGGATCGAACCTGGGACCTCCGCACGTTAAGACAACACTGCAAAGCGCTACACACTGCGCCACGGAGGTCGTCGGAGTCGGAGATTTTTAATAAGTATATTTGAATTAAAAAATATGAGTTTGAGTTCACATTAGTCGTTTGACCTCAAATGCGTTGATTTGAGAAAAGTGGGTTTTTGTTGTACAGGTAAAGTTTGTCTATGAAATAGTCTGTATTGAAATGTACTGTTTTAGCATATTATGCCTAACTGAACACATTGCTAATGAAAATAAATTCATACTAATATTATAAATGCGAAAGTGTGTCTATCTGTCTGCTTTCATGGCTCATCTGTTCAACTGATTTTGATGAAATTTAGTAGGGGGATAAGATGTATCCCAGGCCTCTTTTTATCCCGGAAAACTTTAGAGTTCCTGTGGATCAAAAAACCTTTATCCACGTTTTTTTAGTGATATTAGTGATATATTTTTTTTTTCTCTTACCATTAAGTACCATTACAATATTATATTAAACGGCAACAGTATTGTGTACCATCTAGCCTATTAATAATTGAATGAATGTTTGTTTGGCAGTGAACGCAACACAGATATTCGTGTCAGCGGAGAACAACGTGAAGTTCGAAGTGGGCGGCGTGAGCGGCGTGCAGGCGACGTCCGACCCGCTCTCCACCGCGCCGCCGGCGCCGCAGCCGCAACAACAGAAAACAGGTAACACGACAGCCGCTAGAATGGGGAAGAATACCCATGTCGCGATAACATATTATGGCGCCTTCAAAAAAGGCTTGTTAGTGTGCCCATTTTACATCATACTAATATTATAAACTAGATGATGCCCGCGACTTCGTCCGCGTCGATTGATGTTTTTGATTCCCGTGGTAACTCTTCAATCTTCGGTATAAAAAGTAGCCTGTCCTTCCCCGGGATGTAACCTATCTCTGTACCAAATTTCATTAAAATCGGTTGAGTAGTTGGGCCGTGAAAGCGTAGCAGACAGATAGACAGAACAACTTTCGCATTTATAATATTAGTATGGATGCGAAAGTGTGTTTGTCCTTCAATAACGCCGCAACAGAGTAACTGATCGACGTGATTTTTGGCATGGGTATAGTTAAGAACCTGGAGAGTGACATAGGCTTTAACTCGGAAAATTAAGGAGTGGGATATAAAAAAACTTAAACCACGCGGACGAAGTTGCTGGCATCATCTAGTATTTAAATTTTAAATCATCATCATCACATTATTAATGCATTCCCAGCTCACTACAGCTCACTAAAGTAGCCTTATAAAATAGTAAAGTATATCCTTCCGGGGATACAACCTATCCTTGTACCATCTTTCACCAAAATTGCTTGAACAGATGGACCATGAAAGCGTAGCAGACAGGCACACTGTCACATTTATTATAATAGTATGAATGTTTGTGAAATTATCTGATTAAATTTTGTTCAGTGGCTGCTGGTCATCATCCTGTGAAAAAGAGAAACCTGGCGTCCGTTACGAAGTGCCAAAACTGCAATGGATCAGGCATAGTTTTCATTGGAGGGAATAAAAACAAGAATAGCGCAACAAATGCCGAAAAGCCTTTTCACTGCAACATATGTGGAGGATCCTTTTCACGATACTCGTCGCTTTGGTCGCATAAAAAGTTACATTCGGGTGAAAAGAACTTCAAGTGTGGTGTGTGCGGTATTGCTTTTGCGAAGGCTGTTTACCTTAAAAACCATTCAAGAATACACACCGGTGAAAAACCATATAGGTAAGGTCCTATAAATGTAAATAAAATAAAAAGTTTTTGTGTGCAATTCACTCATGGCAGAAGTGAAACTTCAGAAAAGTAGCCTAGCCTACGAGATAGTGAGATAAATGCAAATCTAAATCCTATTATGAATATGTTTGTCTCTTTTTGATGTCGCTTTTTCGTTTCATCGAATTTTCAAATCACAACGATTCTAAAGAAGTTTCACTTCAAAAACAGCAATTCAACAACAGCAGGGCGACCGCGTATCTTTTGCATCAATGATTGATGCATCGCAATCACCTCCAATTGGCTGAATTTATGGTATTCTTGCTGCGTCAATGGATTTCGTCCAATAGTGGAAGAGTGTTAACCAATCAGAGGTGATTGCGATGTATCAATGATTGTGTGCAATTCACTCATGGCAGAAGTGAAACTTCAGAAAAGTAGCCTAGCCTACGAGATAGTGAGATAAATGCAAATCTAAATCCTATTATGAATATGTTTGTCTCTTTTTGATGTCGCTTTTTCGTTTCATCGAATTTTCAAATCACAACGATTCTAAAGAAGTTTCACTTCAAAAACAGCAATTCAACAACAGCAGGGCGACCGCGTATCTTTTGCATCAATGATTGATGCATCGCAATCACCTCCAATTGGCTGAATTTATGGTATTCTTGCTGCGTCAATGGATTTCGTCCAATAGTGGAAGAGTGTTAACCAATCAGAGGTGATTGCGATGTATCAATGATTGTGTGCAATTCACTCATGGCAGAAGTGAAACTTCAGAAAAGTAGCCTAGCCTACGAGATAGTGAGATAAATGCAAATCTTAATCCTATTATGAATATGTTTGTCTCTTTTTGATGTCGCTTTTTCGTTTCATCGAATTTTCAAATCACAACGATTCTAAAGAAGTTTCACTTCAAAAACAGCAATTCAACAACAGCAGGGCGACCGCGTATCTTTTGCATCAATGATTGATGCATCGCAATCACCTCCCAATTGGCTGAATTTATGGTATTCTTGCTGCGTCAATGGATTTCGTCCAATAGTGGAAGAGTGTTAACCAATCAGAGGTGATTGCGATGTATCAATGATTGATGCAAAAGTTACGCGGTCGCCCTGCTGATTTTGACCAGTAGTAAAAGAGTGTCATCCAATCAGAGGTGATTGCGACTACCACACTGTTTTTCTTATCCAGTACAAGTTAGCCCGGTTTCTACACGGCATCGTACCGGAACGCTAAATCGCTTGGTGGCACAACTTTGCCGGTAGGACCACTACCACTAACTAACTAACCACGACCGAAGCCTCCCACCAGGCCAGACCAGGGAAATTTCAGAAATTATAAATTTCCAAATTGACCCTGCCGGGGATCGAACCCGCGACCTCCGCACATTAAGACATCGGCGCTACACACTGCGCCACGTAGGTCGTCACTGTAGTTGCGATTTTACTGATGAGCGATTATTGTAAAAAATAACGGCTACACCAATTATTGTAATCACCTGTGATTTGGACGACGGTTTCGCGAATTACATCATCATCATCATTCTAATTAAAATTAATGAATTATTTTTGAAAACAGATGTCAAACTTGTGGAATGCAGTTCTCGCAGTCGCCACATCTGAAAAATCACGAAAGAACTCATTCGGGTGAAAAGCCTTATGTCTGTGAGGTAAGTTAAAACCATTTTTTTACCATTGTATTATGGTCAACGTATTATTAATAAAATATTTATTATTATTACTAGATGATGCCCGCGACTTCTTCCGCGTGAATTGATGTTTTTTTAAGATTTAAACTATCCTATCTCTCAAGTTGGATCGAACTGCACATGGTGTGCGAATTTTATTATAATCGGTTAAGTGGTTTAGGAGTCCATTGAGGACAAACATTGTGACACGAGATTTATATATATTAAGATTATTCAAAATGTATGTCTTTTGAATAATAATAATAATAAATATTTTATAATGGTTTATATGGTATAAATTTGTGATGTGACTGACATCACAAATATACCATATAAACCATGTCACTGTTTGTCTGCACTGGTTTAGGCTTTTATAGAGGCTTTATATAGCTTATGTAAGTTCATTGATGTAGAATTTTAGTACCTAAAGTTACTTTATAAAACTAATAACTGAAATGCCGATTTTCAAATCTTTAACTTCAAAAACTAAGAACCTTCATGCAAGCTTCCAACCTCAATTTAATTACCTTTGGGGTGGATTTTCTCGTTTGTTTATAATCAAGTTATTTCATGTTGTGTGGCAATAAAGAATTTATCTATCTATCTATATGCTTGCTTGCATAATCATAATAGAAATATTAAGTAATAAAATTATGACCCATTTACCGCAGGTGTGTGACAAGGGTTTCGCGAGACACGCCACCTTATGGAATCATCGCCGCATCCACACGGGCGAGAAACCTTACAAGTGCGTACATTTGCTATTACTAGGGCGCCCTTTGATTATACACATTCCTTGGTTATAATAAGAACCCGTCCAATTGGGTATTTGATAACTGGTCAAATCAGCAACTTTTTTTCAAATGTCAAAACATGTGCTTATTTGGTATTGAATTGTGAGGTCACCAAAATTATCAATAATTGTTTAAAATGGTTATTCTAAATAAAACTAACAGGGGTTTGGATATTACGACTTTTGGGAGATACTCTATTTAATAATCCCAAAAAAATAGTTTATTTGACTAGTAGTTAAATACACAATTAGGGGGTTGGTTTCAGAGTTGTCCCGGTTTTCAGATACTTTTCGAAAACCACATTTTAGTTTTACTACTTATTATGGTGCTTTCGATTACTGTTCTTCGACTTTAAAAAGGCATAGTTAATTTTCTTTACAATACATGTGCTGTTAGTGTACGGGAACGAAATGAGCGGCGACGGTGGCAGCGGGGCGATGCGATTAGTCGGAGAGCTGGCGACGAATTTCGCCGCAATTTTGTCGTACTCATTTGAAAACTTTATTCACGTTGAAAACCGCAAAATTTGTCTGGCGATTTTCAGGTATTATTGAAATTACTCAATAAATTACGTGATTAAAATTTCAGATTGCCAAAAGTATATTTTTTGGGAATTTTAATAAAATATTTTTGAAGAGAAATAACCGCAAACGCTCTACCAGACTGGCAGGACTGGATTCGCCAGTTGACGAAATTATATTTGTTCACAATTTCAGTTTGCATAAAGGGCCTTCCCGAAATTCGTCGCTAACTCTCGTACCACATCGTCCCGCTGTCGCGGTCGCTCGGCCGTCGCTAGTTTCGTGTTTGACGCCTTAAAGTTGCTATTACTTCACCGCTATTTAAACTGTAATGTAGAGTTCCCATCCTTGGGCAATTAAAATATTACTACACAGTTATTATAGCCTACAATACACAGTTTATTATAGTCCATTAATAATAACTATGCATGTGTATAGAGAATCTTGATGTGTTTTAGATGTGAAACATGCGGTTCAGCATTCAGTCAAGCCGCCCATCTGAAGAATCACGCTAAAGTGCATTCCGGAGAGAAGCCCTTCAAATGCGACATCTGTACCGCCGCCTTTGCGGACCGGTTCGCGCTCAAGCGGCACAGAGGCATACACGACAAGTATGGTGAGTAAACTGACCGCGTACACACAAGCGTTTTTTGACGCACGTTTAACAAACGCTCGAACGCTTGACTCACGTGTGGTGTTATAGGATTATTACTTGTATGTATCTATACTAATATTATAAAAATACGTAAGTTTATGATGGATGGATGAATGTTTATTACTTAATCACGCCAAACGGCTGAACGGATCTGAATGAAATTTGGCACGGAGATAGATTATAGTCTGAAATAACTCATAGGCTACTTTTTATCCCCAAACATTAAAGAGTTCCCGCGGGAATCAGTAAAACTTCAATCCACGTGGACGAAGTCGCGGGCATCTGGCCTGGAAAATTCTTGTGACAAGAAAGTGAAAAATAATGTATTTTTTAAAATAGATTAATGAAAGTAACAATGTGCTGGGCTTCCTATGACACCGTTGTTTTATATATTTAAAGTGCCATTAAGCCATTTAAATGTGACCAATATTGCCCTGCCTGTTCAACTGAGCCTAATCCCATTTCAAACAGGACAATGCTGTGAGGCAAAGTAGTGAACGTTAACTACCTCCAAGCTGCATACTATCATATTATATAGTTTTTAATTTTGTTGCCCCTTATCATCATCTTGCCTCAGCAGTGCTTGGACTAGTCTTTACCTTCAGGTGACTGGTAGAACATAGTGGTAAAAGAGTAAAATTTTTTCAATTGGCACCTTTGGTTATCATGATTCAACGTGATGCTTAATCTGTTTGTAATACCTTGAATAATCACAATGGCCATAAAATTACAACCATGGTTACATGTAATATGTTTGTATTCTACAGGACAGACCGCGCCCCTGCCTTCGAGAATACAACAAGACGAACACGAACAAGCGCAGCAACAACAGAGCAGTGACCAGCAAAACGAACAGACAGATAATCAACAACAGACAGTGCTATGAGCTTAGGACTTTTAGTCTTAATCGAATCGACTACGAAACAGTAAAAATATCGCGAGGTATTGGTCTGAATCAAAATTTGGGGCCCAATTAGAGTTGGGCTTGGCTCTTGTTCAGAAGAAGCGATTAGAAAATCTTAATGTTTCAAATAATGTTTTAAAAAAAATTAAAATTAACCATACCCAGATTAATCTTTTCAAATGATGTCGAATTTGTGTATAATTTTGATTTCTACACACTATGTTGAGGGTATAATAAAGATAGGCAAATTTGACGTGTCAGAAGCTTTGGAAGTCGATTTTTTGAAAAGAATTTTTATCTAAGTACTAAGTACATTAAATACCAAATTTTTGATAATTCATTTGTCGCATCTTCTGTTCAAGCTCTTTTTTAAACCCCACCCTGTGTGAAGTTTACAAGTCACGTAAATATCACATAATTTATCAGCTAACTGTAAATATTGTATAGTGATTAAATATAAATAGTCATAATTAGCGAATGGCCATTTTAAATCAAGTGTAATAAAACATTGATTTAAAATTACTACGCAATATTCTTGGGATTGACATGTTTGCTTTTTGCAGTGTGAATGACTGATGTAGAAGCAATACATATAAATCTGACAAGATCATTATTGTAATAATGTGTATAGTTTTTAGCCGAGCTTTTGAATCTTTTGCAATGAAATGAGGAGCTCTGACAAATAATCAACAACATTAATTATGTTATCTTAATTAATTATTTGTTTTTATAAACTAAAGGAACTCCCATGATGGATGCAAAAGCAACTAAAGACACTGCCATTACATAATATAGAACTGTATGACTTTAAGTTAAGTGGATTCATTTTGGTATCTTTAGAAGAATGGTTGTTATTAAAAAACATTTTATACATAGGCTTTTTCCATAGGACTGTTTTTTTAACACATGTAATATAGTAATAGGATCTATTATGGGCTGTGGCATTAGCGAAATAATTATTACGACCAAATTCTTTGTGAGAGATTCGAACGCAGCAGTTGTAACATTTTAATTCAATAATATGTAAATAAATAATCTGAATTTAGGCCTGAGTGGGTAGAATAGACCATGTTTTAAGAAGTTTAGAAGGAAGTTACTGATATTTGCAGTGGATGAGATGAAACTCTGAAACCATTGTAATATAGTTTTTAATGTAGGTATGTATTAAAATAAATTGGATTGTAAGTACATCTCATCCATGGTGCAAAACTTATGCATCAAAATGATGCTTTGTATAAGTAACCATAATTTTTTTAATCATAATATAGTAATTAACCATAAATATAAAAGAAAATAGAAAGCAATAGGTGTTTTATTTATGGCATTATGTTGCTGTTCATGTTTACATAATGTTTTGGTAAAGACCTACCAAAATTCATAATACAAAAGTACAACTTTTGACACATAAATTTAGCATATCTGCCCTGCTACTAAGACTGGTAGTAACACGGGCATCAAATGGTTAGCTCAAAATAGATTCCCCATTAGAGCTCTAAGGCCTCTAGGCGAACTCAATGGGGATTTGTGAGACTTCATTGATGAGGATCTTCAATGGGGAAAAGTGAAAAAACCTGAAATGGATTAATTTCTAGACCCCAGTTTTTAATGTTAAGGTACATAAAATTATAAGTAGAAAGTGTAAGCACATCAAATATATTTTGGTGACTAATCCTTCTCTTTGTCCTATGAGTAATAATAATTTCATAAAACCTTATTATCTTAATGGCAATTATGTGCACAGACAATAGATAAAAATGGTAGAGCCATTAGAGTTAGTTGACTTGTCTCTAGGTCTGTTCACAATGTTAGTTGGAAACAGATATTATTTAGTGTTATTAAAATAAACCTCTCATGAATTATGTTTCAAACAAAGGAAAAAACTGCATTGAAATAATTATGGAGTATCAATTAACTATAATGTCAATTTAAGGACAGCTATGCAACTAAAAAAGCTAACAAAAGAAAAACAACATAATTTGAGATTAAATAAATGTTTACTTCATTTAAGACTTAAAAAATAATATAATGGAATTATTAAATCACTTCATTCATAAACCCAGTTTTCTACAGCAGGGGTCCATCCAACAACTTCCTTTTCAGTGAACCAGAGAGCAATTTCCTTGTTAGCTGATTCAACGCTGTCTGACCCATGGATGATGTTGCGACCAACTTGAATGCAAAGATCACCTCGAATTGTGCCAGGTTGCGAGTCCGCGGGATTTGTCGCACCGAGCATTTGACGTCCGGTCTTTACAACGTTGAGTCCTTCCCAAACCATTGGCACGACAGGTCCCGAGCTCATGTACTTGACGAGACTCGGGAAGAATGGTCGCGATGACAAATCGCTGTAATGCTTCTGTAGAAGTTCTTCAGATGGCCACACAAATTTGAGAGCTACAAGCTTGAAGCCTTTTTTCTCGAACCGTTGAAGGATTTCACCGACGAGGCCACGCTGTACGCCATCGGGCTTGACCATGATGAAGGTTCTTTCACGTTGTTCAGCCATTGTGACTTACGGAGATAGAGAATTCAATGATCTATTTCGCGGAGAGGTTATGACGCACAGTGGCAGCGTGAAAACTTTTTACAAAGAAATAAAAAGGCTGTCAAAATTAGGCACTGCCACACTGGCAGTAGGTAAAAAAAAGACAAAAGGAAAAGGAAATGATGAATATATTAAATGTTACTTGTCTCTGGGAAAAAGTCTAGGTCGTAGACTGAGAAAGATGCTTTATTAATCAAAGCTTTATTCTTACTCTATGAGATAAACTGCTTTTGTATTTTATTCTTTCTCTATGGTCTAGATATATGACATAATATGCTATATATATTATCTATGGACGGAAATAGTATATCTTTTTAAAAAAAAACAAAAGTTTTTTTTCAACTTGCAAGTGATTTTACAAGTACATGGTTGGGCTATAGTATACTGCCCGCGGCGGAGGGGAAAGGTGTTGGGGGAGGGGGGAGGGGGGGGGGAGGGGATATACCCCCCCTCCAAGTAAGACGTTCCGAATTTTAGTAGTTTCCGAGATATTAATTTTTTAAAATTTTGAGGTTAGGTTTTACTTTTATACCTTTTAATTAATTATACCAACTTTAAACTACCTTACCTTTTGTTTTAGGTAGTGGAAAAGGTTAATTTCTTAATTAGAATGGGCTACGCCAGAAGACTCGCTTCGTCGCCCCTGAATGAAGCTTCGCCTACTCGACCTTCGTTTCGCTGCGGAGGTCGCCGGCTCGCTTCGCTCGCCTCCTCCCCCCTTCGCTCCACTCGGCCTCGTAGGCTCGCTTCATTCAGGACCTCCTACGCGAGCTTCTGGCTACGTGCTTAAAAAAAAACACTCTAGGGGTAGGGCAGACAAGACTGCGTGGAGTCGGGGTGTGCCGATTCGGTTTTGTGTATCATATGCTCAAGTACCTAAATATACATATAATAACCTACCTTTATACCTTTTTAGTTAAATAATTAAACCTATACCCTTTAAACGTTTTTTTTTAACCTTATAACCATATAACTGAAATACGCGTAAAACGATGACTCATAGATTTGAATTTTGGCGCCAATGCACGCGTTCCGTTTTTCCAATAATCGGTACACATATTATAAGCTTTAACATTTTGTAATACTTTTTATGTTTGGAACGGATTAAAATACGTAAAACGAAACTTTACCACGCCAACTAAACGTCAATGAGTCTGTAATCTATGGCAAATGTCGTAAGAAATAGTCAAAAGTGGTGAAAATTTGCAATTTTCAAAAAATTATATCTCGAAAAGTATTAGAATTCGGAGTAAAATATTTTAGTGCAAGGCTTAACACATCAAGGTCTTTCTGTAAAAAAAATATGAACGTCCAACTCAGCGGGCAGTATACTATAGCTGAGTCCAGATATCTTCCTACCGAGAAGAACTAAGTATCTCGGTGGTTGCTCTTTTGAAAAAAAAATTAGTTTATTATTCATGTGTAGATAAGTAACCGCTGTCCAGCATATTCAAACCAGGGGGGTTACTGTGAGCTCATAAAGCAGGACAGAAATTGAACTGCTGCCAGCTGCACACTGCACAGTTCAATGCAGTGTCTATCAGTTCAGTGCTTTGAAGTTTGAAGTTAAGTGCAGTTCAATATCGTGTTCAATATCTGAGCTCATAGTCACCCCCTCAGATTCAAACCCCTTTAGGCTTTATTCAATGTACTTTGTGCTGTCCAGCATGGCTGGAGCGAGTCAAATCCATGCTCTTTTGTCCATTCGTAATCTTCATTCTTCAACAGTTTATACTTACATTTTTCAGGAAAATATTTTTAATGA
This sequence comes from Erebia epiphron, assembly GCA_963932025.1. Classification (NCBI taxonomy): domain Eukaryota; kingdom Metazoa; phylum Arthropoda; class Insecta; order Lepidoptera; family Nymphalidae; genus Erebia; species Erebia epiphron. Next base: position 7,203,230 of record OZ009956.1, on the reverse strand, counting down.
TTTCTTAAACTTGTGTAGAGGCAAGTTTATGATATTGTGGAATTTTGTTTTAGAATAGAATGCTCATTCCCACGAACGACCTTCGGACTTTCTTGAGGCGGTGCGATGGAGTCACGACTCACGAGCCTGCGGTTTCTAGTTAGCCTATCGTGCAGATCTCATATTCTTTTGTAATTCTGAAGGTGCTCTTTTACGAAGATTAATATTAGGCACTGTAAATATATTGCGAGGCTACATTTTGAATGCTGTATACTGTATATTTTGTATGCAATTAAGATCTAAATAAATAAATAAACCCTTTTTTCCACCCTAATCTGCTTGTGTACTATTATCATATTAATAATGCTATTAACATTCTATCATTTTCTCCTGAGTGAATGTAACCATGAGAGGAAAAGAGATAAACCTATATTTATTATCTTAACAGCAGCAGCATTAAGTTATACCTAATATTATAGTGCTACATTGCTAGTATTCTAACTGATTTAATATTCAATTCGGGAGTTCATTAATTTTTAAGTACAAAGAGGATGTAAATAAAAAATACAACATTTTATATGTATATAAATATTTTATTTTATTTTTTACCCTATTATCTAAGAAATCAGATCTTGTAAAGCAAGATTATATTTCACAAGTTAAAACAATACTTAAAATACTAATATTGTAAATGCGCAAGTGTTTTTGTTTGTTGGTTTGTCCTTCAATCACGCTGCAACAGAGCAACGGATCGACGTGATTTTTGGCATGGGTATAGACGAGGACCTGCAGGCCGAGCATAGGAGGGGACAAAAATCTTATCCCCCGATTATATCCACTGACAAGAGATAAAATTATGCTAGGGCATGGCAACAGGGGAAAGGAGAAGTATATCCCTGTTTGACTTGTGCTTAGGACGTAGGTTTAAGTTTATTTTCATGCCATTAAATTATAAAAAAGATGTCTCGAGCCAACTGGGACATCTTATCCTTTCCCCGTGGATAAAATCTCCCCGCCCATGCTCGGCCTACTGGAGATATAGTCTATTTTTTATTATCCTGGAAAATTAAGGAGTTCCCGATGAAATAAAAAAAAAAAATCCACGCAGACGAAGTCGCGGGCATCAGCTAGTAAACTATAAGTGAGAAAATTAAAAAAGATAAACACATTATTAAAAGTTTAAACACTAAACAGCTTTCAAACCTAGGTTCTGTATGTATGTCTATGTATGCCACTTTTTAGGGTTCCGTACCCAAAGGGTAAAAACGGGACCCTATTACTAAGACTCCGCTGTCTGTCTGTCTGTCTGTCTGTCTGTCTGTCTGTCTGTCTGTCTGTCTGTCTCCAGGCTGTATCTCATAGACCGTGATAGCTAGAAAGCTGAAATTTTCACAAATGATGTATTTCCGTTGCCGCTATAACAACAAATACTAAAAATTAAAAAAATATATATATTAAGGGGGGTCCCCATACAATAAACGTGTTTTTTTCGTATTTTTTTGCTCAATATTAAAAACGGTAACAGGTAGACGGTTCAAATTTTCACAGAATATTAACTTGTATATTGCCTTTCAAAATAAATAATTAAATATCAATAAAGTAAATATTAAAGGGGGGCTCCCATACAACAAACGTAATTTTTTGATATTAACAGTAAACCTCTACAAACAAAGTTAGTTTTGCAGTTCATTAACATAGGTAATTATACCTACTTCTTGAGTACGGAAACCTCGGTGCGCGAGTCCGACTCGCACTTGGCCGGTTTTAAATTAATGTCCTGCATTCTACAAATGCACTCACTTATGTGATCATTGACTAACCCACATGCTTGCATAAATGCATAACAAATAGTGGACCCAACATACTTGAACCCTCGCTTTTTTAAGGCCTTCGAAAGTTCCATTGATGTATTAGTCTTGGTAGGTATTTCACTATTAGATTTCCAATCATTTTCAACTGGATTATTATTCACAAAACCCCAAATGAATTTAGAAAAATCTTCTCCATTCTCCTTCATTGTAATGTAACATTTTGCATTATTAATTATTGACTCAATTTTGCCTTTATGCCTCACAATTCCTGAATCAGTTTTAAGTATATTAACGTCGTCACTACTTAATGTAGCAATTTTATATGGATCAAAATTATGAAAAAGTCGACGGTAATTGTCTCTCTTTTTTAAAATAGTTATCCATGATAATCCTGCCTGTTGTCCTTCAAGGCAAAGCATCTCAAACAGGCGAATGTTGTCATATTGTGGCTTCCCCCATTCTGTATCATGATAGGTTATATATATTGGATCTTCATTCAACCAACAACATCTGATTATTTTACATTCCATTTTGTTTTTATTATTCTTAAAACAAGCATCAAGTAGGTACTTATCAATGATGTTTTAAGTTATAGGTATAAGAAAGATCACGAGTTAATGATATATTAACCTCCTGGCGCGCGCGATTACCAATATTTCTATGTACTTATATTTTATTTAGTTTATGAAAATATGACAACTTTATTAAGTTAAAGTTAATAATTGTGGTATAAATTTGCATTATAACTAATGAGTGATTTATCAACCTGTCTGAGTCTTGGAGTTTTAGTGTTTCTTTTCATAGTGCTTAGTTATGTTTTTAATTTAAGCTATTGCATAGCTTCTATCGCGGGCCTTGAGGGTGGAGACCGAATCCAGAAATTCCGTAACGAATTACGAAATTGAAAACCTAACACTTTGGTTGCTAATATGACTACTTGTGTTGTTGACTTCAAATTATTGAAAATAAAAAGACTATTTTTATGAAAAGATGATTTGGAATATAAAGGCGAAATAATTTTAAAGAATTATGAAATAATTATTTAAAATTATTTAAAGTGATAAGTAAGTTGATAAAAAATGCTATGCAATAGCTTTACCGCGGCAGTCTCCGAGTGCCACACGTCTTTTTTTCATTGTATTTATGAGACGCATTAAGTATGTAGCTAGGTATAATAATTAATAATTTATGACCACTGTGATAGGTATTCTTATTTTTAATCAACAATCAAGTATCAACAACAGTAATATTCTAATTTCTTCTTTGGATAACTTGTCTCTGATTTCTATTTATCAAATGACACAACCAGAGACAAGTAACATATAGGACACAACCAATAACCATAGATTTAGTATTGGGCTCGCTGACGCTCAACTTTTTTTTCTGGTCGGTGACGCTCATGCTGACGCTGGCGCTTTAGCCTTCAACGATGATTATTGAACGAGCGGGGAGCCCAAATACTAAATCTATGATCAAAACATACTTTTACCAGAGATAAGTCAAAAGAGCATAAAGGACGTAGACTGAGAAAGACTGCTATAGTCTTACTCTATGATAAAGGATAACAGCACAGGTTAACAGGCTTTGTACCATCAATCAATATTAACACAGACTGATCCTGTGGACTGATCACAGACGTCAGACACAGACTATTATTCTTATAAAAATAAGTGGCTTTGTAGGGAGACCACTGCTTATTATTTTAAACCAGGACTTAAACATTGACCTAATCATATGATGGAATGATGGCCAAATCGTATGATGGAATATGATGGAGGCTCAAAGGAGATTTGAGTGACGCCAAGTCACCTTGAATGCAGAATGAGTCGCTGCGCACAAAATATTATGGTATTTCAATAATGAGTAGGTACCTAAGGTACCTAACTGGATTAGTCGTATAAACTGGGTGTATTAAGATTTAGGTAACCAGTGCAAATCAACCACCGTGGTCCGCCATAAATTTTTGCGAGTTTTGACTGGTAATTACATCTATGAGGTTTAATATATCTTCGTGTTTCCTGTCCAAAAATAAAGTTTTTCATCAAATTTGTATTCGTATAACTAAGTGTCCCGTCAGAGAGCTGCTGAAGAAGCAACGCATATTCCGGTTTGGATAGTTCATTAGAAATGCGATCCATCTGAAATGGCATTAAAATATGAGGCATATTTACATTATACACCGAATTCTTGAAGTATACAACACTGGCTACTTACGACGACTTTTAGTTGTCCATCGGTTAATGGGGCCGTTATCGGTCCCAATAATAAAATACTACTATTTTTCTCAAGAGTTTCTGGATCAACAAGTATCAAATCATCATTACTTTTACTTTTTATTTCATCATTTACAATGAGAAACATAAATTCGTTTGATTTTGGAATCATCGATGTTTTATATCCAGTTAAATATGATTTCTCTTTTGGCATGTCTGATAGAATGTTACTAACAATTTGGTGTGTTTTGCTTTTGCAACATAAAGATTTTAATTGGGATACGAGGATATCAAATAATAGTTCTCTTTTCTCTTCGGTCAAATCTTCATCATCAGGTTCAGGTCTATAATTTAACAAATTATGAAGTTTCTTCAAAGCCAGAAAATTCACTTCATTTTTTTGTTCATTTGCGTGAATCGGTTTATGATTTAATTTATAAAAGGCCCGCTGATCGTTTTCAACCCCTGAGGCTATACGAAATCTCTTATCAGCCGCATTTAAATTTTGCAAATCTATTTCCTCTTGAAAATCGCGCCCCGAAACTGCAGATAATTTGCGATCTTTGTACGACTTGTCTCCTAGTGATATTTTAACAATATCGTCTAAATCGTAAGATTTTTTCTTAGGTTGATCATTAAGCAATTTCACAAGTTCACTGTCGGATAATTTTGATAATAGATATGTTACGTCATTATCTAAAATAACAAAAGATATTCAATAATACATTATATAAATACAAATAATAATCATTAGTAATAAATAATAAAGGTATATAAAATATTGTATCTCTAAAGTACATAGGTTTTAAGACGACTGGGAGCTTAAACTACCATCGCTTAGTGCAGTATTATTTGAAAGTTTCACTTTTATGTCATGTACATTGATATCCATAAAATAATGATAACAATTCTAAAACAAGAGTGTCAACAATGTTTAAACAATACTGCTATTAAATAAAAATTCAAGTTTCAACGGTTTCGTATGTACGTTAATGACAACTTAATGTAGGTTAGTGTACTGAAAATACCGCTTTATAACGTATCCAAACCATGCATTTCAACACATTGCCGGCTCACTACACAGTGCCTAAAGAGAGGTTTTCTTCCCATTCGATCGCGTCCCGTTATCTACGATTTGTATGGAATTGTGTATTGTCAAGCGCTTGACAGCTGGCGCTTGATCAATCTCATTTAAATGGTAAATAATTACTATTCTCGTACTAGCTCGGAAATTGCTTCATTATTTAAAAATGAGTTGCCTATATTGGCTCCATTTTTGCCGCACGTCAGCAATATCCGCATTGTCCACAAGACGATTATAGTGAATTGCTGAACAGTTAGAGTTTTTTTAATACAAGCATGAATTAGGTGCTGTAAAAGAGATTTTTTATCAATTGGATTATTTTTTTCTTGTTTCCTCGCAAAGATAATAGCAGTGCTTTTTTAAAGTCTCGGCTGAAATAGTAATTCACGGCATCGTTTACTTAAAAAGGCCTCGGCTGGCGCTTCGTCTTTTTAAATCACTTGTGAAGTGAAGTCCTCTGCTTTGCCTCATCCTTCCAATATTACTCAGCCGTGATCTATTTCCGGCCTGGGCAATAATGTAGCATTACGCGATGGAATTCATAGTCATCGCCTCATTAGAAATCGAATCCTTAGAATCACCGATCGAATAGGTACGTAAAAAAAAACTACCACTCGGCCAGCGCAGTGCTGAGCACGAGTCTCCTCTCGGAATGAGAAGGGGGCATTGAAACCAATGTACAATTTAGATTTCTTAGGATATGCAGGTAAATTGGCGCTCGCACCGCCAGCTGACAATTTCAATTACTCTAGCAATTACATTACTCTAGCGCTAAAATAGGTACGTATAAATATAGGTGAATATTTGAAATTTTGATTTGATTTCATTTTATAGTTAGGTACATACCACCAGTCTTAATAACTGTAGGTTTAGGCAATTCACTTTCATTTGGTAAATATCCTTTTGAAAGAATAAAATCTGTTATTTCATTCTCGGGACCACTTTCCATAAAGTAAGGTTTTTGCATTGACATACATTTTACGGCTTGAATCTAAAACATTTTAAGCGAACTGTAATATTGCAAGTTGGTATTAGATGATAACCTTTCTACATGAACATCTAAATATATTTTTACTTACGGAAAACAAGGTCATAAGTTTGACAATAGTGCGCATTTTAAATTACCTAGGTATGTACTTGATTATCGCAAGTATTCGAGATGCATGAATTTGTAAATTGATTTATACAGTTTTTAAACTTACGAGTATCTCGTAAAAAAATAATAAAAAAATTTCAATGCACAAGTGCTCGTAAAATTAAGTTTACGATCGCGATAAGATTTACCTCAGTAGGTAGGTAGGTACTAAGCATAAATATTTCTACTTGTACCTTGTTGTCACACTGTTTTTAAAAAAATAAGCAGGTAGGTACTTACTGATTATTCTGTGATCTTTTTTTTTAAACTAGGTCGTCGCATTCAATAACGTTTCACGAGAATAGCTGTGTTAATTCACGTTATTTATTAAGATAAGTTAAATCCATACTTACTCAGCCAAATCGGTTCAGTCTTAAATTATTATGTAACTATAATAATTTATTCAGTCCAAGTTCAGAGTACTTACTGAATTTCAGTCATTATGACATGAAGGAGTAACAAAAAATATATCTGGGGGTACGCCGTACGCCGTACTGTAGTGCCCCGCCAAGACAAGCCAAAGGAACGGGACACTACCTACCTGTTCTGGGGAAGCGTTTTATACCAAAACACAATTTATTAAATGTCTTTAGTTTCGTAATTCAACGACACAGAATTATTTAATTATTGCAAGGAGCTTATATCAATATTATTGTATTATTGTAATATCAATATTATTGTAAGTTTTGAAAGGAAGAGGAGACAATCTATAGGTACCTACTTATAATACAACTGTAACTGGAAGATTTCTGTACATTTAATATATTCTGAAAATTTTAATCGGGGTATGCTTTACTATCGAAAATTCAAAATTCAAAATTCAAATTATTTTTATTCAAATAGACTTTTACAAGTACTTTTGAATCGTCGAGTGAATCTACCACTCCATTCCTACCGAGAAGAACCAGCAAGAAACTCGGCGGTTGCTCTTTTGAAAAAAAATTAATTTACAATTTTATTAATTTATACATATTATGTAACTGCTGTCCTTAGCATTGCTGGAGCGAGTCAAATCCATGCTCCTTTGTCATTTACGTAATCTTCAACAGTATAATAAGCTTTTTTCAGGAGCATACTTCTAATGGACTTCTTAAACTTGTGTAAAGGCAAGTTTATGATAGGTTGTGGAATTTTGTTATAAAATAGAATGCTCATTCCCACGAACGACCTTCGGACCTTCTTGAGGCGGAGCGATGGAGTCACGAGCTTATGGCGGCCTCTAGTTTGCCTATCATGCAGATCGCATATTTTTTTGTAATTGTGAATGTGCTGTTTTACGAAGATTAGATTACTATAAATATATTGCGAGGCTACTGTAAGAATACCTATTTCCTTAAATTTCTCTCTAAGGGATTCGCGCGGTTTTAAATTATAAATTGCACGTATTGCCCTTTTTTGTAATACAAAAATTTTTTGAATATCTGCCGCTTTACCCCATAGTAAGATTCCGTAAGACATAATACTATGAAAGTAAGCAAAATACACAATTTTTGCAATTTCAACGTCAGTAAACTGTCGAATCTTTCTGACAGCGTAAGCAGCAGAGCTGAGTTTGCCAGCCAGAGTTGATATATGAGTGCCCCATTGAAGCTTTGAATCTAAGGTCAACCCCAGGAACACAGTGGTCTCTTCTATTTCTCTTTCTATTTTTTAAAATATCGTTATTTACAGTTAAATTTAATAAATGTTTCCGTTTATGATCGATACTGAGCCTGAGTCTGTTTGTCTGTATAGCCGCGCATCACGCGAAAACTAATAAAAAAAAAATCAAAATCAAAATGCTTTTTATTCAAATAAACTTTTACAAGTGCTTTCGAATCGTTATGTGAATCTACCACTACTAATGAACGGAAATTTCATATAGCGGTAGCAGATACTCCGGGTAAATATATAGGATAGTTTTTATCCCGATAGAAAATAAGGTTCCTCCAGGATAGGGGTTTATTGTTGATTTTACTCCATGGCAGTTATATTAAACATATACCTATTAGGTTTCTACATCATACATCTTTTTAAAGTAATTGTCGTCATCATTGCAACCGATTACCGACCCATAGTAATTACAAGAATTTAAAAAGTCATTCCTAAGGCTACACGCGTCGCGTCTGAAGGGATAACAGTTACGCGATAGAAAGAGAAATGTAGAGATAGAATTTTGTGGGTAATTAAATATTTTCACTCGCAGCGCTGTGCGAGCTGAATTGGGCTTTATTACGACATAACCAGGCACAGACCATACAACCAATTGACTGAGCATAGCGTGCCCCCTCACCAGCCAAATGTTAGCACTATCAGTACTAAATCTACGTTTTGTGCCTATAGCCGCCCTCAGTAGCATTAAATGGCGTGGAAAGAGAAGCAATACCTCCAGCTATGTAAAGGATGGGATAACAAACATTACATAAGTTAGTGTAGTTTTGTAATAATAAATGAACATTACATAAGTTAGTGTAGTTTTGTAATAATAAATGAAAATCATCAATACGCAAAAAAATAAAAAACAAAAATATTTACCAAAATTAAAACCCCGTTGATGTCTTTCAGTTTTGTCTTTCACATGTAGTTCTACATATCTCCGTCTCTTCCACGCATAGCCCAGTGTAGCCCGTGTAACTATCGATAAATTATATCGAGAGCCTTAGACTACTTGAATGCCAATAAATTAATTTACTGAGTATAAACTTATATTTCATTAAATTCCGAACAATTCTGAAGTAGAAGAACAGGTTAGATGTCTATTATTTATTTGATTAAAAATTGTTGTTGAAAACTTGTTCTTTAGTATAGAACTTGGGCACTTGGGCAATTTAAAAAAAAATTATATATCAGATAATTATCTATAATCATACATATGGTTGTCTTTTGCTGTTTGAATAAAATTATTTGTATTGATTTTCCAATGGTAATTTCTATCGACATATTTTTGTCGCGCAGCGGGCAGCCCAAGTGCCGCGGTAACATATACTTTGTACTTATAACTGTGTAAAATTGACCTTGAGCCTGCCAATAAGAAATGCTATTATTACCTCGTCCCCCACCTGAAAGTGGTGAGATGTGTTTCAAAGCGAAAATGTGGCTATTAGCTCTCAATAGGTTTACTACTCGGTGTAACCAGGAGTCGCTGATTGTTAAAAGGTCTTCGCGGAGTAAGTTTTCTGTTAGTACTATTACCTATTCTGTGGCATTAAGCTGCAAAAGCCGAACTGAACGTAAATACGAAACAACCTTTCATATGTACGTTTACAATTTTGACCTCATTTTGACCTGATTGTTTCAGATAAAAACAGGTTATATTTTAGACTTGTTAAAAATGCTATAAATCCAAAGCATGCTGCAGGCTATAAACTATAAATTTAAAGCATGCTTTTAAATATTTTAAGCTTTACCACGCATGAATGAGGGCTACCGTTTTTATGCTCACTAGTTGGCGCCACTTGCGAGTAAGGTCCTGAAGTATAGCTGTATATTCGGTAAACAAGCATATTTCTGAAAAAAGAACTCTTTTTTAAATAGTTAACATACAGGAACCAGGGAAATACTAACCTATGAATTAGGTGTTCGAAAGAATCCGCTTAATTTTGCACCTATTTTTCTTAGCTACGCTTTCAAAGCACAGAGCACTGGCATTCTTTGGCACGTATCTTACATCTTCCATAATTAATCATATTCCATAATAAATCATTCCATAATTAAGTTATTGCTAAATATTCATAACATTAATTAAATAATTAGACCCGCGATAAAAGCCCAGTGATATTTGACATTTCGGGGACCTCACACTACACTAGCGCCCCTAGCGGCGAATTTAAACGCGGTAGCCCTGATTGAAAGCATGAAAGCATTTTTTATGAAAGCATGTGAGGTGCGCCGTGCGATAAGTCTTGCAGCACGCTTACGACTGGTTTCTGAATTGAGAATTTCATGTTGAGTCTCAGTTAAGAGTCAGAGTTAAGGACTAATTAAGCTTTTTGTTTCTGAATTGATATTGGGCCGGTGTCTGAATTAAGCATTCAAGCAAAAACAGCAAGCTCCAACTCTCAAACCTTACACAATATGAATTCAGAAACAAAAAATTTGCTTAATTAGTACCTAAGTAGTCTTTGAGACAGACTCAACATGGAATTCTCAATTTAGAAACCGGCCGTTAGCACGTTGTATTACATGTCGTTTGTTGGACAGATCGCGTGCATTTCAGTCTAAAATAATATAAAGCTGTAAATTGACGACCTCCGTGGCGCGGTGTGTAGCGCTGTTGCCTTAACGTTCGGAGGTCCCGGGTTCGATCCCCGGCAGGGTCAATTTGGGAATTTATAATTTCTGAATTTTCCCTGGTCTGGCCTGATGCGAGGCTTCGGCCGTGGCTAGTTACCACCCTACCGGCAAAGACGTGCCGCCAAGCGATTTAGCGTTCCGGTACGATGCCGTGTAGAAACCGAATAGGGGTATGGGTTTAATGTAACTGCCATGCTCCTAACAGGTTAGCCCGCTACCATCTCAGACTGCATCATCACTTACCATCAGGTGAGATCGCAGTCAAGGGCTTACTTGTAGTGGATAAAAAAAAAAAAACCAATGAACTCTCCTTCATACTTTTCAGGCTGAGGACTGTTTATAATTATTGATGTTTAAACGTTATTTAAAGTTAATCATGCTAATATTATAAATGCGAAAATGTGTTTGTTTGTCTTACGCTTGGTATTCATTAGATCGCGCGTGATTAAAAGCGTGCTGCTGGATAAATGAGTGATGAGTGATGACGTACGCTCACAGCAGCGCGTTACGCGAGACTTCAATGTACTCTGTGCGCGAGACTAACCGCGGCCGACGGCCAGCGCGCTACCCATAGATAATATACTATATATGGCGCTACCGGCAGGCGGGCGCCGCTACGGGCTCTACTAGTGCTACGAAACGAACTATGAAGTGCGGCGCGCGCTCGCGCGTCATAGCGCCGTAGCAACTAGCAACATATAGGCTCCTCGGAAAGCATGCTGTCCATAGAGGAAGTTTATGGTAAAGAGTACTACTATCGCACCGCACTCCTTGTGCGCGGCGTAGGCAAGTGAACTATAGCCACAGAACAATATTACCCTAGGCGGGACTATAGCTACTAATATTCATAGACATGTAAAAAATAGGGATGGGCAATAGTGCGCTGCAAGTGCGAAGTCGATAAAATACATCTGACGGTACGGTACCTATTGTTTGTGTTTGTTTGTACCATAACATACTAATATTGTTAATGTGAAAGTGTGTTTGTTTGTTGGTCTGTTCAATCACGCCTCAATAGAGCAACGCAAGACGTGATTTTTTGAATGGGGTATAGTTGAGGACGTGGAGAGTGATATTTATCCCGGAAAATTAAAGCGGTTCCGTGGGAATTAAAAAAAACTTATTCCACGCGGATTAAGCCGATATGTTTTTTAATGATCGATCGTATATCCATACTAATATTATAAATGCGAAAGTGTGTCGTTCTGTCTGTCCGTTAGTCTGAAGCCCGCGAGTTCGTTCGCGTGGATTGTTTTTTATTCCCGCGGGAACTCTTCAATTTTCCGGGATAAAAAGTGGCCTATGTCCTTCCCCGGTATGTAACCTATCTCGATATCAAATTTAATCAAAATCGCTTAAGTAGTTGGGCGTAACTGACAGACAGACACACATTTGCATTTATAATATTAGTATGGATAGATACATATCCGATGTATATCGAATGCATAAAATATGTAAGAAAAGGTGCAAACCTGTGTTTTAATGTGCTATTATAAAATAAAATTATAAGTTTGATTCTTTGATTCTTTTACTATAAAAGTATCGAAAATAAACATTCTTTCATAACATACGTTAATATTTATCTTTAGTTTCTGTCCATAATTATGTTACAAAAAAATATGGCGCTGGCCTTTTTCAATTTTGGTAACAGATACCTCTTTTGTGATCTCAGGGAACCCTAAATATCGGTTTTGAACGAAATCGGCCCAATAACAAAGAACTTCAATATGGTGCTGGCCTTTTTTAATTTTGGTAACAGATACCTCTTTTGTGATCTCAGGGAACCCTGATTTTGAACGAAATCGGCCCAATAACAAAGAATTTCAATATGGCGCTGGCCTTTTTAAATTTTGGTAACAGTTCCCTCTTTTAAGATCTCAGGGAACCCCAAATATCGATTTTGAACGAAATCGGCCTAATAACAAAAAATTTGAATATGGCGCTGTCTTTGTACATTTTCCTCTTTTGTGATCTCAGGGAACCCCAAAATATATCTGTCGCCGCGGAGGCTAGGCGGGCTTTAACATATTTTATACCTTAATTCCTTATTAATATAATATATATAGCTGCTCGTGCTGATTCATTGATTGATCACCTCTCCTGAACAATTTTGTATGAAAAAAATTTTTTTCACTGACCATTTCGTATAGAGGGGAAAAATTCATGAAGAGGAAAAATACGGAGAGAGCTGATGATTGAGGATTTCGAAGACAGGTGAACAGCACAGCCAGGGTATTGAAGATAGGTGGGGGGTGCGCGACCAAATGTCATTCGAAACTTCATCCAAATGACAGTGAGCTTAAAAAAATTTTAAAATGGCGGATTTAAGATGGCCGCCATACAAATCTCGTAGGTGTCTATCTCGGAGAGTATAGAAGATGGAAGAGTGGTTTCTTGGCAAAAGATGATCAGGACATGAAGGTCTACTTGATGAACAGGAAAAAATTTCAAGATGCCGGAATTTATTTTAATGTTGACTAGGATTTGGAAATTATGCAAGACCTTTTCAAAGTTTGTATCTTCGTACTGTCATTCTGACAAATGATTCGGAGAAAACATATGGAGATCGAGGGTTTGCAAAATGGGTGAAGAGCTAGCTAGAGATCAGGGTATTAAAGATAGGTGGTTGGGTTGGGGAATTAGGTTTTTTATTGGTACTCTGTTATTACAACATTGTAATTACAATTTGACAACAAAAAATTAAAACTAAAAACTAAAAACCTAATCTAAAAGACCGCTACCAGTGGGCAGCGTGCCCAGAATGCTGGCAGCATTGCCGCGTTGGATTGCTATGCTCACTCGCTGAGCGAAATATATACCAGCACTCTGGTCACGTGTTGCCTCGACCAGGCGCGCAGAAAGTTCCTTATAGATTCTGCGCGCCCCATCCCCCCAAGGCCCTAGCGTCTCGACCCCAAAAGGCGCAAACATATAGCCACTATCCAGTGTGCTATATTTACGCACCTTGAGGCCCTCCGCTGATTCCGCCGCCGCACCAGCCCTAACGGTAGTGCCTGGAAGGTGGGAAGGAGCCAAGGTGTCTACACATGTGGCATCCCACACCAAGGGCCGCCCCAAACTCCAAGGAACCAGGGTCATACCATCGGGCCTCTTGCCACCGTCTCGCATGAGCCCAACTGGCTCCAGAATAGCCGCATATCCGGCAGTGGCAAAGGCCCGACGGATTATATCATTCAGGCTGGCGTGACGGGGGATACGCCCTGCGCTGCTGACGCAGGAGAGACCATGGTGACCGAGTCGGCCGACGGCAGAGCCACAATGGCAGCAGTGTGGAGCGCAGCACGATGCGCCCAGGCGAAGCGCTGTGGCTATCCGAAAAGCGGAAGAGTCAATTAAGGTTCCTGTGTTGGGCGACGGGAGGGCCTGCAGCCACAGACCGGATTCCCACTCCCCCACGGCCAGAAGGCGGGCACGATCTGCAGAGCTTGAGCACGTGTCAATAAGCTTTTTCCGCGCTAGCTCGCAGATCGGCCCATCCCATTGCCGTTGTGACGAGAGGGATATCGGGAATTCGCGGTTTGGGCAGGCGTGTGTCCGCGCGTACTTGGCCTCATCCATGAAACTAATGACGAAATCATCTAGAGAGGACGCAAGAATCTTTTGGAATAAATTTAGGGTGCCATGGACTGAGGACAAGAAAGCGGGGAGAGCGGCACCAGAGATAGATCTGATGCCCAGGCCCCCCAGTCGCACAGGAAGCGACGCCTGCATCCATACTCGATCTTCCAAATTAATATTTAAAATAGATGCTAAACAATTTTTGACCATATTGTCAAGGCTGTTAAATTTAATAGTTTTTTTTAAATTCCACTACAAGTTAGCCCTTGACTGCGATCTCATCTGATGTTAAGTGATGATGCAGTCTAAGATGGTAGCGGGCTAACCTGTTAGGGGTACGGCAGTTATATTAAACCCATACCCCTAATCAGTTTCTACACGGCAAAGACGTACCTACCGCCAAGTGATTTAGCGTTCCGGTACGATGCCGTACGCGGTCCGCTTCAGCGGGCCGCGCATCCACGCGCCATACTAGTTTTTATTATAAACCTATTAGGTTTTAGTTATGCTTTGATTATTGTCGATGATACTGTGTTAAAATAGTGAACAAACAGTTAATGTCATTTAAAATGACGAGTTCTTGATGTAAGTACTTGTTCGTTTCCTATTTATTTTTATGTTATGAATTTGCTGTCCAAATTGCTGGAAATTTATGTTTAAAAATATTATCATGATTTAAGAAGTTATTTTAGTGTGTTTAAACCTTTATTAGCTTGTTTATTAATAAGTTAGTACTTTAATTATTTGTTACCATCCGAACGGGATAATGCCGTCCGACCAATAGGAGCGAAGTAGCTGTGATGTAATGCAGCGCGAGCGGAGGGGCGCTGGCGGCATGGTCTCGTTCAAGATGGTGAATTTTGATCATTAATTTTCGAACGCTTGCTAGCGAAAGTTGATAAGGGGAAACCCTCGTCAATTTCATAGTTATCTAGGGTTCATTTTATAAGCGTAGACTTAGTCTAGTGTTACTAAATTGCTTAAAACATTTGTGATTTTAAAGTTAAATATATTACAAAATCATGTTTTAGAATTCCTGTTTCGTTTTCTTGCCGTGTTTGTTCGGTGTTATAATTATAACCTTACTTTCAAAAACTAGCACGTGGCGTTTCTTTTGTTTTATTTGAGGGTGATCAATAATAAATAATTTAGTGATAATTCTTTATTCTAGATTTGGCGATAGGTCTTAAATATTAATTTAACTTTGGTTTCTTAGTTGATTAGCTTTTGCTTTTGATATTGATTTTGATTTGAATCGGTGACCCACGTGAGGTCAGCGATTCTGCCGTTTTTAAAAACAGTGGCGAGCTCATTTCTCCGATATATCGATTTTGAAGAAAATTTTTCCAACTAACAAAGAATTTCAATCTGGCGCTAATTTTTAAGATTTATGATCTCATGGAACCCTAAATCGAAATGGAATCGTAATTTGAACGAAATCGGATCAACAATAACGAATTTCAAAACCTATGGCGCTAACTTTTTTTAAATTTTGTTATCCATTTTCTCTGTTGTGTTCCAAGGGAACGCCGATATCTGTGACGGCGCCCGAGTCGAATGTATCACATCACTATTCGATTCGGTGAACAGTCGGCTATCGTAGCGGGGTTGCGGGGCGGTGCAGGCGGTATTATGTTACCTTGCGCCCCACGTCTGTATCACCCCCGCGACACGTATTTCTATTTTACATGAAAGTTTAAAAAATACGACTAACCGGTGAAATGTGATGTTGGAATTATGTTTATTATGATAACGAGAATCATGTTTGCATGTTTCTATAAAACATTTAACCATTTTTTCCAGTTTAAAAACGGAATTTCGGTCCCGAGTTCGCGATGGGCGCTCTCAGCGCTAGCGTTCCTTTGACTAAAGGGCTTGCTGACGGAACGATGCTATGATCCTACCGGTGCCTACTGTTCTCGCTTAGAAGCATGCACTCTATAGGCTATACTACCTCTGTGATGCTGTCCGTGCTATGGAAAAAAAGCATGCTTTGTTTTTGTGCTACATGCCTTATTAACCACCTCTATTATATTTGTAAAGACTCGCATGAGTGCTACAAAGTATAGAAAAAACAAAAAAAAACTTATTTAGCATTCAAAAAATAATTGAGTTAAACTATCGCTATCGCATACTATATACGCTGATGCCATGTCTATATCTCTTTCTCTGTCTACGGATCATATACTTTTACATCACAGTCTGCGTCATTAGGTATGTAACAGCAGGGCGACCGCGTATCTTTTGCATCAATCATTGATACATCGCTGATCGCAATCGCCTCTGATTGGTTAACACTCTTCCACTATTGGACGAAATCCATTGACGCAGCAAGAATACCATAAATTCAGCCAATCGGAGGCGATTGCGATGTATCAATGATTGATGCAAAAGATACGCGGTCGCCCTGCACAGTGCACACTGCACAGTGCACTCTGCATTATTGCATTCAAATTTCAACTTCATGTAGGTCACCGACCAGAAAAAAAAGTACCTAACTAGATAGGCATTGGCCGCACAGATTGGCCGTATAGGATTTGTATCCGGCCGTAAAATAAATTAAAAACTTGAAAATATCCTCAGAAACCGAGAAAAAATATCCTTCAGAAAAAAGAAGATATTGTGGTTGTGATTGTGGAAATTCCTCAAGAATGAACATACCATTTCCGATACTTTACCCGCGTCTGGTGGATCCTACTTGGTTCAACGCCGATAGTCCTTGCGATGAAGATGCAGAATTAACGAGTATGGAACAGGCCCATCAGCAGTGGGTGAGTAAAAGGTTCCTTCTAGGAAGGTACTTACTTTCTATAATTACGGTAATCCATACTAATATTATAAATGCGAAAGTGTGTCTGTCTGTCTGTCTGCTACGCTTTCACGGCTCATCCGTTTAACCGATTTTGATGAAATTTGGTACAGTGGTTAAATGTATCCCGGGGAAGGACATAGGCTACTTTTTATCCCGGAAAATTCAGAGGTTCCGCGGGAATCAAAAAATTATCTGTTCAACCGATTTTAATGAAATTTGGTACAGGGGTGGAATGTATACCGGGGAAGGACATAGGCTACTTTTTTTCCCGGAAAATTCAAGAGTTCCCGCGGGAATCGAAAAACTTGGTCCACGCGGACGAAGTCGCGGGAATCATCTAGTCTTATATATAAAATTCTCGTGTCACAGTTTTCGTTCCCATACTCCTCCGAAACGGCTTGACCGATTCTCATGAAATTTTGTGAGCATATTGAGTAGGTCTGAGAATCGGCCAACATCTATTTTTCATACCTCCACGCGGACGGAGTCGCGGGCATCAGCTAGTTATTATATATTATTACCTTAGCGCTAAAAGGCGTCAAAATCGAAACGACAGTTCACCCGTCGACGTTAAAGTTTCCGCTTTCATAAAACCAGTACGCCACATGACGCTCGAAATTCCATACTAACTTTTAAAGAAACGACAAGTAGTACTGTTACCAGAAGTATAATCCATACTAATATTATAAATGCGAAAGTGTGTCTGTCTGCTACGCTTCCACGGCCCATCTGTTCTTTGTTTTTTAACCATGCGTTATGATTAGCCCATAGCCAATGTATGAAATGAGTACTGTCTCGGTAGTTTTAACTAGTATGCGAGTACTGCACATCAACATGATTATATAATAGTTAAGTAGGGAACATTCTGCTTTTATCCATCCTACCAACTGCATACTAATAATTTAAATGCTAGTCTGCTTGTTTTTGTTTTTGTAATATAATAGAGTAGTAATGTATCATGATTTTTAACATGTTCCCTGAAAATTCATAGTAGTTCTTGCGGGAATTTAATTTGGTTCTCTTTGCCATGCTCTTCCCCTGATTGATAATTGTTAATAGCTAGCTTTTAATGAGAAAAGTGACAAAACAAAAGGAAAAATACTACATACATGATAATTAACAATTTCTTCTGGTGCTACTATGAAATTGAGTTCCTGATTATATTCGCTTTTTAAGGCGCACATGCATAGGTCGACTTTCATACATTTTTCTGTTCGATTATTCTTGAAGAATATACATTTTTTAATTTTTTTTATTTGTTTTATGATTTCTTTAGGGCATTTTACAGACGCAAGTTTCATGTCAGGCAAATATTTACATTATTTATAATTTATAATCGGCATTCAAAAAGTGTCAGATTTACGCATGTGTGAGGTGTGAGGTTACATTCGTCTTAAAAGATGTCGCCCGTGTCGCCTAAATAATGCGTCAAAAAAATATATTTGAGCGCCATCTATCATTATACTGTAAAAAGTACTTCGCTGTTACATGCTATAAAATTTTATAGGATAAGGGAAGTTGAATGAAGGTTCATATCTAAGCACGAGAATTGTGGAAATTTACACAAACGAGTGAGATTCATAAATTAAATATTAGGTCGTCGCACGCGCTCGGGTATTCCCCTAGCCTTATTCCACTGCTACAATTGAAAGATCATTCAGCACACTCAGACGCGTAAAAACGTGGCTTAGATCGACCATGATCGAAGACAGATTAAATGGGCTTTGTATGCTCAGTGTACATAGAAAATTTGTTAACGCTATGGGCGATTCTTTCACGGAAGACGTTGTTAACCGTTTTGCTGAAGACCCTCGAAAGTTACTTTTAAAATAGTTAGTGTGTATAGTATTAATAAAAATAATAAATAAAATCATTTTATTGCAGGTCGGGGGGGACCCATATAAAAACACGTTTACGTTACAAACAAAACAATGACTAAATATAGTACAATGTATAAATTATACATTAATAAAATACATAGATACATTCATAAAATTTTAAAATACAGTTCAAAATGAAAAATCATTTTACGTTAGGGGTCTGGTGTACACTTAGCCAGTGTTTATAAAACACGTTGTCAGGGGATGCCTGAGCAACGACTTTAATCAGCTTATTAGTATTGTAAATAATTAAAGAATTTATATATAAAAATACCTTTTTTAATTTATGTTTATATTTTACTACTTAGATGCTTATAAAAATCTGATTTGCCCCCCCCTGGCCCAGAACCTGGGTACGCCCATGCCTAGCTAAGCACGAGCATTGTGGATTTATTTAATTGTATGGCGTTTACATACAGTTTATTATGCGTTTCTATAAAAAGAACGCTTATTTCGCTCGTTTAGCACCACGGGGACACATGCAGGGAGGTAGATGGTAGTTCCTGCGTGGATTGTGTATTGCGATTATTTACCTACTTAGGATTTGTAGAGTTCAAAATGAACCAAATAAACAAGACATTTGGCAACATAATATAGGAAACGTAAATATTCCAATGCGCCTATGTAACTCCAGGTCCTCAACTATTCCCATGCAAAAAATAACCATAAGCTCGATCCGTACCTCTGTTGCGGCTTGATTGAAGGACAAACCAACAAACCAACAAACAAACACAGTATCGCATTTATAATATTAGTATGATTTACCAATACTTTTTTTGCATTGTGTGATAAAAACAATCGCCTCGCAGCCGGTTAAGTACCTAACAAGAAGTAGGTGTAGGTACCTACACAAGACAACGCCGCGCGAAACAAGCGCCGGCCGCCGCCCGCGCCACACGAGTATACCTACCTATAGTTGCCCGCGCTGCCGGCCGAAGGCTGAAGCTAGTACCACAGTATTGGTATCTACTATCTACCAATACTGTGCTATAAGTACGATCCGCGACTGCGAATATAGCTAAGTATTCGAATAATCTACAACTGCTGATGTAGACATTTGTGGGCAACTTATGGTTTCAGTTGTACGATCGGAATGACAACCTTATTTTATAACTTATAAGACTGAATTTCAAAAATGTCAAATGGTTTCATAAGGTTTAAATTAATTGAAACTTTTTATTTGTAGGTATTTTTTAAAATATAACCTAAATCTGCAATTATTATGACTCAATTTCAAAATGGAGTTTTATTCGTTAGTACTAACTAGTAACTACTAACTATGTGGGTGGTAATCGACTCAAATTAGGTAGTGGAGCATTATTCAAGTTGGTTACCTACTGATTTTGATACCTAATTAGAATGGAATTCAAAATTGCGCATCGCTAGCCGAAGCGGCCTCTATAGTCCGGGAGGCAGCGGCACAAATTTCGGGTCATTTCCTCCTGTTTTTATTTTTTGAATATCTGCATGAGTTATGTATGCAATATGTACCGTACCTATGTCTAATAAGTATATATGACTGCCTCGTTGGTGTAGTGGTTAGCATGTTCGACTACGGCCGACGAGGTCCCGGGTTCGAGTCCCAGGTCGGGTCACAACAAGTATTGGGGTTTTCTGACAAGAAATTCTCAGTACTAACCCGGAGTTAGGAAGTTGGCGGTGTTTCACTCCTGTGCCTCGGAGTGCACCTGTGGTTGCGCACACACTTGTGCACTATAATATCTCCCGCGCAGATGGCTAATCTCTCAGGAGATTGGCCGCCGTGACCGAAATTCGGTCGGGAGGACATATTCATTATTATTATGTCTAATATGGTCGTAATAGGGTTGCGATTCCTGCAGAAAATTCATAAAAAATCTCCTAGCTTCTGACATGAAACTTGCTCAACACATTAATTTGAACTTAAAATGTGTAAAAAATATCGTCTTCCAGCTGAATTCCTCAACTATGTATTCCATCCATCAACATTTTTTATTACGAAATGTGTGTGTACGGCCAAGTGCGAGTCGGTCGAACTTGCTTATCTCCGAAGTTTACCAATCCAAAAATACAGAAGTTAAAAAGTATTGTACAGAAGAATGAAAAATGTATAGATTGGAGTGAAATAACTGGTAAACTGATGTTAACAAACTTTATATTATCTATTTCTTTGACAAACTGAATTAATTGTAAAGCATATTCTTGTATTTTATTATATTCTTGTATCGCTAACAAGGGTTTACGATGGCAATAATGTCATTGTATCTGAATTTGAGACTAGAGAAGATTTATTGCAAGTGAGTAAATAGGTATTTAAGTATATCCATATTAAGTAATATTATATATAAGAAAATGTGTCTGTCTGTCTATCTGTCACGCTTTAACTGCCCATCTTTTCAACCGATTTTGATATTAAAGTCAAAGTCAAACCATATATCTTCAAATTGGTACCTGCAAAGTACTTTTTGACCGTCTATTTTACAAAGTATAAGATGTGATGGTGATAATTAATCAAATCATCCTTCAACTTCGGTATGAGTCGTAAAATGCTAATTTGAGTACCCATCAAAATCTGATTGCAGAATGATTTTACTGGTTAGTCAATATTTTTACCAGAAACTTTTATTTCTTTGCCAAATTGAATCAATATTCTTGCAAAATAAAAATTCTAATTCTAATTCAATATAAAATGTACCTATTCTGATATTACAGACTAGCTGATACCAGCAACTTCGTCCGTGTGGATTTAAATTTTTAAACATGCCGTTGGAAGTCTTTGATTTACTGGGATAAAAAAGCCTACCTTATTCTTCATATTTTTTAATAATATACGTGCCGTGAAAATAATCACGCTGATCCGTTGCTTCGTTGCGACGCGATTGAAATACAAACTAACAAATGTGCAATTTGTCATTTTTCCATACTCACATATTTTTATTCTATAATAATATTAATAGGTGACCCACCCCAGATTCGCACTTGTACCTAGTGTCTTTACTTAATGGTTAAAAACCTAATTTTGTATTGATTGGCTGTTATCCGTCCGGACTTCATCTCCGAACTATTCGTCAGGTCTTCATAAAATTTACTTAATAGTAGTACAATCTTTCTAATAAAGAACGAATTGTGTAAATCGGTTTAGATTTGGCTGAGTTATGGAGTATAATTGACAAATTATAAATTTATATAATTAAATTAATTAATAAAAGTCTCAAGGTTCTATGTAGAATTTCCATTAACATGCGCTATTTTGCTCACAAATTATAAAATTACTACTATTGCAGAAGATTTTATTAGTTGCTTTCAACATTACTAACTGCTGTAAGACTACTACCATGTTATTTAACTAATCAGTCTTCCTGCAATCGGTGCCTAAGGAGTCAATTTTGAGTGAATGCTCATAACCAATCCGTTGAGTAGAAGCGGCATTTGAAGGTAAATACTGAATTAATGTATTTCATACATCATTTTTAACATAGTTTTCTTCATATTTTACTTGAATGTAGTATTGTTTTCTAGTAAAGGTCGTAAATTCTTGAAATACATATTATGCAACAAAATATTGCTGCCGTGAATTCGTTACGGTCCTTTGAGTAACTCTTTCGAAATTGTCAGTCAATGGTACAAATTATTACTCAATGGATATCAATCATTTATACATTTATATACTGTTACTCAGTCATTCATACAATGTGATTTTACATACTATAAATTGGTTGGAAGTTGCACTTATATTTTTTAGATGTCATTTTACATATTTTAAGTACAAATTAAAGAATAAAGAGTTTAAAATACCCAAAAGTACCTACTACGACTATTATAATTTTATGGTAAGAAAGTGTGATAATTCACTTAACATTGTGATCAGTGCCATTACTTTTCCTTTGAGTAATTGTCAAGGTTCCACTGACAAACTGTCCTCTCAAAAAACTGTCCTCTCAAAAATATTGCATTTATGCTTATAATATTGGCCATTCATTTATATAAGTTATTGTTATGTTATATTGAAATAGATATTTTTTATCGTAACTCGCAAAAACAAAAACATAAAAGATTGTCTATTTCAGAAGAAATATTATAGAAAAATATGACATTAATTTGTCATTATTGTGTTATATTGTCATTACGTTAGTCAAAAGAACTAAAATTATCAAATTTTGATAGTGTTTCTATTATTTTATGTTTTCCGTCCCATTTTTCTGATTGGCATGATTGGTAAGTCTAATAAAAACTTCTGTGAATCTTATTTAAAATGGTTTTTTTAAGTACATTTGTGAGATAAAGTTCTGTTTCTGAATGGAATAATTCTCCGTCGATTCATTTTAAAATGATTATTTTTACTATAATTTAACATAATATTTATAATCAGTGCTATTTCTCATAAAGATAAATAAGTAGGAAACACAAATCTATCAATAAAATAACAAAACTTGGTAAAAAAAAATCATCGATTTTAAATCATGTAGTTAACACGTTAAAAAAAACGCCCCAACTATAGTGTTATATATTTTTGGAATCTACTCATCAATTTCTAGATGATGATCATATAGTTAATCTTATTTTCGAAAAAAAAATCAATTTTAGTCTTTAATGCGGGACCATGGTCACCCCATCATTTATTTTTAAAATTTTACTAGCCTATGTCACCCGGAATAAGCTAGGGATTCTAACGATACCGCATTTATCAAAATCGGTTCAGGCGTATAGAAGTTATGGTGGAATATACAAACTCACATACATACATACATACATACATACATACATACATACCTACGTGAACCCTGAATACAATATACTCCTTTTTTCAGGCAGTCGTATAAAAACATTTCGTTTCCTCTTGGTCTATAATATCGCGGTGATAATTTCTTATTTCGCTCTTGCGCGTAAATCACGCCGCATCAGTAGGGTTGCCACTTGCCACCCATACCCGGTTCTTGGTCTCTCGAAAATTTAATTATAAGCCGGCACTCTGTCCGAAATGATAGTTACGAATTAAATCGCATTAATGAGTACTTGTTGCTTAATTACGCCACTACTATTGAACCGATTTGGCTGAATTTTGTTATGAAACTTTTTATCCCGGAAAAAACCATGGTACTGGAACTACTATATTTTCACAACTTTTGAAGAAAAAAAATAATATTTTTAACTGACTTCAAAAAGAGGTTATCAATTCGACACGCATAATATTCCGTGTGTAATATTTTTGGAACTTCAAAATATTCACATAAATGACAATCTATTAGGGCTTCCAAACATAATGTTTGTCCATGCATTTCTCCGAAAATATGCGACCAATCGTTTTTTACTGGCTTACATTTAATTCAACTTAGATAACAGTGCAAGTTTCATTTGAGTTTGTTGTGAGCTCTTCTTATACCAGGGCGCGTTTGGAACCCTCGTAGCTTTAGTTTTAAGATACCGTAACCGATTATCACCATCATGTTTTTTTTAAAGTAAGTAATTTTTAACGTCAATAAGTGTACCTACAGTGTACCTATATTGAATAAATGATATTGACTATTGACTATTATTAGTTTCGATAGTTTTCAAGATTTGGGCAATTGTTCGTTTTCAGTAAGTATATTGAAATTTGAAGTAGCTTGTTTTCCAAAAAAAGTTGGCAACCCTAGCCGCATTATTGTCACCCGTCCCCAGCAAAGACACCCTACCGGCAAAGCCGTGCCGCCAAGCGATTAGCGTTCCGGTACGATGCCATGTAGTAACCAAAGGGGTATAAAGTATGGGTTTAATAAAAACTGCCATATTATCCCTACTAGGTTAGTCCGCTTCTATCTTAGACTGCATCATCACTTACGACCATCTCACATGGTGGCACCATCAACCATGTGAGATTGCAGTCAAAGCAAAGTTTATCTTGTATCCGAATTAAATAAAAAAAATACTAAGCAAAACTAGGCAGTTTTTGTTTAAATGCCATCTAGTTCAATTTTATAGTAAACAATTCGTAGTTTATGTTAGAACCACAGAACTTGGATAGCAATCATGATGTCAGTGTGTGCGTGGGGGTTGCGTATATACAGTAATCGATATGACAGATTTTTATTAGTGGACTATTTGACTAAATGGCTCCGTTTTAAATTAAACTAATGATGTGATAAAATAATACGCATTGATATACTGGCGCAAGCGTAATCAGTTTTAAAATCAGTGCATAGGAACTTTGCGAAAATATCAAAAACCTGTCAAAAGCCCTAACAACGCCATCTAGCGGGAAACTGTCCGGGAGGAAATTCGCAAAGGCAAGTGGTGGTAAAAATAAACAATATTTTTTGCCTTATTTATTACAGCTGAACTCAATTGGTCAGCAATATATGAAGCGCCCACCGCTGGGAAAGCCTGATCCTGAACCAATGGAGGAAGAGGCAGACTCTGATGAGGAAGAAGGTATTATGACCAAACTTTACTTTATTGATTATATAATAAAAAGTTCTTATTCAAAAGTTGACATCTGTGCTTATATTTCGAACTCTAGGAAGCAACCAGTGTCAAGTGCTTGTGTGATAGCTAGCACCCTGCATATTAGTGCTTAAATGTGAAAGTGTGTCTGTCTATTGGTTATACTTTTTACAGCTCTATACAAGGTGTAAGGTAATTAGTATAACATACCCGCGGCTACCCATGTTAGATGGTGTATAGATTGACATATTGGAAAAATGTCATAAGACGTGTAGCTCATATCCTGGGGGAGTTATGTGGACTTCAAAATTTTAGCATAAATGTTGAGGTGGCATCCCTTAAAACAGCTGATTCAATATCAATGAACTGCGAACAATACGACGTATGTTAAGCCTCGTTGCCAGGGCGAGCGTTGCGATAAAATCCAGTCGCGATACTAAAGTAATCATTATTCGGCATGCAATTAAATTCTCAAAGCAAAAGCCCGGCTAGAATTTACGTATTGTTGTAAAAAAAATGCCCGACTAGTATCGGACTTCGTAAGTCGAAGTCAGTCACTTATCCTTACTTTATGAGCCGCTTTTCCCTGTGATTAATTTCTCAACTTACTTCGTTTAAGTTTTGATCAATAATTAATTATTCTGTGTAGTTTGTTCTTTCAATGATTTGCAAATTGTAATGAATTGCCAAATTGCATAACGATACGATAATAATTATTATATTATCGCTTGTAGTACAGTTCTGACTTTAGGTGTAGCAGGAACAAAGGACTCCACAGGGTTGCCAAAATTTATTTTCCATAATTAACTAATTAATTTTGTATGGAAGTTTTTGATAATTAATTTTGACTTTTTAACTCTACCATAGTGTTTATAACGTCAAAATGGCATGGGTAGCCGCCGGTATGTTATACCATTTACCTTACACCTTGTATATAATTTATACCCAAATAAGCCACACTATGTGCAAATAAGGGAAGGCATCTTATATTTGGGAAAACTAAGATCAAAACTATAGGGGTTTTTTAATATAACATCAGCTACCGACTGATGCCGCGTAGAGTTAACCTTACCCTAACGTTATTCGTTAAACGCAACGAATAAGATTTTTTCAATTCCCACGGGAACTCCTTAATTTACCAGGATAAAACGTAGCTTATGTCCCTCCCCGTGTATAAAACTATCCCTATACCAAATTTCATCAAAATCGGTTGAAGAGATCTCTTAAATTTTCCGGGATAAAAAGCAGCCTATGTCCTTCCCCGGGATACAACCTATCCCTGTACTGTACCAAATTTCCTATGTCACTCTCCAGCTCCTCAGCTATACCCATGCCAAAAATCACGTCGATCCGTTACTCCATTGCGTTGTACAAACAAACACACTTTTGCATTTATAATATTAGCATGATGGACCTCTTAACTTCCAGGTAATGATGAATCCGATGAGTCCGAGGAGTCCCATGATGAAGATGAAGAAGAGGAACTGCGCACATATTCACCACCAAGGAACAACAATGAGGTAGACCAGGAGTTTGAAATACATGATCAGAATCCAGATCCCAGTACACCCGATCAAAGTGCACTCTGGCCACAAGGCCAGGTCCAACCATTAAGTTAAGCTAATCAGATGGGTTGCATGCAATTTGTGAGTAAATTAGATATGTGCCAGATAGGATTTCCCATCAACCTCCTTAAGTTTTATTCACGTTGACAGTGAAAAAAGCTTATTTAATGGAGATAGAGGTCCATATTATTATTATGCTATCTTTGATTGATTAATTAACTATGGCAGGTCCTTCAAGCCTGAGAATTGAGAGCTAAAACCAGCCATGATTTGAATAAATCTGATGTGTTGATTACTGCAGAAAATGTGATCCACAGCAAATGTTAATAAACACAAAATGTAGTACTTATTTCAAAATTCAAATGATTGTTTACTGGGTAAGTCAATGTTTTACAGTAATAATAAAAATAAATAATGTATTTCACAAAATGTGTTTAATTTAGCAAAAATCACTTGCAATGGGAGACATATTTAATAGCATGATTAAAGTGCCGTTCTATTTTTCTTTCTTTTCTACACTAACACTGTAAATAATGTTAACTATTCACTTCACACATGCATAAACTTCATAAAGTGTAATCCAGCCATTACTACACCCAGTGCCAAATTCTGAGAAGTTAGTACTAATCACAGTCACAGAAATCAAAACCTTTCATTTTATAGGTATGTGCAATCGTTAAATTAAGCGTTGTTTAAAAAAAAATAAAAACAAGTGCACTTACAAAAAATACAGACCACAGAAACCTTGTCTGTCTGTCAACCACCTTTTTTTCGGGAACGCGTCGAGCTAATCTAGTTGAAATTCATATCAAATGCTAAGGTTGACGGACCTTGGAGCTGTAAAAAAATCAAGCTTTTAAATCAACGCAATCATAAGATACAGCAGTTTATGGCTCATATTGTGATACTCGCCAATAAATCAAAACCGGGTAGTTCCCGTTGACCCAGAATCATGAAATATTGCAAGAAAATACAACTAAAGGAAAAAATCCGAAAATCGTTACTTATGGTTCTGTACTTCTTATTTCTCAGCTGATTACATGTTGTTATGACATCTTTATTGTTATTTACTGAAATAATTTATATTATGTCGTGGTACGGAACCCTTTGTGCGCGAGCGACTCGCACTTGACCGGTTTTATTTGTATACAACATACAAGTGTGTACAATAGTGCATTGATTGCTGTGAAACTAGTGCTAAGTAGTACTATTCTTAATAAATTATAATACAATAAAATACAAACGATAAATACATTAAAATTTATATTACAATCCCTACTGTTGTTGATTATGTCTGAGACTAGTCACTAGTCTCAGATCCCTGGGCAACTTTTATACTTTACACTTCTAATGATGTAACTTAAAAATCTTCCAAAATGTCTAATCACGATAAGCATAACGGTGCATGTACTCGTAGCACTTTAATTTTCTAATCTTTCTTTGCAGCAGTTTCTTGGCAACTTAACCCAATGGTATTTTTTGAGAAATAAAATAGTTTCTGTGTTACTTTTCGACAAGATTAGACTATAAAATTCAGCCATAGGAATCCCTGACCATGTAGTCAGGGATTCCTATTCCTTACTGAACATTATGTGCTTGTGCATTGGTCTGATCCGAATATATATCTACCTATAGTATGTATTTGGATAAGAATAATGCACAAGTGCATAAAGTATCAATAATTATTATTATCAATCATGATTCTCTCATTTTATATACTCATGCACATCGCGAATAGATCCTATTCATACAACACTGGTAACATCTACAACTATGTTGACAACCCTAGTAAGCAATGGCCCTATCCTATCTTCTCCAACGCCACTCCATTTCTTAGCTAGACATTTTTCGATATATCTGTGTGTAGACTTTGCATCTGAAAAAAATTATTACAATTTGAATAAGTGTATGATGACAGTTTTATCAAACCTATTATCATAAATGCAAAGGTCTATCATTCTGTCTGTTTCTTTTCATGGCTCAACTGTTAAACTAATGTTGTCGAAATTCACAGACAATTTTATAGCTTTCACCTTTTCAATTAGACATGACGCTTTATACTTAACCTACAAAATAACAAATTACCCAGAAAAAAATGCAAAGGCTGTCACATTAATTCATTAACAGGATGTTTAATATGTATATCTCTTATTATGTACAAATTATTATATTTAAAACCAATATTAATAAAATAGCTTACCCGAGTCATTGGAACATTTAGCCAAATTCAGTGTGAAGAATATCGCACTGCCTCTAACTAGAGGACTGTATTCATCGCAATAGTAATGAAAGGCCATTGCAAGCTGCGCTGGAACGTTGTCCACGTCTTTGACCAGCATGACGCCAGTTTGGGCAACACCTGCCTCGTACTTGTTCATGAATTCCTTTTCTGTTTGCATTTTTAGGTTCACTGTGTCCACTACTACTGTATTATGGTGGACGCTCTCGTTACCTGCAATTAAAGAAGCAACTGTTAACAAGATAACATTCAAAGAGTATAATACAACTACACTTGACTAAATTACAAACACATTATGAGTTATAATACTAGCTAATGCCCGCTACTTCGTCCGCGTGGATTGAGGTTTTTCGGTTACCGCGGGAACTCTTCAATTTTCCGGGATAAAAAGTAGCCTATGTGTCATTCCAGACTATAATCTATCTCTGTGCCAAATTTCATCCAGATTCGTTCAGCCGTTGGGGCGTGATTGAGTAACAAACATACATCCATCCATACATCCATTCATCCAAACTTTCTCATTTATAATATCTACTAGCTGATGCCGGCGACTTCGTACGCGTGGATCGAGGTTTTGTTGTTCCCGCAGGAACTCTTGAATTTTCCGGGATAAAAAGTAGCCTATGTGTTAGTCCAGATTATAATCTATCTCTGTGCCAAATTTCATCCAGAGATCCGTTCAGCCGTTCTGTCGTGATTGAGTAACAAACATCCATTTGAGGTTTTTTGGTTCCCGCGGGAACTCTTTAATTTTCCGGGATAAAAAGTAGCCTATGTGCTATTCCAGACTATAATCTATCTCTGTGCCAAATTTCATCCAGATCCGTTCAGCCGTTGGGGCGTGATTGAGTAACAAACATCCATCCAAACTTTCGCATTTATAATATTTTTTGATATTATTTGATTATTATAAAATTTAAATAAATAAATTATAATTATTATTATTATTTGATTTGATTTGATATTTGATTTGCAAATTGTTTAAACCAATTGTTGATACCAATGGTATTCGAAATTTATTTCTTGGCATATTTTTGTCCACCAACATCCACCATATTATTGAGTTTTCTATGGCATCACAATAATTTTATTATTGTGATTATCCATATAATTAATGCAACAACTCATTTACATTATTATACAAGAGAAAGGATAGACTTTCAAATGAAACAACCCCTCTGTAGTTGGTTAAGTAACTAAATCCATACTCCATACTAATATTATAATTGCGAAAGTGTGTCTGTCTGTCTGTGTCTGCTACGCTTTCAAGGCTCAACTATTTTACCGATTTTGATGAAGTTTGGTACAGGGACAGGTTACATCCCGGGGAAGGATATAGGCTACTTTTGATCCCGAACAATTTAAGACTTCCCGCGAAAATACAAAAAAGACAATCTACGCGGACGAAGTCGCGGGCATCATCTAGTCTACACTAATATTATAAAGAGGTAAAGTTTGTGAGTTTGTGACGCTGTAGGGGGTAATCTACTGAACCGATTTTGAAATTTCTGGTACCAATAGAAAGCCACATTATTTGTGAGCGTCATAGGCTATATTATACAAGGTGTAAGTTATATAGTAAGTATAACATACCCGCGGCTACCCATGTTAGATGATGTATAGATATATTGGAAAAATGTCATGAGACGTGTAGCTCATATCCTGGGGGAGTTATGAGGACTTCAAAATTTTAGCATAAATATTCAGGTGGCATCCCTTAAAACAGCTGATTCAATATCAATGACCTGCGAATAATACCGTATGTTAAGCCTCGTTGCCAGCGCGAGCGTTGCGATAAAATCCAGTAGCGATACTAAGTAATCATTATTCGGCATGAAATAAAATTCTCAAAGTAAAAGCCCGGCTAGAACTCACGTATTTTTGTAAAAAAATGCCCAACTAGTTTCGGACTTTACCAAGTCGACTTACCAGTCAAAGTCAGTCCCTTATCCTTAATTTATGAGCCGCCATTCTCTGTGATTAATTTCTCGACTTATTTCGTTGAAGTTTTGATCAATAATAAATGATTCTGTGTAGTTTGTTTTTGAATGATTTGTTAGTTGTAATGATTTGCCAAATTGCATAACGATACAATAATAATAATTAATATTATCGCTTGTAATACAGTTCTGACTTTAGCCACGCCACCGGCATTTTACGTATGTAAACTTAATCGGGATACCTACCACTTACCAGGCTAACATGAATCAATTTACATAATAAATCGTTTTAATTCACGAGGTGGGTCCCGTATTTTTATTAAATTTTAACTAGTCGTTAATGTCTCTAATGGTCTTTGGTAGTACTTTGATCGAATGCAAATCTTGGGGTTCTAGATTCTATCGTCAGCTATCAAATTTTTGCCCGCCAACCAGCACTGGAGCAGCGTGGTGGGTCTAAGCTCTAATTCCCTCTCTCCTATGAGAGTGGAGGCATGTGCCCAGCAGTGGGGCGTTAATAGGCTGTAGTGGTATAAATTTTTTTGAATTTGAGTTTTTCTGCCAAGACATTTTTAAGTACCAACTACCAATGAGAAAAGAAACCAGTTCTTCGGTCGATTGAAGAATTATTCTCCACGATGCTACGGTGGTCCCAGTTATTATCTTTTATCAGTACTTAACCTGAAGTCAAAATAATCGTTAGAACCCACCAATTGGAGCAGCGTGGAAGGTTAGTTTCTACATTTCTCTCTTAGTAGGAGTAGGCCTGCAGTGCCCAATGATGGATTAATTGGTGAACAAAAATCCCTTCAACTCCTACACAAATTACAATTTTTTTTTATAGCTAGTAAGTACTTAGTTTCTTCCTGACTCAAGATAATTTCATAATTGCAAATATCTTACAATGGAACCCTAATAATTCGGCCATATTGTCGTAGGGCGGAGTAAGACGTATGTCTGTGTACACCGAGTAGTAAACCTTGTATGGTCTGTGTCTGTGTACGTAGTAGCGAGTGTAGGTAAATAAACAAAGCCGAGCGACGGTACTAGGAACACATGGAAGATGGAGATTTTTAGAAAATACATTTTTGATAGTGTTTCTTTTCGGAATTTTACCCTTAGGTTGGGGAAAAACATAGCACAAATTAAACAAGAATTTTACAGAACGACTTTGGGTAAAACTGCGAATGATCTGTTTAAATTGTTAGGTACTTAACTAAAATGGTAATGAAAATGAAAATATTTTTTTCAGCTTAACTGTAGTTATTACAAAGAAAAAGTATAGTAAAGTTACAAAGAAAATTGTAAATTAAAGTTTACCGACTTTTACATCCTACATAAAAAATCCGTTTAAAAAGTTACTTGCCAAATTTAGTAACTGAGATTTTTTTTAGGGTTTATAAAGGATATTTTTAACTAGGGTAAAATCAAAATCGTGACTGGAAACCCTGTTTTTGAAACGCATTATTTTATTATAAGTTCTCGAGATTTCAACAGTTGCGCGTAAACTGTCACGGTGGTGGCAAGTAAGTGAAAATGAGTTATTCTAATTCAGAGTATTATGATATTGTGATTAAGTGTGTAGGAGCTTGTAGTAGTAAGCAAACTTACATTTTCGCTGTGTTATGTGTCGTACGTGTGTGTGTGTGTGCATGATCTACGAGGTGCGTGCTGTGCTACTGTCATCTTTTCATCAAGATGCTGGTATCTGGATCCCTTTTACGAGTAAGTAGGTAGTACTAGTAGGTAGTATAGTGCATGCTAAGTAAGTAGTAAGTAGGTAGTAGGTTCGCGAGGCGACACCGCGGTGTCACCACTGTAGCCACCACCACCACCACACACCACGCCGCCAGAACTCTGCGCAGCACACTCTTAAAGAATGTCCTGTCTGGGAACCTGAACGTCGTGTCAGCCGCGTGGGGAGTGATCTCTCTCCAACGGCTGCGGTCGGAGCATGGAGGGCAGTGGTCTCCTGTGAAACCGTAATGGTTAAGAAGGAGGCCGCTGAGCGAGCCCGTGAGCGAGCTGATCCAGCTCAGAGAGGAGGACATCGTGGTGGCGCTGGCCACCACACCGATCCAACAATTCAATAGTCCCAGGCTAAGGGACATCAGGGTCAGGAGCGGCCTGGAGTGGGGGCTCCAGTCGTTTCACCCTTGGACAACCCTTGCCCTTGACCTTGCCCTTGGTAGCTGTGTTAGCCACAAACAGCTTGGTTGTGGCTAACACAGCGCTGAGGGTGACCACCGAGGGGGTTTTAGTGAGTAAAAATCTCACATAACCTGATTTCTCCCCCAAAAAATCAGGTATCTTTTGAAGATTTCCCTCCCGATGCCAAAATAAAAAACGTAGTAGGTACTTACTAGTAACTGTTTATTAAGTAATTAGGTACCTAGTAAGTCAGTAACTAGGTAGAAGTATTCGTAATTACTACATACGCGCCGATTTGAGAACCTCCTCCTCCTCCTTTTTTGGAAGTCGGTTAAAAATATCATTCATTTTGCAAAGTCGGCCCGCGGCGCGAGCGGCGGCGGCGGCATCATCAAAGGCGCGGTGTTTTGCAAAGAGGATACCGCGTGTAAAGGTGAACGCACTCTTATCCGAGCCGAACTCGTCGAACGAGTCGAACTAAACGAATTTTAGAATTCTGTATATGAAATCTCATGAAACCTCGCATACTTCTCCGCGTCGAATCGCCCGAATCTTCAAGAACCCCAGTAATCCTAGACAAATTCGGATGACGTCATCAGATTCGGCGCGGTTTATGTGGTCGACTCGACCGATGCGCTCGCGTTCTATCAGTTGCGTATGACAGAGCAACGCGAGAGTACTGTATCTTCATTGTTTTAAAATTGAGTGATTCTAATTTAATTTAATATTAAATTAGAATCACTCAATTTTAATACTCTCCAAACCACTGCCTTTTTAAGTTGATATTATGAACCCACATTCTGGTTTCCCTTTGACTTATTTCACTTTCTTCATCTTCCATTAATAAACAATAAAAACCTCGTCAAGATCCATCACAATTCACATGTAATAACAGTGCGACAGGCGTAAAGGAAATACAAACGATTTCTTCGACGCGGTCGATTCTTTCGGCGCGGTCGATTCTTCTGGTGCGGATTAGTGTGCGAGGCCTCCTTGACTTCGATTCGTTCGACGCGTTCGGCTTGGATAAGTGTGCGTTCACCTTTAGTAGGTAGCGTCCGCCCGTTCTAGGATGTACCAGGTTTAGGTACATAAAATTTTAAGAGATTGCCTGTAGTGAGTTCAAGTTGATTTGGAGTGCATTTTGTATTTTTATTCAATTGTATGATGAACTAGCGTAGGTACATGACTGCGTCTGAGTGACCAGTGGTTTACAGGTTCGGTTGCGAATCTCGTAGTCTAGGTTCGAGTCCTATTTCGGTCACAACATTTTTAGGTTTGAGTTTTATGTACAGAATTTCTCTTAGGTACCCGGCACCAGCCCACAGCTAGGAAATAGGGGTCGATCTCGTTTCACCTTGGGTTTTCGGCAAGTAGGTAGGTAATTTACGTTAAGCCGTCGATCCTAGTTATTACTTATTATCGATAACATGATAGGTACCTACCACACGTAACAATGCGGGCTGTAACAATGTGTAGGAATGGCATTCCGAACCAGTGGTAGATTCACTTGACGTTCAAAAGAAATTCAAAGGTACTTGTAAAAGTTTATTTGAATAAAAAACATTTGATTTGATTTGATTTGTGGGTTTATAGCCCGCACTACTTACTACTACTATTATTACTACTAGTGATAGACGGCTTAACATGTTCTACGAGGTACATCAACGCCAATTTCGTTACTAACCTACCTACTGAGAAATCCTAGTCAATAGTCAAGATTTGAACCGATCCGGGAATCGAACACAAGACCTCGTTATCATCAACACTACTAGACAGGAGATACCGTCTTCGTCAGGCCAGGTCGTCAGTGACGTCAAAGTCGCGCGGCGGCATTTGGTCAAAGGACTCGCAAAAGTTCGTCGACTTTGTCGGTTGTACTAGGGCATTAGAAATTGATGTTGCATAAGTTATGTAATACGTAATAATAATAATAATAATAGGTATGAGGTTGTTAATCGCCATAGGGTTGCCAAAATTTATTTTCCTTAATTACCTAATTATTTTTGTATGGAAGTTTTTGATAATTAATTTTGACTTTTTAACTCTGCCATAGTGATTATAACGTCAAAATTGCATGGGTAGCCGCCGGTATGTTATACCATTAACCTTACACCTTGTATAAACCCGAAAAATTTGGAAGTTCCCGTGGGAATTTAAAAAACTTATTTCACGCGGACGAAGTCGCGGGCATCTGCTAGTCTATAAATAAATTCACTGCACTACTGTGTTTTTGGAAAAGTTGGAGCATGCAATCAACATCATAGCCAACGTTTAGATAATAACTCAGTTCGACCTATACTTGTGATGTAAGAGGCTAAGAACCATGATGTTTTGATTTGGTGCGATGATATTAGGCTTGTTTTTAACCCCCAACGCAAAAAGAGAGGGGTGTGAAGTTTAACGTGTCTGTTTGTGTATCTGTCTGTGGTATAGTAGCGCCCAAATGGATGAACCAAGTTTAGTTTAGTTTTTTTTATGTCATAGATAATTTTATCCAGAGTGTTCTTAGCCATGTTTCATGTAAATCTGTTCATCCGTCTGAAGGTCATCAGCTTTTTTCTTAATCTGTTACTTCCATATTATGTGGGGGGTTGTTTTAAATTTGAAATTATACTTGTCTAACCTGTCTCGTATTATATATGTTATAGTATAACTCACGTAAGTATCTTGAAGCAGCCGCAGCTAAATCCTCGACGAAACTGTTGAACTTCGCAGGGTTAAAGTTCTGCTTATTGCTGTTGTATGCAAATATAAATGATCCAGTGTCTTGTTTTTCAAATATTGTAGCAACACCTGAATTGTAAAAGTTGAAATGACATTCAATTATTAAGGCCTTTGTATATTGTAAAGATAATGCAAACACAACAAAAATCATAGGTGTATTACTTTCAATTCAAAATAAATATTTAATTGTGATTGTCAGGATGTCAGTTATTTGTCAAAATCTTTCAAGATCAGTTCAGCAGTTGGGTTGTATATTTTTCTCCTTTCTACAAACCAGTTCATACAAGTGTTGATAACAAAGTTTCAACTCAATTGGATAAAAGATGTGCGTACCATCTAACTAACGAACAAATTATCAAATGGGATGTAATATAATGGAATGGTCAATGGATAGAATAGAAACTTACCTGTCCTTACTTGCAATATAGAAGTATCTTTCACCTTATACTTCTCTCCTAAATTCATAACATCAGTATAGAAGCTAATTTTATCATAAATACCATTCATTTTTGTCGGTTCACTGGGATAATATTGTATGAAAAATACTGCAACACATGCAACAAGGCACACCAACAGTATTTGCATTAATAACTGAGTTAATGATGATTCCTCTCTCTTATTTATATTTTGTGTAATAGACTGATTTTGTCTATTTCTGCTATTATTCATTCTTTGATGTGTTGGTGAATTTTGTTGACAAGACCCATTTCTGCTGTTCTGTAGTTCATTTTGTTGAAATGTTGTATTTGCACTGGCATATAGTTCATCACTGTAAAGCGAAAATGCTGGTGGGGAAGATTTGGATAACATGTTGCTGGAAAGACAGATATTACCATCTCAGATATCTAGATTTTTTACATAGGCCTAGGAAATAATAATTTTTTTATTATAATTTCTATTATGTAAAATGAATTTGGATGATGATGATAGCTAATGAAAGAAGCTATTATTTATGTTTGAGATGGTAATATATGGATACCAAATAAATGTCATTATTAATGATGAAATGAATTGTTTATGTTAAGGTAATCTCTTAAATTATTAAACTCATCACAATAATTGAGGTGAATTCATGTAAAGTGCATAAAAGCAGGTCCTAAACAAATTATGTGCATAGTGTTAGATTAGTGAGGCTGATTCTGTTGTACACAATCTCTAAATTAAAATGACAGCATTAAATATATTGCTAACTCTTTCACAACACTCCCTGTGGAACAGGATAGAACTAGATTTAGAGCTGACATTTTAGTTTAGTTTTGAGATTGTGTTATACAGAATTGTCCACATTGACATGATAGTCGGGAGTTGGGATACTGGAGGTTAACTATTTCATGCATAAGTGTGCCCCACCACAGAATTTCGATAATTCCCCAGATGTGTAAAAGAAAGTCAGATATTTTTATTATTTTGTGAAATATGGTAATATTAATAAATACTTTCTAGAATTTAAATTTTTCTAATGTATTATTAATTAATTATCATGGTTACTCACTCTGCCTCTGAGTCATCATCACTAAAATCATTGTTTACATCATATGAATTTCTTCTGCACATTCTATTATTCCTTACTGGAACAGGGGATGCTGATCTTGCCATTTTACTGTAATAAGTAAATAATGTATTGAATAAGTAAAACACGTTTGGCAGTTCTCACAATGGTGTGAGAATGACTATAGGATCTACAGTTTTACAAGAACAAAAACCAGCAATAAAAAAATATTTGTACTGCTACCACTTGGTTCTAAATCTTTTTTTGGTAATACTGTAGGGTGAAAACTAGCCATGGCTGAGCTTCGCACCATGCAGACAAGTCACAAGAGATACTGGAATTCTTAAATTACTATGAATGTTGGAAATTAAACCTTAGACCTTTCACTATAAACATTTAAAATGTGGTCATCTAGTTTTACGTGAAAACTTTAATTATCCTATGCTTAGTATTTATGTTTACCTCATAACATTGTCCACTTCATCTTGGCCCTGCTCTTGGTTTGCAGTTGGTACATTAAGCTCGCTTCTGTTATGTACTGCTCCATACCTGCCCATAACTGTATTACACCTATTACAGTGACTATGTATGCTTTTCCTTGCTGATGGTTTTTTAAGCAGCCCCCCAATCTAAAAGATATAATAAAAACTTAATGACTTAAGCTTATAATTGGTAAAGCGTAGGAAAATAAAGCAGAAACGAATTGACCTTCCTATTTTACCTAGTGGCCTAAAAGTATTAACAAATACCTGTGAGAACTGAGGAACAATCGCAGGAGTTCCTCATTGTAGTCAGGTGAGAAACTTACCCCAATAATGGAATCACGATTCATTTAAATTTTCGATATTGTGGATATTTGGTTAGCCTTCTTTGCTAGGTACCTACTACCTGAAATCAGCTGAAAATTATAGTTTTATTTTTTTTATCGCCGACCAGAAGAATACCAGAAGATTTTAGATTACAGTACACACTACACACCTCTCTGTTGTTTCTGATCACAGAGACAAGACAAGTTAGAGATTTTGATTTTTGCCATTTCTGCCATCGACCAGAAACAAAAGGTTTCTGCTTTTGTTTCTGGTCGGTGCCTCTCTGGTTAAAGGCTTATTACACTACCCGATATTAAGGGCCCTGCATAAATAGTGGGTGTGACTCATAGATGTTGCGTCTCTTATTACACTGCACTACCAATCAGGCCCTAACTTAGTCAGAATCCGAACTTCAAAAGAGTCGTACGCGTATCTTAAATGTTTATTATCGTTCACTGATTATGGCACCCATGCTTATAGGAGGTCAGCAATATAGAGTCACCAATATAGGGTGGTGTTGACCGCCTATGTTATGTGGAAATAATAAGCTTGGTCCACGTTTATATGTGTATTAATTGGATTCAATAGATTATATAAAACTGTACAATAGAAATATATCAAAAGAAGCGTTGCGCTGGACGTCCAGCAATCGAATGGTGTGTCGTCTAAACATGGGTAACTCTGAGTTACGCCGCTCAATTGAGTTAACTCACTTTACTGAGTTGGGTGCTCTGACTCCTTTTGCAAAAGAGTCATGGCGCACGACTCAGTGGTAGCGCAGCTTAGCGCTGCCGGGCGCTGTGCAATGTAGCAAGCGCTGAGTTACGAATTGAGCTGACTACTGAGCGCTATATAGAAAAGTACTCTGACTCTGTCTCTGTGGAGTCTATGGTTTGGCTGGGCCGAGCGTCTGCGCTGGGTAGGTACTTTATTCGGACTCTGTGTCTTAATAAACATCTCAAAGTACATATTGTGAAGATCATTTTGTTTTTTATTAAAGATAAGAAAATATTTATTTTATTTGACATACCTAGGCACTTATTTAAAAAGTATCATCAAGACTCAAGTCTTAGCCGGGGCCCGCACAATGCACCATATTTCTATTGATTTAGAGCTCAATTTCGATTCAATTCGATGCGATTCCGAATAAAACTCGGTTGTCCTTAAAGTTTTGGCTATTGGGTCTATTTTAGTATTTTGCTTTTGAATTTGACGCCAATGTGATCGAATACTAACTAAACGATCCGATGGATCGTATTTAAAGTTATAACTATTAGATTCTACTAGTTATAACTTTAAATACGATCCATCGGATCGTTTGTAGAATAAACTGTAGGTAATTTCGAGACCCGCGAGTCGCGACACGCGCGACTCGCGTACTCGTAAATCGTAGTGTAGGTAGGTAGGTGAGTACTATGTAGTATGTAATCCTACCACTTCGCAGTTCGCTCGCGCTGATTGATCATAGGTTCTTACTTAGGAACCTGTTCAAAATTGAAACGTGGCTAGATACTAGGTAGGTGATGGGTTAGCGCTATCCATAAGCCAAAATCCAAATCTCTGGTCTCTTCTTAAATGCGCATAGCGTTAAAGTTCTAATAAGTATGACTATTAAAAATAAACCTTCGGAGGGCACATCCACACAATGCGCAATTACGCAATATTACTTCGTAATTGCGTATTGCGCGAGTTACTGCGGCAGTAACATTTACCAACTGCCAACTAGCTGCCAACT
This sequence comes from Erebia epiphron, assembly GCA_963932025.1. Taxonomy (NCBI): domain Eukaryota; kingdom Metazoa; phylum Arthropoda; class Insecta; order Lepidoptera; family Nymphalidae; genus Erebia; species Erebia epiphron. The sequence continues at coordinate 7,163,411 of OZ009956.1, read as the reverse complement.
CAGTAGGTACGCAGTACGCACTGAGTGATGAGTCACGAGTGTGCGGCTATGCGCTATGCTGCTCGGTGCGCCATGGCACAATATTGCGCTAACTCAGTGAGTTGACTCAGTGAGCTGACTCCGTGCGCTGAGTTAGAGTTACTGAGTCAGCGCACGAATTTTTGGTGAGTTACCCATGTTTAGTGTCGTCTGATGCTATCGCGCAGCTCTCGCGCGCAGGACGTTCCGAATCCAAAAACGTTCCAAAAGCAAGTTCGAATTCCGAACGCGTAGCTTGTGTGCGTTGCCAGCTAGCAAAGGAGGTAACGCCACATCACCCCCCTGCGGAGAGAAAAGAAAACAAGGGGAGAAAAATAAAATAAAATTAGGAAATAGGCTAAAAAGGAAACAAAGACCATGACGAAGCGACTGAGGCGAGCTAGCCACGTCGGACGGTTCGTGCAGCGTTGGGCACGAAAAGGCGTCGAGACGTGCAGAAGCAGCGCAGCATAAGGCTGAGCGCGAAAAATCGCCAGTCGATAATCGCATAGCATATCGCTAGTTGCGGAAGGGGCGTCGGTCAGATCACGAAGCGAATGGGCGCGACCGTTTCCAAAAGCTCGTGCAGCTTTGGGCATGAGGGGCGTCGCGTCGGTCGGGTTGAGTCGTGCAGCGATGGGCACGGAAGAACGTCGGAAGAGTCACACAGCGTTGGGCGTGAAGGCGTCCGACGGGGCGTCAAGCAGCGCAATGAGTAATGCGGCGACGTCACTTTGCAGAACCGACGCGAAGAATACCCTGAGCAAAGAAGAGCACGACTGATAAACCCATCAGGAGCTTACAAAGCCTTAATCTGCTTCTTCTTGTTTTCTAAAATTTTGAAAATTGCTGTGGCGCTTGCTAACTTGCCTTTAAGAAACTCACTATTCAAACTGCTGTATAAAATCTAAAACGTTACCACATTTATCACTATAGATAATCTGAAATAAATGATTAAGCTGAAATGAAAAGAAAAATACACGGAAAATATTACAATGTTTACAATGTTGGAGTTGTCTGTCAGTCATTGTCAAAAACAGAAAACAAAACCTATTGAAAAATAAAAATAATAAACTATCGTCCATAAAAAAAAAAATCTTTCACGAGTATTCAATTTCTTTGAACAATTTTCTTGCAATGTCACATGTCATCCAATATTTACAACGTTGTTGTTTATCCTTTTGCAATAAATAATCTCGAATGCTTGATCGACGAAATATCACAATATCATTGGATATAATGCGTAATTCTTCATATTACTTCTCCATAGGGTCCTTGCATAAAGACCAGGAAAGATAACTTTAAAAGCCGGGCAAAAAATTAAAACTTGCACGTCGGCTGCTTGTTTGCTTGTAAGCTAAAATGCACTTCGTCGTTAGCGATGATAGTTTCCGTATGTATTTCTTACATCGGGCGGTCACCTAAATATAGAGAGACCAATATAGAGTGCTTTGGCGGCGGCGGCTGTACATCACGTCGGCGGCGGCGGTAGTAGATCACGTCGGCGGCGGCTGTAGATACGTCGGGGTCACCAATATAGGAGGTCAGCAATATAGAGTCACCAATATAGGGTGGTGTTGACCGCCTATGTTATGTGGAAATAATAAGCTTGGTCCACGTTTATATCGACGTAAGAAAACGTATTTGCTGTAAGTAGCAAGAATGGCGTAAGTAGACTGAATACACAGCTATATTCAGAAAAATATTCTGCGTCGAATGGTCTGGGTCTCATATCGCTACGACGACAAAAACTTTTAAAATAGGGTATAATTTTGAAAAGTTTACGTGTTCAATTTGCTGTAAGTCACTAAAAAAACGATGTTTTAACACTCTTTTAACTTACAGCAAAAGTGCGGTTTATTATTAATCATCTGATATAACTTACAGCATTCTTATGGAATGAAAGTAACATGTGAAAAGATTACTTACAGCATTCTTTCAGTCTGTAATTTAAGTTTGCGATAAGGTTACAGCACTTTTCTATTGATACTTTTAAAAATATTTTCCTTGTTACTACATTTTAGCGAGTTATAAATACCTACTTAGAAAATAAGAAATAACACATTTTTTAAGGTAGGAATGATATTATGTGTATTAATTGGATTCAATAGATTATATAAAACTGTACAATAGAAATATATCAAAAGAAGCGTTGCGCTGGACGTCCAGCAATCGAATGGTGTGTCGTCTGATGCTATCGCGCAGCTCTCGCGCGCAGGACGTTCCGAATCCAAAAACGTTCCAAAAGCAAGTTCGAATTCCGAACGCGTAGCTTGTGTGCGTTGCCAGCTAGCAAAGGAGGTAACGCCACATCCTATCGAAGCGACAAAAAGTAGTATCCATACTAATCCTAATATTTCGGTTCGCCCCGAACTGAGACCTCGCGGCGCCATCTATTGACATCATTGTGAAGTTCTGTTGTAAATAATAGGCTCATTAAAAATTAAATAATTTCGTTTCCATATAATATTATCTAATTTTAGTATTTGTTGTTCAAGTACAGGATATAATTCAAATAACTGACCAAATTTCAGGCTCAGCATTTCAGTAAATTTAGAGTTCTGAGGTCAACTTTGGACGTTAGAAAATCTCCACTTTGAGGTAACCTATAATTGAAGAAAAGGGGGTTCCCTTTTCGTCAATTATAGGGGATAAATTAAAAAAATATTTTTGGATTCTATTCCTAATTATCTTTAAAACGATATACCGCAACCCTATGTAACGCTATAAAAATATTTTTTCTTCCTATTCGCTTCTATGAGAGCCCCCCTGAAATAAAGATTTTTATTAGCGAATGGGCAACAAATGAATTACACAGAAATAGGCAAAAATTATATGAATTGTATGCAGAGCGACAGTATGATACTAGTAATGAGTTCAAGCAGCATGTTCAACTATTTTCCTAGAAATTTAAAAGAGATTGCATTGTGGCTAAATCAAAGCATATTCAAACTAAGATAAAAAATAGCTCCAACGTAATCAAAACTACTTGGAACATAGTGAATGAAGAAACAGGAAGAGCTACACGGAAAAATTGTAAATTTAAACTTAATGTCGGTAATACATCAGTAACTTCCGACTCCGAAGTTGCTTCTGTTTTTGAAGGCTTCTTTACGGATATTCCTGTTTCTACTACAGAATCGTTGAACTCCTCACCAAATGCCGCTCTTACTTTACTGGAGGATAACGTGCCTGAATGTAATAACGTTTTTAAATTCTGTCACGTTAACTGCTCTGACGTTATTAAAGCATTCAAATTAACTAACAATAAGAAGACAAAATATTTGTGGGGCATTTCCGTTAACGTTGTAAAATCATTGATTGATATCGTCGCACCCGAGTTAGCATTAATTTTTAATAATTGTATTGATTGAAGCATAGTAAAATAATACCTCTATTCAAATCAGGTAGTACCAGTGACCCCACTAACTTTAGACCTATATCTGTGTAGCGACATATGTTGAAGCTCATACGATCGCATTTCGCTGACCGCGAGAATGCATCGTATGAAGCCAGTAGGGTTGCATCAGTTACCACCCGAGTGTCGCGCGAATTAGACCTTTTAATAAATTATTTGACGTGTATCCAGAGTTTTACTGAGTCACATAGCGACTAGTGGTAACGCCTGCTCGGTACATACCTACATACTTACATGTAGTGTGGTATCAGTAAATTGGTGACCCCGAACGACTCGAAATGAACCCACAACCATCGGGACAAATAGGGCTCGGGCTGGCACCCGGTCCCACGGCCCAGGTGAAAGAAGAAGGAATTTCTGGAATGGCGGCGATTACGGTGACTTCAAGAGTGCCTGAATTTTGGTCAGACCACCCACGACTGTGGTTTTTACAAATAGAAGCTGTATTGGCTCCCCAGAAGCTGTCAGATGAGGCACGTTACAATCTTGTTATTACAAAATTATCTAAGGACGCAATTCAACAAGTGACTGATATACTTATTTCCCCACCTGAAACCCAAAAGTACGAGGCTTTAAAAGCGCGCCTCCTTGCTGTGTATGAAGAAACCGAAGTGCGGCAACTACAAAAGTTGCTTAACGAAATGGAGTTGGGAGATCAGCGGCCGACTCAACTACTCCGGCGAATGCGGGAACTAGCGAGAAATAAAATTCCTGATGAAACACTAAAAATTTTATGGCAAGGCCACTTACCCTCTGCTACGCGTGGCATAATTGCAGTCACCGAGACGAGCGACTTGGACGTGCTAGCAAGAATTGCAGATAAGGTGATGGAGACAACAGCTGTAAGTGCTACTCAACTAATCTCGGAAGTGAAAACGACGCCTACCGCGCATACAAGCTGTTCGTGTGACTCTACGGCTATCATTAACGAGATAAAGAGAATCGACAAGCGAATAGATGGACTGCAACGTGGTTCCCTGCGCACCAGGTTCCGAAGCCGTAGTCAGAGTAGAGGAAGGTCGCCTAGTGCACAGAAAAAAGCATCGCGAAAACCAGATTGGCAGTGTTTTTACCATTTCCGCTATAAGGATAAAGCGCATAAGTGCGTGCCACCCTGCAGCTGGAAGAAGGAGGAAAACTGCTAGAGGTACAGTCAGTGACGGGTAACTGTACCCAACCTGTAAGTAGCAACCGTCTTTGTGTAATCGACCAAACGACCGGGTTACGATTTTTAGTAGACACTGGTGCGAACGTCTCTGTGCTTCCTGCTCGTAAACTTAGGTATAATAGTTATAACAGTGCTGGATACAAACTATATGCAGCGAACGGTACGGAAATAAAAACATTTGGTGTAAAGACTTTAGTGTTGGACTTGAAAATGCGTAGACCGTATCGTTGGACATTTGTATTGGCTGCAGTAAATCAACCTATTTTAGGTGCAGATTTTTTAATTCACCATAAACTGTTAGTTGATTTAAGTAATCGTAAGTTAATAGACGAGGTAACTAATTTAAATATTATAGGTTCAATTGTATCTTGTTTTCAACCTACCTTGAATACCTTGGATACGTCACATCCCTATTTTAACCTTTTGTCAAAATATCCTGACATAACAAAACCTGTTTCTTTCAAGGATACTCCTAAGCATACAGTGTTTCACCATATAGAGACGAGCGGGCCGCCCGTACATGCGCGTGCGCGCCCCCTGCCTCCCGACAGGTACAGAAAGGTTAGTGAAGAATTTCGCGTAATGCAAGAATTGGGAATTTGTCGCCCTTCGATGAGTGCATGGTCAAGTCCGTTACACGTAGTTCCGAAAAAGAACGGAGAAATCCGACCGTGCGGAGATTACAGACGACTGAATGCTGTTACGAAGCCCGACAGGTACCCAATTCCGCGATTGCACGATTTTACTTTTGTTTTTACAGGAAAACGTGTTTTCAGTAAAATTGATGTAAATAGAGCGTACCATTGTATTCCAGTTGCTCCTGAAGATGTCGAAAAGACCGCGATTATTACACCCTTCGGGCTGTATGAATTTCCCCGAATGTCATTTGGTTTGCGCAATGCAGCACAGACTTTTCAACGCTTCATGAACAATACTGTTTTACAGGGATTAGGAATCGAACGCACGGATGGAACTTTTGAACCTAGTTCAGAATTCATATTTTGTTATCTTGATGACGTCATTGTAGCTAGTGACTCGAGTTGTACGCATGAACGGCATCTTGAGGCCTTATTTAAACGTCTGAATGATTATGGCATTACAATTAACTTAGCGAAGTGCTCATTCGGACAGTCACACATCGAGTTCTTAGGGCATGAGGTGACCATCGAAGGCATTAAGCCATCGCTTGATAAAGTTAAGGCCATCGTCGATTTCCCTAGACCCGAAACGGTAGCACAGCTCAGAAGGTTTATTGGTATGGTTAATTTTTATAGACCTCATTTACCCAATGCTATGGCACATCAGGCTGAGCTTGTGAAGCACATTGGGGTCGCGAAAAAGAACGATAAGTCATTAATCGTGTGGGACGACGCGACTAATGTAGCATTCTTGAACTGTAAGAAAAGCCTTCAGGAAGCCGCGACTTTGTCTTATCCCGTATTTAATACACCACTAGCGTTGATGACGGATGCATCAAATACTTGTGTGGGTGCCGTATTACAACAATTAGTCGACGGTCATTGGAAACCATTAGGTTATTTTTCGCGTAAACTAACAGATACGCAGACTAAGTATAGCACGTACGATCGCGAGTTATTAGCAATATATTTAGCTATCATTCATTTTAGAAAAATATTTGAAGGAAGAGCGCTTACCATCTTTACAGATCATAAGCCTCTAACATATGCATTTTCTAAACTGTCTAGCGATAAAGAAACGCCACGTAGAACCAGACAACTCATGTACATTAGCGAGTTCACAACAGATATTCAATACGTTGTAGGTAATGATAACGTAGTTGCTGATTCGTTGAGTAGGATAGAGACAATAACATGTCCAAGTAGTTTGGATTACGAAGCAATTGCTACCGCCCAGTGTGCCGATACTTATGTTACACAATGGAAATATGATGATAGTAGCAACGTTAACATTAAAAAGATACATGCACCTAATATTGCGAAACAAATTTTTTGCGAAACGTCAACTGACAATATTAGACCGTATTTACCTAAACAATTTCGTAAATTAGCTTTTGATTTGGTCCATAGTTTAAGTCATCCCGGAATCAATACGTCACGTAAGCTAGTATGCCAGCGTTATTTTTGGCCGGGTATGAACAAAGATGTCAATAAATGGGCAAAGACTTGCATTCAATGCCAGAGGGCAAAGATTCAACGTCACACTGTGTCCGGTTTAGGTCAATTAGCACCAGCTGGACGCTTTGAGCATATTCATACTGACATTGTTGGTCCATTGCCGACGTCAGAGGACGGATACAGGTACTTACTTACCATAATTGATAGGACCACTCATTGGACTGAAGCTTTCCCCATTCGCGATATGACGGTAGAGACAGTAGCTAAGGTTATCTACGACGGATGGTTCACCAGATTTGGAATTTGTCGGTATCTGACATCTGACCAGGGTAGAAATTTTGAAAGTAGTCTTTTCTCCGAGCTCATGAAGTGCATGGGTGTACATAGAGTCAGGAGCAGTCCTTATCATCCCCAGAGTAACGGAGCTATCGAGAGGTGGCATAGATCTCTCAAAGTTGCTCTCAAAGCTCGACTGAATAATACTTCGTGGGTCAATGAGTTATCTACGATTTTATTAGGGCTCAGAACCACATTACGAAGCGATTCTAATCTTAGCGCCGCGGAACTGACTTACGGACGTACTCTTAGGTTGCCAGGTGATTTTTTTGTATCGGCTAAGTCCGAAGCGTCAGATCCTCACACTTTAGTACAGGAGTTACGTGATAAGATAAGAAAGCTGAGATCTGTTCCAGTTAAGCAACGTGATTCACGTACTTTGTTTATTCACCCAGACTTAAACTCTTGTGAATATGTTTTTATTAGGGTAGACGCTGTTCGTAAACCCTTACAACCTCCCTACGACGGTCCCTATCGTGTATTAAGTAGAGGAAAAAAAGTTTTTAAAGTACAGCTACCTAGTAGATGTATTAACGTGTCCATAGATAGGCTTAAGCCAGCGTATGTACTTAACGAACCAATAGGTATGAACTTTGTTTCTTCTAGTAACACATCCAGTAATAGCTGCGACGTAATACCCGACCACGCTCCAAGCGCTTCTAGCAACTCTATACCTTGTAAGAGAACCCGCAGTGGTCGTGTCGTATGCCCTCCAGCGCGTTTTAATATATAAGTTTAGATATGTAAGTACTGAGGTAAGTGTAGATTTAAGTAAGTATATAATATATCCCTACAAGAGTATATCCTACCTATTTTACCTATTTTATATCATACAGGCCATTCAAGGTATGGTAGTAACTAGTAACGTATGTATTCTAGTAATAGTATAGTTATAATCTTTTATAGTAGGCTAGGATAATGCTATATTACGGACAGACAATACTATAGTTGGATAGGTAGTTAGGTAAAGTAAGTAATCGAAACTAGTGCACTGTAATGCAAACGCAAGTTGTGCATGTCTAGCACATTATTTTACAAGCCAAAGTACCTACCTAGCTATATGTAACTACGCAGTAAGTACTTAGTTCAATAAATATGTAAGATTAGATTTTATGTTTATTGTAATTATATGTCCTACTTTATAGATTTATAGACACTAGTTTGACATTATAGACTTGAATTTAAGGTCGAGATTTGAACGGAGATTACAAATGCTGAATCAATTTTCACGAGTTCAGAGATTTACTTACGTCGAAATTTTTTTAGGTTAAATTTTTATTTCCATGTGAACATAATTTTTGGAATCTCAGTAATTGGCGAAATTCGGTAGTACACACACGTCCATGATCTTTACGAACATGGGAAAGAACCAGTCGAAAGAGTCTAAGAACGAACAAATTATAATTGCTCAAAATTCCACGGAGGTAGAGGCGCACATGTCCCGACAAAGCATCATGACCATGGTTATTGTCGGATTACTCATTTTCATCGTGGGCTGTGCCATGATCCGGAAGGTTCGGCGAGGCATTCGGCGGCAGTTCCGTAGCCGCATAAGGGCTTGGCTCCGCGAGGAAGTTACGGGGGCAGCTCCACCTCTTACCCACGTGCAAGTGTTGCAGCCGTCGGTAGCAGCACCAGCAGCGGTCGTGAATTCCACACCTAACCCCGCTCCTGTTGCTACCCAATACGCGTAATTTGTCCGTGTGCTATAATCTAGTAAGCTCCTACTGCGTGTGTAGTGTGTACCTTTAAGATACCAGTTTCAAAATTTATTTTACCTATTATTTTAATCCAAAAATTATGTACTTAATTACTACCAAACTGTGTCGAAATTATAAAATGTAGACTGTAGTGTTAACCTACACATAGGAAATCGTTGAATAAAACGATAAGGTATTAAAGTTATTATATATTATTATTGTATATTTTATTTTTACAAATTTTTTTTTTATATACATTTAATTTACCTTATGACTATAGAGTATACATTGTATAATTAACTTTTTGTACTTTTACATTTACCTTTCGACCTAATCGTATTTTGTTATTATAATTGCAGTGTTCGTACCTACTGTTGCGTTAGCAAATTGTTATGACAATGGAACTTGACTGAGATTGTTTTGTCAAAACAAGTGTATCATGTTACATTGTGGCAAATTATTGCATTTTTAATGTATACTTAACCTATCTTATAAGCGATATTATAACCCTTATTTTCAAAAAGGGGGTGGTTGATGTAGCGACATATGTTGAAGCTCATACGATCGCATTTCGCTGACCGCGAGAATGCATCGTATGAAGCCAGTAGGGTTGCATCAGTTACCACCCGAGTGTCGCGCGAATTAGACCTTTTAATAAATTATTTGACGTGTATCCAGAGTTTTACTGAGTCACATAGCGACTAGTGGTAACGCCTGCTCGGTACATACCTACATACTTACATGTAGTGTGGTATCAGTAAATCTGTACTACCCACTTTCAGTAAAATATTTGAAAAATTAATATTAATTCAATTGCTTAAACATTTTTGTAATAATGACTTATTACATAGTCAACAGTTTGAATTTACACGGGGTCGCTCAACAATCGATGCTGGTGTTGAGTTAATTCAAAATATATTCGAAGCCTGGGAGGAGTCACGTGATGCACTTGGCGTTTTCTGTGATTTATCCAAGGCTTTTGATTGTGTTGACCACGAAACAATAGTCAGAAAACTGCACCATTATGGAATTAGGGGTGTAGCTCTGGATATGATGAATTCCTACTTAAAAAATAGGATACAAAAGGTAGACGTCAATGGAAAGCGGTCTTCTGGATCGATTGTAAAAATGGGGGTTCCACAAGGTTAAATTTTAGGGCCTTTTCTGTTCCTCATTTACATTAACGATCTTCCTTATCTTGCCAAGGATAATCATGGGATAGTATTGTTTGCTGATGATACATCACTTTTGTTTAAAATAAATCGTTACGAAACAACTTTTGACGAAGTAAACAATTCTCTCACTAAAGTGGTACAGTGGTTTGAAGCTAATAACCTACTCCTCAATGGGAAAAAGACAAAGTGTATCTAATTTACATTACCTAATGTCAAACAGGTAAAAACCACTGTACAACTTGATCATGAGGAATTAGATTTAGTGGATACCGCTGTTTTTCTTGGAATCACGTTAGATGCTAAACTCCAATGGGGCAATCACATAAATGTCTTATCGAACAGGCTTAGTTCTGCTGCATACGCGCTTAAAAAGATTCGTCAGTTGACAGATATAGAAACGGCAAGATTAGTTTATTTTGGTTACTTTCACAGCATTATGTCATATTGTATATTATTATGGGGTAATGCTGCTGATATTAATTCTGTTTTTGTGCTGCAGAAGAGGGCTGTTCGAGCCATATATAATATGGAACCAAGAGAGTCACTAAGAGATAAATTTAAGGAAATCAATATAATGACAGTGCACAACCAATATACAAGGTGTAAGGTAAATGGTATAACAAACCGGCGGCTACCCAGGCCATTTTGACGTTATAAACACTATGGTAGAGTTAAAAAGTCAAAATTAATTATCAAAAACTTCCATACAAAATTAATTAGATAATTATGGAAAATAAATTTTGGCAACCCTGTGGAGTCCTTTGTTCCTTCTACACTTAAAGTCAGAACTGTACTACTAGCGATAATATAATAATTATTATCGTATCGTTATGCAATTTGGCAATTCATTACAATTTGCAAATCATTGAAAGAACAAACTACACAGAATAATTAATTATTGATCAAAACTTAAACGAAGTAAGTCGAGAAATTAATCACAGGGAAAGGCGGCTCATAAAGTAAGGATAAGTGACTGACTTCGACTTACGAAGTCCGATACTAGTCGGGCATTTTTTTACAGCAATACGTAAGTTCTAGCCGGGCTTTTGCTTTGAGAATTTAATTGCATGCCGAATAATGATTACTTTAGTATCGCGACTGGATTTTATCGCAACGCTCGCGCTGGCAACGAGGCTTAACATACGTCGTATTGTTCGCAGTTCATTGATATTGAATCAGCTGTTTTAAGGGATGCCACCTCAATATTTATGCTAAAATTTTGAAGTCCACATAACTCCCCCAGGATATGAGCTACACGTCTTATGACATTTTTCCAATATATCTATACACCATCTAACATGGGTAGCCGCGGGTATGTTATACTAATTACCTTACACCTTGCATATTTGAAAATTTAGTATACGTGCATAAACACATTGATAAATTCAAGAAGAAAAGTGATTGTCATAATGTCAATACTAGAAATAAAAATAAACTTGTAATGCCTACTTCTAGGCTTAGTAAAACTAGCAATTAATTTGTTGGAAACAGTGTCCGCTTCTACAATAAGCTTCCAGAAGACATGTTGAAAATGTCTCTGAATAAGTTCAAAGTTAATGTAAAACGTAAACTCATTAAAAAATCTTATTACCATGTAAAGGATTACTTACATGACAAGGAAGCTTGGCAATGATTTGATCTATAGTTCCTTAGTTAAGATGATTTGTGAATTGGTATAATAAAAAAAACCCGGCTGAGTTTGTTGTGGGCTCTTCTCAGACCTGGGCGCGTTTGGAACCCTCGTAGCTTTAGTTTTAGGATACCGTTACTGTTTATCACCATTATCTACTATATAAAAATAAGTCGGGTTTTCCTTCCTGACGCTATAACTCCAGAACGCACGAACCGATTTCCACGGTTTTGCATTCGTTGGAAAGGTCTCGGGCTTCGTGAGGTTTATAGCAAAGAAAATTCAGGAAAAAATTTCAACAGAAAAGCGGGAAAATCGTTTTAGCGGGAAAGCCATCTGGTGGCGAAACGGAGTTCGCCGGGTTTGCTAGTATATTATAAAAAACTCGACGTCAATAAGTGTAGTATACCTGCCTAAATTGAATAAACGTTATTTGACTTTGACTTTGACTTTGATTACTTTTTAAGCCATATTCGGCGGGAGGCCATCGGTTTATACGTATAATTTTTAAATTTGGAGTAGGTAATTACGTTCAGTAATTCAGAAGTTATAAGGCTCTGACAGTCGGACGGACGGACGGACAAGTGCAAATTCACTCAAGTAGACTCAGAGACCTTCGCTTCGCTCGGTCGATAAATGCGAAAGTGTGTCTGTCTGTCTGTCTATCTGCTACACTTTCACGGCCCATCTGTTCTACCGATTTTGCTGAAATTTGGTACAGGGATAGGTTGGATCCCGGGGAAAGACCTAGGCTACTTTTTATCCCGGAAAATTAAGGAGTTCCCGCGGGAATCGGAAAAACTTTGTCCACGCGGACGAAACACGGGCATCATTTAGTAGTATTATAAATGTGAAAGTGTGTCTGTCTATCTGCTACGCTTTCAAGGCCCATCTATTCAACCAAATTTGTTATAGCGGTAGTTTACGTCACGGGAAAAGACATGGGCTACATTTTATTCCGGAAAATTATGGAGTTCCCCTGAGAATCAAAAAACGTAATATATGCGGACGAAGTCGCGGGCATCAGCTAGTAGTTTACATAGTCTTTATACTCTTTTCTGCATAAATAAGGCGTCTTTGTACATGTTTAACAGACACAAAAAAACTTCTTATTCCTTAGCACACGACATATTGCGTGTGAGCCAGAGAGACGACTACTCTAAGTTGGTCGTGCGTCGTCTGAACTCCCCCCTAACTACCCTAACTTGTTATTATATTGCCCGATCGGCAGAGTGCATAGGCAGATCGGCAGAGCGATTGCGTAACTTCTGCATCAATCATTGTAACAGTATCAATTGTTGTGATTGGCTGAATTTATGATATTCTTGCTACGTCAATGAATTTTGTCCAATAGTGGAAGAGTGTTAGCTAATCAGTGGTGATTGCAATCGTTACACTGTAGCCAGGTCATTTTTAGCCAGTCGCCCTGCAGGACGACCCGATCGCCCAAATTAAGGACCCTTATTATCTTACTTTTATTACTCCTTACCAAATTAGGTCAGATATTCAAAAAATTTTTGTATAACAAAAAAGGGCAATACGTGCAATTTATAATTTAAAACCACGTGATTCCCTTAGAGAGAAATTTAAAGAAATTGGTATTCTTACTGTCGCCTCGCAATATATTTACAGTAATATAATTTTGTAAAACAGCACATCTATAATTACAAAAAAAAATTGCGATTTGCATGATTGGCAAACTAGAGGCCGTAATAGGCTCGTCACTCCATCGCTCCGCCTCAAAAAAGTCAGAAGGTCATTCGTGGGAATGAGCATTCTTTTCTATAATAAAATTCCTCAACCTATTTTAAACTTGCCTATACGCAAATTTAAGAAATCCATTAAAAGTATGCACCTAAAAAAAGCTTATTATACTGTTGAAGATTATGTCAATGATAGAGGAGCATGGATTTGATCGCTCCAGCAACGCTAAGGACAGCGGTTACATATGTACTCATTGATATAATAGTTATTGTAAATGAATTATTTAAAAAGAGCAACCACCGAGTTTCTTGCTGGTTCTTCTCGGTAGGAATGGCATTCCGAACCAGTGGTAGATTCACTTGACGATTCAAAAGTACTTGTTTATTAGTTTATTTGAATAAAAAAAACATTTGATTTTGATTTTAAATTAGGTTAACGGACACTTGAAATCGGGTAGTGTAATAAACCTTTTAACCGCAGGGCGATTGTGATTTGTGTAAAAACTGCAAGGCGACCGCGTATCTTTTGGATCAATCATTGATACATCGCAATCACCTCCGATTGGCTGAATTTATGGTATTCTTGGTGCGTCAATGGATTTCATCCAATAGTGGAAGAGTGTAAACCAATCAGAGGTGATTGCGATGAATCAATGATTGATGCAAAAGATACGCGGTCGCCCTGCTGCATCAATTATTGTTACAGTCTCAATTGTTTTGATTGGCTGAATTTATGGTATTTTGGCTGCGTCAATGGATTGTGGCCAATAGTGGAAGAATAATAACCACTCAGGAGATGATTGCGATCGTTACACTGTAGCTGTCATTTTTAGCCAATCGCCCCGCTGGTCTCTTGGCATAGACCTGTGGCATAGACTAAGTTTATTGAAACTTGGAAAGGGTGTGGATATAAAGTAGTCTTTACACGCTCCGATCCGCGGTAAAATTATTGTATCAATGAAAAAAAAAATATCTATATTACCCAGTACCCTACAAGCAGCGCGCAATAGCGCATAAGAACAGAAGTTTAACTTGCTGGCAATTAGGTACGCCTAAGTGGCGGTGATAGCCACAAATATCAGTTGCTATAAACGGTGAAGGAAAACATCGTGAGGATACCTTCAAACCGCCCAAAGTTTTTTATAATATTCTGAAATCATTCTCATTCCAAGAGGAGACTCGTGGTCTCGTGGAAACGATGATGATGAGTCCTGGCACTAGGAATTATACCTTGTGCTTTCAGAAACGGGACAGCTGACAGATTCCTTGCCTATTTTAGCCTTTGTGCTCTACTCTCTCTCTCAACTCAGCTGTTTTGGAAAAGGAAGACACTCATTACACACTCAATAGATTATAGTTACCAAGTTATAAGTATGTATTTACTGCAGTAATCGCTTATTCACATTTTGCACAGGCACAATTGTGGCCTTCCACCACAATATATTGTTCCCTCTATAGAGTATGGAAAGATTAGTTACTATCTTTGAGGCCCGTTTGAGGCCCGGCTAGCTTACCAGCTTTCTATGATCGATCTTCACATTGAAATAGAATGAGTACTTAAATTCTATGAATGAATCTGAATTCTATCAATGAATCTTCATAATAAATTGTGACCTTCATACGTGAATGAATAAATTTCCTTCGTATTCCTGCACAGGTTTTTAGCACTGACAAGTATTTTATACTTCATTCTTTCATAGCGATTGATATAAAATATGATAATTGGGTAATTAGTTCTATCGTAAGACCACAAATATTTTATAGAATGGGTAATTAAGAACTTACTTAAGTACATTTTAAGTGGATGATTAAATAGCGTTCTAAAAACTTATTACACCACAAGAAGTTACCTGGCTTTGCTTGCGTAGATACTGAAATTTATATAATAATACCTAAGTACTTACTTACATAGGTTATATTATATAACAATAATATAATATAATATAATTTTTATTTCAGGAAACTGTCCCATATTTTGTTAGTTACAATCCCTTATCCTATGTTAGTAAATACAAAATACTACTATACCTAGGTATACCTAACATAACTACAAGGCCCTTTGGGGACTCCTAGCGCGACGGTGTGCACCGTTCCAGCACCTCCAGAGAGGGCTGTCCAACTTGCCCGCCAATGTACCAAGGAGGGTGTTGGAGTTACTCAATAGCCTGCTCATTATGGACGCGGCACGCTTGCGTATGATCGCGTAGAAGTCATCCACCCGAGCTTCCGCAAACATTGCCGACGCGCTGCATTGTCGAGGCTTCCTCAGCACCGCCCTCAGCAGATTGTTGTACTGTACACCCAGGGCACCGTAGGTCCGCTGCGTGTAGTTTGCCCATAGACTGCACGTGTAAAAAGATTGACAATAAGCTTTAAACAAAGTTAACTTGACTTGTGTCGAGCAACGTGCAAATCTACGGGCCAACATGTTGCCTCTAACCGACAGAGCCCTGCGCTCTCGTTTTATGTCACTGTCATCATCCAGGCGCTCGGTTACAATGTGACCGAGGTACTTGAACTCAGCCACGTGTTTCAGGGGAATTATTTGGCGACCTCCCTCTCACAATGGTGAACGCTGTGATCTTTTAAGTGGGAGATTACCAATGACTTATACTTAAGAGATTATAGGTTAATTGTTTAATATAACTGCCATACTTCTAACAGGGTAGCCCACTACCATCACTTACCATCATGTGTGATCGTAGTCATGGGCTAGCTTTTAGTGGAATAAAAAAACACAAAAAAGTGATGATCATTCCGAGGATTATCAATCATTTCGGATAATTCAACTGGTCTTATTTTAACGACCCTCAATTAAGGGTACATTCAGAACCGTATAATATGATGTTAGTATATTATCTATGTTTAAATTTACACATCAATTTAATACACGTATACTTATAGACTTTCTTTATCTGGTTTTCTCAAAACAAAAGATTGGCACAGCACAAGAACTTGATAGGAAGCTTAATGGATATGCTCATTTACTGATTACAAAGCATATTAACGTCAAATCGTTTCTCTTTTAAATTAGATAAGAACGGTATATATATATCCAATAATTTTCTTGACACTATCAGTTAACTGACAAAAGTTGAACTCAAATCTATTAACTTGCATAAACTGTTGTAATTAAACTATACCTAATCATGCTATTAATTTGCCTTTTGCCACTTTTATTACTAGGCAAGTGACTTTACATCCACATTTTATTATTTATATACTTCTTCGCATTGAAACATTTTAATAATATCATTTTTTTCTTAGCAGCGGAAGTGCCGGAAACTTCTGCTCAAAGCCTAGCTGAAAATCAGCTGTTTGACTATCGATGCCAACAGCCAAATGGCTACGAAGCAGTGTCTCGCCAATGTGACCTGTATGTTGAATGCAAGGTATAATTTCTTTGGTATCTGCCGCTGATGAAGACAGGATGGATTTCTATAATGTTGAACTAATACCGCTAAATATTGTTTCAGGATAATATAGCATATCAAGAGTCATGCCCAGATGGTCTTCACTTTAACCCTAGAGTGCAATGGCCTTATTATCCTTGTGGTTATCCTTCAGAGGTGAAATGTGGTGACTCCGACGCTATTCGTATGTATTATTTTACCTTAAGATGTGATTGAATGATTGTACGCTTTGGTTAGACTAGTGGTTCGCCCCGTGCTGAGACCTCGTGGTATCGCCATAACAGAGCGCCATCTATTGACATCATTGTGAAGTTCTGTTAAAAATACTGAAGCTCATTAAAAATTTAATAATTTCGTTTTCTTATAATATTTATCTAATTTTAGTATTTGTTGTTCAAGTGCAGGATATAATTCAAATAATTGATCAAGTTTCAGGCTCAGCCTTTCAAAAAATTGAGAGTTCTGAGGTCAACTTTGGACGTAAGAAAATCTCCACTTTGAAAGCCTCCTATTTCGTCAATTTTAGGGGAAAAATTAAAAAAAAAAAATTTTGGACTCTATTCCTACTTATCTTTAAAATGATATACCGCAACCTTAAGTAACTTATAAAAAATATTTTACTTCGCATTCGCTTTTATGAGAGCCCCCCTGAAATAAAGATTTTCATAACTATTTAAGCATATTCGGCTGGAGGTCATCGGTTTACATATTATATTTAAATTTGAAGTAATTGCGTTCAGTAATTCAGAAGTTACAAGGCTCTGACAGACGGACGGACGGACGGATGGACGGATGGAAGGACTGACAAGACAAGTGCAAATTCACTCAAGTAGACTCAGAGACCTTCGCTTCGCACGGTCAAAAACCTATTTCATAATGTAATGCCACCTAGCTTTTGTAACCACTGATATATTTGTCCTGGTTTTCATCTCACCTTAGGTCAGATAAGTACCTAATCACTTTCCATCTGGTATGATATTTGGTGAAGATTGTAGATAAAATAAATAAAACAATAAATAAATTGTGCCTATTATGCATTCTGTACTAATCAAATTATATTGTTTGCAGAGGAGGCGCAGCCTACTTTAGAGTGCAGTCATCGTTATGGATTCTACCGCGCGCCTAGTGGTGACTGTGGATCTTACACTCTGTGCTATGAGGGCATTGCTTCAATTATGAGCTGTCCCTTTGGACTGGTTTTTAACTCTGGCAAAGCAATTTGTGACTGGCCAATTAACGTACCAGAATGTAATCACCCAAGCGGTTCGTAAAATATATATTTTTGATTATATAGCTTAAGATTTAAGTAAGGAAGACATTATGAGTGCCTAGATAATAAATTACTTTATCTTTGCAGAATTGGAAGGTTTCGTATGTCCTGCTACACCAGCTGGTGAAGAGGGCCTGGTCGGCAAATATAGGTAATGTGTTTTGGTCAAGTTGATTTCAAAGTTCATTAAGCTACGGTTCCCCGTTCTGTGGGGCTAATTGTGCTGGGACAATATTCCGTAATTAGGTCATTACGACGAAAAATAGTAATAAAGTCAAGTACAATTTTGTACTACTTCTATATAACTACCTACAAAATGTACCTATTTTTAGAGAAGTTCTAAAGAGCTTACTTTTGAAGCCTCAGGAGGATTTGGTCTTTTGGAACCAATATTGCCTAAAGTGAAAGAAACGAAAGAACGTGGCGATGATAAAGCGTTGGGCTGTGTGTATTAATAGGATAGTAAAGATTTTGTAATATAGTGTAAGAAGCTTTGTTTCTATCGGGTGCCACGGCACAGAGTAATAATATTACGTTCATTCCAAAGATATCCACTAAGTAAGCTAAGTAAATATTCTCTAATATGATTTGTAATTTCTGCACACAGATATGGAAAAAGCTGCAGTCACTTTGTCGCATGCGTTGATGAATACCCACGTATTCTTGCATGCGATGCCGGACTTTCTTTTGATGAGAAATCCCAAAGTTGTGTGGATGCACAATACGTCGTGGATTGTGACCGAAGCATATAATATTGTTTTTATAAAACTGAGAAAGTCAAAAAAATAACTTCCTAATTTTACGTAAATAAGTACCTACCTATTCACTATTCACTTGGTTTATAGATTTCATTTCTAAGATAAAAAGTGTTATAAGTACTCATAATTTTAAGATTTTCGAAATATACTTTGAAATACCTAAAATCGGTTTCGTTTCATTCAAAACCTACTTTGACGTAAATCATTCTCACTATACTGACGAAAGTTCGCTAACTTACGCTACCATTAAACTCATTACTTTATATTTATTCTGAGACGTCATAGGTTTTGTCTTACTATACTAGTAGTTACTTAGCATGGTAAAATGATTGACAAAAAGTTCCAATAAAATATTTTTATTTAAGAAATATCAAATGCAAAGGGAATTTAAAATATTATAAATTAATAGAAACTAAAGCAAAGTAGCATTAATAAATAATACAAGGGCATAATTTTAACGTTCTCTCCTGCACTAGTCATTCGGTGTACAATACCCGCACGAACTGCAGGTTTTTTTGGAAAACTCTCCAGTGCTTCATCTCCTGGCTCCACGGATTTTGCAATTTTTTCATCCAGCCAGGCTTTAATGGTATAGATTGGCAAGGCATCAATCATACGTTTGTTAAGGGCATATGTAGACACTATTTCATTAGTGCATTCATCCTGACCTTTAGTGATTAAGCCAACTAATTCATTGTCAACTATTAAAGGTCCACCTTTATCTTTGAAACACGTAGGAACTTTCGTATCAATACAATCGATAAAACCAACTATTGCATCTTCTTTGGTATCTCTTGCATCTAATCCAACAAACTGTAATTCTTTTACCTGTCCAACATCAGCATTCAATCCAAATCCTATGGCTTCTATATCATTAAGTCCACGCGAAAACGTGTAATTGCTGAGATTGATTTTCGTAGCAATTGTGTTATTGTGCTTTTCGGTATAAATGATTGCAGCATTTTTTATTGAATTAGGTCCAGTATACGTAGGGAAATTTTCACTTTTAATTATATGTAAAGATACTGTTTTGTCGTCTTTTTTATCCTTTGTAGAATTAATTAGGACATAACTAATAGATTCTGTACACTGGGCAGTGGTAAGTACAAGACCGTTTGAAATAAGGGAACCAGCACAAACGTATTCGTTACGGGGAGACATTATAGCCACCATAAATGGGAATTGGTTAGGACTTGCAGAACGAATTTCATGCATCTGCGAGTTCTTTCGCCTGGTACACAATGACACATTACTCGAAGGCTCGGAGAGATCAGCAGCGATTTCCATGGATTCATCTTTTGTTTCATCGTCCACGCCATCATCATGAGCTTCATCCATTCTTTTCTGCACATTCCCGCCAAAGCACGAGCTAGTGTACATAAATAATAACATAACAAAAATTATAAAACGCAAATAATCGAATAAGCGCTTCATGATTTTATTTTTGGTCAAAAATATGATATTCTATTTTTCTGTTCTTACGTCTTCTGTTCTTCTGTTCTTTGTCAGAATATTTTTTGGGTGCCAGTAATCATACAAATTAAGGAAGCAAAAGAGTTTTGTTATCTTCTCCACTTCGCAAGAAGTGTATAAGGAGATTCCGTTAACATACTTTTTCGTAAAATATTCTGCTCTTTTAGCCATAGATTTAAGTTTACTACTGCTTTTAGCAATGTTTTTGCGCAAAAAACCTGGGGTAGGTAGCTTCTTTTAAAGTTTTCTGTAGTTTGGAACTTGTTTGGAACATTAAGTTGACATTAACACAGAATATGTTGTTTGTAAAGGTTTGTAAGGACTCTATCTCATTGATGACTTTGATTACGAACTTTAAGTGTTTTAAAATCAAAATATAGATCAAGGACAAATACATACCCGTATTTTAAATTACTGCTTCGATGGTCTAGTGGTTAGCATATTCAACCGCGGATGACGAGGTTCTGGGTTCGATTCCCGGATCGGGTAACTATTGACTAAGTAAGTACCTACCTATTGGATTTTTATGCCAAGAAATTTTCAGAGCTCATTACTAGCTCAGGGTGATTGTGGTGACCCACTATCTGCCTCAGAAACTATCCGCCGTTAGGTCCTTAGGTACACACCTTAACTAACAACTTAATTTTGTTTCGGATTTTTGTTTCAACGCTGCACTTGTGTTCGTGTACACACTTGCACACAATATTTCCCTTGCACTTGGCTAATCTCTCTGGAAAGAGACTGCCGGGGTCGAAATCCGATCGGGAGGACATTATGAGGTTTACCGGCTCATAGAAAAATAAAAGGCAGTCATAGGAACTGCTGATAGAAGTGAAAATGAATATTTAAAATAAGTTACATAATAATAATAAAAATATTTAAAATACTTACAATATAAACCTTAAAACTAAGTCATTAAAGTTTAATCACGAATGTACTATATTTTTATTTGAGACCTTTTGTCTTCGTAACAACGCGGTGTCGGTCACGCGTTTCCACATTTTTACACACTGATTTTTACCCCCTACCAAAAAGTACTCAACGCGCTAAAGAAGTTTTCACTTCAAAAATGTACCGGCCTAGGTGCCAGCACAATACTGCTACCGGCTAATGTATAGAAGACTTTTGAAGATTGACAATGAACTGTCGTCTGTCAACAGTCAACTGTCATCTGTCAATAGTCAACTGTCAACTGTCGAAACTCGAAAGTTGTCAAAAACCAATCAAATTTCAAATCAAAACCACAAAGTCAAAACGGCATATTAAAAGCAACAGTTTTAGAATTCAGCAACCAAAATTCCTACTTAGAATTTAGAATCAGTGTTAAGACTTGAAATTAACCATGTCGAAGAGAAGAGGAAATAAAAAAAATCAAGAATTAGATGAGGACTTCGAGGAGAAAAAAACTTCGAATGATACTCATGACATAACCTCCAAGACCAAGGGTAAAGGTAAAAAGAAAGGTAAAGGGAATAAGGACATAAGTGACGATGAGGATATGATGAAGAAGCCACAAATATCAGACGAGGAGGATGTGCCCAAGCCAGTTAAGAAGTCGCAAAAGAAAGGTATTTTATTTAGCAAGAAGTTCGTTATTATGTGACACGTAATTTTTTGGGTCAATAAGTATACCTAATTTGATTTTGTTTTTAGCTAGTAAAAAGAAAGGCGGTGGAGACCCATCTGACGACGAGGATGATAACAAATCACTTGTTAGTAATGCTACAAGCACAGCATCTAAATCAGCTTCCAAGCAGAACAAGAAAAAGAAAGGTTTGTATTAATAGTTTCTATAGTGTGGTTGAAGCCATAATAGAGGTGGTAATAGTGGCTTAGACGCCCAACCTCTGATACAGGTTTAAATGTTTGACCCCTGGCATGCACCTCTTTCTTTCTTCTTTCTGTCTATGTAGGACTTAAATTAGGGACCCGGTATCGTTCTGACTATGCCAATCTATTGTGATCGCAGCATATCTAGTTCCTAACCAATACTACTCACTACTATATCTTTTGCCTCTTCAGGGTGCACTAGGTGCACCCTGAAGAGGCAAAAAATAGCAATAAGCAGATTGTAAAGGTGTTTCTTCACTCTCACAGCTGTGCCTACACACATCTGTGTCCTGTAGCTTGAGGTTGAAAATATGTCTTTTAAGCTTGAAATGCCCCGTCAATGTCCGCTCTAGCATGCATACATTTGTCTTACTTAACGCTAGTGCCACTAGAGGAGGCCTTGTGCCTTTTTGCATCCTGTATCCTGGTAGTATAAACCTTGTTACAAGCAGACCTCCAACTGGAAGTTTAAATGCGGAAACCTGCCCATTAGAAAGAAAGAGAACCCCTGTTAGTATTAACCTACCAGTTGCTTTTACAAATCTGTAGTGGTGGGTCGTTGTCGTATTTTTGACGGACGAAACGCAACTGTTTTCCTGGCGACGAAAACGGTTGCAGAAAACGGTTGTCGTTGCAACTGGTTTGAAGACGGCATAAAAACCAGCTTCAAACCAGTTGCAACGACGAGTCTTCAAACTGGTAATACATTATCGACTGTACTTCATGGGCATAAAGTTCACTTTTAATTGTAAGAACGAACGTGGAACGAGGACGACTACGTTCGCGACGACATTTGTCGTTGAATAAATTCATTCTCGACTGTATGTCATGGGCACAAAGTTTACTTTTGATTGCAAGAACTGTTTTGAAAACGAACGTGGAACGAGGACGACTGCATTTGCAACCAATTCATTCTCGACTTTATTTTCTTAGAGGTAAAATATAAAATCGCACCAAGTTATTCGAAGACTGGTTTGTGCAACGAAGACTGTTTTACCCAGGACGTAAAAACGGTTTCGCTGTCGCAGAACAGAGAACGGTTTTTAAAAACAGTTCGTCGTCGCAACGCCCACCAGTACAAATCTGACAATAATGCCTTAGTAGTCCTGACTTATTCAAATTTAAATGTTTTTTATTCAAATAAGCTTTTACTTGAATTTTTAAGAGAATCTGTCATTGGTTTTCCAATCCATTAGGCATGGTTTTCAGATGAAGTTGAGAAAATGATATGTTACTAGCTGTCACGGCGAACTTGTACCGCCTAACAGTCAATGAAAGTAGAGAATGTCAAATGTTTGACAGGAATGTATGTAGAACAGTTTATATGGGAAAATGAAAGTGTTGTTTTAACTATCTTGCTTGCAATTTTTGCATATTTTCTCGTTTAAACCTTCCCTGGACTATGACATACATTTAAAAACCAAAATCAGCCCAGCTGTTCTTGAGTTTTAGCGAGACAAGTGAACAGAAATTGATTTTTATATATATAGATGTGGTAAAATACTATGTTACAGGTAAAGGTAAGAAAGATGACGATTGGTCAGATGGTAACAGTGATGAAGAGCTCAAAGAAGTTTCAGATGAAGAAATAGCTAAACCAGTCTCTAAAAAGAAAGGTGAGAATTTTTGTTACTGATTGAGTAAAGTCAGGCTTAAATTATGATAGGCTGGCCACAGATATTATATCAAATGGTGCAGCCTTGTGTAAATATTGGCCATGACTAATGCCAGTAACAGGCATGTAAATATGTGCAAATAGGCCATAACCATGCTAGAGATAACTAGATTGTCTTAGGTTAAAACCAAAAACCTTTTTAATGAGCTTATTGGCTAGTCTTAGCAAAGTCAAACCAGCTTAATCTTAAATTTCTTAAAATTCAGGAAATTAAATTAATAATATCAAATTAATTTATTAATGTATTGCAATTATTGAATTTCATTTCATAACTATTTATCTTTTGCACAATATTTATTTAGAAGGGCTTCAAAAGTGCATTCTTTACAAGCTTTTTTTAACTTGCAATGTTTGTTGGATTGTTTAGGTCAAATCTTGCAACTGAATTTTAAAACAGTTATCCCCAACCGATTGAGCTGAAATTTTGCATACATGTTCAGTTTGAATGACAATGCATGGTTAGCTAAGTGACGTCATTCCAAATCCAATATGGCGGATATGTTATTTTTATGCACCTCCATAATTATGGGTTAATGGGTACCATAGGGGTTTGCTGAGAAGTATGTGAAAAATGAAATGATGTCACACTAAATTTGATATAGCAGAAAATGAAAGCTTGTTCTTAAAAATGATTTAAGAATTATTTTATATAGGTAAAAATAAGAAGAAAGTTGTTGCTGCAGAATCATCTGATGATGAGGATCAAGATGATGCAAAGTCTGTAGTGAGCAATGTGTCTAGTAATGCCCCACCACCTGTAAAGGCAAAGGGGAAAAAAGGTCAGTTACTACTAGTTTTAATAACCAAAATCTAGAAGTGATCATTCCAATATTACAAAAGTGGAACTTTGGATGCTTGTTAAACCTTCACACCACAATGAAAATGAATAAACCAAATTGGGAATGGAGATAGCTTATACCCTGAATTAACATATCAACTACATTTTATCCTTGAACTTTGAATAGTTACAGCAGGAATCAAAAGCTAAGGCTTTTGATCCAAGTGGAAGAAGTTGAGAGCATTATCTAGTTTAATATATTAACCAGTCAGGCTAATAATATGTTTATTTATAGTTTCATTCGACATTTCATTAGCCCGCCAACCCGTATTGGAGCAGCGTGGTGGTCTAAGCTCTAATTCCCTCTCTCCTATGAGAGTAGAGGCCTGTGGCCAGCAGTGGGACGTTAATGGGCTGTAGTGGTGGTGGTGGTGGATAGTTTAATTATATACTAATATTACTGGCCAAAAGTTATATATGCCCCAAATAGGAGGCCTCTTGCTGAAGACTTAATCATTAGGCAATTACCACACCACTAGACTCAAACAACCATACTTTGTTGATGATCATGTGAAATTAAATTGCTTTTAATTTGTTTTTGTCTGTAATGGGTTTGAAGGTAAAGGCAAGAAGGATGACTGGCCAGATGAAGAAAGCGATAAGGAGTTAAAAACTGAGTCTGAAGATGAAGATATATTGAAACCTATAATTAAAAGCAAATGTAAGTGCCTTAAAATAAATGTGATATAAAATTAACCAAAATAAAGTACCCATACAAAGAATTTCACAAGTAAGTTATGAAATAATGACAAAGTATATTTTTATTTATGGTGTTCATTGTTTGCAGTGAAACAAAGAAAGAAAAATAATATAGATAATATTGAAGAAGAATTGAAAAAGTTTGAAATAAAGGAAGAAGAACCAGAACCGGAGGAAGAACAGGAATACATGAAGGTCTTAATTTTATTATTATCTTCATTTGTTTTTCTCATTTTCATATTTTTGTGACCTCAGCGAGTAAATCTGTTGTACACAATCTCCAAACCAAATTAAAATGAGAGTTTTTAATTTATTTAGGATTTTCAGATAGAATGCAAGGGCTTTTACCTGAAAGATTGAGCGGAGAAGGAGGGGTAGGGGTAGGTTTTTAGTACATAGGCCGATGGGTTTCATCCCCAATAGAGTCGGGCATGCCTCCAAAACTCCTGAGGTATCCAATGAGGATTTTCCTCCTCCCCAGAGAAAAAAAGATTTGAATTTTATGCTATCCCTTTCTTTGCATTAAGGGTTACACTAGATTTAAGCCTGTCAATTTAGCTAGTTTAGAGATTGTGTACAACAGAATAAGCTAAAATTAACTTATATATTTTACCATCATTATTTTTCAGGCACCTGATGCTACAGAAAATAAAACAGAGCCAGCGGAAAAGAAAATGAGCCACAAGGAGAAAAAGAAACTAAAGAAACAGCAAGAGTATGAGAAACAAATGGAGTTGCTCACTAAAAAGGGAGGCCAAGGCCATAGTGAATTGGATGCGAATTTCACAGTGAGTCAAGCACAGAAATCTGCAGGTGAGTTGAGAAAAATTACATCTTGAAAACCATTAAGTAAATAATTTCTTTTTCGTATTTAGTGAAAGCCATTTGACTTTATTCAGTCTCCAGAATAAAAAACTGTGTGTGTGTGTGCACAAGGCAGGAGTGAAACTTCAGAAAAGTATCCTACGTGATAATGAGATATATATATGTCACCGTAAGATTGTAAGAACCGTTAGGTTATAATCTAACTTGCGAAATTGTAAACTGTCGAAAGATTACAATATAACGCATTATTTTTCGGTAGATTGTAATCTGTTAGGTATATTAACCCGATAAAACCTAAGGCACTACCTGATTGTTTATGTCGAACCCTAACCTAACCTACAAGAAAGAGACAAGAAAACGTAAATACAATGAATATTTCAAAAATTGACACACAGAACATTGAACGGTTCACAATCTTTCGACAGTTTACAATCTTACGAGATAAAAAGCGTAAGATTACAATCTAACGGTTTTTGCAATCTTACGGTGACATATTATATAACATGTATTCTATCTGATTCTCTCGCAGGCTAAATCCTATTATGAATCTGTTTGTCTCTTTTTGGTGTCGCTTTTCTGTTTCATTGAATTTTCAAATCACAACGATTCTAAAGAAGTTTCACTTCAATAAAACATAATCGTTTTATATGTTTTAATGTCCTATATCCCCCCAGTGGGGCAGAGGGCGTTTACAGTGTTGTGCCATCTACGGTTTAACTCTGTATTAATTGATCGTTTTATAGCTTCATCTTAAATGAATTCATCAATCTCGTGCATTTCGAAAAGTATGTTTAAACAACTTAAACAGTTCAAGTAATGTTTTAAGATTATGATTTCGTTAGACAATATTAATTGGACCTCGATTAAAATTTTCTTAACTTTGTTTTAAGGTCAGATGGCTGCACTCGAGAATGCGGTCGATATAAAAGTGGAAAACTTCTCGATTAGCGCGAAGGGCAAGGATTTGTTTGTAAACGCGAATTTGCTCATTGCGAACGGTCGTAGATACGGTTTGGTCGGGCCCAACGGACATGGCAAGACGACTCTCTTGAGGCATTTAGCGCAGCGTGCCTTCCCTCTCCCGTCGCATATAGACATACTGTTGTGTGAGCAGGAGGTCACTGCCAACGACACAAGTGCTGTTGAAACTATACTGGAAGCTGATGTTAAGAGGACGGGTAAGTTTTTATGATGATGTTTCGATATGTTGTTAATGATTTCGATTCAGGATGCCTTTTAAAGTTTGGTGTTTGTCGGGTTCATTGATCAATGCAGGAAGGGTGAGACATTTACATTTTACGTAGAGGGTATTCCCTCTCCTGTCGGATCCATACTTTTCATACTTAAATTATAAATGCAAAAATGTGTCTGTCTGTCTGTCTGCTACGCTTTCACGGTCCATCTGTTAAACCGGTTTCGATGAAATTTGGTACAGGGATAGGTTGTATCCCAGGGCTACTTTTTATCCCGGAAAATTAAAGAGTTCCCGCGGAAATAAAAAAACTTAATCCAAGCGGACGAAGTCGCGGGCATCATCTAGTCTTAACTAAATGTTGTGTTGTATTAAAATAGTAATGGAAGTAGATATTATTTATTGTTATTTTTATTTGTTTAAGATCTAAGTGAAACTGTATTAATTTTAATCCAAAATAATGTTAAGAGAATCATTAAGTTTCATTGTGTGTTCTTGGTTATGTATACGTAAGTGCATGCGTACTGTTAGTCCCAAGCACTCGGTGGTTATAAAGGAAACAACACGAGTACTCGAACTGTAGTTTATTAATGGAGAAAATTGTAATATTCTCACAAAATAAATAAGATTAACTACTTAGATCACTTGTCGCGACTCGCGGAGACCTCCAAAAGGTCCTTCGGCGGTATTTTTGGTTCTTGAGCTTAGCTTCTATTGCTGTCCAGTCCGGCAGGCCGAAACCGGGTCCGTAGGTGGATAGCAATTAGGCTAATTACCAGAACGACTGGAGATTAAGAATTAATTAGCTCTTTTTATAGGCAATATATTGCTGATTAACACATTATCGTCTTGCGTCAATCTCGAATACTGGGTCATAATGCTACATGATTGATCAGCACTATACGCCATAGTAGCTAGGGATGTAACACCTCCCCCGTTTAAGATGGAGCATCAAGGGATGATGCGAGTAGAATGAAGTGATTTAAGTATTACAAAAACAACATTGTAAGAAATAGAAAATTGATAATACCATTATCATGTTATCGTTATTACATACATTTTAAAAAGAGAATTAAAAATTATCGTTTACATGAACTAAGAACTAGAAATAT
Organism: Erebia epiphron; assembly: GCA_963932025.1. NCBI lineage: Eukaryota > Metazoa > Arthropoda > Insecta > Lepidoptera > Nymphalidae > Erebia > Erebia epiphron. The sequence continues at coordinate 7,135,082 of OZ009956.1, read as the reverse complement.
AAAATTCATTATAATTGTGAGAAAAACAAACAAAAGAGAAAAACAAATTTATCAAATTATCTATGTCAACTAACAGGAATTAAGAACTAAGAATAAGTAGATAAGAATTATTTAAAGTGATCTAGAAATATAAAATAAGCAACATAATATTTTCTTAGAACTAGGAAAAACGAAGTAACTAAGTACATAATATAATAATTCCTCTAGTACAAATGAAATAGTAGATATAATTTAGTAATACAATTTTTCTTACTGTAGGTTTCTCCGTAAACTATTGGGAGAACTCTCAGAGTTACTAGTTGCGTCAAAACCCCTATTACGAGTTTCAACATTGGAGCTAGTATTAATTGCTCGGATATTTTTGTCAGGGTTAGAATGGCAACTATTGAAAATCTGTATACAACAGCCAGGATTAGAACTTGGAATGTTATTACGCCTTGATCTATTACAAAGAAATTTAAATATTTTACAAGAAATATAACTTATTACAGTTAAGGTTACTAAAGTCGTTAGGATACTAAAATAACTTCCATATTTAATGTGATAAGGCTGGTTTTCGATTTTCTCTATTTCGTCATTAACTTGGTTTAATCGGTGTGTGACATAATGCAAGGAATCTAAGTTTATATGTGACAATTTAATAGGTGTTAGATATGGAAGCGAAATATTTATTTTCTTTTTGGAACAGCAATCGTCATTTATAATGTTAAAATTGGGGGTTGGCAAATAAAGCTTGGATTCATACTCAACTGAGGGAATAAATTGTAAGAGCTTATGGAAAGCCTTGCATCCTTTCGGAACCTTGAGAATTCCTGTTCCAATAATATCGTAGTTGTTAAGTGTATTGTTACATTTTACAGAGACCTTAGTTATATCGGATTGAACATATATCCACTTATTATTACTTATCTTTTGCCATACGTCAATATCACTAATTATTATTTTATAATCACATGTGTCCGGTATTTTATTTATATATGCACTTAAGATCGACACTTCACAGATCGGATTTGTAACACTGGATTGTACATTGCTTAATTTACACAGATAGTTATTGCTCGGTAGGGTTTTGCAATCACTCATTGAGTCCATCGTAGAGTATATTAATTTATCGTCTGTTATTGCGAGGAATTTTGTAGTAGGATTTATCAAGGAAAATGGGTGCGGATTTTTAATATCATGTGCAGTAGGGAGAGCGTAAACATGGTAGAGGTTATATTCTTGTAAGAGATTCAATGGGATTCCAATAACAAATACTAATTTGGTATCGGTAACGAAACTAGATCTAACTTTTCTATGTTCTGGTTAAGTATTTGCTCGTTATAATTTAGTTTTTGAATAGTCGTATTAAATGTACTAATAGTGGAAGAGATAACATGGATGTTTTCTCTCATTAGAGATGCTAACTGTCTCTGGTCGTCTTGAACTGTGTATATAACATTTTTTATAGTCTATATATGAGGTTTTACCTACTTATATAAGAAAAATCAGTAAAGGTATAATATTCTTAAAACTATGATAATATTATGTTCCTAAGTTAACGAAGTGTAGGCCGAAAATGTAGATTATTATGAGATTGAAGGGATATTGTAGAATTGACAGATTTGGGAATAATGCGTTCAGAGAAATTATAGTAAAAATGATGGAGTTGGTTTTTTTTTCTTTTTATAATTTCTTATTGAAATATTAGTAGGATTGGTAATAATATCAATATGTCCACGGTCATGAATTTGGGGCTGGTTACCCTGTTTGTTGACTCGCGACATGGATACAGAGGATATAGAAACATGGTGTCCACGGTCATGAATTTGGGGCTGGTTACCCTGTTTGTTGACTCGTGACACGGATATAGAAGATATAGTAGATTTTGATGTACTTTGCTTGATAGAGGGTTTTAAAGACTTGGTAGACTTGTTCGGTTTAGAACAAATGGATTCGGAGGAGTTTCTAGGACTAGGAGACATAGTATTTTCAATGAAATGTTTGGAATTATTATAACTGGACTCAGTGAACTTAGAAGACTCAGTGGATAAAGTAGACTCAATGGCTTTAATAGGTTCAATAGATTTAGTAGACTCAGTGGGTTTAAAAGATTCAGTGGATAAAGTAGACTCAATGGGCTCACAAGACTCAGTGGGCTTAATAGACTTAGTGGATTTAATAGATTCAGTGGCTTTAATAGATTCAATAGATTTAGTAGACTCAGTGGGCTTAAAATAATTAGGAGGAATTGCGGATACAGTGGAATCTGTAATAGAAATTATCGGTAATTGTTCCGCGACTTTTCTAGTGCTAAACTGATTATTAGTAGGCTTTAAATATCGCGAATTAAACCGATGGAAACAGTGGTTGCATTTTGCGTCGTTTTGTATAGTGGATTCCGAGCGACGCAAACGCGGAATCCGGTTTAGTTTAAAAACTCTTCCTCAGGATCGACATATGGGATATTTTCTGAAAGGTTAAGAACAGTTTCAGGCGGGGAATAAGAAAATTTATGGCGATTGGCATTATTGTACTGCCTCTTGCGACATTCGCTAATTTCGTGGCCTATATTTTTGCAGTACCAGCAGATCACTGTTTTTCTAGGAGAGGATGGTTGTGGATTATGAGGGGTGCTTTGATTTTCTTGGGCATGATATGTATTGGAAATACGAGGAGGTGATTTTCCTTGTCGGAAACTTGCAGAATAAGATGCGTTATGTGTGGGATGTGGACGATAAGAATGGTAGTGTCTGTCCGTGTGTCCCAATTTATCATAATATTTTATACCCTTAGAGGTCTGAGCAAGATTGTAGAATTTTTCTTCCTGGATAGCCAAATTAATCGCTTCCGCGAGGTTTTTGGGGTCCCTACCTCTAAGAATATTTGATATATGGTTTGGTAATCCTAATAAGAATGTGTGTAAGGCTAAGTCTTCGGTATTGGCTAGTCGTCCTTTTACTTCACTGGGGTCCCTAGTAGAATGGGAGATATCAGTCTGTAATCGTGTTAGATGGGTCTCTAAACGCGTACTGTATTGTAAAATCGTCTCATTAGGCTTCATTCTGCAATTTTGAAGGTCAAAAAGTAGGTGGCTTCGGTGTTTAGTTTCGCCAAAATTACTTTTTAGAAATTGTTTTAGTTCCGACCAGTTATCAAATACCTTTAATGAGCAGGCCGCATCTGCTTTCCCCTCTAATTGTGATAGAATAAATTTAAATAAAATTTCAGCGTGAGTGGAATTTACTAAGTTAAGGGCATTTTCGCAGTTTCTTATAAATGATGTTAACTTGTTTCGGTCACCGTCAAAGGGTTTAATAAACCGAGTCAAGTCACTGAAATTCATTTTGATGGATTCGACGGGAAAAGTGAAGGAATCATCTCGTTTTGCCATGATAAAAATATGTTACTATACTTTCCTATACGCAATAACAGAAAATAATTAATAATTATCAAGTTAATAGCACTAAAATCACTCACAGTAGTAGGAGAAACGGTGTCATTGCTGATTCGGCGATGAACTCGAAGAACTGCAACGGCGAATTGCAACGTCGTCGGGCGAGTCGAACTGGGTCACGCGCCGGGTGAGTCGATCTGGGTCGCACGCGCGGTTATTCCGCACGCCTCGTCGCGATGTTGTGATCAAGTAGGAATCTGGACCGGGTGGCAGCACCTCACGGCTGGGCAGAGAACCCTCGGGCACGATAAGGATTGGCACAGCTTGGTCTTCTTCTCGGTGCCAGCTGGGGTTTGACTGTCCGTCAGTCAGAGAGACCAGGAACGGCAGCACGGGCAGCTTGGCTTGGAGAATCGTGGACGTCGTCAGGAGTAGGCGTCCAACGGGAAATAATCCCGCTTTCTTCTGACACCAAATGTTAGTCCCAAGCACTCGGTGGTTATAAAGGAAACAACACGAGTACTCGAACTGTAGTTTATTAATGGAGAAAATTGTAATATTCTCACAAAATAAATAAGATTAACTACTTAGATCACTTGTCGCGACTCGCGGAGACCTCCAAAAGGCCCTTCGGCGGTATTTTTGGTTCTTGAGCTTAGCTTCTATTGCTGTCCAGTCCGGCAGGCCGAAACCGGGTCCGTAGGTGGATAGCAATTAGGCTAATTACCAGAACGACTGGAGATTAAGAATTAATTAGCTCTTTTTATAGGCAATATATTGCTGATTAACACATTATCGTCTTGCGTCAATCTCGAATACTGGGTCAAAATGCTACATGATTGATCAGCACTATACGCCATAGTAGCTAGGGATGTAACAGTACGCATTTGCGTGCGTGCGTGTGAATGTGAGGGTGCGTGTTAAGAAAGAATGTACAATACAATAATATTTTCTTTTTTTCAGAACTGCTTAAGGAATGCAAGGAGTTAGAAGCTGAAATAGAAAAGGGTGCTCTTAAAAAACAAGACCGATTAAATGAGGTACGCAATTCCATAAGCAAGTTCTTGTTATTTTTTGCATTGCAAAGATGTCAAAAATCTGGGTGCAATAAAATACTTTGAAACCTTTGTAGTTTGACTGTAAAAGGTTAAAAATATGATCGAATGTAGGTATATTTAACCATCATAAGTTTTAAAAAGTATAAATATAGTGACAACTTGGATATTCTTTCTTCCCTTATACTGACTGTTGGGACTCAGATTATAAAGAGATTTATAGTTTTATTAAAATATTAAATTAGTTTGATCATGAAAATAAAAGCTTTTTTCAGGTGTATTCAGAGTTGAAAGCAATAGGCGCGGACTCTGCGGAACCCCGTGCTCGTCGTATTCTCGCCGGTTTAGGGTTCAGCCGTGAGATGCAGAATCGAGCCACTAAGAATTTCTCTGGAGGATGGCGTATGAGAGTTTCTTTAGCCAGGTATATGTTGTCATATTTTATTTTTTATGTTTGGAATCACTCTTAGAATATAATAGAATAGAATGAATTCATATTTTGTCTGAATATGTGTTACAATGATGATTACAGTATGAAAAGTCGCAGCTTATCAAGTCAGGTAGTCACATAAACTCTTTCACACAAAAAGGCATTGCAACACATGTTGGGCATACGCTACTTACTTTTTAGAAAATGAAAGTATATTATAATAATAATCCATAATATTATTTTCAGAGCGTTGTACATAGAACCCACATTATTGTTACTTGATGAACCTACGAATCACTTAGATCTGAACGCTGTCATTTGGTTGGATAAGTAAGTTTTTAATTAACTTTTTCTTATATGTGGATTTTCTTTTCTGATATTTGTTTGTTAAAAGGTCTCAATCTATACTAATACTAATATTATAAATGCGAAAGTTTGGTTGTATGGATGGATGTTTGTTACTCAATCACGCCCCAACGGCTGAATGTATCTGGATGAATTTTGGCACAGAGATAGATTAAAGTCTGGAATAACACATAGGCAACTTTTTAACCCGGAAAATTAAAGAGTTCCTGCGGGAACCGAAAAACCGCAATCCACGCGGACGAAATCGTGGGCATCGCTAGTACTTAATAAAAATAATAGTTATTTGTTATACAAGAGTGAAAAGTTGTTTTTTAACTGCGTGCTCAATTTTGATGACCGAGCAAGGATTCTAAAAAATTTAGCGTCAGCGAGGGAATCAAAAGAGCACGATGTGAAAAATCTTTTCACTCATCCCACCTCAGCGAGGAAATGACATGACGTGAAAGAAAATGGTGCGCGCAAAGCAAATTAAAAGAGTACACCAAGAAGGTTAACAAATTAAAAACGGTTGTATGGAAATTCGGCATCATAGAGGTAGAAGTAGGTAAATAGGTTTTAATCATAGGCTTAGAATGTACAAGACCAACAGTGACAAATTACGGTGTTACAAAAAATGAAATGTAAATGTGTGCGTTAAATAGTGTTGTCTTGACTCTAGCATAGTATTATCGATAGTCTTACTGGTGAAATCATAGGACTCTAATGAGTTAGCTTAACGAAGTAAAATAAAACTATCTTTTAATTTAAAAAAATCAAATACACAAATAGCAACAAAGCTACAGCTAGGTAACAAATTATTTATTGATGAGATGACCATGTTTTCTCTAAAAAGTTTTTCAGCGTTACAACACAAAGCAACATCATTAGCTGGATACATCAAATACTTATGGTCTGTTTTCGAATAGTCTCTCTTAATAATTAACGAATAGGGTATATGCATCTGATTTAAATATGGGTCAAATATTTTTTTTAATATTTTTTGTTAACTTTATTATTATAGAATTATACTAAGACTACAATTTTTTTATTTTATAGCTTACTAGCTGATGCCCGCGACTTGGTCCGCGTGGATTAAGGTTTTTTGATTCCCGCGGGAACTCTTTAATTTTCCGGGATAAAAAGTAGCCTATGTGCTATTCCAGATTATAATCTATGACTGTGCCAAAAAGACAAATTTCAGCAAAATCGGTTCATTCATTGTCGCGATAAAGAGTAACAAACATCCTCACAAACTTTCGCATTTAAAATATTAGTAGGATATAAGTGTGATGTGATGTGAAGTGTGATGTGATGTGTTCGCGCCACCTACCCAAGCTCACCAGTACTACGTTACACGGCCCGTCGCCGGCGGCGGCGGCGTTTAAAACAGAGATGTTTTTTAAAAAATCTGCCTGAAAATATACACTATAATTTTTTTGAGAAATAGAGCAATTTTAGGGATTTTTCATAAAAATTGTAGGGTTTCCGCCGCTATTTTTTAAAGGGTGCAAGTACTTTTAATTTGATTCATTACAATAATACTCTGATATACCTAATGTATGAGTGACAAATTAATAAAAATAAATAATAACCATATATGGCGCTCAAGTCATAGCTAATGACCTCCCCGATAAGCACTTAAATAGAGTAATGTACTGAATTACCAGTATATACAGTATATATATTTCATATACATACGCCAAATAAAACAAAAATTAAGGAAAATATTTATTTCGTTCTTTTCTTTTACAGGAAAGTAGTGTATATTGTACTCTACACACTTAAGCTTATGAGCAATCACGTCAAACCTACCGGCAAACACGATTATCGACTATCGATACTTATGACGTCATCACTTTGTCAATCCCTATCGTAACCAAACGTTTTTAAGTTTTACACAAGATATCCAAAAATTCGTCATTTAGCAATGTAATTTGATGAAAAGTCTTAAGGGAAACCTATTATCTAAGCTTTCAATAGTTATTTTGCCTCATTTTCAAACAACAAATGACGAAATGATTATGAATAATTCAGAAAAATATTCAGTAATTACCTGTGAAACGTGTATTTATGCGGGTTATTACGTCTTGTAACGTCACATTCATTCACTGAACAAGACACCATGGTGGCAGAACAAAGATATTAAGTTTTAATCGTAAGACTATTAATTAAATGCATATAATTCACCTCGACTTGGAATAGGCCGGGACGCTATCGCCTCATACTCGCGTAAACAATGACATACTGGCCATTTGTTTCGCTATCTCTTTTTCGCTCGCGGCAGTATTTATTAACTAAATACCTCTCGCTCCCACGCTTTGTCAGTCTGTTGAGCGTAGCGAAAAAATTCTTAGTCTATGGTTTTAATGATGTTTTGAATTCACAAACTTCATAGACGAGTGATATTTACTAACGTGCACACGATATTCTAAATTCAATTTACTTTATCCTCAAGAGGATAATAACGGCTTTTGCATTCACATATCGAAGAGTAAAAATACTCTTTCCGAGATGGTGGGATGAAAATACCTTTAAAATTTTAATTTAAGCCCCAATTAATGAAGTTTATTTTCAGCTATTTACAAGGATGGAAAAAGACTCTGCTAGTTGTATCTCACGACCAGTCGTTTTTGGACAATGTGTGTAATGAGATTATTCATTTGGACCAGCAGAAGTTGTTTTATTATAAGGGAAATTATTCAATGTTCAAGAAAATGTACGCACAAAAACGGAAAGAACAAATTAAGGAATACGAAAAACAGGAGAAACGGTTGAAAGAGATGAAGGCTCATGGACAATCGAAGAAGGCCGCGGTGAGTATTGTTATAGCATCCTAAAGGCTTTCACTCATGGGCCTCCAGCGCTCCAGCCACGTGTGTTCAGCTGCTGACTGCCGGTGGAAAGTTGCGTGAAGAAAAGTAAAAGTAAAATATACCTAGATGATGCCCATGACTTCGTCCGCGTGAATTAGGATTTTTTGATTCTTTAACTTTTCGGGATAAAAAGTAGCCTATGTCCTTCCATATACAATCTACCCCCCTGTACCAAATTTCATCAGAATCCGTTGAACGGATGAGCTGTGAAAGCGTAGCAGACAGACACACTTTTGCATTTATAATATTAGTATGGATTGTACACCATAAAAGATACAACAAATTAATAATCTAATGGACATGGCATAACAGGCGGCATTATCGATTAATTAGCGATCTCTTCCAGCCAACCTTTAACTCCCGTACGCTTACTCAAAAGCCAAAATGGACCCAAAAGCTCTTGCTTTAAAGTCACAAATTCAGCGTTTGGAGCGCTGGCAGTGAATAAATACACGAAATGATGAAATGAGCTCTAAACCAGTGCAGTTAAGGTTCATTTTACTTTGACGCTTGGCGTGGTGAGCTCTCACGTCATCAATCGTATTTGCAATGTTAAAACTCAGAGTAAGCGTACTGCAGCAGCAGCCTACAAAATTGGTTTTCTATATGATGTAAACAGGAAAAGAAACAGAAAGAAGTGTTAACCCGCAAGCAAGAGAAGAACCGAAGCAAGTCTCAACGCGAGGAGGCTGAGGACGGCGCGGCGCCGATCACTCTGCTGCAACGGCCGAAGGAATATCTCGTTAAGTTCTCATTCCCGGACCCACCGCCTTTACAACCGCCGATATTGGGACTGCACAGTAAGTGGTTGTTAATCTATACTAATATGTATTTGACTGCCTCGTTTGTCTAGCGTTTAGCGTAGTCGACTGCGGATCACGAGGTCCTAGGTTCGATTCCCGGTCGGGCATAAAAATTGTTAGGTATTGGGTTTTTCAATTAAGAAATTCTCAGTGCCAGCCCGGAGTTGGAAGTTGGCGGTGTTTCACCCCCGTGCCTCGGAGAGCACGTTAAGCCGTCGGTCCCGGTTATTATCACTAACATGATAATAGTCGTTAAAGCCCGCCAACCCGCATTGTAGCAGCGTGGTGGGTCTAAGCTCTAATTCCCTTTCTCCTATGAGGAGGCCTGTGCCCAGCTGTGGGACGTTAATAGGCTGTAGTGGTGGTGGTTGATGTATTTAATAAATGCGAAAGTTTGAATGGATGGATGAATGTATCTATGGATGGATGTTTGTTACTCAATCACGCCCGAACGGCTGAACGGATCTGGATGAAATTTGGCACAGAGATAGGTTATAGTCTGGAATAACACATATTATATGCTATTTTTTATCCCGGAAAATTAAAGAGTTCCTGTGGGAACCAAAAACCTCAATCCACGCAGACGAAGTCGCGGGCACGGGGAATCAGCTTGTAGGAAAGATATACATTCAGAGAGAGATAAATTTTCAGCGTTCTCTTGGGTTTATTTTAATTTACGAATCAGAGCCCATATTCTAGGACAGGTCTTTACCTTAAAAATTGATGATATGCAATTTATACTGAGTAATGGCATTGTACAGACAGATACGGTAAATTGACGGTTACCCTGTATCGTATTATTCGAAAAACTAAAAAAATACGCGTCCAATTGAGAAACTCCTCCTTTTTGGAAATCGGTTGAATACGATTTTATTTTTTAGGATCCTTCTTGTCTATGTTACTTTGATCAACGAACAAGAAGCTTGAAGCTTAATTCGCTATATAACCCCCCAAAGTATTTTGTGCAAATAATTGCACAAAACAAGAACAACAACAACAAGAACAACACCAACAACAACAAGAAGAACAGGAACAAGGAGGTACCACATAAGTGGTACCTTCTTGTTCCTTGATTAGCATAGACTTAGCATGCAAAGTAAGGGCTGTTTATATACAATACTAGCAAACCCGGCGAACTCCGTTTCGCCACCAGATGGCTTTCCCGCTAAAAAGATTTTCCCGCTTTTCTGTTGAAATTTTTCCTGAATTTTCTTTGCTATAAACCTCAAGGAGCCCGAGACCTTTCCAACGAATGCAAAACCGTGGAAATCGGTTCGTGCGTTCTGGAGTTATAGCGTCAGGAAGGAAAACCCGACTTATTTTTATATAGTAGACTAGCAAACCCGGCGAACTCCGTTTCGCCACCAGATGGCTTTCCCGCTAAAAAGATTTTCCCGCTTTTCTGTTGAAATTTTTCCTGAATTTTCTTTGCTATAAACCTCAAGGAGCCCGAGACCTTTCCAACGAATGCAAAACCGTGGAAATCGGTTCGTGCGTTCTGGAGTTATAGCGTCAGGAAGGAAAACCCGACTTATTTTTATATAGTAGATTTAACTTTGCCCGGTAGATGTGGATTTCAATTTCCCTGGCCAGAAGCCCCTGTTCAAGCAAGTGGACTTTGGTATCGATCTCAACTCTCGGATAGCAATTGTTGGCCCCAACGGTGTTGGGAAGTCAACCTTCCTCAAGCTTCTAGTGGGTGAACTGAGTCCTATCCGCGGGGAGTTGATTAGAAACCATCGGTTGGTGAGTTTGCATATTTTACTTTCTTGATTTTGAGCTTTATACACACACACAGTTAATCAAAGCGGTCTAACTTCATGTGCGGGTCTTGGGTTAATTTTAAAATGCAGCTATGTAGCGGTGTTTTTAGTTGTTCCACAATACTAATTTTAGTTTTTAGTTAAGCAATAGCCTCGCAATCAGATCAAATGATGTGACCTCATGGGGCTTGACTCATGACTCGCAGATGTTCATAAATAAATTCTGGACCAATCTAAAATATCAACTGTTAATATCACTAATTATCAAAATACATGCTCATTCTTTTATTTTATACGAGTAATATAGCATCCTTAGTTTTTTTTATTCCACTACAAGATAGCCCTTGACTGTAATCTCGCCTGACAGTAAGTGATGATGCAGTCTAAGATGGTAGCGGGCTAACCTGTTAGGGGTACGGCAGTTATATTAAATCCATACCCTTAATCGGTTTCTACATGGCATCGTACCGGAACACAAAATCGCCTTGCGGCACGTCTATGCCTTAGGCCGTCTTAGGTCCGCGTAATTTCACATGAGAAAACCAAAATAGTTTTTACAATGATTGCCAATATTGTTGCTAGAAGAAAAAGTTATCTGTGCCTGAATACATTTTGTTTGTTGAATACTTTTATTTATTTTCTCTTTTTCATAAAACTCACAGCTACATCCAAAAAAGTATATAGATAAATATATAACAAGAAAAATAAGGTACAAGCTTTCTAAAAAAAGCTCTCATGGGTGGAAAAAGTAAATAGCAAATGCTACTTAATGATAGAGTAGACTTTACATAAGATGTTATTAAAATATGTTTGTTAATAATTATTAAAGTTTGTATGTTTTGAATTGTACAATTCTTTGAAAACAGAGAATCGGTCGCTTCGACCAGCACTCCGGTGAGCATCTAACGGCGGAGGAGTCCCCGGTGGAATACCTGCAGCGTCTATTCGGATTGCAATACGAGAAGGCGAGGAAAGCCCTCGGCACGTTCGGGCTCGCGAGTCACGCGCATACCATCAAGATGAAGGATCTTAGCGGGGGACAGAAGGCGAGAGTGGCGTTGGCTGAACTCACACTTATGGCACCAGATGTTGTTATATTGGTGATTTTTCAGTATTATTTGGTTTAATTTGGATTTTTTGAAGCGAGGAAAGTGCTCGGCACTTTTGATGTCAACTTGATGAGCGAATGAGTATTGTTATTATAAATGAGTTGATGGTTGGAAGCCTTATACATTTTTTGTGCTTGTCAAATGACAGAAAAAGTTTTGTACGACAAGGATCTAATGGTACTTGGATGAGACAAAAAAGGGGGCGTGGGTGTGCAATGGTGCCTCGAAGAGCACGTAAAGCCGTCGGAGAGTAGAAGAACAGAGAGTGCACTTGTGTTTGCGCACACACTTGTGCACTATAATATCTCCCGCGCAGATGACTAATCTCTCTGGAGATTGGCCGCCGTGGCCGAAATTCGGTCGGGAGGACATTATTTACATATTTGAATGTTTTTCTTTTTTTTTTAATATCTTTCGCACCCAATTACCTTGTGACGATATTGTGTCAGAGACCTTTTCATATTTGAATGTACGTGTAGGATGAGCCGACGAACAACCTCGACATCGAGAGCATCGACGCGCTGGCGGAGGCCATCAACCAGTACAAGGGCGGCGTGGTGATCGTGTCGCACGACGAGCGCCTCATCCGCGAGACGGACTGCGCGCTCTACGTCATCGAAGACCAGACCATCAACGAGGTACGACTCGCAGTGTGTGTAGCCCCCACACACTTATCTGACTCGGTGAACAACCTCGACATCGAGAGCATCGACGCGCTGGCGGAGGCCATCAACCAGTACAAGGGCGGCGTGGTGATCGTGTCGCACGACGAGCGCCTCATCCGCGAGACGGACTGCGCGCTCTACGTCATCGAGGACCAGACCATCAACGAGGTAGGACTCGCAGTGTGTGTAGCCCCCACACACTTATCTGACTCGGTGAACAACCTCGACATCGAGAGCATCGACGCGCTGGCGGAGGCCATCAACCAGTACAAGGGCGGCGTGGTGATCGTGTCTGACCCGGTGGCAGCGTCCCTAGTAAACAACGACCTCAATTTACATAGACGGGCCCTGCCAAACAAAAAATGCGGACCTATTTCACTAACGCCATTTAATCTGAAAAGCGGGACAGCGCTATGGTGGGGACAAGGACAGGCTTATACAGGTGAGAGGCATGCACCACAAGTCGGACGCCCAACTTTTTTTTATGAAAGGGCCCATCTAGTACCTTCATATATATCGATGCTAAAAAAACTAAACAGTCATAAAAATTAGCTCCAATTTTGGCCCCCGACCAGATGAGTTTGTGGGACTGTACATGTGCGGCGTGAGCCGGCGAACAACCTCGGTGACACCACTTGACGACACTATTGAGAAGTCGTTTAGGTGCTATTAGTTTTTGGTAACCACGATTGACAATCCAATTGATAAACATATTTTTTTAAAGGCAATTAGATCGTCACAGTGTGATCATCTTTAGGGTGATGGCATATATGTCCTGACTTACAAATGATAATCATTGAAGATAATTATGGAATTAGTAGTCTTGTAGAACCTACTTCAATTGGTGTAGTTACCAAAAAATAAATATAAACGACACTCCAGTGGTGACTTCCAGCGGTGTCGTTGAATACATGCCATAAACAAGGGTGGCGTTCATTTTCAAATCCAAGATATTGCTGAGCAAACAAAACTATCTTTCTTTAGCATTTTTCTTTTTACCACAGGTCGATGGAGACTTCGACGATTATCGCAAAGAACTTCTGGAGAGTCTCGGGGAAACCATCAACTCGCCTTCCATCATCGCCAACGCGGCTGTGCAGCAGTGAAACAAGACTAAATAAAAAAATGTTTATTTATATTAAGAACTAGTTGATGCCCGCGACTTTGTCAACGTGGTTTAAGCTTTTTTGTGGATTGTTTGATTCCCGCAAGAACTCTTTAATTTTTCGGGATAAAAAGTAGCCTCTGTCTTATTCCAGACTATACTTAATCTATCTCTGTGCCAAATTTCATCCAGATCCGTTCAGCCGTTCTGGCTTGATTGTGTACCAACATACATCCATATATCTGACCAAACAATCACATTTATAATATTAGTATAGATCTTCATTCGTTCTCAGTGTCGAGAAATTCGCCTTTTGCATTCAGGTGAAAGAAGATCAACTTCTTTTTACATAAACTATAGATTGTGGATCAAAAATAAATCAGTAAGCTTCCCGCTAAGCGCTTTCCGTTCTCAGTAACAGCTGATTATAATGTTTTAGTCACGGTCGAAGTTTTACGTGATCAATTTAAAACTTTTAACTACTTCACTTTTACGTAAACGTTAAAATGCCTATAAAAGAAAAGATGCACTTTAATGTTTTTTTCATTTGTATAAATGTACATAAAACATGTAAGATATTTTTTTGAAAAGTCTATGGATGTAAGTGTCAACGCACATATGATTGCGATATATTTAACAGCTATAGGTCAATGCAGAGTTGTGTTTCAGAAATATAAGAAGACTACTGATCAAAACTTGGTACTTATCTAAGTATTAATTTTTTGATTAGGTATTTAGAAAACACATTTTTACTACTAACATTCACGCGTCCAACTGGAGTACTGGACATGTTTTAAAATAAATAAATACACTTTATTAAAAAAATAATTCCAAATTGTTTGATAGGAGCGAATATTTTTTCTTCTTGGGAATGTATTGTTATGTATTGTATTGTATTAATTAAATTATTATAATATTCGAATAAAAATATTTTTACATAAATTAAGCTGCTTTTTCTTGCACAACCTTATGGCACAGTCTAGACTCTAGTTCTTACTTTCTTTTCCACCAGTGACCTAACGGAGACGTCTAGACCAGGGATGTTACGGAGGTGATTTTATCGGAACCGAAGTCTAAGTCTGAGTTTTTAAATTTGGTTTGTCGGAGGTGGTGACAGAAGAGAGATATGTTAAGTTTAATAATTTAAAGGCCGCACAAAACAAAACAAATCATAAGTAACTACTAATACTTATTATAAATGCGAAAGTGTGTTAGTTTGTCGGTTTGTACTTTAAACACGCCACAACAAAGCAACGGTTCGACGTGATTTTTAGCGTGGGTAGTACCTATAGTTAAGGATCTGGAGAGTGACATAGGCTACTTTTTATCACGGAAAATTGAAGAGTTCCCGTGGGAATTAAAAAAACTTATTCCACGAGGACGAAATCGCGGGTATCAGCTAGTTGTCCATTGGCCCGAAATTTGGTCGGGAGGACATTATTTTTTGCTTAGTATATGCCTACCCTCTTAACTTTCTGCTTATTTTGCAGTGCAGTGCGTAAGTTTGTCATTTTCTATGGAGTCGTATCAAGTCGCTTCGCTTTCGTCGCTCACCTAGGAAAATGAATATGCCTCGGCATACGTCGCTGCTGGCTGGGTCGCGCGAATAAAGAACTCCCGTATCCAACCTAAACCACCGAGGGATACTAGTCGGCAAAGGCCGACGTAACCTCCGTGCCTTCCTGAACTCTCCACGTAAAATAAGGTAACCAAATAAAAATGCCTTTAAAAAATGATTATATAATAGATAACTAATTATTAGGTATTCGACCCATGGACAGTAGAATAATTATTCGTCTACTAGCGTAAATAAGGTATATCGCACAGAGGTAGTATAGCCTATAGAGTGCGTGCTTCTAAGCAAGAACAGTAGGCACCGGTAGGATCATAGCATCGTTCCGTCAGCAAGCCCTTTAGTCAAAGGAACGCTAGCGCTGAGAGCGCCCATCGCGAACTCGGGACCGAAATTCCGTTTTTAAACTGGAAAAAAAGGTTAAATGTGTTATAGAAACATGCAAACATGATACTCGTTATCATAATAAACATAATAGTCCAGGAAACGGGGCGGTCTGTTGTATGGAGACCCCCACATTGAATCCTCAGTCGATGAAACTTGGCAGGGTTTTAGTATTGGATGATCCAAAACTTACACAAAAATATCCACCAGAAAAAAAAACGGAAGTTAGGTATTTATACCTAAAAGTACAAAAAGCTTAATATTTTGAACTAAATAATATCTCGTTCCAATTTTTTTTTACCAAACTAATCAATAGCCGTATTATTTATGAAATGCTCGATAAAAATCCAAAACTTTATTCAAACGAAACAATTTTTTTTAAAGAGGTTTTCTTTTTCTGTCCATAATTTCAACAAAAAAATTGCTCATATTTTTTTTTATTTTCACATGTCCTTAAAATGCTATTTAGCATAAGGTGTAAGAAAATCCACCAAAATTTGCATACAAAAATAAATTTATCTCACTTCAAATTAAAATTATTTATAACTCGGTATGGAAAATTTATCCATTCAATTTTTTTTCTTTATTATAGTAGGTAGTCAAATTTATACTCAAATCCTAAATATCCAACAAAATATCCACGCAAAACACCCAATTAAACCGGACGTATGAAATCTAAACTATGTTTACGCGATAATGTATCTTAATCCTTCATCTATTGGGTATAGTATAGCGTGCGCGAGCGAAGCGAAATGTGAAAAAGTGAAATCACAATCATAATATTATTACTCCAGCGTGGATACTACAGGTGGATATGGTTGTCGTCACTTGTCGGCGCTTAAGCGCTTACTGTCTTCTTTAATGCTATATTGAACACTAGTGGTCCGCCCCGGCTTCGCACGGGTAGCACTAATCATCATAATAGTCCATACCCAATAATAGCCAGCTGGCACTGGGCAGCACATCAGGTTTTACATTAGGGCTGTGATATCTTCGCAATGCCGGCCGCCCCTATTTCTATCGCGCATTAACTCATTTGTATGTTATCTTTCCAAGATATCCAACTGAATTAAATGGTGTAAAGGGCGAATTTGGTTTATATTAAATACTTGAGTTGACCAACCATTTTATTTAGATAAGGATTAATACAATGTCAGGAAAAAACCACTTCGAAATGAAAGCTTTGTTTTAGACCAAATTTGAAAAATATTATTATTACCTACTATTTTATTAATCGTTAATTCCTTATCATAATAAATAATTTGAAAATCAAAAAAAATATTATTGTGAGACAACCTTTAAAGATAGATATATGCCATTGGCACTTTATTTAGAACTTTTTCAGAGGAACAATTCCACCGTACATTGTTTTCGTGTAACTTTTACTATTTACGCAGCGCACGCCACGGAAGCTCTCACAGGGGACGATTTTTTTCGACTTCATTCACATTATTGCAAACAAACAAATCTTTCCTCTTTATAATATTAGTTTAGATAAACAATATAGCATTGCAGAAGATAAATTCAACATTAATAATAACCACTAATTGTAACGACTTACCTTCAAGGTATATTTTCATAGTTTAATTAAGGGCCCATAAAAATTGTTTTATTTTTGAGCTTTGTTTAAATAAATATTTAAATGATTTCTTCTCATTACTTCTACAATTTGAGAAAATGTATTAATTATATTTTGTTTAAGTTAGTATATTACACGCCAGAAATTGGCAAACTGCCTAAAGCCTTACTGTAAACATATTTGTACTTTTGTTGTAATTTGTAAGTAAGTTTATGCGACAAATAAATGAATTATAAGCCATACGCCAATCTAAGGTCACTGGACTTATTCAAAAATGCAGTTAAGAATCATTATCTTGCAAACTAAAGACAACAAAAATTATTCTTTAAGCAGAGTCGAAATATATAATGTCTTATAATACATATGTTTTAGTATATTTTATAATTAGCTATATTATATATAACTAGTATTTCGCCCTGTGCGCGAGCTGCTGAAGCAGCTCACGGGTTGTGGTTAGACTTACAAGTAGTACAAATTTTACTGTACTGAATTGATTTATTATGGTGATAGTGAAATAAATAAAACTGGCGCTGTTTTTTTAAAACTTTGGTAACAGTTTCCTGTTTTGTAACCCCAGGGAGTCCTAAATATCGATTTTGAACGAAATCGGTCAATTAACAAAGAATTTCAAAATGGCGCTGATTTTTAAAACTTTTGTATCAGTTTCCTGTTTTGTGACCCCAGCGAGCCCTAAATATCGATTTTGAACGAAATCCGTCAATTAATAAAGAATTTCATAATAGCGCTGATTTTTTTTAAATTTTGGTACCAGTTTTCTGTTTTGTAATCCCACGACGTCCTAAATATCGATTTTGAACGAAATCGGTCAACTAACAAATAATTTCAAATTGGCGCTGTTTTTTTAATTTTTGGTAACAGTTTCCTGTTCTGTAACCCCAGGTAGTCCTAAATATCGATTTTGAACGAAATCGGTCAATTAACAAAGAATTTCATAATGGCGCTGATTTTTGAAAATTTTGGTACCAGTTTCCTGTTTTGTAATCCCCGCGAGCCCCGTCGTGGGTAAAACGGAACCGTATCAAAATCTTGCATAGTTCTACACTTGTAGTATCTTCAAGATTCGCCATATATTTTCTATGGAAAAATAAATTTCGCCATCTTGATTTTTTTTCCTGTTCATCAAGTAGATCTTCAGGTCCTGATCATCTTTTGCCATGAAACCACTCTTCCATCTTTTATAATTTTGGAGATAGACACCAAATAAATTTGTATGGCAGCCATCTTAAATCCGCCATTTTGAATTTTGTTCAGCTCATTGTCTATTGGATGAAGTTCGAATGACATTTGGTCGAGCACCCCCCCTAACTTCAATGCTTCGATCGGTTCATTTAGGCAAATCGGCCGCCACCTTGTTTTTCGAAAATGTCATAATTTTTCCCTACTCCCATCACGCACCCAAACATAAAATATATCCTATACATCAATTACCCCGTTTCGGTTCTGTGGCGCCGCGGTTCGGGGTCGTAAAATCAAAAATTTGAGAACACTTCAGCTCGGCCGCCATCTTATTTATCCAATTTTTACCACTTTTTCCATTGATCGTTTACTAACTTTTTAAAAAATTGCGAGTTGTAACGAAAACAAAACAAAACGGTTGGAAAACAAAAGAGTTGCAAGAATCACGTCGGCCGCCATCTTGTTTTTCCGAAATGTCATAATTTTTCCCTACTCCCATTATACTACTACTCCCACTCTACATTTTATCGTTTTCTGTCTCTTTCTAGGAGAACAATTATGCCGGTGTGTTGGTAGTTTATGTTTGTTTTTTTTTCATGCATCCCCGAACACACCCCCTCTTTCTTCAATACCCTGGCCGTAGTCTTCACCCGTCTCCAAGAAACCACACTTCCATCTCTTATACTCTCCGAGATAGACACTGACGAAATTTGTATGGCAGCCATCTTGAATCCACCATTTTGGAGTTTTTTTTAAAACTCACCGCCAATTGGATGAGTTTTCCAGTGACATTTGTTCGAGCACCCCCCACCTATCTTCAATTCCTTGGCCGTGCTCTTTACCCGTCTCCGAAATCCTCAATCATCAGTTGTCTCCATATTTTTCTTCAAGTTATATTTTCTGACTTCTGTACGAAGCCATCAGCGAAAAAAAAATTTTCATACAGAATTTTACAGGAGGAAATTTTTGGGGAAAATCTCGAAAACTACCCCAAATTAACGAAATACTTTTGAATGTCGAGTACAGGCTCGCGTCGTCGTAGGCATATTATCTCTGTATCGTGACGTCACCACACTCCTTCCCCAGATTGATTAAATACAAAATATTTCATTCTAAAATCTTTTTAGTTTTTATTGCGCTTGATTATTAAGTTGGATATTTTGATAGTTGATAGGCAAAAAAATATTGTTATCATATCAATAAAAAAAATGGACGGATTTTTTTTTCACTACGAATAAAAAGGTAACTTTCGAAAAAAATATAGACTGATGGAATATTCTGTGGATTTTCAACTTTAAGTTATTAAACGGCAATAAAAGGGCATTCCAGTGAAAAAGTTTGGATGAGCAATTTTCCGATGCAAGTAACATTAAAAAAACATATTTTTTCAATATTTGGTTGTTTCAGCTTGGAGTGTTTGTTGGATATTTCTTATTTAGCTTCCATACTTTACATGAATGTTTCCAGTGAAGAAAGTTTTTTCGGAACATTTTTCTGCACCAAGATATTAAACATAAAAGAGTTTAGGTAAAAAAAAAATACTTTCGTTAAAAATTTTTGGTGGATATTTATAAATCACCTTTAATTCATGACACTTTATCATACTGTAAAGTTTCGTCGTCTGAGGAATTGCTGTTGGGGTCGACTAGCTTCCTTTCCTGGACTATAATTCCAACATCACATTTCACCGGTTAGTCATATTTTTTAAACTTTCATGTAAAATAGAAAAACGTGTCGCGGGGGTGATACAGACGTGGGACGCAAGGTAACATAATACCGCCCGCACCGCCCCGCAACCCCGCTACGATAGCCGACTGTTCACCGAATCGAATAGTGATGTGATACATTCGACTCGGGCGCCGGCACAGATATCGGCGTTCCCTGGGATCACAACAGAGAAAATTGTTAACAAAAATTAAAAAAGTTAGCGCCATAGGTTTTGAAATTCATTATTGTTGATCCGATTTCGTTCAAATTACGATTCAATTTCGATTTAGGGTTCCATGAGATCATAAATTTTAAAAGTCAGCGCCAGAATGAAATTCTTTGTTAGTTGGGAAAATTTTCATCAAAATCGATATATTTTGGGGTTCCCTGAGATCACAAAAGCGGAAAATGTACAAAGACAGCGCCATATTCAATTTTTAAGATAATAAGGGGGAAGGTATGCAATGCAGACCTACTGGCGCAGGTGAGGCTGTGTGCCCCGGAGAGGTACGTGGAGCGGAGACGCCGGCCGCCGCTGCTGGCGGTACCGTGCGGGCGCACCAACCTCCTCAAGAAGGCGCCTTTAACGCGCGCACTCCGCACCCTTAATATTATAGCCGCAGAGATAGACATATTTTCTTGTTCTCTGAGTGAACTCACAAAGGTAGCAATGTGGACTATATGTTATGACTAAGTAGGTGGTATTTTTGTTTTTTGTTATTTTTTAATAGATTTTTGCACATTTTTATAAGCTAAGCTAGATATAAGTATTGTAACTACACCATCGTATTAGGGATACCTGTAATGATGATGTAAGAAGTGGATAAATAAATAAATAAATAAAAATTTTTTTTTGTTATTAGGCGGATTTTGTTCAAAATCGATATTTGGGGTTCCCTGAGATCTTAAAAGAGGTAACTGTTACCAAAATTAAAAAAGGCCAGCGCCATATTGAAATTCTTTGTTATTGGGCCGATTTCGTTCAAAATCGATATATAGGGTTCCCTGAGATCCCAAAAGAGGTGTCTGTTCCAAAATTGAAAAAGGCCAGCTCCATATTGAAATTCTTTGTTATTGGGCTGATTTCGTTCAAAATCGAAAAAAGAAGAGTTCCCGCGGGAATAAAAAACAATCCACGCGAACGAAGTCGCGGGCTTTAGACGAACGGACAGACAGAAAGACACACTTTCGCATTTATAATATTAGTATGGATATATCGATCATTAAAAAACATATCAGCTTAATCCGCGTGGAAAGTTTTTTTTAATTCCCACGGAACCGCTTTAATTTTCCGGGATAAATATCACTCTTCACGTCCTCAACTATACCCATGCAAAAAATCGCGTCTTGCGTTGCTCTATTGAGGCGTGATTGAACAGACCAACAAACAAACACTTTCACATTAACAATATTAGTATGATAGGGTACAAACAAACACAAACAATAGGTACCGTACCGTTCAGATGTATTTTATCGACTTCGCACTTGCAGCGCACTATTGCCCATCCCTATTTTTTACATATCTATAAATATTAGTAGCTATAGTTCACTTGCCTACGCCGCGCACAAGGAGTGCGGTGCGATAGTAGTACTCTTATGGTATATCGTATATCCATATCCATACTAATATTATAAATGCGAAAGTGTGTCTGTCTGTCTGTCCGTCTGTCTGTCTGTCTGTCTGTCTGTCTGCTACGCTTTCACGGCCCAACTACTCAACCGATTTTGATGAAATTTGGTACA
This sequence comes from Erebia epiphron, assembly GCA_963932025.1. NCBI lineage: Eukaryota > Metazoa > Arthropoda > Insecta > Lepidoptera > Nymphalidae > Erebia > Erebia epiphron. Next base: position 7,113,375 of record OZ009956.1, on the reverse strand, counting down.
GAGATAGATTACATCCCAGGGAAGGACATATGCTACTTTTTATCCCGGAAAATTGAAGAGTTCCCGCGGGAATCAAAAAAATGTATCTGTCCAACCGATTTCGATGAAATTTGGTACAGGGATAGGTTTTATCCTGGGAAAGGACATAGGCTACTTTTTATTCCGGAAAATTCAAGAGTTCCCGCGGGAATTGAAAAAACTTGGTCCACGCTGACGAAGTCGCGGGAATCATCTAGTATCTAATAAGATTACTGCATTTTTATGTAGGTATGTAGGTACCTATTCCTTAGCTGGTACCGAGCATTTCTTTGAATGCTTTTTTCCTCAATTTGTTCTCAGCCTTTCGCCCCTCCATTACAAACTTCTCAGCTTCATTAGAGGATTTAAAACGCAAATTTCCTTTTCGATTGTAACTTTTTTCCACTCCTTGAAAGGAAGCTTCTTTAAGACTTGAAAGAAAATTAGTATCCTCCCCTTTGAAAGCGGAAACATGTTTTTAAGAAATTCATTTGAATTTTTATTTAACAAAATCTGCTAGAATAATTAGATTTCCGCCTTTTTATACGGTAATTAAGTTGCTCCGTTTTCTAATGGATACAGATTTGAACCTATAAAATGGTATCTATTGAATTTTGGGGTTGCTTGAGATACTTACTACCTATAGAAGTATATTAAGTATCTTATTGTACACTGTACAGCATATTATGTAGAACATGTACCTACACTGTAAATCTATCATTTGCACCACCTTACCTGTGCACCTAATAGGTAAGTAGGTATCTGATATTTTGTATCTAACTATCTAGTCAACGTAAGGTGTTCAGAGAATCTATTGATTTTTGTACGATTTTCCACAAAACTCACGAAATCAAAGAAAATAACTTTTCGCTGTCGGATTTTCTCACACAGAACACTACACGTAACTAAATTATCCACTAACAAGCCAACAATAAGAGGTATGCCTATCACCCCGAGAGCCTATTACCGTCTAAAGAATATCCCCGCCCCTACTTAAGTTATTCCTACCCCAGTGTAACCTTTTCACAGTCACTAGTAACACGGATAATAGAGCAGATTCAACCAAGTTCTACTATGACAAAGTTCTAAATCTCAACAGTGCCATAATTTCATACAATGTGTACACAATAGAGCCGATTACTCTCCCTCGCGACATGATTTTATTTGTGCAGTTATTACGTCGTCGAAGAGATATTTAAATTTCATTAGGTTTGTTTTACACTTAATTTGCGAGGGGAGTGTGGCATCGCAGGGGTGGGGCCCCGTTATTGCTTTGAGTTCTCAACTTATTCCATATTACCCCCTCGAGCATTGTATTGGTGATTTGAATTTGAGTAGATAAACATCAAACAACCACCCGGCCGTGGTGCTAAGTATCCAATCTACTGATTATCTTGAAATTGATGCTATGAACGCTTTATGTTGTTAATGGAGATTATAACTTTGTGCGCTTAGTGCTTTAGCCCGCCAACCCGCATTGGAGCAGCGTGGTGAGTCTAAGCTCTAATTCCCTCTCTCCCACGAGAGTGGAGACCTGTGCCCAGCAGTGGGACGTTAATGGGCTGTAGTGGTGGTGGTGTTGGTGGCGCTAAGTGCTTAGCAAATAAATAAGTAGAAAACCTACGCACTACGCAGTTAGGTAGGTACCGGAATCATATATTTAAAAATGTTCCTGATGTTATTTCTGCACCATACAACGCGTGGAACCACCTGAAACTCAAATCGGATAGGATCTCGTCGCGTCGCGCGTCGGAGCGGCTCTTTATTGGTATATTTACATAAAATAAGTACATAATACTAACTACTTAAGTAGGTACCTAACTATTGGAGCATGGTAGTGTTGTGCAGTTAGTGAATAGTGAACGAGCTCCGAGGAATCGGGGTCTGAAGAAACGACGGCTGTACGCCACCCGCGATCGTCGCTCCATATCCAGCTCGCTCCCAGAGTCCCAGCACTAGTTTCGAGCTTGCCACGTGTAATTTTGCGATAGCAGTATTGTTTTGTACTTTAAACAACTCTAGGTCATTACTTTAACATTCCATAGGATTCCTCGGAGCTCGCGCGCGTTTAGGTAGGTACCTAGTGAATACGCAGTCGATAAAATATGAGTTTATTCGTATATAATACTCCGTTAGTAGGGTAGATAGTTCGAGGCAAGATAGATAGATAGATAAACTCTTTATTGCATTGTGCACACACTTAAAATTGTTGGAACAATCCTACAAAAAAGGGTAAGAAGAAAAGCAGTCTTATTGGTAGAGAAATCTCTTCCAGAAAGCCTTTGGGAAGAGGAGATTATCTTCAATAGTTGTACTTCTACCCATACCTTACACGTCGAATATCCTCATTCGATGTAAGAAGGTACTACTTAGTATCTACTTACCTATCTACCAATCCAGCGAATATTTTTTCTTTGTAAATGAGGTCCATTGTAATTTGTCCGGGCGCGGGCTCCGTGTTATAAGTGGCAACATTTCGCAGACGCAGACTCCATTAGCGCTGTTCGCCGGACTGTCACAATCATTTTTCTTTCCCGCCGCCGCTAATTCTCGGCCGCGCTTCAGTGAACATATACTGCGGTCAGTAGTTTTGACCCTTAGGTAAAAAAAAAATCACACAGCAAACCGATTTCGGTCTTCCAATTTCTTCGTCGGTACCTATCGGCGTCATAGCAAAGTATGAGAGTTGCAATATGAGAGCCTTTTATCATCGACTCGACTTATATCGACTTTTATCACCGATTTTGTGACCACTCAGCGTCCGAACCTTTCATTTTCCATATACATTCGAACCGGCCGATTTTGATTTTGACTGACTTTTTGTAGGACGTGAGCATTAAAATATTGCAATCTGTATTTTTAGCCGAAAAAAATCGGTCACTGATTGTCTTTTGTAGGCGGAGCCCCTGATAATCGCAATCGCCTGTTTAAGAAAACGTTAATTGTTCTAACCATAAACCAAAATAAGAGGTATGTCCAGTTGCAGCAAAAATACCATCAATTCAATCTATTTAAATAAAAATTTCCTATTATAATACAACAATTTGAAAGCAAATTCCTGGCTATAGGTCGATTCTAGAATTTATACCTACTGTAACAAACATAATAACAAACCGTCTATCTACGCGCCCGCCGAATACTTTCTCACTCACACACCAACTACCTGTACCGTTCTACGCTACGTCATCGAGTCGTTATCTACGCAGGAGCGGGGATCGACGGGTATATAAGCGGCCGCGCGGCGGTGCAAGATCAGATCATGGTCAGTTAGCCTAGCGACCGGCCTTAGAGCGATAGCTTCAGCAGTCCTCTAAGACTAGTCGGGTTAAAGAGTGCGGTAGCTCCCTGCAGCCCACTCTGACAACCAGTCGAGGTTACGAACGCGATAGCTACCTGCAGTCCGTTCTTCCACCTCAAGCTTAGGATCATATCTCACAATGATTACGTGCTATAATTCTATTTTGTAAAATTGTGTTTGGGAAGAAATATAAGTTATTACTCACCTGAGAGTTTTACTTACTACTCCCTACACTACTAATTTGACTGGTGGTTTCTTCAGTTCACTAAGACTAGATGTTATTTAAAGCAAACGGGCAAAGACTTACATACTCCCGAGATTTTTAGCGCTTTTGGCCGAAGCTGCGTTAATTGAAATAATAATTCTCAATTTTTAATAAAATAATAATCACAATTTTATAAGAAGAAACATGACGAAGACCATATAAACTTAGTTAAATTTTCTAACTTTACATTTGGTTTGTATGCGATATGATTTGGTATGATATACCTAGTAAAAAATCAAAGTATCAAGATGATTCATGTAGTGGTCAGAGTGCGGAGGTTGATATCGACTTTTATTACTCTGGAGGGGTTGGTCATTAGCGAGATAAAGCTCCTGCCACCTGATAAAGTGCGTTTTGTTGCTCGCTTATTTCTCTATGTTCTAGCATATTGAACCATTTCAGCACTATGCAATGTTACTACCTACATATAACTTCATGATATACCTAATTAAAGCAACTATTTTTGTTTGCCAGACACCATCAAACACAAATAAAAACGAAATTGATTCATATTTTGTAGATTTCAGGTAATTATAGGTACCGCTCAATAGCTATACCTACTCGTATCAATTGTTAATTCATCGTCCTCTCGGACCTCGTACAGGAGGTCCGATTTTTTTTTTATCCACTACAAGTTAGCCCTTGATTGCGATCTCACCTGATGGTAAGTAATGATGCAGTCTAAAATGGTAGCGGGCTAACCTGTTAGGGGCGTGGCAGTTATATTAAACCCATATCTCTATTCGGTTTCTACACGGCATCGTACCGGAACGCTAAATCATTTGGCGGCACGTCTTTGTCGGTAGGGTGGTAACTAGCCATGGCCGAAGTCTCCCACCAGGCCAGACCAGGGAAAATTCAGAAATTAAAAATTCCCAAATTGACCCTGCCGGGGATCGAACCTGGGACCTCCGCACGTTAAGACAACACAACAACTTGGATATCACAGCTTCAATTAAGTAGATAAATCTCTTGAATATTATTATAATTTTGGGAATTACGTAATTCCATAATTACGTTTCTTTACTTTAAAATGACACTCACTGCTCTCAAGAATAAGTTCCACTGGTTTCTTTCTGATTATAAACAGGCAAGCATAATACAGATCAAATTCAAACACGCCAGTGTAGGTAATGTGGTTAATAAAGAACAATAGTGGTGGTAGCGATTAACAGTTTACGCGCGCTGTGATGATTGATGAGTTATACGCTCACAATGACTAATAGAGTGCCACGAGCATGTGATATTCGTTACGGGGAACCGTTACGTTACACCTCTGATATTGTTTCTGCGAATTACGGGTCTATTATCGTCTTGGAAATTGAATTTTGTAATTTCCAATTAAGAAGCTCCACCTGTGAGTTTTTTTTGATGGCTGGGTCTATTTTTATGTCTACCTAACAAACTATACTAATGATAGCTTTATGTTAAAAGCTTGTCTTTGAAAATATCAAATAATCCATACTAATATCCATACTAATATTATAAATGAGAAAGTGTGTGTCTGTCTGTCTGTCTGTCTGTCTGCTACGCTTTCACGGCCCATCTGTTCAACCGATTTTGATGAAATTTGGTACATGGATAGGTTATATCCCGGGGAAGGACATAGGCTACTTTTTATCCCGGAAAATTCAAGAGTTCCCGCGGGAATCGAAAAAACTTGGTCCACGCGGACGAAGTCGCGGGTATCATCTAGTATCTAATAATACTATCTATGTAAAATTAAAAAATAATCTCTCTCTCTCTCTGCGTCGTATTCCTCATTACTGAGGGTCGTGCCCCCTTCCCATAAATCAAATAATGGTAGGAGTTTTCTTGGGATAATAATGCGGTGGGTTCCCACGTCCTTCCGCATACGACTCAACTAAGAGTATTTAAACTCTTAGGTTTTTGTCAGATTATTATCAGATGTTAGTGATAATAACCGGGACCGACAGCTTTACGTGCTCTCCGAGGCACGGAGGAAACGAAAAGGCCAAATTTGAACCTCCAAATTCGGTCACCCATCCAGTTACCGACTTGGGTCTACGTTGCTTAACCTTCGCAATCGACTGATATGCGTTGTCACAACTAGGCCACTCGTCCCTCGTCCTAAAAAATAATAATATGTACTTACTTATTGAAACATCGCATTTTCCTTCACTTATTGTGTTTATTAGAAAAATGAAGATTATAGTAAATTGATGAAGATAGGTACCTACTTGCCTGCGAGGAAAGCTGCAGAGCTGCTAGAGCTTCTTGTGTTGGTACGTAGAACAAATATCTAATCAGCGAAGAAAGACAATAAGTCTTAGGTACAGGATAAAAATAAGTTAAAAGTGCGAAGTAAACATTCTCTGTTAGCAAATAAACTTGTTTTCACGTTACAGTAATGTCGGTACAACTGGTAGGTATTCGTATAATGTGGAAACGGTTCACCCCCTGTGCTCCGGGGCGAAAAATCCCGGGTCGGGGCAATAAACGCGATTAGACAAACATTTCCTGACGCGAGCCACTTTTTCGAAAACTTGGCGAATAAATCAGATCGGTGGTGCGTCGCAGTTTTCGCGTCTTCTTGCCAAATTTATGTACCGATCGTCCCTTTCGTATGGAGATGTAGCCTCCTATTTACATATAAATACCTCGATTATTTGAATTATTCAATCGAGAGGGGGCGGCGCTGACAAATCACTTCCTCAGGAGATGGCACAAGTCAGTAGGCTCGAGTTCAGTTTGACGTGTGCTGGCTACATCGCGCCAGAGAAGTTTTTACGACCCTTTATCGTTCTGGGGGTGGTTATGCTCGTAAAAGCAAATAATAAAAATTAGTTTTTATATCTATTCTTGTGAAATGTTAATATTTTCAGCTTTCCCAATAACTTTTAGATATGTGCGTTACCTAATATATCTAATGAAGTGGATGCAATAAAATAGTTCTCTTCTGTAAAGAATAGTTGACCAAACATAGCGTTATTTGGTTTACAGATTACATATTTTATAATATAGCTTTTTAATTCTATGCACTCGGTTATCCTGGCTTCCAAATATTTGAGACTAATTAAATGTTACCTACTTGGCAGCAGCTGGCAAGTGGTGATGCAGCCTAAAGCGCGTTTGCCTAGAAGATGCTTATTCACTCATTATTCACTCTTGATTTGAATAACCACCATTAAAAGCCGAGGGGAAAACGTGTTTTTTCATTTATGAACAAAATGATAGAAAGTTAAGCCCAAGAACGACTAGTTAATAAAATAATACCTACTTCTCCAGTTTGTAGCCTACTGATTCGATAAAAGGATAACATAAAAGTAAATAGTTGCTATAACATCCAGTAGCGGAGCTTTGTGTAGTTTTCCCGCATTTTTATGTCCTCTCACGTGCCATTTAGTTCGGGAAATAGAAGTTTTTGTATGGAAATCGGATGCACTAAACCTCCGAGCCTCTGGCGCTCTCTCCGCCTATTGTTGCTACGTAACAGCCCCATAAAACTTTATCATTGGCGTGTAGCTTCTCTATTTTTTGTATGTGCGCAAATTTTTATGAAGCCATTACGGAATATTAAATCGGGTTATGCAATAGTGGGAATACATTCTACTAATATAATAGTTAATATAATAGTTATAATAGTTACAACGACTGCCTCGTTGGTCTAGTGGTTAGCATAGTCGACTGCGGATCACGAGGTCCTGGGTTCGATTCCCGGTCGGGCATAAAAGTTAGGTATTGGGTTTTTCAATTAAGAAATTCTCAGTGCCACAGCCCGGAGTTGGAAGTTGGCGGTGTTTCACCCCCGTGCCTCGGAGAGCACGTTAAGCCGTCGGTCCCGGTTATTATCACTAACATGATAATAGTCGTTAAAGCCCGCCAACCCGCATTGGAGCAGCGTGGTGGGTCTAAGCTCTAATTCCCGCTCTCCTATGAGAGTGGAGGCCTGTGCCCAGCTGTGGGACGTTAATAGGCTGTAGTGATGATGATGAATACAATAAATGTGAATGTTTGGATGTTTGTTCCCGTTTGGATGTTTGTTGTTGTAAGAGTTCCTGCAGGTACCAAAAAACTTAAATACCTAAAATTACTGTTATTACAATAAGATAATCAAAATAATCAAGCCTAAGGTTTTACTATTCGAAAGTTGAAAATATTCGTGCTTACCCTACTGATATAGTTTCTTTTAATTAAATTATCTAGGATCTCTAGAATCTAGAGCTTTAATACGTAGCAGTTCTTTGAGGTCATTACTATGAAAATCGAGATAGAGCCCTAATTACAAATTTAGCTTAAAACGTACGCAGACTTAACGCTCGGGTTAACCCTTTAAAGTTAAAACATACACGTTTCGTGTCGAACTTCAAAGTACAAAGTACAAAACTCAATGCAGTATCGATACATGGACGCTGATAAGCATCGATGTTTCGTCAAATCCCCGCACTCCGGTTACTGAATTCTGCTAATCGCCTTACAGCTCATTGTCTCGACTGTCGAGCCTGGCCGGCCGTCTGGATGTTCGCGGCCGTTACATCAGATAAGCATTTGATATGGTAATGTTGGTAGTGGTAGCAAATGTTCGTGTAATGAGTGTGTGACGGGCTTAACACTCAACTACTTAGCGCTGAGTAGGATGCTTGCAAGTAAGAGCGTTTTCAGATTATCCGATCCGATATCGGACGATAATTCGTACAATATCTTACTTGCCCTGATGTCGGTATCGGATAGAATAATCTGGAAAGTGGAATCGCTCTAAGAACGCTCTAACATAAAATGAAACTTGTCAAAATAAAATTCCACGGTCATAGACATGAATGTTTTTTTTTGTATAAAGAATAGCTCTACGCATTTCGTAGATTGCTACGGGCTACGATGCTCTACGGCCTACGTGACGGATGTGTTTTCTACTGCAGGACTGGAGCTGTGGGTGGAGTGTGGACTAAGGAATACTAAGCTACGTTTTCACCTATAATTTATTTAGGTTTAGAGTGATTTGGACTAACTATAACGATGGAAAATCCAGATTTCTTCTTAGTGCTTGTAGTACCCGAAAATCAAAGTGGACGCTTTGTAAAACCCGTGCGAAGCCGGAGCTAGTAGCTAGTACAGAATATTTACTTAAAATACGTTAACACATTGGTTTACAAATCCATCCCCCATTACACGAGTCGGATTAGATGTTATCGCCATTGCAACGTGCGTCGATCGCGTTTTTGATCATCATTCAGTAACCGCTAATGTGTTCTAATACCACCATTGTTCTCGCATTTTCTACACCGCTCGATTGCTAACAACATTTAGCGATAAGCGTGGAAAAGTATGTTTAATGTTCATCCACTATGGGGCGGTATAGTCGCAAGTGTACATTAGTAATACTTATTATAGTTTGGATTTATGAATTAGGCACCTATTAAGTCGATAAGTTGCACCCCAGAAAAGACTTACTTAATATATGTTTCTTTTTATCTGGCAACATTGATGTACAATTTCTGGGAAAGTCAAAAAGTGGTTCTTGAAAAACCTAAATACACGCGGACGAGATGGGAAGTGATAATGCGGCGGGCGGCCTAAGATGGGACGCGCTTGCCTAGAAGATGCCTATTCACTCTTGATTTAAAGATACCCGGATTGTAATTGGTGGAAAACACAGTTTTTGGTAGTGTTCCAGACCCTAGCCATGCGAATAAGGAATGAAGACGCAAAGCGGTACGTGTGGATGGAGCGTCGACGACATAGGGAAGGAATGTACATAATATAAGGAAGCGATAGCAAAGTGCAGTTCTAAATTCGATTGAACCGCTTCAACTATTTATCGATCGTTACCGAATCGCCGGCTACTTTTCCACCCTCTCTGCAAAGTAAATCGCATTTACAACGTTTCAACCTCGCTAACATGTTAAAACAGAACTAATGGACATTCGCTTCAGTCTCAGCCCGCAGGAGACGAATAATACAAGTAAAATGGTCCCATCTCCACGCTTCATTAATTTTATTGCCCCGCGAGGCGCTCCGCTCAAGTAGCCCATGAGCCCATAGAATTTTTTTAGAAGATGCTACATTTAAAAAGCTGGCAAAAAGGTTGCACATTGTATTTTGAAAATTTTATTTTGCCAACCAGACCAGCTAGTCGGAACGCGACAGGTTCGCCACATATTTTGAGATTTTTTATTCTTTTTGCTAAGAAAAATTTAATTCCATTACAGGCTATTAATTAATATACAAATCGAAACCTCACGCAACCTATTTCATGTCATGTTACAATAGCAGATGACTAAGGTGACTTGGGGGCTAGGCCCTATTCTAGCATTGATACAGTGTAACGATCGCAATCACTTCAGATATGCTAACACTCTTTTGCTATTGGGTAAATTCCATCGTCACATTAAAATTACCAATAATTCAGCCAATCACATCAATTAAGATTGGATTATTGCAGCTCTTTCGGATTAGGGCTGAGGGAAATACCTCAATCTAACAGTTGCATCGATTTGTAAATCTATCACGGATCATATAGTTTGCCATAGTCAGCTACCTCCGAAAAACTATCACCCGCACTTTTATCGAGCTGCAAGCACTTCTTTAAAGTTTCCTACGGGCTCTCGAACTAAAGTTGGAACGCCGCGCCGTCGGCGAAAACACGACATTATCGTGTTGCCAGTGACTTAAATTAAATAAACACAACTATTATGCATTCTCTGGAATACTCACGCGTTCTTTGTCTCTTCGACAACTGTCAACATTTGACGTGTACCTAATCCTTTATACCCAGGAAGACTAGCGGGCTGCAACAATGAGTGGTACGCTAATGTAATGGAGATATTAGCGGGACCGTAGCGGAATAATTCTGATATGGTTTCTTTTTGTCTGCGCGTGACACAATAGGATTATTCTCCATTGATCATTGCTTATTATATAAGTAGCTGCGGAGGGTGCGTTACATGAAAACTAAATTTGGTTTATCGGCTATTATGGAAAGTAGGTGTTAATGTTGAAACAGTAATTTATTATAGGATCGTGACTTCCCCGTTTTCGGTGAACTTTTACGGTTTAAGTTGAACAGGCGTGTTTTAGGCTAACGTAGTTAGATTTTGTTTTCCTTTCTCTACCTTCATTTAGAATATTATCTTTTCGCTCATTTATAGTATGTATTTAAGTTTTGCATGGACTTGATTCAAGATTAAAGTAAGTTGATAAAAGTGCCCCTTTTACAATTTAGCAGAGGTTTCGAGTAATTAGTACCTAAGTACTTTTATATAACTACAAACAAACAAACAAATCTTACCTCTTTATAATATTTTTTAAGGTACCTATTTTACTTTGTGTGATAAGGTAGAGATCGTTTAATCTAAAATTGAAACCGTGACGTTCACGTCATTTTAATATAAGAAGTATTAGCAGCAACTTTGACAACCTTATTGTACTTCTGAAACGCATTAATTTGCCGATCGATATCATAATACTGTCGGAATGTTGGTTGAGTAAATCACCGCTGCTCCCCGTGATGCAGGGATACGTCTCGCATAAGTCAACTTGTAAGAACCAAAACGATGGTGTTATTGTTTATATTAAGGAAAGTCTTGATGTTGCAGTAGAAGAGCCCGCATTCAACGAAGCGAATTGTCTGATTCTGAAAATACACAACGAATTAGCTATAATAGCATTATACCGTTCACCGTCCTATCGTAACATAACCAGCTTTATTTCTTGTCTCGATAATGTTTTAACTAAATTGAGCCACTTCAGTACAATTGCACTTATTGGGGATATAAATATAAATATATCTTCTGACAGCAAAGATTCGCACTCTGACGTATATTTGAATCTCACAGCATCGCATGCAATGCTACCTGCGCATGAGTATCCGACACGAAATATGAACTGTTTGGATCATATAATGTTAAAAACCAATAAAAATACTGTCACTCTCGTGCTCGACTCCTTAATAACAGATCATGCGCATATCAGGATGCATATACTTCAACCAGCAAGAATATTGCAAAACGTACTGATTTAGCCGCGGTAGTTACAACTTTAGAAAACACTGACTTTGCTCCGCTACTAAATATAGAAGATCCAGAAGCTGGAGCTCAAACTCTGATAAATATTTTGTCTTCTGCCGTTGAAAACCACACGCATGTCATATCGATCCCCAAGAAAAATCGAATTATAAAGCCTTGGATAACTAAAGGTCTCTTGCGTTGCATGCGCCACAGAGACAAATTATTTCGTAACACCAAAAAGAACCCTAGTGATGAAACTCAAAAGAACATATACATTCGTTATAGGAATTTCTGCAATAACCTCATTAAAAAAGTTAAGCGTGAATATGGGCAAAATCAATTTTTACGAAACAAATTAAAACCTAAAGCCGCATGGAACCTTATAAAGCGTGTTGCAAATCTTGACTCAAACAAAATCAGTAATACAGAAGTCCTTAAAATAGCTAGTGATAACAATACTGCTGTTAACACTGTCAATAAATTTTTTGCTAGTATCGGTGAAACTTTAGCCAATAAGGTAAAAAATTCCAACAGTAGTAGAAAATCATCAATCATTGATCCTTGTTTCCAATCCGTAGCACAACCAAAATCTATGGTACTTTACAGCTGTGATAAAGAAGAAGTAGAAAGGATTATTTTTGGACTAACTACGTGGCGATTGTGCTACTGGTTGGGATGGCATTTCCTGCTCCTTATTAAAACAGGCCAGACATATTCTCTCACCCGTTCTGGCGCATATCTTTAATATCTGTTTTTCCAACGGAGTCTTTCCAACAGTTTTTAAAAAAGCGGTTATACACCCGATTTACAAGAGCGGAGACAGAGGCAGTGTCAATAATTATAGGCCAATTGCCATCCTTTCTTCCATATCCAAACTTTTAGAAAAAATGATAAATAGTCGCCTTGTTAATTACCTTAATAAATACAATATTTTATCAAATTGTCAATTTGGATTCCGAAGTGGTAAATCTACAGAGGATGCTATTCTAGAACTAACGAGTACAATAACAGACAGTTTGGATAGGAAAGAGAGGGTCATTGGAATATTCCTTGATATGTCAAAGGCTTTCGACACTGTTTCTGTCCCTATTTTAATTCGTAGGTTAGAAGAAATCGGTGTTAGAGGAATAGTACTCAAAATTTTTAAAGACTATCTGAGCAACCGTACTCAAAGTGTGAAAATTGGCAGTTGTATAAGCCAAGAAGAAATCAAAACTCTCTTATAGTGACTCAGAAGATATCGTAACTTTGAAATAATCCACTTAAGCACATACACGAACAAAATCTCTCTCTCTCTCTCTCTCTCTCGCACCATACACTCACTTACACACACACACACACACACACACACACACACACACACACACACACTTCTACACATACACACACATACAGTTCTTTATTATGTATTCATTATGTTCTTCTCATGGACTTGTAAGCTGGAGGTGGGCGTTAGCAACTGCAACATAGTTTCAAACTAACGCAGTTGTTATCGTTCTCTATAGTTTTTAAGGCTCCGATAATTTTGAGAAATAAAATAAATTATTATTAAATTATTATTATTATTTTATGCAGTAGTTGGCTGCCGTAGAGTTCATGTCTAAACGACGACGTCCAATTTGTGCTTTGCTATTAGAATGCATCTACATTGCATGTGAGGGGGTGACATCAAGACACACGTAGGCGAGTTCATTTTTCAATAACATGACCTCTACCTATCTACAAAGACAAGTAGGTAAGCAAAGGTTAAATATCCTTAAATTTGGTGAGCATATAGGTAATTTTGTGAACGCATACTAAATATTTTTTATACAGAGCAAAGAGTTTCAACAAAGACAAAAATATATCAAAACAAACAAAAGGTAAGGGCAAGTGGAAGTTATCTGGCCGTAACCTCTTAAGCCGCGGCTCACAAAGGCCCCAACTACTAATGTTTACCGTAGTCGCGGCGACAAAGGGCCGGAACTATTGTTTGTTGGGAAAGCTTTATTTCGCGACCCTCGCCTCCACAATAGGTTACCCAACTTAAAAATATATTATCTCACTTGACGTCAGCAAAGTGTGATATTCTACTGTTTTAAAAATAGTCAACTTTAATATTGTCAGACGAGTAAATTTATCTCTTTAAAAGTTAACTAATCTAGGCTTATTCGCTATAGCCTAAACTAAGACTAAAATATTTAGGGGTTATTGAAATTATCAGTAGGTATCACCCATTTTTTTAGGTAGTTAGGTACGAAAGTAGCCTACTGGAATGCTTCGGCACCTAGAAACGCTTGCGTGCTGCATAGTCGTTATATTATGTCCCATTTTAAACAATTTAAAGAAATATAATTATTTAATGAAAATTTTGAGTAGGTAAGTCCACTATAGCGAATAGACAAAATTGTTTCGTTTTCATTCATCGCATCCACATTATGCTTCCATTTGGGCGGGCGGGGGAGCTCGGGAGTTGAAAACTATCCTTTTCACGAACGAGCTTGAGTATAATAGAGAAAGCACTTAAGCCATTTTCTCCGCCTTTAAGTGGCGTAAGCGCGGACGTTCGCCGCGGCTTCGTGAGCTAGAAAATCACCCATTAGAGTCCGAAGGCTAATTCGAGACTTTGCCAGCTTCTGCAGGGGTAGAGGGCGGGCACGTGGGGTGTATTTCAGGCTAATGTGGCCATTGGGCGGCGCTTACCGCAATTATACTACATGCCAGCAAATGGATTGTGCATTACCGACGACATGGATTGATTTATTGGCCTTAGTGAAACATTCATTTAAATCGGTGATCAGCTGCGATATAGCCATTACAGAAATGGACATCGATAGGGTTTTATTATTTAATGCGTTTCGTGCGACCAGGAAGTCGATTACCTGCCGTCATAGCGTAGGCCGTAGGTAGATTAAAAGTGTGCGAAATTATTTATGACCTTTCAAATGGGTAATAGGTATATGTAGGTACCTTCCTAAAGTTTTTCAACGAGTTAGTAGAATTCATTTTATATTTTCAGTCTTTCATATTAAATATCAAAATTCACATTTTGATCTTTTTTGTCTTATCCTGGGTTGATAAATAGTAGGTTGATAGCCGTAAAAGCCGTTAATAGATTATATTCACGTTTTTAATTTTCAGTGCTTTTGTCTCTATCTTGTTCCTGCATCTACTTGTTTTCTACGACATTTTTGGGTGTAATATAGAAGGATCTAGGCTTAGTAATACTATCATAATAGGTAGGTATTATTATTATTACTAGATATCTTAGATATATTATTCTGTGCCTTAGCTAATAATTGTTATTTTCACTGGCTACGTAAAGTAGGTACTCTCTATCTAAATCTATATATGTACAGGATAACTACAGCATAAAACATCAGCGGTCTAAGAACTATGGGGTAGGTATAGGTATATAAACAAATCAAATAGTTTCTTTTTGCGATTTTGCGAGCATCGATATCATATTGATAACATCTTTTTATATTCTTCACGTAAAAGATCACATCTGTTAGTGGCCGGGCGTGTATGTCTCTATGAATAATAAATGTGCCGGGCTGGCCGATTGGGGAAATTGAATTTTATAGTTCGTAACACATTCGAGGACAGATGTCACAAAATGGCATCGCCCGGGGCTATAATATAACTACCCGCGGTACAATACGTAATCTAAATGTCAAATAGAAATCAAAATTGGGTCGATTGTAGTGTTAATAATTAAATAATGGACGAGAGGTGGGGATTGGACGTTTACATGTGTGCTGTACCTACCTATTTATTGTAGGGAAGGTGTGAGAGATTTTCAAACAGTCCGATCAGATATCGTTCTCATCGTTTTGGGTATCGTAAATCCAAGCTCATCTTCAATCATGACAATCAATTTACCATCGTGTCATGATCATAAGTTAGGATGCTAGGTATTCCATACTCCAATACGTCCTAACAAAACTGAACACAATATCATTCAGCTTTGATTTTTAGTGTTTTTTCTAATAACTAAATTTATAAAATATGTGGACTCATTTTAAAATGTATGAAAATAAAAGCTACTAAGTACTATACTAATTAGTATCTAGGTAGGTAAGTAAGGTGACATACGTTATAAAGATCAACGATAATCGATTAACGTTGCAGAGGCTAGCAGTCGCACATTTCATACATTTTCGTCTGGTTTTTTTATGTAGGTAGGTACATAACTACCTACTGAGGAGGGACTGTTATGTTGTTTGCTACAGCAAGTACTCGTAGCATCCGATATCGTTTTCCGATCGTATCGATATCGAAATTCGAAAACGCTGTTTGCTACCCGTTTCGTGATTAACAGAGTTAGTTCTATTTGGACGGACAATTATCGGTCCATTACGAAGAGCACACAATAAGTAACCCACGATGTACATTAATAATTATTGAACACCATTCAAATGTCACCGACGGACTAATATTTGTTATTGGTTCCCAGCCACGCGATACCTTTATGGTTACACTTAAAATCAATTAGATTTTAATGAAATAGATATTTAAGTGCTATGCGTTATTAAAACTCAATAAAAAAATATTGTCTACTTAATGTAATTTAGGAATGAATGTAGTGTCGTTTAACTACAATCAAGAGCTAATATACCTACCTACTTGGATGATCTTAATCTAAATAAGTAGATCTGAGTTAAAAAAATTAATTATCCAATTATTTATTTAGAATTCGCGATTAAAAAGACGTTAGTAAATCTTTACTCAAACGTAAAACTATTCATATGAGTTACCACTAGCTAAAGGTCTAGTCCCACTACAACGGCGCGGCACGTGATTGATGGATTGACAATTAGTATTCTTTGTATGAGGTTGGATGGAGCTGGGCCCACTTAAGCAACGCGGCACGGAGATGCACTGCGCGACGCGGCACCGTAGAAGCTCAAACAAATAATATTTGCCGCTACGTGCCGCGCCGCTCCGTGCATCTCAAGTGGGGCTAGAGTTAGACAGGTAAGATGTCGGAAAAGTCGTACCTAAAATACTAAGGTCCGAGGTAAGGTAAGAGGTCCGTCTTAGAAATCAGAAACTAGTTACATAATTAAAAATATGTGGTAGTTATCTAAGATCTTCTATCGGCCTAAGCTATATACCTATATAGCTACTATACCTATACCTATAGCTACCTATATAAGTACTAGGTAGGTCAAAATGCTGCTCCAGTTGCAGAGGGTTTTCAAAGAAAAACAAAAGGCCAACACTATCTTCCAAGTTCCAACTTATCAAAGTGAAATCTTTCAAATCTGGCGCTCTGCAATATCTCGTTACAACAATAATTCAATCTGCGACGGATATATTGTCGTTAATCGATTTCCCCTCAGTGGCTGTCTCCCTGAGCGCTACTGAGTTAGATAAATTCACGCTATCCGTTTACATCATTAAATTTTATTAGCAACACAATGATGCCATTGGCGAAATACGGGAGGGACTTTTCCGCTGTTAATATGCGACCCTCAACTATTCGTATTTCCTTTAGCTTTATTTAGGGTTCGTTTTCACTGATGCGGAGAAGAAAAATGGAAAGACAAGAAATATAGAAAGATTTTAATCAGATGCAGTGAAAATGTCGGTTTATCTTTTTTTAAGTGGCAACCCAAGAAACATCAGTTTACTGCATCTAAAGTCCGAGTATATTGCTTTTGAAATATCAAGCAAATCTAAGTACCTATAACCCAGTGGTTCTACCGAGAAGAACTATAAAGATACTCAACGGTTGCTCGTTTGAAATAATATCTTAACAATACTAATTATAATAGTGTAGTTACCTACTCGTAACTATACTTGTATAGGCATCGCAACAGTCCCTCTCTCTGCTTTAGCGAGTGGAATCTTCGCTCTTTTATCCTCTAATGTTTCAAGTTCACTGAATATATACCTAGGTCTAAGATATTATGTTTTTTAGGGTTCCGTACCAAAATGGTAAAATGGAACCCTTATGGTGCGACTTTCTCCGTCTGTCTGTCCGTCTGTCCGTCTGTCCGTCCGTCACACTCGATTATTTCAGTAACTATCGAAGCTATCGACATGAAATTTGGAATAGTTGTGTATATTAGTGGCCCAAAGACACTGGAATAAAAAAAAATTGGAAATTATTTTTGTTCTTATTTAAAAAGGGGGGAAAATCGGAGGGTTGAAATTTAAAAGTGAGATAACTGTACTGTGTGGGGTATCATATGAAAGGGTTTACTTTGTACATTCTAAAACAGATTTTTAATTATTTTTAGTCATGATAGTTTTGATTTATCGGGGAAAAAGTCTAAAAAAATACCGTTCCCCCCCCCCCCCCCCCCCCCTTATCTCCGGAGTTTACCAATCGAAAAATCTGAAATAATTATGGTCAATAGGAATTTATGTATATTTTACAGGAAAACTATAGCCAATGCTCTAACTAGCACAGTTTTTTTTTAATACGTCATAAATCGTAAACCGCAATTTACGCATGAATTTTTAGTTACATCATATAATAAAAATTTTTTTAATAATTTAAAACTTACTACAGGTTTATACGGAACCCTCGGTGCGCGAGTCCGACTCGCACTTGGCCGGTTTTTATTTCTAGATACTTTTGATATACTCTTACCTACTTACCATGCTAGAGTGGTGAGGAGAAACAGATTATGTTTTAGACTTAGATCATATTAAATAAGATCCTACCTACCTTTATGGTTTTAAAGAATGGAAAATAGTATACCCCCCCCCAGTACCCCCCAGTTCTGCTATAGCCACACTTTGAAAGTTTGAATGGCTTCGTTCAATTTCCTAACTCATATGACTACATGCAACCATATCCAGTGAAAATTCACCCTTGTAAGCAGGCTCTTAAGTCGGCTTCAGACGTATGACGAATTATACGCCGGACGTAAAGTAGCGCTACAAGAGCGCTAAGATTTAGGCGCTTAGGGGATGAAATATGTTGCTCGGTGCTCCTGATCTTATATCTACTAGATATCTAAAACTTTAGCTGCACTAAATTAGATTTAAGAAGGGTCATCCAGTCCATTGTTTTAGTCTCTACATTTCTCGTTACGTTAATTCAATATTGCGCCTTTGATATGCCTTATAAACAGGCTATTATACTTATTTACATAATATTATTATGTCTATTAGGATCCGTAAATTATATTTATTCCTTTCGAAATAACTAATATACCAAATACAAATAGGTATGATCTATAAGACGAATCGATTACAGAGTGTAGGTATTCCCAACAATTACTTGTTAATAGAATTCGATCTTATCCGTAACACTTAAATTGCTTTGACTAATAGACAAATGGCGTGTGCGACGATTATTAGTCGTGGAGTTACAATCTGTCATAAATGTCAAGAAGCGGGGCGATGCGACCTGCGACTACGCTATTCTATTATTTTAGTCCCAGATACGATACGGTGGTAGGGTTAACAAACTAAGTTCCTATATATTAAGAATAGGTATATAGTTAATTCCCCAGTTTCCCTCTCTCCTATTATATGAGAGTGGAGGCCTGTGCCCAGCAGTGGGACGTTAATGGGCTGTAGTGGTGGTGGTGGATATAGTTAATTCCATAAAATAAGAAGACATACTAATATTTTAAATGCGTAGGTAAGTATGTCTGGCTGTCCATCTGTCTGTCTGTCTTCTACGTTTTCATGAAAAATGTATTCTAACGATTTTGACGTAATTTGGTTCAGAGATAGTTTGCTTCTTGGGGAAGGACATCTTGTATCCCGAAAAATCCCGCAGGAGTAAAACCATAGGTAAAACCTTGATCAACGCGGACTACTTGCGGGCATCATATTCCTACTTAGTTTCTTTCAGCCCGTTTTTATTTTTTCTACGAAAATCCTACCAATTTACAAACATACTTACATAAAATAAAAGTTTCTTCAAAAAGTAGGTATTGAAAATAATTTTTAACCTTTTTGTCAGCGTTACCTTAACTTCCATCAAGCTTCTTTACTATTATGGACTTACCTACTTCTATGTAAAATATTTAGGTACGTTTTATAAATGATCCAAGTTTAACTGACTCTTGCACTTTTACATAATAGGTAGGTAATTGTCATTCCACATTGTATCCTAAATAAGTGCTCCTCTATCAGCCGTTTTTGAGCTGGTCACGCAATCACAGTTCTTTTCGTATAGTAAATTACATTGTAAAATTGTTCCATAATTGACTATCCCTCAAATCAGTATACATATTACAATATGTATACTGATTTGAGGGATAGGCCTTTAATTGAAGTCAATAGTTCAATGAGCCACAGTATAGTGAAATAGATAAATAAATAGTGTGTGTGCAGTTCACCAACGGCAGAAGTGAAACTTCAGAAAAGTAGCCTGCGAGATAATGAGGTAAATATATAACTTGTATTCTATTTCATTCTTTAGTAGGCTAAATCCTATATAAATAAATGTTTGTCTCTTTGTGGGGTCGTTTTTTTCGTGTCATTGAATTTTCAAATCACAACGATTCTAAAGAAGTTTCACTTCAATAACGAGTGGAAGGATATGGACAACCTGAAAAGCTCCTTCTTAAAGTCATCAGTCCCTATTTATTTAGGTATATACCTACCTTAGGCTTAGGCTCTATCTACTTACCGACATTTGAGATATTTTGTCTACAGCATTAAGAAAAAGAAACTACTCCACAAGAGATTTGGTTGTAAAATTTTATTCGGTGTCTCTAACTATTGGAATACCATCCAGTTTTGTAATTTGGGGCAGACGGTTAGACGCCTGATTACGCCATGTTTCGACATCGGGCTGGTTGTCGCAGATTGGATTTCCAATAAAAACTAAATCCCTCAGTGCTGGACATTCCTAAAAATGTAGTTAACTTTTACATTCAGCTGAAGTGAGCTTTGGAAACGGGAGTCTGAAATACGTTAATTTTCCTACTGGCAAAGACGCGTCGCCATGAGATTGTAATTTACCGTTTCGGTATGATGGCACGTAGTAACCAATTATTAGGGGTATGGTTTTAATGAATATAGAAACATCTATAGGTAGGCTCACTTCTAATTTTTTTTTGCTTGCTAAATTACTAGGCATGACCGTAGGTGGGATCGTAGTCAAGGGTTAATTTGTATAGTGATTGTCTTAACGCCAGTGATGTTACCGATACGTGCCAATACTACAAAATAAATCAATCCACCTTAAGGTGGATTTATCCACCTTCAGGTGGATTGGTTTAAATGAGTGGTACCTATCTACTTATAAGTACGAATATAACTTTACCTATTATGCCTGGGCTATTTTTATGCAAATAATACTTATTCTAAATCGAATTGAAACAAAACAAAAGTAATACCATATCCTGACCTGAGCAAGTCAAGCTATAGGTAATTAGGTACATTAGGTACATACCTGAAGTCTGTTGAATTCTACCCATTCCTTGATGGTATTGTTAGACATGTAGAGCACACGCAAATTCTTCATTGATCCTATACCTTTCATCTTATCAATTTGGTTGTAGCTTATCCACAACTCTTCGAGAGTTTCAGCAACAGTTTCCTACGAGATATTTGACATAAAACTTATGATGTACCTAAATATGAACAATATGTTGTTCAGCATAGTGATACCTTCATAGAATAAAAGTCCTCACTCACTTACTTACTGACTGAGTTATATACTGC
Organism: Erebia epiphron; assembly: GCA_963932025.1. Taxonomy (NCBI): domain Eukaryota; kingdom Metazoa; phylum Arthropoda; class Insecta; order Lepidoptera; family Nymphalidae; genus Erebia; species Erebia epiphron. Next base: position 7,092,203 of record OZ009956.1, on the reverse strand, counting down.
GTTGGCAAAGCACAATATACTCGTAAATGACCTATGAAAGCTGAAATTGAGAGAGGTGCCCTTTATACCTAATGGAACTGAGTGGATATATACAAGGCTTTTTCGAAAATTTCATATAGGTATAGGAGCGAACCTGCAGGGCCGCTTTTGTAACATAAGCAAAGAGGATTTAAATGAAAACTTATCAAGTCTACCTAAGATATATTTTATTTTTAATGATTTTCATTTATAAACTTACAACGCCAGCAAAAGATTTAATGTAATTTCTTCCCAATGACAAAATCTTTAAGTTTCTCATGCCAGCAATGCCAACTATTTTGTCGATCATATTTGAAGATAGACTCAGTTTCCTGAAAATAGATAACATAACTACATACTTATTAGCTTGATCTTAAAAATATGGTAGAAAAGCGACAAATATTGGCGCGCTTTGAAAGGCTAGCAAGCTTGTGTTTGTGATTGAGAGGAAGAGGCTTGTGATTGAGGACAACAGTGTTGCCAACTAGAACGGAGAGCACCTCCCTACTAGCAGCTTGAAATCCCCCTAACACCAACTTGAAATCCCCCTAGCTTTTACTAAAATAACCCTGGTCCCAAATAGGCACCTTTTTTGTACGGTATTATTGAAATGAATAAAAAATACACACTTACAAAATGAAATGAACGTTTATTTCCGTTGGACATCATAATATGTAAGTAACTTATAATCTAAAGAAGTGTCTTAATTTCATGTCTCAAATTTCATCGACGTCAGGATGATTATCAATTACTAGATGATTCCCGCGACTTCGTCCGCGTGAACCAAGTTTTTTCGATTCCCGCGGGAACTCTGGAACTTTCCGGGATGAAAAGTAGCCTGTAAATTATGTAAAAGTATGGATTTCGTCCAAGACATCATGGACCTGGCTATCGAGTTGCGTTTTACTATTGCCTGTATTTTTAAAGTCATACATATTGACGTTAAATAATTAATTATATATTATAATCAAATGAAATAGGTACATAATTTCTGGAAAGATCAGAAAAGAGGAAAGCACATACGAACACAAACACAATGGCACGTCGGTCAACTTATATCTTACATTATTCTATTTTGAATCTATATATATAAAATTCAAAGTCCTGACTGACTGACTGACTGACTGGCTGACTGACTTATATATCAACGCACAGCCTAAACCGCTAGGGTTAGAGACTTGAAATTTTGACAGTAGCTTCCTTTTGTGACGTAGGCGCTCACTAAGGAAGGATTTTTTAAAATTCCACCCCTAAGGGGGTGAAATAGGGGTTGAAAGTTTGTATGAAAGTCCGTCATTTCTCAAGTTATATCCATGAAACTTGGTATATGTGCTACGGGTTGAAAATAAAGAAATATGTTTTTCACAGTTTTTGAAAATTCTACCTCCAGTCCGAAGGGGTAAAATAGGGGATGAAAGTTTATTTGAAAGTCCTTCATTTCTCAAGATATTTCTCAAGTTGTATCAACGAAAATTTGGTATTTTGGCTTCAGGTAATAAATAAAGAAGTAGGTACGTATGACAGTTTTTCAAAATTCCACTCCCAATGGGGTAAAATAGGGGTTGAAAATGTGTGAGAGTCCTTCATTTCTCAAGTTATAGCCATGAAACTTAGCATTTGGGCTTTCAGTTAGATATGCAGACGTACGTGTTTCACCATTTTTGAAAATTCGACCCCCAATGGGGTGAAATAGGGGATGAATGTCCTTCATTTATCAAGATATTTTTCAAGTAATAACAACGAAACTAGGTATTTTGGCTTTCGGTATAATATAAAGAAGTACGTGTGTAACAGTTTTTCAAAACTCTACTCCCAAACGGGTAAAATACCAAATAGGGGTTGTCAGTTGGTGTAAAAGGCCGGCGTTTTTCAAGTTGTACTTAGCCATGAAACTTGATGTTTGGGCTACCGGTTTAAATTATGAACTACATAATTCAGTTTTTATAAATTCTATACCAAAGAAAGTTAAAAAGTCTATCACGTCGCAACAGAGCAACGGATCGACGTGTTTGTTTTTATGGGTTCTTTTTATCCCGGAAAAATATGGGAATTCAAAAGCTTATGCCACGCAAACGAAGTCGCGGGCGTCCGCTAGTGATAATATAAACTGCAAAATTTTGTTTTATACCCCTATAAAATGCCCCCAAAAATGGTTTCCCCCCAAAATTGCCCCTATAAATACCCCTTTCCATCTAAATTGCCCCTAAATTTAGGGGGAAAACCCCTAAGTTGGCAGCACTGGAGGACAATTCTTCAGGTTGCGCTTCCACCAGAGATATTTACAACCTCCCTGGTTGCCTCACTAAGTAACCATAATATTGAATCTGTGGCTTTGGTTATAGGAGTGGAAGATCACGGGTTCGATCCCCGGTAGAATTGATCTGGGAATTTACAATTTCTCTGGTCTGCTGATTTACCGAAGGACGGAGGCTTCGGCCGCGGCTATAGCTCCTACTAAGTTTACCTAACAGCTACCACCAGGTGAGATCGCTGTCAACGTCAAATGGGTTGGGCTTTAGTATACTGGGCGCGGCGGAGGGGGGAGGGAAGGGGGGAGGGGGTGAACCCTCCCTCCAAGGGAAAAATTTCGGAACTCAAAAGTTTTCGAGAAATAATTTTTTAAAGTTTTGAAATTTTTTTAATTATGAAATTAATTTTATCGTAATAATGGCTTAAATAATACTTTAGAGGGGGGAGGGGGAGTAGGGGGGAGGAAGTGGGGACGCTAGGAAAACTTCTTAGACTTCACCCTCTTCCTCTCACCCCCTCCAAGGCTCGGTCGACGGAGCCCCGCTTCGTGGGGCTCCTTATTTCTGGGTGGTATTAAAAGGAAATAACCATAAAGAGGATGGCGGGGTCTTTCAGACCCCGCCATCCTCTTCGTCACCTAAACTATCCAAGTCGGAGTGCCCCCAGTCCCGAGCTCGCTTCGCTCGCTCTTGCATGAGTGGGAGTGGTACCTAAAAAGGGAAGTGGAGAAGCTAGGAAAACCGCTTAGCTTTCACCCTCTCCCTCTCACCCCCTCCAAGGTATACCTATAACCTTTACTTTTTTTCTGAAAAGCGCGTAAAACGATGACTCGTAAATTTGAATTCAATAATGTCATTTGAAAACTTTGGCGCCAACGCACGCGTTCCGTTTTTCAAACAATCGATATAGACATTGTTTATGGTTTGAATACGATTATTAGCATTTTGTGATACTTTATAAGTTTGGAACGGATTTTATTACGTAAAACGAAACTTTAGTACGCCAACTAAACGTCAATGAGTCTGTAATCTATGGCAAATGTCGTAATAAATAGTGAAAAGTGTTGAAGAATTGCGAATTTTCCAAAAATTATTTCTCGAAAAGTATTAGGATTCGACGTAAAATATTTTAGTGCAAGGCTTACCACATGAAGATCTTTCTGTAAAAAAAATATGAACGTCCAACTCCGCGTCCAGTATACTAAAGCTGAGCCGTCAAATGCTTAGTTGTAGTGGAATTAAGTACCTACCTAGCGGATTCACCAATGATCTTCAAATTTCTTCTGAGACCGTTCAACTAAATTAATCATAAACTTACTCGCAACTAACTAGTGTGGAGAGAGCACCGTCCATCTTCTCTATCGGTGGCCACTGGAACTGTAGCTCGACCACCTTAGCATCCGCAGCGGACTCCCCCTTTTCTTTCTCCCACCGCGCTATTGCCTCTTTGCACGTTGTCGGTTTTAAAGCCATGTCAGATTTTAGTGATTATAAACTAAAACAGATTAGAACTATTATTGATTTTATTGCTATTTTATTTACCTACTCATTAACAAAACTAGCAACAAATAACAAAGCTAGATTTGACATAAATTGAATCATGAGTCATGACAGTTAGGTTGACAAAGTTGGCATTAAATTTTAAAAATATAATAGAGTAATAGCCCATGATAATAGCTTAGATCGGAGAAATTCATCTAAAAGTGGCCGAGGCCCAAAAGCTTAGATGGATGGACTTTCATGGATGTAATTAAGACCTCCCTCTTCTAAGTCGGATTAGCCAAAGCTGTTCTAAACTTAAATAATATGGCGTACCTGTAGCTCTCTGAATGAATGAATGACTGAATAAATGTACCTGCTCGTACATGTTGGCCATTTTATTTTACTAACAAATTGTCCATACATAGGTACATGTTTATTTTACAGCTCGCTTTCGCGCATCATCAATGAAAAAACCTACCAAATGTACTTATGTAAGTAAGTATAAAAAGAAGCGCAGAATCCCTGCACTTGAAATTCCGCGTGCAAACATTGGAGGGAGCCGGGAGGGCCCGGAGGTGTGAGGGCGCGACGTGATTACCGCCGGCCAACCGGGACGACCCGACCCGCTGCCGATTGTAGGTAAAGCGTCCGAGCGACAAGATTTAAAGGGCTATATGTATAACTAGCTTTCCATAATCAAGCTGGCTGAGGCTGGCTGGCACAGCTGGTTAGGGCTTTTCCATGATCATTTCAACCACTTCAACCTATTGCCGGCTCACTTCTGAGTACCCGGGTCTCCCACCGGCCTGCTATACGAGCAACATTTACGCGCGCAACTATTTAAAGCTCTCTTGTAACTTGTTCGATCGATTTCATTCTATAGAATGATCGTGATGGTCTACGATTTCGTCCCTAAAATATATTTTAATTTACTAAGCTGCTGAACCGATTTTGATGTGGGTTACCTACATCATCGCCTATAATGCTCGATGACCTAAATGTGTGCTGTTGAAAAAGTTTAAGGTTCAATTCTACCGATAATTTCACATCCCTATAATACATACTACACGGGTTTATAATAATTAATAACTGATGTATATAATGAGTAATTATCCCTATCTTACTACAGGTACGTGCATACTTAGTATAGGTACTTTTTTAAACCTATACAAACTTAATTATGATGTCATGTTTCAATTTTCCAATCCTCGAGTTGGATCAACCAAATAAACAGTATCTAAGATGCTTGAATATCCGAGATGTTCTGGCAAAGACGTACCGCCGCGCCGTCCGCCAAGCGTTTTAGCGTTCCGGTACGATGCCGTGTAGAAACCGATTACTGATATGGCCATACGGGTATAGTTATTAACTGCCGTACCCTTAACGGGTTACCCGCTATCATCTTTGGCATCATAACTTATCTGCAATCATTTGAGACCGCAGTCAAGGACTTACTCGTACCTACTTGTAGTAGATTAAAAAAAACAAGTGCGAGTCGGACTCGCGCACCGAGGGTTCCGTACTCAAAAAGTAGGTACTGAAGCAAAACAATCAGGCAAAAACCAATATGTTTATTTGACGACGAGTACGAGGTTTACTGTTAATATCAAAAAAACTATGCTAGTTAGAGCATTGGCTATAGTTTTCCTGTAAAATATACATAAATTCCTATTGACCATAATTATTTCAGATTTTTCGATTGGTAAACTCCGGAGATAAGGGGGGGGGAACGGTATTTTTTTAGACTTTTTCCCCGATAAATCAAAAACTATCATGACTAAAAATAATTAAAAATCTGTTTTAGAATGTACAAAGTAAACCCTTTCATATGATACCCCACACAGTACAGTTATCTCACTTTTAAATTTCAACCCTCCGATTTTTCCCCCTTTTTAAATAAGAACAAAAATAATTTTCAATTTTTTTTAATTCCATTGTCTTTGGGCCACTAATATACACAACTATTCCAAATTTCATGTCGATAGCTTCGGTAGTTACAGAAATAATCGAGTGTGACGGACGGACAGACGGACAGACAGACGGAGAAAGTCGCACCATAAGGGTTCCATTTTACCATTTTGGTACGGAACCCTAAAAAAGGAATAAGTACGTATTTATGCTTCATACTTTATAGTGGTACTTCTTATAGGTATTCGTAGTATATGTTATAGAAAAACGAATTAGGTAAGGGTAGAAGAGAACACTTTGCGGATGAGAGCGCCAGCGGTCCACGTGCCGGCGCGTGTCCCTAAAGCATTGCTTTATGACGCCTATGGGGTGGAATAAATATTTGTACTTAATCTGAAAAGCTATGTTTATATTATAAGTGCCCCTGTTATGTATGAATAGGATCATTTACGAACCATAACAGTAATTGATCAACGTAATGGAACCGGAAAATGTTAGTATGAGTAGGTACGATCAATTTTCTTTTGAAGTTTTTATGGGACTGTTATGAATAAGCTTTCGTACGAGTAGGTACAACAAAATTGAACAAATTTTTATGCCTGTTTAGTTTTTGTTTTACTAAGTAGGTATTATAAACTAGCGACGCTCACGCTCACTTCGGATCACCTGTACCTACCTATTATCAGGTGACCAAATAGCTGGCGTACCTATCTACTAAAACTTCCGAAGCAAAAGACTATTCAAGAAGTTACAAGAACGATTGATATTGGAAGTAAAGCTGAACTACTATACAGCTTTGGCGCTTATTTAGCCTAGCGCCAGTGTTTTGGGAACCATGCCCAATAACGATCACTTGGACGGTATGTATTTTTTTTTTAATTTAATTACTTAGTAATAGCTTTTCTTAATAATTTATCTATATACTTTACTATATCAAGACGTAAAATAAAGGTCTCTATAATATATGCGTTAACAAATTATAGGTACGTCTATTTTATGTAAGTATTTTAAATTATTAAGTAACCTGGGGATACCTTATATCACAAAACAAACCTTAGATTCCATAAATATAACTATATGTCACCGTAAGATCGTAAAAACCGTTTGATTATTGTTACACGAAGGCGGGAAACTCTTGTAAATAATACACACAGATGATGCTTCGTATAGTATAATTCCACGTTCGGTTATTTCATGTGTTATTAAGTACATATAATGCGATTTAGTTAACCCGAAACACCAATCACAATTACTGGTGATAATAATAATTACACTTTCACTAGGTAACAGATAAAGAATGACTTTGGAATGACTCAAGTACCGCCAAGCGATCTTATTTATAGAAGACACATTTAGTTTATTGACGTTTTTGTCATGATATTATATTTATTGATTCAATTTAAAGTCAAATGAGCTCTTATTATTCATAAACGCTAACATTATAATATACCTCGCAAGATTGTGAACTATCGAAAGATTGTGAACTGAAAATACTGATTACAATTTAACGCATTATTTTTCGGTAGATTATAATCCATCGAAGTAAAACCGTCAAATTGTGAAATACCGTGCGACGGAACGCACCTAGGGCGCTGATTGGTTGAACGGCATATGCCATGCGTCGCCATATTTGTTTGATAATTCATTTGTTGTCGAATGTAAACAAACAGTGTTTTGGTGATTGTAAATTGATTTCGTGTTGAAAATAACTCACAGCTTTAGAATTCGTTACATAAAATTGTTGTGGAAGTAAAATGACTCTATGATTAACCAAAGAAGTGCAGTTTGAATGATAAGATAAGTTAGTATTCGTCACTGAACATAGCCTTATATTACAGAAATTTTGCGTGTTTTAATATTTTTTATGCGCGTGAACCTATGTGATCTCATTTGATAACATTTACAATGTTGGATATTGAGCCTATCTATCAACACCGACCAATCAGGGACGGCCTTCGGACAGCTGACGCGCGGCAGATTGTGATTTAACAGTTTCACTTCGATGGATTTTATTCTACCGAAAAATAATGCGTTAAATTGTAAGCCGTATGTTCGGTTCACAATCTTTCGACAGTTCACAATCTTGCGAGGTATATTATAATCAAACGGTTATTACGATCTTACGGTGACATATACATATTAAACACAAGATTAATAAAAACCCTTCGCTATTATATTATACTAATCTTACCCGCCTTTATCGGAGCGAACGTTTGTTCTACATGAAATGGAGCGTGTCTGTTTAGAAACGCATCGGCAAGTGTCAACAGTCACAACAAATGAAATGTTAAATGTCATAACATGTCAGTGTCAACGTGCGAATAACCTCAAAGTTGTGTACTTACTACTTAATTGTGTGGAACTTGTAATTAATATTGATATAAAATGGATGATTTACAAATGAATATATCAGCTTTCAAGAAGGTAAGTGTAGCTTTTCGTATAATTTGACAAAAAGTTTCACCTTTTGCATAAGTGTTGGTTGTTTTAGAAACCGATTAAGAAGAATAACAAACCACAATCTTTGCAAAACAACGCTACAGATTACAAGTTTAAATCTAAACCCGACTTCAGCGGTAAGATAATTGCAAGAAAGAGACCTCAAAATACTGGTCAAAAGAAATTTTCATTAAATAAATCTGAGGAACCTCAAAACAAAATACCCAAACTGATACAGTCTTCTCCCTCAAAGGAGCATACTTTAGGCTCAACTTTGCGAGACCTCAGCGAAAACAAAGGCAAATTCCATGGCAAAAACTATCAAGAGATTAATGATGAAATACAGATTAATCAGAAACCTCGCAGCGGGCCCTGGATTTCGTCTTTATTCAAAAACAATCCCGACGTACCTAAAATGGGACAAAAGGCTGTCAAACCATTAGTCGAGAAGGTTTTTACTGGCAAAACATTTTCAGATTTAAATATTCATCCGCACAGCATTGCCAATTTGAAGCAAAATCTTAATTTGACTGAGCTAATGACTGTGCAGCAAAAAGCTGTTCCAATCATTTTAGAGGGTAGAGATGTTTTAATCAGGTATGCAATATTCTAGGACACATTGTTTTTAATATATAAAGTAAAATTATTATTGTAATTAGAAGTCATAAACTACAGAAGTTAAAAAGATTTGAGATAAAGCTTTGTTCTTAGTTAAGTTTACTTGAAGATCCTTTTTAAATAATTAAAGTTATCTGACAAGAACTGCTTTTTAGCAAAGTGATGCCTTATCATACAATTAGTAGTAATCTATATATTATATAAAAATGAATCCCTATTTCCTTTGGACACGGCATCACGAGCGAACGGCTGGACCTAGCCAGGCTGGAACGGCTGGAATTTTGTTAATTCTTTTTTTGTTGTGTTGGTTTGGACCCTGGGATGGTTTATATTCACAATTGGACCCGATAGGGGGAGCTGCAATTGGGTTTGAGGTTCAGGGCAGGACAAAGTCTGCCGGACCCCACTAGTATTTATATAATATTCATGTCCTTTCTTCATTGTTGTTTTCAAGGTGCAAGAATGATTGAAGTATTATTATTTCTTAAAATCATTATATAATATGTTTTATTTGTTAGATCACAAACAGGATCAGGGAAGACTCTAGCATATGCACTACCAGTTATTGAAGGACTACAGGCAATAATACCAAAGATAAACAGGCATGATGGTGTTAGAGTTATTGTTGTGGTCCCTACCCGAGAGCTGGCAGTACAGACATATGAGTTATTTGTTAAACTTGTTAAGGTAAACTTCTTAAAAATACAATTATTTCAAAAGAAGACATTTTAAATCCAAAGTAAAATAATTCAGTCCATTTATTGTTTTCTCATAGCCCTTCATATGGATAGTGCCGGGTCTACTGAGCGGAGGTCAAAAGAGAAAAGCAGAAAAAGCTAGGTTGCGAAAGGGCCTCAGTATTTTAGTTGGAACTCCTGGTCGGATTAATGATCACTTAAGACATACGCATTCATTAAATTTTGCTAAAACTGGGTGAGTTATTTGTGTTGTTGTTAGTTTTATTAATTAAAGTCTTGTAGTGTAGTTATCTTACTCATCTTACTAATATTATAAATGGGAAAGTTTGGATGGATGTATGGATGGATGTATGGATCGATGAATGTATGGATGTTTGTTACTCAATCACGCCGCAACAGCTTAACGGATCTGGCTGAAATTTGGCACAGAGGTAGATTATAGTCTGGAATAACACATAGGCTACTTTTAATCCCGGAAAATTAAAGAGTTCCCACGGGAACCACAAAACCTCGATCCACATGTACGAAGTCGTGGGCATCAGCTAGTTCTTACTAAGTAACAGAATTATTAATTGTGTGGTGATTAAACTCAAGTTTGCACTGGTGTCGACAATATTAGGGAATGCATACACATAAGATACAAATTGAGAGATAGTATGATAATTTATGGCTCATATGGGCTAATAACAAGCGCTATTTGGCTGGGTAATACCTGTTATGGAATTTTTTTTAAGATAATCACTCACAACGTGCAAGGATAAGCAATATTATTATAAGTTTGTGTAAATTTAATGTGAATTATTGTTTTTGTCATTGTAGATGTCTTGTACTTGATGAAGCAGATAGACTGTTAGACATGGGTTATGAAAAAGATGTAGCTGCTATTGTAAAAGCTATAGAAGACCACAAAAAAGCAGCCACTTATGACCCTCTTTCTCTTATAAAACAAACTATTAACAAAAAATCTGATGCTAATGACAATAATCAAGACCAAAAAATTGAAAACGGTGAAGACGAAACAGAATCTGATATTAAACATCCTTTAACCAAAGTATTTATGTCTAAAGAAAGACAAACTATACTTCTCTCTGCAACGCTTACAAAGGTATTTGTCACATTTAATATTTTTTCAATGGTTTTCATTGGTATGCATATTTTCAATACATTTCCATTTACAGTCAATTTCTATAATGTACCTACTTGATGGTTCAGAACAGTAACTCTACATTTTATTACCTAATAATATTAAGTAATGCTACATTTGGATTAGGTACAGTAAGTATATTAAACATTTATTTTATTTTTATTTTGTTTATTATAGGCAGTCGAAAATTTAGCGGGAATAACCATGCAGGATCCTGTATTTGTAGATACATCTGACGGTAAAACACTTGTCGCTGATTCGTTAAAACCAACCAAACCAACTGACAATCTTAAAGTAAATGACCAATCTTTGGAAACTAATAAACAAGATATTGTCACTGAATTAGAGAAGACAGTTAGTAGTAAAATAGAGTTAAATGATAAAAAAGAAGAAAGTCGTTCAGGTAGTTATCTTTTTTTATAAAATGGATTCTAATAATATAATTAATTTTACTGTTTATTTTAATGTAGTAAAAATATAAAACTTTTTTAGGTCTGAAAGCTTTCAATGGCTCTTTACATCCTGAATTGTTTGTTAACAGCGATAATGAAGTAACAGTTAAAAGTAAAAAATCTACTGATGTTAAGCATGACACGGAAAGTGATAGTGATTCCGATTATGAATATTTTAAAGTGCAAAAAGAAATAGAAAATAAAAACGACAGTTTAAAAGTAGAAGAGGAAAAAACTGAGGAAACTGGTGTTCCTGAAAGTAAAAATACCTTTGTGCAAGCCATCAAAACAGCTATTGTAGAAGATGAACTTGTGTTGCCAGCTACAGTTAATCAGACATTCCTTGTTGTACCTATGAAGCTTAGATTGGTAACATTGTGCTCTCTTATTGTAGAACACTGTGTCTTAAATAAAAAAGGGGGTAAAATGATTGTTTTCATGGCAACTCTAGAAATGGTTGACTATCACACAGAACTAATAGAAACAGTTTTAACTGGCAAGGATGCTAAAAAGAAAAAAGCTGAATTAAAAAAAAGAAAAACTACCAAAGAAAAGGGAAATGATGAGGTAAGTAATTAATATTTTCAGTTTAGTTTCAGTATCCCGTTTGATGAATTCGAAACTGACACACATTTTTGTTCTTATGATGTTATTTTGAAGACATTAGACAGTATCCGTCTCCTTCACAAATAGCAACCAAGCTAGCATATTATAAAAGGCTGATTGTATTATATTGAGTATCTCAGAAGATTTCCTTCAAAACAACACATTTTTTTAAACCTTACTTGCACTTCAAAAATTTTGCATAGAGCATATTCAACATCAAGAATCCATACTTCCATACTATAATATTATAAATGCGAAAGTGTGTCTGTCTGTCTGTCTGTCTGTCTGCTACGCTTTCACGGTCCATCTGTTCTACCGATTTTGATGAAATTTGGTACAGGGATAGGTTGTATCCCGGGGAAGGACATAGGCTACTTTTTATCCCGGAAAATTCAAAGGTTCCCGTGGGAATCAAAAAATTTATCTGTTCAACCGATTTTAATGAAATTTGGTACAGTGGTAGGTTGTATCCCGGGGAAGGACACAGGCTACTTTTTATCCCGGAAAATTTAAGCGTTCCCGCGGGAATCGAAAAAATTTGGTCCACGCGGACGAAGTCGCGGGAATCATCTAGTATGCTCTATGCAAAATACGGACATCAAGAGCATATTCTTGCTTTTGCTTTTTAGTAAGTACTGAAAAATGCGACCTGCTGAAGGCAAGCCTCCACGCAAACGATTATCTTTAGTGTGACTTTACCGTGATATTTCCTAGGACAATTCGGCATCGGAAGGCTCGGAGTCAGAATTCGAAATAGATTACGAGGCGCCAGGTGAGGGTGGTCTTGTGCCAATTGACCTGGATGTGTTCAGTTTACATGGTTCTATGCCTCACGAGCAAAGGATAGAAGTATTCAAACAGTTCCGTGCTGCAAAGAGAGGACTCCTTATTTGTACTGTAAGTCTAAGTTAACAAATGTCTAAGTATATGTTTAAGCACAGAATAGGTAATAGGTTTAAGTTAACAATAGTTTTAAAGTTGTTTTAAAAAATGTTTTGCGATTTTCAAATTCAAATGTTATTTATACAAATAAACTTTTATGCTTTTGAATTGTCTAGTGAATCTTACGCTGGTTCGGAATGCCATTCCTACCAAGAAGAGAAACTCAGTGGTTGCTTTTTAAAAAAAATGTTTATGTGTCGGTTTAACTGTCTTTCCAGCTTGTCCTATGTCAGATCTTCAGAGTTCAATTATGATTCCTTTCCTCTTGAAAATGGCTTTAAGTTTATTTTTGTGTATAGGACGTAGCAGCGAGAGGACTGGACTTGCCTAAAGTGGACTTGGTGCTGCAATACTGCGCTCCGGCTTCCGCAACGGACTACGTGCACAGGTATTGTGAAAAACATCAATGTATCTGTCTAGAATCTAGATCATCATAGCAATGGCAGTTGAATCTTTAGCTGATGTTAGTATATTGAGTAGTCTTATAGTGCTTATAGTTAGGGGCTTGTGAACCAAAAGTATAATTTGTTGTTAAGTTTGAAAAAAAATTAGTACTTTTTGAGCTAAAAGCTTTTAATCTGATATTTGCAGTGGATAGTTTTTACTTTATTCTTAAAAATCCTTAGGGTAGGGCGGACGGGTCGCGCGGCGCAAGTGGGTGCGGCGGTGATGTTCCTCTTACCGAGCGAGGCGGAATTTGTGAGGCATCTAGAACAAAAGCGTATAAGGTGAGTTGATTCTATCTCTTATTTTAGCAGAACTTGTCGTCTATCTCTTTTGTATTCATTTATATACACCCTTGTTTAAAAACCATTCGGGATACCTATTAAACGATAAACAAATCTAAGTAAATTTTGCGTAGATTGAAAAAGTGCATCAGTATTTTTTAAAACTACATACTTTAAATATTTTTCACAGATTATATTAGCTTCGCCTATAACTTTGTAACAATTTAAGAGTACCTACCTATCTCAGAAATTTTTGAAGTGTTCAGCCATTTTTAATGATTGTAGTATCGATTTGGAACTTTTCAACTCTGATGGCAAAACAATAGATACCTATTAAAATCAAGAACTACAAAACACAAACAAAGAAATCGTCAGTAGGAAATCCATCGAATTTGGACTTATGTGTTTTGTCTCAGTGAGTCCTTTGGTAGTGTACCGTAATAATTGTGATTATTAGAGTCTTTCTAACTCTTTACTGAACTAAAAGTGCTTTCCCGGCGTTTCCGCATACACAGTCAATATTCCAACCAGTATGAACCGACTAGTCGGTTTAGGTCCCCCCCTACATTAAAAACGATAACATTGTACATAGATTGCGGCAATCAGATGAGTCGCGAGCGTTGGACGCGTTGCAATCCGTAGTGCCCTCAGCGCCAACACGCCAACGCGCCGCCATCGCCGTACAAACCAAACTCGAATACACCGCGCACAGCTCCAAGGAGTGGCTGGCGAGAGCTAGCAGAGGTATGTCATGAAAAATATAAGGTCGACCACATACTCTATACGCGATGCGACCCGATGAATCTGGACATGACGTGTACATTACCTACTGAGATTTACATGTAGAGCGTACTTTGACTTGGCTCAGTTTTGCTTATACTTAGAATTAAAACGGGATGGACTTATGTGAGTGTCATAGATCTATCTCGTTTTAACTCTGTCTTAAGTTCCGACTTACTGACGCTCTGGCGTCAAGTTTTTGCAATGTACATTCGTTTGATCGCAATCAAACGTAACATGAATCTTAAGAGCATTGTTTTAGAGTTCAATTTCGTGTATGCATTCACAGCCAGCGAAAACGTCCAAACGGAAACGTTTCGAAATCAAAATCGGTCGTACTAAATTTGTGACTTTAAGTCAAGGGCTTTGGGTCAATTTTATTTTGATGCTGATGTGATCGTACGCTCGATTACGATCAATCGAATTTCTAATCTAAGACTAAGCGTTTGGTGGACCAGATTTGTTGTATTATTTTCTATGACAAAAATACGTGTGTTACTATATACAATGTTTTTATTTGATCAGGTCGGGTCGCGTTGATTTAACCAAAATTAATATTATAAAATGATTAGACAAGGAAAATGGCAAGCTCCATTGTGATTTATTGAGGACATCTAATATATCTCCCAAATCTCGTGTTCGGTTTTATAAAGTGGGTATCTTATCTCGTGAACTATGCCGGCGCCATTATGGATGCATCTAGTAAAAGTAAAACTTCATACCTTTTACCTTCCTTCAGGCTTAGCATGCGCACAAGGAGATATCTCGGGACGGGAGGGAGATGTTGTCGTTGTCGGCTAATTGTTCGTTTACCTTAACATGCGGTATATTACAAGAAAAAAATAGTCGGGGTGTTCGTAGAGAAAAATACCACAGATAAGAAATATTACTTTTATCTCTACTTTTGACGTAACGAAACAAGTAACCACGTTAGATTCGGTAGACTAATAGAGATAACCGGGTAGACATAATTTTACTCGATGTGCGCATGCTAGCCCTACTGGCTCATTTTTCACTTTTTTCTCTCATGTGGTGATGAGAACTTTAAGGTTTCAACTTCTATTGAAGCGTTCACATCATGGGTGCGTTTCTACTCCGGCTACCCGCGAGAGGTCCGCATGTGGCTGGACGCTCGACTACTGCATTTAGGCCACGCGGCTAAAGCCTTCGCACTGAGGGAAACCCCCGCAGCGCTTGCAAGGCGAGCTAGATCAGACCCGAAGATGCAGAAAGAGAAACCCAGTAACCGATTGACGATACACGATGAGGAGCAGAAGAAACGGCCTGGGTAAGTTAAATATAAACTTTAAACAGAGGCTTAACTACATCAACTGCTAGCGGTCCTTATACATCGAAACTTAAAAACAAATATATATACCAAACGAGCAGGCGGGTCACCTGATGTTAAGTGATAACCGCCGCCCATAAACATGTGCAGCACCAGAAGAACCGCCAATGCGTTGCCGGCTTTTGTTTAGATATTTGTTTATCCGCCCTTTGAAGAGCCCCATATTATAATCATGAGGGAACACAAAGGATGGAGGTGAGGCGTAACATAGCGTAACTACATCCACTGCTAGCGGTCTAGAGTTCTGATTTCATAGTTCTGGATTTCGCTGTCAAAACTGACATGTGGGTTGTGACAGTTTGATGCTTTCATTTAACTTTGTTGAATACCAGTTCTGTTGATTAGAACATTTGCAAATAGTAGTAGTTTTTATAGACCGATTTTGTTTTCTATGACTAACTGTAACTACCTGTTTACGATTAAGGTTTTATATTAAAATTTAGTTTAAGTAAAAGATTAAGATTAAGGTTTAGTTTTAAAAACATAATTTAGGATTAAGGTTTTAGAACTTTACTTTAACTTAAGGTGGTTTTTTTTGTTACAGATTCCCGAAAATGAAAGTGGGTGTGTTCGCACACAAAATAGTGAACAAACAAAGCTCTATGCATACGGCTAGTGAATTTGACAGTGGTTTGCCACCAGTCGACACTTATTCGAAGAAAATCAAAAAGAATTAATCAGTATCTAGTTCAATCCATAGATACCATTGAATGCCATTGTAAATAAAGTTTTACGTAAAATATTCTGGTTGTTATTCATTATTTGGAATAATCCTACTAATATTATAAATGTGTTTGTGTTGGTTTGCCCTTCTAATACGCTTCTAAA
Source organism: Erebia epiphron (assembly GCA_963932025.1). NCBI lineage: Eukaryota > Metazoa > Arthropoda > Insecta > Lepidoptera > Nymphalidae > Erebia > Erebia epiphron. Next base: position 7,075,963 of record OZ009956.1, on the reverse strand, counting down.
GAGCAACGGATCGACGTGATTTTCTGAAGGTATAGGTACAAACTTGGATGGTGACATAGTTTAGGTACCTTTGATCTAAGCGGGCAAAATCGCGGGCATCAGCTAGTGGTAACTAAATAAGTTTGTGTAGTGACTTTGTGTGGAAGGTCCCTGTTTCGGGGTGTAAATTTTACACTTGAGTCGACTTGAGAGCATAGATTTATCATACATTTACATGGATTACCTACATTGGATTCTTGCGCGAACATTGTCATCACTCATCAGACATCGATAAATGAGAGTATAAATGGAAGTTATGTTTTATCGAGTTACGATGACATACCTACAAAGATACAAACGTGGTCAGTTGATTCAACGCAACATTTTGCATTCCAAATTGTAGTTTATGAGAAGACGTGTTTTATGAGCAGTAGCCAATGTAACATGGACCTTGTCCAAAAATTCAACCCGCGGGACGACTTGAGATTAATGGGAGGGCGGCCGATGGCTACCGTTTTCATTTCTGACTCACAAGTGACTCGAATGAAAAATGATTTTAAACCATTAACGTGCCTCGTCCGGCCTTTTGATATTTAAATTTTTTTTCAAGCGCCCATCATTACGCCGGGATGAGTTGCGAATTTCGCCCCAGCTCGCGGTTTTTGTTAGTCCCGGCAACTTTTTTGTCGCCCTCATTTACGATGTTTTTATTGCTGCATAATGAAAAATTAAAAGAGTATTGTGGGGGCGCTTTCATGCTGTAATCAGTCCTTTCAAGGTTGAGCTTTTCTCCTTGGTGACAATATTTTAAATGACTTAATCGTGACGATGATAAATTCGTTGATTGTTACTTACACCGAAGGATCTTATCTGCATTATAATATTAAACTTACCTACCTATATAATATGTTACCGCGACTTAAGAAGTCGAAGTGGAAATAGGTAAGTAGGGAATATATTCGGAGGATCGCTGGACGTTGGAGTTCCAACTACCAAGTTTTGACGACCTCCATGGCGTATTGTGTAGCGCTGTTGTCTTAACGTGCGGAGGTCGCGGGTTCGATCCCCGGCAGGGTCAATTTGGGAATTTTCCCTGGTCTGGCCTGGTGGGAGGCTTCGGCCGTGGCTAGTTACCACACTGCCGGCAAAGACGTGCCGCCAAGCGATTTAGCGTTCCGGTACGATGCCGTGTAGAAACCGAATAGGGGTATGGGTTTAATATAACTGCCATGCCCCTAACAGGTTAGCCCGCTATCATCTTAGACTGCATTCTCACTTACTCTCAGGTGATATCGCAGTCAAGGGCTAACTTGTAGTGGTTAAAAAAAAAAAAAGTTACCTACTGAAATGAAGCCTCGCTGCCAAGCCCACAGTCAAGAGCGATCTGAAGACGCAGCGTTGGGAACTGGGGATATTGGACACTGGACAAATGACTCATCTACCGAGTCCTGGGAAGTCAGTACGTAGTGGTGTATTCATCAACACACAACCCAAGCGGTACTGGAACGTGGATATATCCCTTAAAGAGACTCTGATGTCCAGCACTGGAAGTCATATGGCTTAGACAACAGTGACTCGACGAAGTAAGTATTGAACTTTTCTATTCGATAATCGGTACCTACTGGTATTTTTCCAATGGTTACTTAATGAAGTTAACGGATTTTTTTTCTGTCTGCTCTACTTATTAGTTTATTCATTGCTACTTAAACGAAAAGTAAGTCGTAGTATTTTCACATTTCCATCAGTTTGTTATCCGTGGCAGTATAGTTGTGTGGCCCAGCTTCGCGCATCATTAAACAGCTCATTTGCATGTCGGCCGGCGCCAAAGCTCGTGAAAAGGCCTTTTCATTAGCATCAGCTCTACTGAAAAATTGTTTTGCCAGATATCGCTTATGCAAAGCGAGGCCTATTTTATTTGATTTAAATTATTACTCGCAACTATGACTCGATCTGGTTTGAGTTCATTTTTGTATTTATACACGAGCTGAGCATTTGTGTGTGTTTATTATATCAATATGAGGTAGGTATGTGACTTCATAAGTTCATTCCCAGTTGTAGTTAATCGTAATTCACCATAATCATCAAATCTCATCACCTTTATCTTACTTATTATTAGAAGGCAATTAGTTTCGGAAATAACAGAATTTTTGTATAGAACAGTAGCCTACCATCGCGTCGATGCTGAATTTAATGTTCCTTTAGCTGCTGGTTATGTTATAGTCTGTTTTTAAGTATCTTACCGAAAAGCCACGAGACAGAGCCCATGTAGGGACCTAATAGTACCGACTATTAACTTCTATAGAGTTACAATGGTATTACATGTTCCTAACTATTCTACTGACGTGCTCGAGCAGTTGGCCAATGCGTTGAGCGGTAGTACAAACGCGCCGCGTCATGACCTACCGAATTATGAGCACAAAGCGCCGTTGATACCGAATATTCCATATAAATATTGAGCTAATCGCTCTTTCAATAAAGCGGCCCGCTTTTTATTAATAATTGATCGGAGAGCGGCTAGTCATGCGCCGTATTGTGTCGAGGAACACATTTTTTGCCGTACCTCAACTCATTAATGAGTGCCTCAGCTCCGCATATGACGAACAGGGCGTGTTCCAGTGAAACTTGCCCGAAACTAATTTTCGATGGGTATGGGATGCATTTTAAATACCCTGGAACCAATTTTGTTTACTTTCCCAAACGCTTATTAATATTTTTTTACCATGTCTATAGCTTGCTACTGTTCGCGTTTTTGTTTACTGGCCACTGCCTATGTGTAATCGAAATGTAATCGAAATTGAAGTGTTGATTGCTTATTTAACTGAGTGAATAATGTAACGTGTTTCCAAACAGTGCTAATTAGCGGTATTCGATTCTTCATCATTTCCATATCGAGTTCAGGCATATTTTAATGAGTAGGTACTACGCCTATTCATGATTTTTTTGCGGACATAAATGTGTTATTAGAAGTCAATTATTTACTCGTAGTTTTTGAACTGTTTGTAGATTGATCTCCTTTCACATTTTTTGCATGGTGTTTTAATTTTTTTCGCTTTGTCAGTGGTTCTCTAATTCTTGATATTTAAATTGTGTAAATTGGAAAACTATAACAACACTAGGCTATTCTGCTAGCCAATATTTTGTCGTATTTTTATTGATATTTAGGAACGCATTTATCTCTCTATGCATAAAGCAAAAATTAGAGCGTTTGAAATAATTATATCTACTCTTGTTAACCCTAGCCTCGATACCAATATTTTTAGAATTCCTCATTATTATTAATGTTTCTTTCGTTTGCAAATTATCTGAAGCTTAAGAATGCGATCTTATGCATCATAAAATCAATTGTTAGTTGTTACCAACGAGGAATCCATACTAAATAAATGTCAATGAATAGATAATAGTGTACTTGATTACAATTCTTAAAGTATTTTAATAAATTAAAATTATCTGATTGTTAAATTAGTACCTTTAATAAATTGATAATTAATAAGAATAAAAGTCCTTTGAGGCGGTGACGAGGTCGCGGGTTCGATCTACGGCTTTTTTTTTCGGATTGAATATGCTGCGTAGGCCCTACTATGCGATCTGCACGATAGGCCAACTAGAAACCGCCATAGGCTCGTGACTCCATCGCTCCGCCTCAATAAAGTCCGAAGGTCGTTCGTGGGAATGAGCATACTATTCGTTAACAAAATTCCTCAACTTAATATAAACTTGCCTTTACACAAGTTTAAGATAACCATTAAAAGAATGCTCCTAAAAAAAGCTTATTAAACTGTCGAAGATTACTATATTAATGATAAAGGCGCATGGATTTGACTCGCTCCAGCAATGCTCAGGACTGTGGTTACTTAAATGTATCTGTAAGTATATGTTGTATGTACCTAGATTATTGTAAACATACCACATATTTTTTATTTTTTCAAAAGAGCAACTATCGAGTTTCTTGCTGGTTCTTCTCGGTAGGAACGGCATTCCGAACCAGTGGTAGATTCATTTGACTATTCATAAGAACTTGTAAAAAGTCTATTTGAATAAAAATCATTTGAATTTTGAATTTTACTGGCCGCTACAGCGTCACCAGATGGTTGGTAGAGCGTAGGAATCGCCAAGAAATGTGCCGTAGGGCTCGAAGATATCAGGGGTGCAACGTCTTATACGCATCCCGTGGTCATACGCATAACTAAACTTAATTTGAAGGACCTGGAGACAGTTAAATCGAGTGTGCGGGAGGTGTGCAAATAGGACGCCTGCGTAAGACATGATCTCCGGACACGCATATCTAACTGTTCGGAGCATTTCCGAGTTATGTACCTTTTAAGAAATTTATTATCACATGCTCCAAACAGTGAAATAAAACAGTGAAATGTACGAGAGGTTTTATGTGAAGATGTGTGAAGTTTGCCAATCCGCTAGCTGGCTAGCATGGTGGAATATGACCAATTTCTTTTGAAAGCAAGTGAGGGAAAGTGTATATTTATTTAACATAGAATTACAGGGATCTGCTTGTGGTGTAGGCATACCTGTATCTAGGTAAATAATAATATTTATGTCATTTAAATCAAGGAGGGAAAAGGCACACAGTTCATGTTGATTTATTTGAAGCACGTTCCATTATTGTCTACAACGATAAGTGAAGTGCAATTATTTTTTCCCTCAGCCAGTTTATTGTTCCCGTGAAGTTTAATGTTCGTTTGTATGAGACCTCACCGTTAACTCATGAATAATAACAAGCAGACGTTCAGAACATTAATAGCTAGTGTTTTTTCCTCTACACTATGATTATTTCTTGCTATAACTTACAGTTTTACAAAGTGAGCGCTCAGACTACATATAAAGTTTTTCACTGGTAAACATCAAATCGCTTTCCACATCATTAGGTATCATACCAGTCGGTTTATTCACCCGCTGTGTGGTTGTATTGAAAAAATCGAGTGGGTTTGTTTAGTTCTGAGCTTATAATTACAACGGTCAGGTTGGGTTTCTCATATTTGAATTTATAATGTTACTAGCTGCTGGCCGCGACTCCGTCCGCGTGGTTTAAGTGTTTTTGATTCCCGCGGGAACTCCTTAATTTTCCGGGATAAAAATTAGCCTATGTCACTTTCCAGGTACTCAACTATAACCATGCCAAAAATCACGTCGATCCGTTGCGCCGTTGCGGCGTGATTGAAGGGCAAACCGACAAACCAACAAACAACAACAACAAACAAACTGACTTTCGCATTTATAATATTAGTATAATTGTTATAGGCATATGGTCAATTGTGATTGGTACGTCTAGTATCTATACATGAAATAGAACATTTCATGAAGGAGTGGGTTGTGTTGGACCTTTGCTTTTCGGCATGTCTAAATAGGTAGATGACCGATTCATTCTATATACAGTCCATGGAATAGGGGTGTTTGAATCCAAATTCCAGCGGCTCCCACCCATTCGTTTTCCACGTTCTTACTCTCCTTCCTTCTACTTATAAATATGTACCTAGACGAAGACACCAAAAAATTTGTTTGGAACCTACGGGCGACACAATATCGTAGAGTACGGAAATCCGTTATGTTCAGCAATTTATGCAAAGACAAATCCTTGTACTTCGCAATTAAACCAATTAATTCACCAGTATCTATATAGGTGCTAATATATAAATTCGAAAGTTTGGATGGATGGATAGCTGATGGGCGGATGGATGTTACTCAAACGTGCCTGAACGGCTGAACGGATCTGGATGAATTTTGGAACAGACAGATTATAGTCTGGAATAACAAAAAGGCTACTTTTTATCACGGAAAATTAAAGAGTTCCCGCGGGAACCAAAAAACCTCAATCCACGCGGACGAAGTCGCGGGCATCAGCTAGCATCCATACTAATATTATAAATGCGAAAGTGTGTCTGTCTGTCGGTCTGTCTGCTACGCTTTCATGGCCCATCTGTTCAACCGATTTTGATGAAATTTGGTACAGGGATAGGTTATATCCCGGGGAAGGACATAGGTTACTTTTTATCCCGGAAAATTTGAAGGTTCCCGCGGGAATCAAAAAATTAATCTGTTCAACCGATTTTAATGAAATTTGGCACAGGGGTAGGTTGTATCCCGGGGAAGGACATAGGCTACTTTTTATCCCGGAAAATTCAAGAGTTCCCGCGGGAATCCAAAAACTTTGTCCACGCAGACGAAGTCGCGGGAATCATCTAGTGTTATATAATTATCTCTTCATCTCCATTAGGAAGTAATAAAGATAATTAGAAAGAATTAACACAATTTCAATGTTTTGCTAAAACTGTACCTACAATGTCCCATCCCATTCACTCTGTTATGATGATTATAATTGATAGCGTTTCTCATTCACTCAATTATATTAAATGGAGTGAATGTTGGCGTTTCCCGCTTTGGAACAATAACGATAATCAGATGGCAGCGTCTCGTGAACAATGACACTGCGTTTTGCTGGGGTAACCATTAAAAACAAATTAAAAAGACAACTTTTATGCAATATGGTATACTGTATCTACCTTCTTAATTACATAAGGTAAGATCGTCTGAGGTTTTGATTGTGGTAGATTAATCCTATGAATGGTTACCTACTTACCAACCTTTTTTTGTTGACGGTGGATAATCTCCTTAAGATACCCGACTTTCTGGGGGGAAATCGGGTTATGTAGGATTTCTACCTACTAAAACCTCCGAGTTTCCGAGAGGCTCCAAGATCTAATCTACTTACCTACCTACCTACCTACCTACCTACTACTTGCTATAGTTCGCGCGCGAGTTAATTGCAGAGTAAATGTATGGTGACACATACATTTACTCAAGGTGCTGATATGACTACCTCTACCTCACCTCACACCGCAGGTTGCAGTGTTGCAAAGCAGATTCTACACTAGGTGGACAGACGGCGTGTGGAAGGCCCTCAAGATACAGTATTATAATATTGAATGTCTTTGCCCTGAAGGCTACAAGAGACTTATCACACGTGACGCCTCGGAAGACTTAGAAATGAACGCGACTTCGTCCGCGTGGATTTATGTTATTAAAAATCCCATGGGAACTCTTTAATTTATAAAAAGTAGTCAAGTCCTTCCCCGGCATGCATGCATTCATCTCTATATCAAATTTCGTCAAAACCGGTACAACAGATAGTTCCTAAAAGCGCAGCAGTCAGACAGTCACAATTTCGCATGTGTAATGTGCATATACATCCATCCAGACTTGGTCTTGACCTTTTTACGGGTCTACGGGTCAATTTTATTGAATCTCGAAAAGGTCGGCGAATATTCTTACATACCTACACGTCGCGTCGGTTGACTCTTATACTCGTACCTACAACTGCCTTGCGGAGTAGGAAAACTTGAGTCCCCGATATTGTCTCTAAAACATGGTCAGAATAGGCTTTTAACCGACTTCTCACGAAGCTGTTATACTGTTAACCTAACTACCTGTAAGCGGTGCATGCATAACATTTAAAAATTAAAAGTTATTGTTTCATAAAATGCGTGAGAATGTTTAATTAGATAAGTGGGGTAAACGGAAATAAGAATAAAATATTTCAAATGAAAGTGACATTAATAATATTAAACATTTTAATGAAAATTTAATGGTAATTTTTTTAGCTCTTGCTCAGGTAGGTACTTGTATGCTATGTCAACATTGATGTAGAATTTTATGTCAACCTCAATTTTCATGCTGCTCGTAATTTCGATTCCAGTTGGAATAATATTTATTATCTTTAAAATCGAATGTTGTTTAAATATAACTTATAAGACATATTTTGTGGAAGTAATCTGCTTACCAAACAATACTAACTATTTTATAGTGCCAACTTTTTTAATTAACCGATCAAACTGCCGAAAGATGGCGTTGTACGTTATTGCACCGCGCTATTTAATCGAGTTCTCATGGGTTCAAGTTATATGAGGACACTATTGCATGCGAAGAAATCAGGTGTAACACTCGGCCATCCTGAAAATTTTTGAATGGTCTGCAATCCTGATACTTCATAGTTACCACCGTGGTTGCGGACTATAAAAATAAATTAATAAAGTTTTTATTTACAGAGGTTTACATTTAGTTTATCTTTATTCGCCCTGACTTCGTCAATTTCTGGTTTGCTATGAGATTTTGAAATTTTCCCGCTGCAAAATGCCTACCTGTACCTATAGAGGCTATAAAGTATAAAGCTAGGTTTTTTTAATTAAAACTAATAACATATTTATGCTAATTTTCATGTCTCTCTAACTTCAAAAACATAGCACTTTCATACAAACTTCGAACCCCTATTTCATCCCCTTAGGAGAGAATTTTCTCAAAACCCTTTCTTAGTTACCTACGTCTTAGAAGGAACCTATCTTCTAAAATCCAAGTTTGTATGTCTTAGATACTTTTTTTTTTTTTTTTCGAGGGGGAAATCTTCCTAAGATACCCAACTTCTGGGGGAGAAGTCGGGTTATGTAGGATTTCTACCTACTAAAACCCCCTCGGTGGCCACCATCTGCATGTTGGGAGGCTCCGAGATCTCTATAAAGAACGCACCGGTGCCTCCCTTGCGTAATGCCCGTTGGGCTCATCTCGGTGCTCACACCCCAGACTACACTGTACGCGCTATGGGCTGCTTGCGCCACAGCAAGCAGCCATCTTCCCAAGGCCACTTATATGGACGATGGAACGACTGGAGCCCCCACTCCAGCCGCTCGTGACCTCGAGGTCCCTTACATCGGGTCTATTGAATGGACTGGCCGGCTGACGGCATCACCCCGGCGCCTTCGTCTCCTGGCGGGATCGGCTAGCTCTCGGACCCGCTCAGCAGCCTCCTTCTCAACCATTACGGTCTTAGATACCTATCGTGATTAGTCAGTGAGTGGTATTTCGTTTTTAGTTTTGTAAAAAAATTGTAAATACCGTTAGATTATAATCTATCTCGTGAGATTGTGAACTGTCGAAAGACTGTGAACCATTCAAATGTTCTGAGTGTCAATTTTTGAAATATTTATTGTATTTACGTTTTCTTGTCTCTTTCTTGTACAGTTCGCGCGCGAGTTGAATGCAGAGTAAATGTATGTGTCACCATAAATATTCAGGTAGTGCCCGGCCTTGGTTCTATCGGGTTAATATATTATCTAATAAATTACAATTTACCGAATAACACTGCTTTAAATTGTAAGCAGTATGTTGCGGTTCACAATCTGTCGACAGTTTACAATCTATCGAGATAAAAACGGTTTTTACAATTTTACGGTGACATATAGATAATCTATATTATATTATATTATATTATATATGTATATAAAAACCGGCCAAGTGCGAGTCGGACTCGCGCACCGAGGGTTCCGTACTCAAGAAGTGGGTATAATTACCTTTGTTAATGAACCGCAAAACTAACTTTGTTTGTAGAGGTTTACTGTTAATATCAAAAAATTACGTTTGTTGTATGGGAGCCCCCCTTTAATATTTACTTTATTGATATTTAATTATTTATTTTGAAAGGTAATATACAAGTTAATATTCTGTGAAAATTTGAACCGTCTACCTGTTACCGTTTTTAATATTGAGCAAAAAAATACGAAAAAAAACACGTTTATTGTATGGGGACCCCCCTTAATATATATATATTTTTAATTTTTAGTATTTGTTGTTATAGCGGCAACGGAAATACATCATTTGTGAAAATTTCAGCTTTCTAGCTATCACGGTCTATGAGATACAGCCTGGAGACAGACAGACAGACAGACAGACAGACAGACAGACAGACAGACAGCGGAGTCTTAGTAATAGGGTCCCATTTTTACCCTTTGGGTACGGAACCCTAAAATGAATCCCTATTTCACTTGGTTACGGCATCACGCGTGAACGGCTGGACCAATTTCGCTAATTCTTTTTTTGTTGTGTTTGTTATAGGACCCCGGGATGGTTTATATCCAAGTTTTTTGTCATTCCCGCGGGAACTCCTTCATTTTCCGTAAAGTAGCCTATGTCACTCTCCAGGTCCTCACCTACACTCGTGCAAAAATCACGTCGATCCGTTGCTCCGTTGCAGCGTAATTGAAGGACATAACCAACAACACAATAAACCAGCAAACAAACACACTTTCGCATTTATAATATTAGTATGATGGACCCTGTAGGGGACACTGCAATCTGTTTCGACGTTCAAGGCAGGACAAAGTCTGCCGGGCCCACTAGTAAGTGATAAAACTGGTATAGAATCATGGCTGGTATCGCGCGCATACCTCGCAAAAATCCGTTCAACAAATCTTAACGTACTCATATTACCTAGACGGCTGGTAAGTAGCTGTAAGTGAATGGAATTCTATTGCTTATTCTTTCACATGGGAACAAAAAAGTAGCAAATGGATACTTTGAACAATTTTTATCGCTGTCACAAATGATTAAAGAGGACAGTATCGCATATCGATGTCGAAGTGTGAGGTGAGGTAGCGCGGGCTCGCCTTACCCGACACTGATACGTTAACCAATAGTTTAACGAGCACATATCGTTTTACGATTGCCCACTTAATGTAGTTTCATTTTTGAAGTGAAACTTCTTTGGAATCGTTGTGATTTGAAAATGCGATGAAACGAAAAAGCGACACCAAAAAGAGACAAACATTCCTATTCATAAATAAATAGGATGTAGCCTGCAAGAGAATGAGATACAAAGGGTAGAACCCTTAGGTTCTAGTTAGAACATACTTATTTATCTCATTCTCTCGTAGGCTACTTTTCTGGTTTCACTTCTGCTTAACACACTTTTTTTTTGATATTGCGGAAAAGTATGGGCAAGTAGGGGTAAGTTTTGAAAGGTGTAGGTACACTGTACGTATTCCTAAAACATAACTCGCTTAGTCTGTCTGACCCGCCTCGTAGCACCTAATGCTACGTTACTCCTGCCTACGGACTGTCAGCGTCACTGTTGGTGCGCTAATATGTTCGCGCACGAATAGTTTTGTTTCTTTTATTTTAAAGTCCTTATTGTGTATAAACACAATGTACAAAGGCGAACTTTATACCTAGAGGTATTAAGTTCACCTTCACCTGTCAGGGAGGTAACAGTGAATCTATTCTGTGGAAAGATTGCAATGCATTGCAGAAAAGTTGCATCGCTCCATTCAAGGTTTCACGATTCTCGTCAATACACACGTAGGAATAGTTATACAGTTGCGCGGATCAATATCAGCATGAATTTAATCTTCAAGTAGAACTTCTAGTGATCCATAATCTACATGCAACGTAGTCAAAGTGAAAATCCATTTATTTGGCAAAGTTGGCAAGTTGGCAGCATTGTAAGTACACATTTTGAACGTCAATGTCGGTCCCTAGCATAGATTTATTATATACTAGATGATTCCCGCGACTTCGTCCGCGTGGACCAAGTTTTTCGATTCCCGCGGGAACTCTTGAATTTTCCGGGATAAAAAGTAACCTATGTCCTTCCCCGGGATAAAACCTACCCCTGTACCAAATTTCATTATAATCGGTTGCACTGATAAATTTTTTGATTCCCGCGGGAACCTTTGAATTTTCCGGGATAAAAAGTAGCCTATGTCCTTCCCCGGGATACAACCTATCCCTGTACCAAATTTCATCAAAATCGGTTGAACAGATTGACCGTGAAAGCGCAGCAGACAGACAGACAGACAGATAGACAGACAGACACACTTTCGCATTTATAATATTAGTATGGATTTAAGTATATGTTAAAAATAAGATAAAAACAGAAACTAAACAGGCATAAAAATTAGTTCCAATTTTGACCACTGGGCCAGATGAGTTTGTAGGACTCGTCTCTTTATATCATCATCGTCATCAATCCATCGTTGCTGTTCTACTGAGCATGGCATTCCGAACCAGTGGTAGATTCACTCGAGGATTCAGAAGCACTTGTAAAAGTTTATTTGATTAAAAAAATATTTGACTTTAAGTTTGAGTGAGTAATAGGTTTAGGGTTTAAGTGCGGATTGGCAGACTTCACAAACCTTAGAAAAGGTATGCTAGTTTCCTCACGATGTGTTCCTTCACCGTAAGGTAGGCAAGTGATGTGATTGCTTCAAAAGCACATAACCCACCGGGATCTAATCTTGAACCTACGTCTTAAACTTGGAAGCCGAAATCTTGACCACTAGGCAATCACCGCTCACTAATCATGCAAAGTAGGTACATCTCGCTTGTACTTAGTGACATCATGGTTAAATCTCGATAGATTGATCAATAATCGAACCTCAATGATAATAGAGAATAAGACCAATAGACTCACGTAGCGCGGTTCACCAGTTGAGCAGTGTTTAGTCGAGATTACCGTCGTTTACCAGCGGACTGCGCTGACCGCAACGCACGCACACACGCATGGATATGTAAAACCAATAAGTGGAAGTTCACTCGGCATTGTATTACATGCAATATGCATAGTTAATAGATACTTAAGTAGGGACTTTTTTTTTTTTTTTTTATCCACTACAAGTTAGCCCTTGACTGCGATCTCACCTGATGGTAAGTGATGATGCAGTCTAAAATGGTAGCGGGCTAACCTGTTAGGGGCATGGCAGTTATAGTAAACCCATACCCCTATTCGGTTTCTACATGGCATCGTACCGGAACGCTAAATCGCTTGGCGGCACGTCTTTGCCGGTAGGGTGGTAACTAGCCACGGCCGAAGCCTCCCACCAGGCCAGACCAAGGAAAATTCAGTAGTTATAAATTCCCAAATTGACCCTGCCGGGGATCGAACCCGGGACCTCCGCACGTTAAGGCAACAGCGCTACACACTACGCCACGGAGGTCGTCAAAAAACTATAGTATAGGACTGGATGGCTTAATGGTTGAAGTAGCTAATGGTATGAAAGAATCACAGAATCGAATCTGAAAGACAGTTTTTAAGTCAAGGTAAAAAGTTTCAAGTTCAGTGTCGAATAGGTAGTTAGTTGTAGTATGCTGAAATTGCTGAATAATGGGAGAAAATTTGATTTTTAATAAATGCGTAGAACGTGCAATGATACCTTGTAACTCTAGAACGCTTAGGTATATACCTACCTACTTAAAATTATAGAGTTGCAACTTGATTGAAAAACGTCTTCGTTTCTGATAAATAGTACCTACCTTTCTAATTTGCCTATCTCTTACATATCGTCGCTTTTCCTACGAAAGGACCTAACTGACATCGAGTTAATTGTTCAGGGCAAGCGTTTTTCGGTTTCGTGCTCAACTATTTTGTCCACAGCTTGCTCAAATAAAGCTATATTAAAATTAAAAAAATATTCTTATAATCTGTGAATCAAGGCCTTTTTGCAAGTAGGAATTGTCTTATTTAAATGTGCGTATTCATTTAGGTAAAAATATTTAAAACAGTTACGCCACTTCATAAGAACTTTTTCTGAAAAATTAATTACTTAGGAGATACGACTATATTTTTTACTGAATAATTAAATCACATTTAATTCAAAATACTTTGTTTTTTATTTCTTTATATATAATAATAATTAGGATAGTTTTAAATCATTTTTTGACTGAAAGTTTTTGGATTCGTACTATTTTGGATTTTTTTACTGCCCAAGGTTTTATACATTTTTTGTCACCAATTTACATAAATTTTTAACTCTATTAGTTAATGTCTAAGGTATTCCGTCGCAATCAAAATTCAGACGTAAGTGAAAACCCCATTTTTATTCAATATAGTCTAGTTCACACTAAATGACGTATTTTCAGTTATACGTCATAGTTGATAGATTTTTATTTAGCTGATCACTAAATAAAAATCTTTCTAATAGCCCTATGTATAAAATACGCCACTTAGTATGATTTCCTTTTCGCAAATGAGCATATACGCCATACTTACCGATTGTCCTAGCCAGTAAACGGTAAAAGATATGAAAAAGTCGATAAGACAGATCGACAGAGAATCAAAAGTACATTATTATGATGTATTTAGTGCAGTTACGTCAAAAGTGTCAGATAGGTCCTTTCGTAGGAAAAGCGACTATATTATTGAGAACTCTTATGAAATACCTCACTTGAGCAACTCAACTCGTGAGTTATCTATTGTACCTACCTACCTACCTACCTATAGAGATTTCTACCCACTCTCTTTTATATTTCGTAAGATAGACAAAAAAGCGATAACTTTCAACAAATCTCCGTCCACATAACTGATTTAATTTGTAACGACAAACCTGATCCCGAATGGAAAACAAATGAATTATAAATCTGTGGTCGACATTCCAACTGTATGTTTATCTGTGCCTAATAGGGTATGTGAACACGTCTCCTGATGCAGTAAGCAGGAGTTTTCGACTCATTGAGCTGACGATGCAGTGGAGATGGGCTGGTTTGATGGAAACGCGAAGGGACGTAGAGTCGTTCTGCGGTCGACAACCAGTGAAGTAGCTAGTTTCGATTTATTTTAAACTTAATTGGAACCTGATACTTAGGCAACGACTGCCTCGTTGGTCTAGCGGTTAGCATAGTCGACTACGGATCACGAGGTCCTGGGTTCGATTCCCGGTCGGGCATAAAAGTTAGGTATTGGGTTTTTCAGTTAAGAAATTCTCAGTGCCAGCGCGGAGTTGGAAGTTGGCGGTGTTTCACCCCCGTGCCTCGGAGAGCACGTTAAGCCGTCGGTCCCGGTTATTATCACTATAACATGATAATAATCGTTAAAGCCCGCCAATCCGCATTGGAGCAGCGTGGTGGGTCTAAGCTCTAATTCCCGCTCTCCTATGAGAGTGGAGGCCTGTGCCCAGCAGTGGGACGTTAATAGGCTGTAGTGATGATGATGATGATGACTTAGGCATTCGTTGCCATCGTCGTGTCGCGTCGTTTGAGTTTCATCTACTGCTGGATATGGGTTACTAGTACAGACAGACACACTACTTACTTGTGTCCAGCCTTCCTGTGGCTCGTTTAACTTGGGCAGGTTAAGGGTATAATATGTAACATACATATCGCTTAGATTATACTTACTGTTAGGTAGTTTACTAGTTTCATTAGTATTTCATCGGTGCAGCCGGTTGCGAGTTGCGTTTTTCAATTTGTGCATTTGCATTATTAATAAAAAACAATTTGACGACCTCCCTGGCGCAGTGTTGAGCGCTGTTGTCTTAACGTGCGGAGGTCTTGGGTTCGATCCCCGGTAGGGTCAATTTGGGAATTTATAATTTCTGAATTTTCCCTGGTCAGGCCTGGTGGGAGGCTTCGGTCGAAACCGAATAGGGGTATGGGTTTAATATAACTGCCAGCCCCTAACAGTTTAGCCCGCTATCATCTTAGACTGCATCATTAGATACTTAAAATCGGGTGAGATCGCAGTCAAGGGCTAACTTGACTTGAAGGTACCAAATTAGTACAATTACATGGTTATGACCGCCTAGGTACGTAAACGGGTCGTATGCGACCACCTATTTATAATTAATCACACAGAGTATGCATTTTAACGTAAATCAAATACGATCTGGAGCCGTCATCCGACAACGCGACGATCTGATTGTCCGCTCTTTAGTTTATATTACTTGAAATCGAAATCGTTCGGCCGCAACGCGACCGCAAAGTTTCTAAATTTTAGCTCGTGATTTTCTCACAACATTGCCTACTATTAGAGATAGTTTGCATAGTCGGTAGGTAACCCGATCAGCTGAGAGCGTCGCGCGCTGTGCGCGGGCGCAGCCAAGCGAACGACACCGTCTTCCTACTTATCATTTTACGTGAGCTGGATGGATATTGACCAAATCATAAAGCTAGATAACCTGAGCACTAGTCACACAGGAATTCGCTCCGGGGTTTCGTTTGAAACATGTCGCACTATGTGCTATACGTCAATTATACTAAATATCCTATTATAAATGCGAAAGTTTGTTGGTTTTCCTACTTCAATCACGTCTCAACAGAGCAACGGATCGACGTGGTAAGTAAATAGGTATTTAGGAACCTACCCCTGTTTTTGAGCCTTTTTAAAATTGGTACGAAAAGAAAATGGCACTTAGTTACGTATGTACCTACTATTAAACCGTTACAACTAGGTACTTATTACCTAGGTAGTAAGTTAATGGAACTATAACATATCTAAGGTACCTACTATGTATTTCTTAAAAGCGTACGAAATAAAATATGGATTCGTTTGAAATGGAAGTTCAATTTTAAACATGCCAAAGTCAATAAAGCGAACGCTTTTATTTACATGATTTGTAAACATAAAAGGGTAAATTTACATTCTGATACTCGCAAGTGCTACGGGGCCTAAAGCGGCATTCGCTCCCTAAAATTTTAAAACATCCATTTGCATATGCTTTGAGTAAATAAACGACACTTCTGGAGCACTTTGGGCTGGAGGGGGGTAGAGTGGGGGGGCTATTAAAATCTGTTAAGTTGTTATCTCTTCGTGTCACTCGGCGTATTCCTGTAGCGTTTATGTATTTGGAAATGTAAAGGGTGTGTTTAAAAAGTAGAGAATGAAAAAATAGAGTAGGTATTGAGTAAAAGAAGAACCCGTACCCGTACCTAGTACGAAGTCACACGTCCGCGTGGATTAAGTGGTTTTATGATTCCCGTCGAAATTCTTTAATTTTCCGGGATTACGTATTAATTTACGTATGTAATCAGCCTACGTGATAGTTCACATTATAAGCTACCTCCATACAAAATTTCATCCAAATCGGTTTAAAAATTATAGCGAGAAGGACTTAAAAACATCTAAACATACTTACTTACAAACATACACACTTTCACATTTATAATATTCGTACCTAAGATAAGATTTGTGTGATACCAACTACTAAGGAGACACAGTAAAATTTTATGTTATAGGTAATACAGATGTACCTATTTTGGGATGATTGGCTGACAAATTGTTCTACAGAAAGATAAATAGGACAAATAGTGTCTGGTATACACCAATAGGCCTATCTAACTAATAATAAGTGTTTACTGTTCATAATATGTACTTGGTCACCCTATCACACCTTAGGTAACATGTTGAGTTACGGATAAAATGTGTACTACGACTTACGAGTAACCTACCTTATAAATACTTACAAATTGTAACCTAGTGTAAACGGGCCTTTAATCACAAAGCTCTCACTACAAAAAATCTTAAAGCTCTATACGAACGTAGGCGGTAATCAGTTCATTGATAAAGCTGTACTAAAATTCTAAAAGGCTGATTTGCATACGTTTACGTCACTTTCTGGAGTAGCGAGGGGGCAACACGCTGGGGAGGGAAGGGGGGATAATCAGCGTAATACCAATCATGCAAATGCCGAGATCCGACTGAAAGCCTCAACCGGCTTGTTTCAGGAGTTAAAATGGAGATCCACTTAGCGGGCTACGCAACTCACATACGCAATTGATGGCGGCGTCATAGATTAAAATATCATTACAGATGCTCATATCTGTTTCGTTTAATTAGCTTTTTTATTTTTTTAACACGTCAATTTGTCATTATATGTATCTGTCTATACCTATACTAAAGACATAGCCTTGTTTTAGAAAACGGTTTAAAAAACAGCTTTTTAACAACATAAGTACTTACTTTCAATTCAGTTTATTTTTCAGCCGAACCTAAATATGTTTGAACTCTATATATATGATACTAATATTATAAATGCGAAAGTGTGTCTATCTGTCTATCTGCTACGCTTTCACGGCCGAAATACTCAACCGATTTTGATGAAATTTGGTACATAGATAGGTTACATTCCGGGGAAGGACATAGGGTACTTTTTATCCCGGAAAATTGAAGACTTCCCGCGGGAATCATAAAAATGTATCTGTTCAAGCGATTTTGATGAAATTTGGTACAGGGATAGGTTGTATCCCGGGGAAGGACATACGCTACTTTTTATCCCGGAAAATTGAAGAGTTCCCGCGGGAATCAAAAAACATCAATCCACGCGGACGAAGTCGCGGGCATCATCTAGTTCCATATAAGTAAATGGTAAATAACGTTGACGCGATTGAATACGTAAATAAACACCCACTCGGCCTGCTGTGGTCTGTGCTAACAGCGGAAACGACGTGACAGCATTCAGCATTTCAAGTTTTTTTTTAAATCAACTGCAAGCCAGCCCTTGACTGCGATCACTAAGTAAAATTAATCCACATTTTTTTTGTAGTTTTACCAAATAATAATAATAGTAATAGGCTATAAATTATGCCCGCGACTACGTCCTCGTTGATTTACTCCTCATAAATATCTCGTGGGAATCATTTTATATCCGGGCTAAAAAAGTGACATAATAATGTCACTCTCTAGTATTAAACTAATCGCTTTGATCCGTTGCAATGTAATTAAAGGCCAAACCAACAAACAAACACGTTTAATTTTTAAACAAAACACGTACATTTAGGTAGTTATTTTCACTTCTATAATATGGCATGTCTGTTGTTAACATATTCACTGCCACAACCGCGAACGAATACAACATTACCCGCTCCTAACGAATTTAAACGCCGGCATAAACTGAGCTGTATACTGCTAATTGGGGATTTGTAACACGAACTCGTTGGCTTTGCTTTGAGCGAACTTGTTAGCTACTTACAAGAAAACGAAGTGTAATAAATATTTCATCACGACGGTTTTATGATGGTTTTCTTTTCATAGCTTAGCGGACGACAAGAGCTTGCCTGAGTTCCTATACGTATACCTTTAGTTACTACTGTACATGCTGGAATGATAAATACCTACATACTGGTATTACACAGCATGTTTCATACCTACTACAATCCTTACTTAACCTTAACTTCCTACGTACAATATAGGTATACACTGTGTTGAGATTACCCGCCCGCCAACCCGCATTGGAGCAGCGTGGTGGGTCTAAGCTCTAATTCCCTCTCTCCTATGAGAGTGGAGGCCTGTGCCCGGCAGTGGGACGTTAATGGGCTGTAGTGGTGGTGGTGGTGGTTCAGAATTATTATTTGTTTTGTGTATTAGTTATTGGAAACAAATTTTTCCCATTAGAAAATTTTGCATTTATTCTAGGTGCTCCAATCGAAATGCACTTACTTAAGTAGGTACTACCTTAGGACATTAGTCCTTTCAGTTTGTTATTGTTAGCATAGTCAAAGAAATAAGCACATTTTACCTATAGTTTTCCGCTTGCACGTCAAGAAAATACGAAAGTCCCTATGTTTATTTTTATTAAACCTAAGTAGGTACTGCTTATTAGTGCCACTTTACTGCAATCTCACTTGGATGTATGGCAACTATATTAAGCCAATACTTCCCAGTTCCCTCATTGGTTTCTACACGTACAGTTTAGGTAGGTAGGTACGAGTATCTACCGGATCTGCAAAACGAACTTCAGAAAAAGCTTTCGAGGTTTCAGTTGTTAATTTCACTAGAGAGTAGTGGCAGACACTATTTTAATATTGATAAAGGTACATACCACTAGACTACAGCCTATTAACGTCCCACTGCTGGGTACAGGCCTCCACTCTCATAGGAGAGACGGGATTAGACCTTAGGCCCACCACGCTGCTCCAATGCGGGTTGGCGGGCTTTAACGACTATTATCATGTTAGTGATAATAACCGGGACCGACGGCTTAACGTGCTCTCCGAGGCACGGGGGTGAAACACCGCCAACTTCCAACTTCGGGCTGGCACTGAGAATTTCTTAATTGAAAAAACCCAATATGCCCGACCGGGAATCGAACCCAGGACCTCGTGATACGCAGTCGACTAAGCTAACCGCTAGACCAACGAGGCAGTGCATTGTACAAATTCTATTAATTTAAAAGCTGCGACCTCTCTTATTTTATTTTAATACTTTCCATTAAAGGGCGCTAAAAGCAATATGGCTGTCTTTTAGCGCGCTTCCCGTTTTGATTTCGTATTCAAAACATGAAAACGGAGAAGAGCTGGCTTGGGTTAATGTTGCCACTTTTAAATATTAAAATTAGATTATTGTATCGCGACAGAAGTGGCATAAATTGGTCCTAACTACAGTGTGAGCGTGACTTTATAACTAGTTTTAAAGTCACAGTGAGAACAACACTTTTTTGTACCCGTGCAACGGTAGATTCATTATCAACGGACACATAATGTAGTATTTAAGTCATAGAACTAGTAATCTGCTTATTACTTTAAATTAACTATATGCCTAGTAAAGACCAGTCGGTAGTCGGTTGCGTTCCTATTTGAAAAGTACCAGAGAATCTCTGGCCAGAGAGTACGTTAATTTCTTGAAAAGTACCTACGTGCTAAGACGTTCGGTTTCTGTTCTGGACTTGAATACTCGGACGGCTAAAATTATTTCGGTTGCTAGGTCTACCGATGTAGCAAACATCGCGAGGATCCATTCTCACGATATTTATCCAGTTGAAAATTTTAATCGGATTTCAATTTTCGAACAAGATTTCCCCAGTATGAAGTTGATTATTTTATATACTTATCTCTTATTTTCGTAGGTACAAGTATTATGTTCGTTCTTCCTACTTTTTGGCAGAGCCATTGATGTAATGGGCAGAGCTGAAGAGCGGTTGCTCTCTTGCTATCTATATTTCAATAATATTATCAAACTATAAAGCCAACCGATCTTACTTCAGAACCCTAGCAGGATCGTCACACTTATAAAACTTATGTTATTAATTTATGATAAAAATTGCACCTTGGGGACGGACAAAGGCTACCTACGTTTTATCCCAGATACCTAATTAAAGATTTT
Source organism: Erebia epiphron (assembly GCA_963932025.1). Classification (NCBI taxonomy): domain Eukaryota; kingdom Metazoa; phylum Arthropoda; class Insecta; order Lepidoptera; family Nymphalidae; genus Erebia; species Erebia epiphron. The sequence continues at coordinate 7,055,340 of OZ009956.1, read as the reverse complement.
CCGCGGGAATTTTAAAAATGTAATTCCACGTGGATAAAAGTGCTTAGTACCTACCTAGTACTTAAACAAAATAAATGCATTATCTTTATATAGATTACCTAAAGTAGGGTTATATGTGTGTGGGCGAGATGCACACAAAGGAAACTTATAAAGGGATTAAAAATAAATAACGCAAATTACCATATCAAACGTCCCATCGTTACTTCCCGCTGCGACATCCGCGTCGATGCTAATAGTAAGGCGCTGTGAGCTCACGAGATGAAAACCACACACGAGGTTGAAATCGAGCAAGCGTATGTCGCAAAAAATGCATGAAATCATTTGTAAAAAAAAAAAAAAACTTTTCAATACAAATGAATCCGACAATGTGTTTGATATAGAAATATGAATTTTATCTTATATTTCTAGAGCTAACTATTGGTTTCAATAAGGAGAATAAATTTAGAGGTATGTTTAAAATAAATTTCAATGCAGAGATTTTTTTTTATTGTGTTTTGAGATGCGTCAATGTCTACTTAAAGGTCTTGAAAACAGCAAATTATTTTTACAAGCATATATTCACGATTGATGGATACACTGCTTTTAAAAACCCCCTTTTACGCTACACAGGGTCGTCTAATCAGTTTTGTATAACTTAAAATAAATATTTATTTTAGAATTGGGTCACTAACGTGACAGCCTACTGGCTGTCTTTGGCAGGGTTTTTGGTTCGATCCCGGGCACCTATAACTTGTCGGAGTAACATGACGTGTCCCTTTACTTTCACTCCACTTTGAGTTTGGGGGAGGAGTGGCCTAGTTGCGACAACTGTCGATTGTGATTGTTGAGCAACGTTGACCCAAGTCGGTATCTGGATAGGTGACCGAATTTCGAAGTCCGAATTTGGTCTTTTCGTTTCCTCCGTGCCTCGGAGAGTACGTTAAACTATCGGCCTGGTTATTAACACCAACATGTGTTAATAATCGTTAGGAATCTAAGAGTTGAAATAGTACTCTTAGTCGAAATCGAGTTATATATGTGGAAGGTCCGGGGAACCCACCGCATTATTATCCCAAGACAACCCCTGCCATTATGTGATTAATGGAATGGGGTCACGACCCTCAGAAGTGAGGATTACGACCCAGAGATAGTTTAAGCATATAAATATTACTTGATACTTTACCTAACGGCGAAGGAAAACATCGTCAGGAAACCTGCATTCCTAATCCTAAGAGTTCTTCATAAAGGCTTCTGAAAGGTGTGTGAAGTCTGCCAATCTGCACTTAGCCAGCGTGGTGGTCTATGAACTTTCGTATCGGTTTATATTATAGACGCAACATAAAATGTCACCTACGCCTATAGAGCATTGTTAATACCAATGATGTATGAGCTGATGACCATTGAGCTACCTATCTAAGTTTTTCCTGATCAACTAACCTTACCGAAATCAACTTTATTTTTCTATTTTGTTTTTCTTTGCCATATTGATTTTATTGTTGCAAAGTATCTTACTAGACGATTCCCGCGACTTCGTCCGCGTGGATTTATGTTTTATGATTCTCGCGGGAACTCTTCAATTTTCCGGGATAAAAGGTAGCCTATGTCCTTCCCCGGGATACAACCTGTCCTTGTACCAAATTTCATCAAAATCTGTTGAACAGATAAAAATTTTTTATTCCCGCGGGAACTCTTCAATTTTCCGGGATAAAACGTAGCCTATGTCCTTCCCTGGGATGTAACCTATCTCTGTACCAAATTTCATCAAAATCGGTTGAGTAGTTGAGCCGTGAAAGCGTAGCAGACAGACAGACAGTCAGACAGACAGACAGACAGACAGTCATACTTTCGCATTTATAATATTATTAGTATGGAATGGATTTGATTGCGCTTTTAATGTAGAACTTACTTCTTGGACGAATTAACTACTATTTGCTGCATAATTTTTAAAAAATATTAGTCTATTAGTCTGTAATTAATATGAGTTTGTGAAATGGCCTGAAATAAAAAAATATTTATTATCATTTTCATTTGAATATAAGATATCAAAAGAGGAAGATAAGAAAATGTTATGATATGAAATTATTAAACGTATAGACATCGCCCTCGTGGGTGTGTCGTTAAGCCACCTCCAGGCTTAAGTTAAACGGTCGCTAAACGTTTGGGCGGCCCGCCCTGAATACTTCAAGCCGACACAAACGTTCCAGCGTGTTTTATTAAAATAAAATAGTCCTTAAAATCATATTTATAAGGTAGATAATAAGTAATGTGTGCTGTTGATGTGGAACTATGTCATAGTGCATTTCTTGTGATATATCTACGCTTAGTTTAAACGGTTTGGTTATTAAGGGCGTTACTGATTTTATACTTTCTTCTGTTTCCTACTGGATGTAGGTATACCTACACTACAAAGCAAATGAAATGTGCTTGCTACTTGGACTACGATTTGTGAGTATCTTCTATAAAAAAATATCCTTCTAAGTCCTAGCCTATAAGGGTATTTCTATAAGCTTCTAAGTCTGAGCCAACTTCGTAGAATCTACTTTTCACAGACTTGGCAATAAATGATAAAGTTGACCGAAAAATTGCTAAGCTATGTATACGACTATAGCAAAGAGCATAAAGAACCAGGGGTAGAGGTACAACTCCATACAACGGGTACCATAGTTCTAAAATAAATTCTAGATGGCGTTACTTGTCTCGAATAAGTATTTATTAAGTTTAATTAACTATTAAATATAAAATTTTCATAAAATCCGATAGCAAAAAGTTTATTTGGAAGCTTTCGTTTTAACGCCATCTAGAGCTAAGCAGAAGAACTACAGGGTATCAGCGATGATAAGCAGATTTTGTATGCTTTTTGCTTAAGTATGGAGTTGTACCTCTACCCCTGGTTCTTTATGCTCTTTGGACTATAGTAAGTTAATAATGAAAGGCCGCTTGCACAAGGGCATTTGGACTGATTTAATAAAATTTTGTAATGCTGTCACTTTTTGACACTTGACAGCAAAAAAAAATTAACTACTATTAACCGATGTATAAAAGTCCTTGTGCAAGTCGACCTAAGTAGAAGATCATTAAATGATTCGATTCTCAGAGAACGACAATCGATTTGAGCGGACTCATTCAGACGGGGGGAGTGTCGCCCGCTCTCCCCGGAAAGCGTTTAATAACCTCTCCGCTAAAACTGGGCACAGGGTGGGACTCCGGATTTTTTTTTTTTTCGTAGTCTCCTTCGTTTTAATAAGCTTCTGCAGCGTTTAATCTGGGCAAGACAGAGTTGATTTAGCCCGGAAAAACGCACAAAATTAGTTATTAATTAGGTTTTTTATAACAAGGAAGAAACATACCTAACGGTGGACACTATTAGGTAATAGGTAAGTGTTGCAAGTTACTACATAGAGAGATAGAGCACGCATGCACCTTGAAATTGTGGGGAAATTGGGCTTTACGCTGGACTTACCCAATTTTCCGACTTATATGTTTTTGAAAATGTCAATAAAATAATTTAAAAAACCAAAGAGAGAGAGGTCAAATTTGCTAGTACGAGTATCTGCTGTAGATAAATAATACAATGAGCATAAGTAAGCGACAAGCGACATGCGCCGCCCGCCCTCCCGATCTCGAACTTATGAGTAAAGCTCTGAAGTAGGAAAGTTAACTTAAATGCGACCCTGAGTCATCCTGCAGTACTCTTATCGGAGTAGCTATATGACTTTTTGCATTAGTCAGGAGTGCTGCACATTTTCTGTTATCATTCTATATTTACAACACTTCTGTCTGTGGCACCCGAATACGCGAAAGCAATTCAAATGCTTTCATTTCAATGCACATAATAGATGTGTACGTAGATTCTTTATTAATACAAACTGTTTTATGTATATTAATGTTATATCTCTTTTTAATACCTTTTATAATATAGCCATCAATTTATGGAATTAATGGTTTTGCATTGTCTTGAATTAATAATTGTTATATCGCTCCGTAGTGTAATTTGCCGTAAATAATACAATTTAAGACTATGAAAACTTTTGCATACTGCATCTACCTATAGGCCACCGATTTTATTGGTTGGAAAGATATCTCGTAGGTATATAGAAGCAAAATTTTCTTCTCAAATTCAATCGAAAAATGATATTTTTGCTATAAGCTGATTTATATGTAGAAATGTTTTTTGATGAGCCAATTAATTTGAGTAGCTACGTAGGTAGTGTTTCTATTTGTATCTCGTTTTAAACAGTCACCAAGGCAAAGGTTGGCAGCATCTGTCTGTATTTTTTGCACGCCTAGTTAATAAGCGTCTACTGGCTCGTGAAATATTACAAATTGCGTCGCTCTGCCCTCCCGGTCCTCCCACTTTTTACATTACCTTTTTTTTTCATGCCACTTCATCAGGGGTACTCGATCCCCAAAGCGTTAAGTGAACGTTTCTGTTTATTCATACGAGTACATGATGCGATTTGATTGAAGTGTTTATCTTGTTATAGTATTTTACGTGTAGGTATTATACATTTCATGAAATGAGTAATACCTACCTACGATTCGCAGGGGTAGAGACTAGAGAGACGACAAACCCGCGCAACCCAGATTGACAGCTTCTAGCATAAGATACCAAGTCTCTGGTGAAGATAAATCAGCGAGCTTACGCCAAATGAAAATCTATCTTATATGGGAAACTTGAAAAAAAAAATTGTTCAGCTATTTTTGATTTACGCGATTAACCGACAGGCGTGGTAATTAATTAGGTACCTACTTTAATCTTTAATTACGGTGAAAGAAAATATCGTGAGGAAACCTACATGCCCGATAGTTCTTCATAATGTTTCCGAAGTCTGATAATGAACTTGGCCAGCATGGTGGACTATATCCCTAAACCCTTCTCATTCTAAGAGGAGATCCGTTCTCAGCGGTGGGGGGTGGGTTGAAATGATGATGACGATGATACTTTCGTGTCTATTAATGAAATTTCACCTGCCCTAGAAACAGACTACTTGGATATATAGCAACGCTCATTATTATGTACATAACAGGTGTTACGCACGCAGTCGTATCTTTAGGTGTTATAACCATTATAAAACTAATTAATATAAATTACTTTAATTGATCTCAATTTATTGTTTACGCTTCCTGAACCGTGACAGTGAAAGTATTTTAGTTTCTTACAAACATGATATTTAAAAACTATACCTACATTAATTATCAATCTAATCGGTCTGTTTACAATAGGTAGTTTTGTATTTTCTTGACTGGACTTGACGGAGATAAAAATTGAATAAACTTTGAAAAAAGTGACCCAATATCATCATTATCAACCGAAAGACGTACAAGCTGCTGGACATAGATCTCTTGCAAGGATTTCCACATTCCACGATCTTGCGCCGCCTGGATCCAGGGGCTACCTGCGACGCGTCTGATGTCATCCGTCCACCGATTAGGGGGTCTAGAAACGCTACGCTTCGCAGTGCGAGGTCGCCATTCCAGCACTTTGGGACCCCAACGTCTGTCGTGTCGGTTCTTCGAGGAAAAAAGTGACTAGGTACACATTAATTACTTATCATTCCTGCAACTCAAAATAAAGAATAAAGAGATGAATATATACTTTGGTAGAAGACCTTGCACCTAGGCATTTGTACTTTGAAATATAGTTTCCAGTAAGTAACCACTTTGTGATTATTTGTAAGAGTATTTTCTACAAATCATGTGGACGAAGACTTTTACTAGATTAACTACAGACTCGGGATGTAGGCTCCACTGCAGAATCTGTTAATAGAACCAATAAATTTCCTTAAAGGATAACTTCATAAAAGCGCCTGGGCCTTAGAAATTGGGAAAGTGAATTAAGCGCCCCGCAAACTGGTTATATCAATCATAAACTTATTCGATTAATTACGTTTTGCGGAGTTAATAGCGACATCTAATATCGGTTTTAGTGATGGGGACCCAAAAGGGTCGATATGTCGATATTGATTAATGCAAATCAAATCTACATAAAGTAAATGATAAAATTTAAACTACATTGCTTTAGGTTATAGCAATAGTACATTATTCTTTTCTTATTTATAAAGAAAAAATGCTGAAATCAATAGATAGGTTTTTACCCCAATTTTTATAAAGGACATTGCAAAATTTAGTTAAGTAATGTATATTATAAACAGCCTCTTAATCTAAGGTAAGATTACTCGCAACTATCGAATTCCAACGGATATTGTAATGTCGGCACGTATATCGAATTATAAGTTTGGCTTTGAACATTTTATTTTATTAGGGTTCCGTACCCAAAGGGTAAAAACGGGACCCTATTACTAAGACTCCGCTGTCTGTCTGTCTGTCTGTCTGTCTCCAGGCTGTATCTCATAGACCGTGATAGCTAGAAAGCTGAAATTTTCACAAATGATGTATTTCCGTTGCCGCTATAACAACAAATACTAAAAATTAAAAAAATATATATATTAAGGGGGGTCCCCATACAATAAACGTGTTTTTTTCGTATTTTTTTGCTCAATATTAAAAACGGTAACAGGTAGACGGTTCAAATTTTCACAGAATATTAACTTGTATATTACCTTTCAAAATAAATAATTAAATATCAATAAAGTAAATATTAAAGGGGGGCTCCCATACAACAAACGTAATTTTTTGATATTAACAGTAAACCTCTACAAACAAAGTTAGTTTTGCGGTTCATTAACAAAGGTAATTATACCTACTTCTTGAGTACGGAACCCTCGGTGCGCGAGTCCGACTCGCACTTGGCCGGTTTTTTGTCTGACACTTTTAGACTCACGCGTCGGAAACGGTAGTCAATTACCAGTCTCACCTGTAGGTGTCAAATAACATACCGGCGATTACAATGAAATCATTTTAGAGACGGCCTTAATATTTCCTGCAGAACGAATAGTTACATTGTTAGTTTTTTAAATGATAACTGACTAGCTGATGCCCGCGACTTTGTCCGCGTGGAATATGTTTTTTTGATTCCCACGGGAACTCTTTAATTTTCCGGGATAAAAGTAGTATATGTCACTCTCCAGGTCCTCAACTATATACCCATGCCAAAATCACGTCGATCCGTTGCTCCATTGCGGCTTGATTGAAGGACAAACCAACAAACCAACAAAAACACACTTTCGCATTTATAATATTAGTATGATTTTTAATGATTACCTAGTGGTTTACTACGTCAACTATGTTGTGGTAGAATACGACAAAAGATTTCTTTATCGAATAGTTATCATAGGTACATCAAAAATAGAATACGTATTCAATTTGTAAGAAATATTACGGCCGGAACTATGGAATTATACCATACCTACCAAATAATAAAGAATTAAGATTATTAACTACACAAGATTATTAACTACAGTGTAGTTAATAATCTTAATTGTTTATTACTTATTTAGTTACTACACGTAACGATGATAATTTATAACAGGTAGGTACCTGAGTAAGAATTTTTAAAATCGCACATCGTCGCAAAAACGAGTTGCCAATGCCAATTAATTTCATTTAAGCTGGACATAACTATGAGATCTCTTTCGGTGTACCTAGTAAGTTAATAGTTTTAAACTCAATAAACACTAAAACTTTTATTTCAAAAAGAAAAACTTGCGATACTGAAAGCAACTTGTACTAAAGTACAGGCGATGTATTGTGTACGTGTTCATTGGTCATCTAACAGCTGTCTCTTACTCTAGAACCATCGATAGTAATCGTTGCATCACTATGCCCATTTCGGCGGTGTCATTAGGCAGGCTGCGTTAATGATTAATGCGGCGCCGTTCCAGGGCTCACACGTCCCCTCTATCCCCCCTCCCGCCCTCCATCCCGCGGCAAATAAAACTCAAACCGACACTTAATCGAGCTACCCCTTTTGATGGAGCGGCCTGCCCTCGGATTACTTTTATTTGCTAGTGTAGCCGGGAATAGCCGGCGCTATGCGAATATAGACTCATTTCTGTTCAGCAAGATTGTTGCGTTTTTATTATTTACAGGGATTCACAATGTCGGACAGTTTTATTTGTAACTAATGTTGAATTTTGGTATCAGTGTTCTACAGACTATAACCTACATACTATAAAATAGATAGGTATCTACATATGATAACAAAAATTCTACATTAATGCCTTTTAATTTAATTTTTAACAGATTTAATAGACGCTTTTAAATCTATCACTCATAACTCATACAATCTTTCTAGTTTGGTTTCTATTCTAAAGGTCTTAAATTATTTTCAGTCCTTCGCAAACTTGTATTTAAGACAAATAATAGATTTTGTAAAAAATCTAAAATTTTGTGCTCACTTCACTTCGCTTATATTAAGTGTTTGGAGTTTTCTTCCATCTTAGGCACTTATGTAAAAAAAAAACAAAGTAGGTAGGTATTCGCCATAATCTTTGTTTGTCAGTCACCCTAATATATAGAATCTTAATAAACATTTCTGAGACACATTTCTCGAATGCGTTTTTTATAAAGAACACCTTTAAAAACAATTAATACTCAATTAATATTAAGTGCTTGCTATAATTATAGACAGGAAAATAAAACGTCCGATTGGCAATCAACGGCAACACTCGCAAGGCAATTACACATCGCGTCAGAGGTCGAGGAGGACGAATGAAATGGATATAAGAGGCGCAGGCGAAGCAAGGTAGCAGGCAATCAGTCGCTCGGATGATGGATGACGCCCTTCGATATGTGACGGACACAAAACGACCAGCGTAGGTACTCGAGCTCATTATACGCCGTTGATAACGCGGTATGAAGTTGTAGTTAGATACGGGCTGCTTGATTGCCGCGAGCTCTTGAGATTATTATGTTTTTAATATGAATTTTTCCCTTTAAACATTATTATGAGTCGGGAATTTTTGACGAGCAGAACAGGCGCGCTTTCGATGATGAGACGAGGTTGGTTCTATCAGGCAATGGTTTTGAATTTAACTACCTTGATTATAAAGATTATAATTGAATTGATAATTTTTGGTACTTTATTGTAATCTGCTTCCGAAGATTTGAGAAAATAAGCAGAATAAAAAGCAGGTACTAAATCAGTGGCGTGCACAGTATTCGCAGCCCGGGTAGGCAGTGGTTACGTAGATACCTACTTTCAAGCTGGGAATGATGAAAATTATGCATTGAGCTTTTTTTAACTAGGGTAAGCAGTATTTTTATGCCTCTATGTCGTGCACGTCACTGTACTACATTCAGAAAACAAGAAAGCGTAAGGGCGCCAATGAGCGGAATTGGTCACGGCATTAGAGTAAGACAGAGGACATTAGAGAGCATTAAGGCGCTGGACGCAGGTGTCGTGTTAGACACGCTACTGGATGGTAGGCGGTTAGCCGACCTTTGATGGCTGCTTAATGTTGCTGAAGAAATGAAGGTTATATAGGTGTAATGTAAAACGCTGTTTTACGTGTTCTACTGTTTGGAAAACCCAAAATCGTGCAGCGATTTTATCTACTACAAAGTGTTATTTGAGCGTCATGGTTTGACAATATTGTCGATGTGTTAAGTTTGGTCTTAATTTGCTATTGAATAAATTAGTGATCGCTGAACACAGAATTCTGAAGTTAGCAGGGGGAATTGGGATAGGTACCTACCTAAAATGCTTGGCCATAAATGGGCTACAGACGGGAAGAAGTATTGTCAAATCTTACTTCTTACTTCTCTTATCTTACTAATATTATAAATGCGAAAGTTTGGATGGATGTATGGATGTATGGATGGATGTATGGATGTTTGTTACTCAATCACGCCCCAATGGCTGAATGGATCTGGCTGAAATTTGGCACAGAGATAGATTATAGTCTGGACTAACACATAGGCTACTTTTTATCCCGGAAAAGAGTTCCCGCGGGAATCAGAAAACCTCGATCCACGCATACGAAGTCGCGGGCATTCACTAGTAATCCAATAATTCAAATTATAGACCCCTAGGCCCACTTGCGCAAGGCCGTTAGGTAAATTAGTAAGGTTTAAGTCAAATTTTCATTATCTGTCCTTTTCATGTCAACTCCGTAATAAACTTATAAGAAAGTGACAGCATCAATAATTTAATATAAAAAATTCTTTTTATAAACAACCGACTTCAAACTCCCGCGCCAACTTTACAACAACAAGCACACGCTATACAAAGTACTTATTTTATTGTTGATATTTTAAAAACGGCCCGACCGATTACGATAAAATTTATATGGAACCACATGGGAAGTATGCCCTTTCAAATAAAAAAAGAATCATCCAAATCGGTCCACCCAGTCAAAAGTTCTGAGGTAACAAACATAAAAATAAATAAAAAATACAGTCGAATTGAGAACCTCCTCCATTTTTTGAAGTCGGTTGAAAAATGTAACTAAGTAAATCAGATTTGCAATTTGCAAGTTGTGCAATTCGGCCTTAGAAGTTTTTATTATTCTGCGTTAGGTGCAAAGTACCCTGTACCCGTGATGATGGTGATGAGTAGATTCATAGCTAACCCTCAGACTTATGGTTAGGTACACTTGCAGGTTCAAACGTCAATTTAGATAGCAATCAATCAATTCATTTATTTTCCCGATTACATTTATTTATTATTATTAATTTTATAAATTTAACGTAAAATTGTGTTAGAAACTGTGCCACAAAAACCACAGGTAAGACGTAAAACAATAATTAATTATATCTAATACATTTTTATATACATTAACCTTCACCAAGTTTCGTCATAATAAAATTATTTTTGTGTGAAAAAAAAAACGATAAAAGCGGTTTTTAACATTTCACTCGGAGATTTTGAGGTTATGTGAAAAAATCATTCATACAAAAGTTGTAGATCTTTGTATGATCTACAACTTTCTTACTGTACACTTTTCTCTCTGACGTCAACTTTCGCCGGAAATCGCAATAATCCAAAATTCCCCCCCCCCCTTTCACCCCCCAAATATACCTGGAAACACCCCTGCTCACGCATTTATTTATTTTACGTTTATTATACGCTACTTTACTATTTCCAACTGTTCCCATCCTGTTAACAATTTTTTCTTTGGAAAAATGATGTAATTTGACTGGTCCAATATTTGTCCTTTTCATGTCAACTCCGTAATAAACTTATAAGAAAGTGATTGCAGCGCATCAAAAATTTAAGTAAATCAGATCAGCAATTTGCAAGTTGTTCAATTCGGCCTCAGAAGTTTTTATTATTCTGCGTTAGGTGCATCAAAGTACCCTGTACCCGCGATGATGATGATGAGTAGATTCATAGCCAAAACTCAGACTATGTCTATGTTAGGTACACTTGCAGGTTCAAACGTCAATTTAGAAGGCAATCAATCAATTTATTTTCCCGATTACATTTATTTATTATTCTTAATCTTATAAAATTAACATAAAATTGTGGTAGAAACAGTGCCACAAAAACCACAGTCGGTTTTACTGTGCACCGTGTTATACATAATAGGTAAGACATAAAACAATAATTAATTATATCTAAGACATTTTTAGTTTTTACATACATTATATAAAAGCAGAGCAAGAAATTAAAATAGCTATATTACCTAACTACATAATTGACAAGGTACACTATATACCTAAGGCACATTCTGTACCCATAACCTACCTAATACTTCGTTACGCTTCCTGGCTGGTAGTCCAAGAGTGGTAGTTATGCGGAGGACACACGTTAACATTACTTACGTGGAAATGATGCATGAAGAAATGATTTGCCACGACTCAGGGCCGGTTATGCGCTCAGAAAGACTATTTATGGAGCCTATACAAGTTTCAACGATTTTCGTAGACCAAGATAACACTATGGAAAATAAAAAAAAATTGTATTGAAAAGGAAAAGGTTCATTTTAGGCCTACTCTTGTACACTCTACCATGAATAGAGGAAAATACACAGATTGTATTAAAAATATAATAATTTAGAACAGTACCTAAAGTAAATAACGAGAAAAAATAAAACATGAATTTCAACTTTTCGATACCTACGTTTCCAAGATGGCAACCTTCAGCCATAGAGAAGGCAGTAATGTATCAAATGTCATTTCTGACAGTCACTGTCAAAATAACCTGTTTTTAGTTTGAAAACGTCAAGTAATATGAATCCGCCATTGTTACCCACTCATTTTAGTGTTGTTTAACTTGGGAAGATTAAATAATTTTACCACTGAAATTACGACGAATTCGTAGATTTGGCCGATAAAAACTGGTCTAGTAATTTATTTTCCTTCATTTCTCTACCTTACAAGACCAGGCCTACGCTCCATACAAATCCTTTCATTAATTGACTACATGCTGGTACAGTTAATTATTTGCTAAAAAATTGGCCAATTTGGTAATTAAACGTGGTTAATTTATCTCGTACAAGTTTTTTGGACTAAGATAGCTGCAGAGTCTAAGGCAAAAGGAACCTTATGTAATACCTGACTGTCGACGTGAGACGCTGCTCTCAATTTTTACGCACCTATACCTAGCTAACAAATTTACCGTTCAGTTCAAAGTTAACCTAATGAATCCAGTGACATGCAAATTACAACGGTTCACAATTTGTCTTATTATAGGCGGCGAGTATACAGGCGCAAGATGGAAGCCATTTGTCATGTGTGCGCCTATTTGCGTCACACTTTCACCCAATTTGCGGTGGTTTGCAAGGCGACATTTTGATTGCTACCTCTTCAAAATTGCCTTATTTAGTATAACTCTATACATTAATCAAAATAACTAATACGAAAACAAGCAACATGCATCAATTTATTTTCTGAAAACAATCTGCTTTACGTATAGTTAGTTAAATTATCTTCTCCGAGGGTAAAAAGTAAGATAAATTTCAAAAGATAACCGAACACGTAGGTCGTGAAAGTGGTGAGTACACGGGGCCGATAAGAATCTCAACCTTTAAACGCTCCAAAGAAAATGGCGAGCGATTTGAATTTAATCAGTACCAAACGCTGCAGATGTGAAGTAAATTGATAAAAGAGAAAAACTGTCTGGATTTAACATTATTCACACGTGTTATCTGAGTGCACACGGCGGTACGGCCGCGGGCGATAGGCTCTACACGGTGCACGGCCTGCACGTATACTGGCGCACTCGTATACCCATACCTATCTTACAGATTGTGTTCTGCGGTAAAGCGATAATTCAGCTCAATCTATGTCGTGAGCGCTCACGCTTTGTTTTATCCGTTGGCTTCTGTGCGCCTTTATTTAGAAAATTGATGAGAAATGGTTTCCATTACGTACCGCCTTATAAAAGATATTACTCGGATCCGCTATAAGTACCTCTGAGAGAAAGGAAATGAACGCAAATTTGTTTTCGTGATTGCGTGCTTTGGAACGTATATTGACTTGAATAAAATTGATATCGATATCGATTTATCCAACAGTACCTTCCATTATCTACGTATGTGACCCCGTGAGAGCCTTTGGCTCTTTGTCCTCTATTATTGACTGCGATGTATCCTTACCCACTTTTGATACATTGTGCGGTGTACCGTAATCATTTTTGCCGAGTATTTTCATTTATGACTAAAAAGGAGCTACATTTCAGGCTATTCAGGTAATTATGTGGGTATGTTTGGAGCGATTTATTCGGTTTTTCTTGCTGATGAATTATTTTTGACACAACAACATTATGAAATAAATATGGTGTCGATTATCCCCCTTGCACCAAAATACTCATTTTCAAAAAAAAAAACTCCGAGAGAATATTGAAGTTGAGTATAGATATTTCGACTGTGAGCCTAACCAGGAACTGCTCAGTCGTTATAAGGTCCAAATAGGTCTGTTCGAAGGCGAATAGTAAATAGTTCCCGTCCAATTTGCGTGCTCGCGTCTCGCCACGGACAATCGCTCGCAAATTGCCCGGCCACTGATTGCCCACTGACGTTTATCGATATTCTAGCTCAGTACCCATTCGGTACCGCATGAATTTACACTGTTCCCTATGGCTACGTATGGATGTCTAACTATTACTAGTCACGCGTAGATAGGTTATGGGCTCCATCGGAAAATTTTAGAAGGTAGAATTTGCAATCGGAAAATTTTTGAAGGTAGAGATGATCACAAATTTAAAAAGTGTTTTGTCTTATGACAGTTTTCATTGTTTCACAGCATTGTTTTGAGGTTTAAAATATGACGACGACGTCGAAAAATGAGAAAGCTTTTGTTTATTTTTTCTTTGTAGCATAATTTTAACGATAGCTTGGCTAGGCGGCAGCTTTGTGTGTGTGGCTGCAACTAATTTGTGTAATAAGTTAACGAAATTATCTGTCATCGAACTCTACTCCAAAATGGTATTAAACCGTGACCATTATAATCAATAATTACGAAACGATATCACACATACGCGGAACGAATTGAGTTCCTATTTTCGAGTAACGTGTTGCGACGGGAGTCAATGGTGCCCAGCAGGCCGCCGCGCCGACAATGCCGGGGTCATCCCACACAATACCGTCACGTTTACTGGCGCGTTCAAATCGAGCATTCATACTCGATACCGAAAAAAATATCGATTTCCGTAAATAAGTGAGTGTGGCACATTTATAATAATGATGAATGGATGTATCGGGTGTTGCGCGCATCGATATTGCGTATCGAATCGTGAAACCGCTCGAACGCTACAAATAAGATATTCATTGAGCGCTAATTGAAAAGGAATTATTATCGTCCTGCCATAAATCTAATAGAAACTAGGGCGTACCTATTTGATACAATCTATTTAAGGTTGTTTTCGTTTTTGTCCTTAAGAAGTGTTCTCTCGTAAATCTTGCATGGTGTTATTGAAAATTAGGTACTCAGGTAAGTTTATCTTTCGACATAAAAATATAAAATGTGATTTATTCTATGAGCTTTATGATTTATCTATTTTAAAGTTTTTCGTGAGACACTTTTAGATACACGATCTATATATCTATCTATAATAAGGATATTAATAATTATTATCAAATTAGAGCCCTGACCACCGGCTGCTTGGGACCTTCCCCGCAGCAAGTGAGACATATATTTTTGTAGAATAATTATAAAGATGTTTAGTGTATATTTATATTGATATATTTGTGTACAAGTATAAATTACAAATTTAAAACAACCCCCGACATAACATGGAAGTAACAGATTAAGAAAAAAACTGATGACCTTCAGACGGACGAACAGATTTTCATGAAACATGGCTAAGAATACTCGGGATAAAATTATCTATGACACAATTATAACACCCCTCTCTTTTTGCGTCGGGGGTTAAAAACATGTTTAGGAATAATTCTATAGAAATCAATACACAAATAAATGAGAGAACGTTTTTTTTACCCTCCCAGGAAATAGGAATGTTCAGTCAATGACTAGATACTTTGGAAATGGCATTTTAAAATGATTTCACTGATCATAACGCATCCTTTGCATGGTATTAGCTTTTTGAGTAGATACTATAAATTAACGATAATATACGAACTCATAGATTTAGTCAGAAAAGTAATAGAGTAAAAATAATCGATTTACCCTCAAAACAAACCCTAAGTACCTAATAAAAATAACGGGATAATTTCGATAGTAAGTAATCAATTAGGTTTGAACATAGCGGGACAAAGTCGCGTGTGACCGCAGGCCAACCTCGCAGCGCCAAATGTCGATAGTTAACTAACCCTTCACTAAAGCGTGGCGAATAGGCTGGAACAAAATTCCTATAAAATATAATATAGAAGATGGAATACGTTTATTTGCGTAGTAATGGTTTATTTAAAAAAAATGTTTATAAGACCAGTATACCTACTGGCAAGATAGTAGTGTAAAATAAGGTGTCTTGACTCATTGTCTATTAAAGTAGGCATACTTTTGTCCATTTTTCGGGTTTTAGTACTTATAAGTCTAGGTGTAGTAGGTAGGTAGGTACATACCTACTTTTTTATTATGACGCATTAATTTCATTGGTAGGGGAGAGCGGGGCTAGTTGTTACAGGGGTAAGTAGTAACAAGCATTTTTTACCTAGATAATAGAAGAATATTCATTTGATTTTCAACCTAACCTACTATTTAATACCCATTCTATCATATGAGCGCGATCAGGTATCCCGCTGGATATCGCAGAAGGTGGTGTTGTGCAGGCGGTCCGATAAGACCAGGTAATGGACTTTTTATCGTTTATACAAAATTGATTATTGTTGATTTCAAATTGTTTAGCAGTTGTTGATTTATTCAAATACATTGAGCATTAAGTTTACTTCGATTATGCTAACTTTAATGTAACACCAAATAAGGGATTATTTTTTTATACCAGTTATTTCAAAAAACTTTGCAGTGGGGTATGTTGTAACACTTTCATGGGGCAAGTTGTAACTTTTATTATTTCTATGAAATTACGTGGGGCATACCTAAATTTCTTCTTTTCATGTTTTTAATAAGTACTTTTTTGTTGAACTTAAGTGATTTTATCTATTTCAGAACAAGACACTATAAAAGAAAAACTGAACGTGCTTTCCAAAGCCAAAATGTGTACGAATTGGCTTTTGTTGAAGTCTTGGAAAATAAAACCAGTGTACGAAAAGCTGCAAAACATTTTAATTTGTGTCATTTGTCGCTATATACATACCAGTATGTGGAAAAAAAGAAGAGTTACAAATCTCTATCAATCGGCTATGTCAAACCTAGACTGGTTGGAACAGAAAGAGGAAGAAGCTAAAATTTCTGAGTACTTGCTTACGTGCTCCAACATCTACTTTGGATTGCTTCCTTTGGAAGTCAAAAAGTCGGTATACCAGTGTGCTGTTATGGCATAAAAATGAATCAGCTGGACCTGATTAGTTCAAAAACTTTATGGATAGAAACCTAAGACTGTCTCTGAGAACGCCTGAAGCTACATTTCTGAGCCCTGTTTGTGTTAAATTTGTAAAACATGTTTTTGTTAATTTTGAATATTTTTCGATTAGATTAAGAGCAAAACTTAAAAGTCTAAGCTCATTTTAGCGTGTCTAAAGTTTCTAATACTAAATATGCTAAATAAATCTTTGAAAAATATAAAACTGGTTTACAATTCCTACTGTTACAATTTGCCCCAAGCCTGTTACAACTAGCCCCAATTACGGGGTAGGTTGTAACACTCGCCATTTTTTTTCTGAGCCATTTTTACAAGAATTCGTCACAGGAATTTCGACACAAATCAAAATTTTATTGGAAATCGATAATTGAATAGTAGCTCATTCGAACAGTATTGCTATATTTCCTAAATATCCAGCAAGTAAGATTCCATAGCCAAGAAACGAAAAATTGTTACTACTAGCCCCCCGCTCCCCTATAGAATAAATTAAAACCTTAGGTACAATTAATCTGGAAGGAACATCTGTTGGAGTAATAAAGACCCACATACTAATAGGTAATGTAGATCCTAAAGACATTTTAAAAGATAGTTAAATAATAAATATGAACAAATTACAAACTCATTTTTCTTTTCAGTGAAACTTAAAAAGCACCTTGAAATATGCGCCTACTTCAAAAGTGTAAATGCTATATCAATAAAAAACAGCAAAAGCCCAATTCATAATTAACAACATGAAAAAGAAAGTCTTACGCACGTCAAAAGTTGCAAAAATTAACCCGGGAACAGCTGTTGTGAACAAAACAAAGAGCGGCGCGGGCGCAAGCCGAGCGCGGACAAAAGGACCCACAACAAAGTGCACCTCAATACATCGGCACTAATTACGTAATTATGGGGGGGAATAAAATGGCGCGCATTCCCGGCGCCCCGGCCGACTCGACACATTAGTTCATGACATTTCTTGAACATTAGTTTTTTTTTCGCAAATTGAAAGTCATGGCTTTCCAGCATTTATCAAGCGATTACATTTAAGATTTAAAAAAATAAGGGTACACTTATATTAACGTGTCCATTAATTCTTATTACTAATCTAAACGTAAGACTTGTCAGGATACCAGCGGCTTAGTTAGACTGCTTTACATTATACAGGGTGGAAAAAACGAACGGGCCACTGAGCAAAAGTACCCAACACTAATATTGAAGATATGAAACAGTCCTTGGATCGGATTTGGGCTTAGATTTCAGGGCAAGGAGTACCTACCTAGCTCATAATATTTCATTACGGAACATTGACTGTGCGAGAATAACTAGTAGAGTAATTAGTAAATAGTAAAATTATTCCGTCCTGTCCGGGCTTTAATAAAAAATTCACAGATTTCACAGTCCCCGCAAGAATCGGAGCATTGAAAATGAATACAAAGCTTTACGAAAAAAAATCTGAAATAAAAATGTCTTCTTCAAAAATTTTCAAAAATGTATTAACCTTTTTTCAAAATCTCAACTCGAATGCACTTCTCTTTCAAAATTCCAAAAAAGTTACCAGCTGATTTTCGAAATTCAAACGCTCACACGTGTCTCGATAAATTCCTCAACTCATGGATACTATTCCCATTTCGATTCTCTCAAAATCCTCCGAGCTATGGCCAAAATACGTCTCAGGCGATTTGAATCTGATGATAACAATTTTCAATGGTAAAAAATTGGCTTAATTGTTACCGGCATATTGTACGTAAAACATAAGAAAAAATTTATAAAACAATTAAAATGTAAATGTCTACAATGTTTATCAGATCAACGATCCATGATACGTAGTCATATTTTAATTGAGCATTTATTTTGCATATTAATGTTCTTATTCTAAGTAGTAACGAGTAACGGCCCCTACCTTCTCGGGCGTCCAGTTTTACAGAAACACTTAGCTGTTTACTGGTTTGCGCAGAAACTCCCGACGCATGTATCAATATGAATCAAATATCAAAAATAGAAGAAAGATATCTTCCAATAGACCTAAAATTCACGTCCTCGTTTAGTTGTAGTTAAGTTTGATTTTAAACTACAGATCAAAGAAAAAATACGTTGAAAGATGACGTCACAACTATATGTATTTCATACAAACTTCCATACTAGAAACGCCTTTTAAGTTTCCCTTTTGTGATTGTAGTCAAGCGCAAGCATATTATGATTTTTTTTAAACTTACCCAATAACTTACAAAAAGGGAACTTCTCTACGGATGATTCTGCAATTTGTTTACTTTTTGGATACGAGTGTAAGCATAATGCCAGCAGTGGGCAAATAATGAAAATTACTTTTAAAATATGTTTGTACTCTCTTTAAGGTCACAACGTGTAGCGGTTTCACGAGAGATTGAATTTAGTATAAAACTTGGCCAAAGCATCACAACAACAATAAATTAATCATTTGATCAGACTGCAGTTGCTACTGCTAACTAAGCTCTAAATCAAATTGCGATCTAAACACAAAAGTATTCAATAATCGCTGAGTCCGCTGGTAGGAGAATACCTTTCAAACGTCCAAATACTCGTATTTGATAATTATTGGCGTATCCCCGCCAAAGTACGAACCGATTGAAATACATCGAATGAGTCAAATATCAGCCTAATTAGGCTTTCATCACTAAACAAATACACAGTCTTTTATCTTTTCCAAAATTTCAATTCAATTTTAAACGCAAAGCTGACACGAGGAAGGAAAACTAAACTCGTACGTTGGCGCCAGAAAAAAAACTTGATGACTTATACCTAGTAGGTATGACCATCAAAGGACGGATTATCATCTTTTATTGATGAAGATAGAAATAATATACTTATAAGAACAAACACGACCCGACCTAAGGAACTTTGTAACGTTAAAACCAATATTGTAATGTATAATTCTTTGTAATTAGGTGTTTTGTCTGATTAGTCTGTGAGAAACCTATGTTTGCGGTCTAGTGGTATTATTTACTGCAATTATTGCTAATACGGACTAAGGTATTTACTATACATCTACAAGTGCAAGTATGTATATTGTTACAGGCAAAGTTTGAAGATGGATCAGATGAATAGTTGCTGGCAAGGCCGGAAATAAAGCAGTTCACGGCTGAGTAAGGAAGGAAGAGGCGAAGCCCAGGACTTCCGAAGTGATTTTAAAAGGACGAGGCGCTAGCCGAGACCTGTTTAAGTAAACGAGGCCGTGAATTATTATTTTGGCCGAGACTGTTATAGACTTATTCAATTCCACTTTATTCTGGTAACTTTTTCCATTGCACTCCCATCTGTTATTGCCTGCAGCATATTGATCATTGAATCCGATATGCTCGTTCTTGTGTGTTAATGATTGTACAATATTATGCACTACCACAAGGAATTGATTTGAATTCATAACATTAGGAAAATAACGTTGTGCTATTTTAATGATTTGTATAGGTATCCTTAACTGCAGATTGTTAGAGATATAAATGGTTCTACTATACCTAGCCATATTTTATAAGATATAATGACCATTGATGTATACTTAACCTTCACCTAATTATATGTTTCAATGGATACGACAATTTTATCAAAAGTTCTCGTAGGTACATGTTTGGATGATTATATCCATACTTACTGATTTTGAAAAAAAAAACCGGCCAAGTGCGAGTCGGACTCGCGCACCGAGGGTTCCGTACAAACATTAAATATACATAAGTTTTATATTAAATAGATTTTGAGTTGGTTGAATGAAAGGTAAATTGCGGTTTACGATTTATGACGTATTAAAAAAAATCTACTTACTAGATCTCGTTCAAACCAATTTTCGGTGGAAGTTTGCATGGTAATGTACATCATATATTTTTTTTAGTTTTATCATTCTCTTATTTTAGAAGTTACAGGGGGGGGGGGGGGGACACATTTTACCACTTTGGAAGTGTCTCTCGCGCAAACTATTCAGTTTAGAAAAAAATGATATTACAAACCTCAATATCATTTTTGAAGACCTATCCATAGATACCCCGTACACGTATGGGTTAGATGAAAAAAAAATTTTTGAGTTTCAGTTCTAAGTATGGGGAACCCCCAAAATTTATTGTTTTTTTTCTATTTTTGTAAGAAAATCTTAATGCGGTTCACAGAATACATCTACTTACCAAGTTTCAACAGTATAGTTCTTATAGTTTCGGAAAAAAGTGACTGTGACATACGGACGGACAGACAGACAGACAGACAGACAGACAGACAGACAGACATGACGAAGAAGACATAAGGGTTCCGTTTTTGCCAAATTTGGCTACGGAACCCTAAAAAGGAGGTGCAAAACAGGCTTTCATTTCAGAGATGGACATAGGATTTTTATTACGGAGAGTTCAAACACATCCTATGGGTTTTTATAAAAAAACGACGACCTTCCTGATGGCAGTAGTGAGCGCTGTGGTCTTAGTGTGGGAGGTCCTTACTTTAATTTAAGAAATATCACTAATTAACCATTGAAACACATATCTAATTCTCATGTCGTTGCTCATATTTTAATAGGAGAATGTCGTTGCTCATATCATAGGAGTAATTGTTATTACGGAATATCAACTAATCGTAGTTATAATGCTTGTGAATTCACCTCACGCTCGACCGGGCTACCTTTATCAATTTTTATTTTCGACTCCTTATCGCCACTAATGTAAGCTGCGATGATCATTCACTTTAATTTAAGAAAGCTCACTAATTAGCTCCAACACATGCCCAACTCTCAATGTTCTCACACGCACACACCCACAGGTGGGCCCCTGACACCTGACGCCTCGGAACCGGCCACTTCCGCCGGACGCGCCAATTAGTGACGCATACACGCACACACGCACGCCAGTGACAATTTCAAAGTTAATGTCGCTATTGTTCTTTATTTGAAACACCAATTGTGTCTGACATAATCTGTAACATAACTTAGGGTATGTTCCGATATACACTGAGAGCACTATTCAGTGCTCTTACTGGGGAGAAATTCGTCCCTTTATGGACTGACAGTATACTGCCGCAGTATATTCCTAGGGAAATATATGACGTCATAAATCGTCGCCATTTTTGTACTGTGAGCACTGGCGTTTTCGAGGTAAGGTGCTCTCAGTGCTGGCTGCGTTCCGTTTTAAACAGTGACCAGTATAGCTAACTATAAAGGAACGGTTTCGCAGTATGACGTCACACCTTACAGTGCTCACAGTGTATTTCGGAACATACCCTCAGTACTTAGTAATAGGTATCATGTTACTAAGTACTTACTTCGTAAGCTTTTCCAGGATTGTACTCATAGCAATGGGTCGCGATCGCAATGTAGCTATCGATATTTTTTTAGCACATGACTAGCAAAATGGGCACGGAGGGTACTACTACATACCTAATAATGACAGATTTTTTTGTCATCAAACCAATACATTTCTAGCTTGGGTTGCGACAGAATAACAGTAACGTTGCGGTTCAATTTATATCCGTAACATTAAGCTACTCGTAAGTTAGGACTCTTCTTTGGCACCGCACATTCTACGTACCTAAGTAAGATTTTAAATAGGTATTAGTATTTGTATATTATTGATGAATTGATATGGGTATCCTATTTTTATTTGTATTTCTAGTTTATAATTTAAAAAAAAAGTAAAAGGTATCGGTAGTCAGTAAGAGTAAAGCAAAAGACTTGATTGGATTGCAAGTTGTACCCTTGTACCGCCCCTTCTACTATCTTACAAGAGCACTAATCTTTGTTTTATGTAAAGTAATAATAACCCAAAATTAACTGCTGCTTCGGTCTCCGACTCCATCCAACTAGTTTTTCGCATGATCATTTAAACCACCAAACTTAATGTGAGAACCGAAGATAATTAGGTAACGATAATGTTGACAAAAGTAAAGTCAATCAAATAAATATTAAATACTAGCTGATGCCCGCGACTTCGTCTGCGTGGTTTAAGTTTTTTTGATTCCCGCGGGAACCCCTTAATTTTCCGGGATAAAAAGTAGCCTATGTCACTCTCCAGGTCCTCAACTATACCCATGCCAAAAATCACGTCGAATCGTAGCTCCGTTGCAGCGTGATTGAAGGACAAACCATCAAACCAATAAATCAATAAACCAATAAACAAATAACCAATAAACCAATAAACCAACAAACCAACAAACAAAAACTGAATTATGAACTGAAACTGATTAATGAATATCTACATTCGATATTAAGCTATTCATGTTGTACATAGGAGTACTCAACAGCCTAAAAAGGAGAGAGGTGCATGTGTGTGCATGCACAAGTGCGGAACCCAACCCAAAAGAATGGAAAGAACACTTGTTTAAAATATTACGTGTATTCATAGAATAATATTATCTAGGCAGTAGAAATCAACCCAAATAAAATTGCCATCCCACGCCCGTCTCCATTGTTAATTAGCTATTCAACGAAGTCTGTAATTATTATCAGTTTATACAAACGTTTTTTTTTACTAAAGCTCACTTAACTGACAACATGTAACGAAGCTTAAAATTCAACCTCATTATTCATAAGAATTTTGATGTGTTCCGACTTAAAACAGAACCAGTTTATATGATAATTAAGCATGCCGTTAAAATTAGTGGGGAGGTGATATTTTTTAATATTCATAATTTTTCTAGTGACATTGTTCGAAATGAGACTCGTTACAACACGAGGGTGATAATGGTTCAAAATCCAACCAAGCCTTAGTTTGTCCACCGTTATAGGTATTGTAAACTCGAATTTGTATCACCAGCTACAACTTAGCTAGTGAACTGTGAAATCAAATCAAATCAAATAAATATTATAAATGCGAAAGTTTGGATGGATGGATATGGATGGATGTATGTTTGTTACCCAATCACGCCCCAACAGCTGAACGGATCTATCTGAAATTTGGCACAGAGATAGATTATAGTCTTACTTTTTATCCCGGAAAATTAAGGAGTTCCCGCGGGAACCAAAAAACCTCAAACCACGCAGACGAAGTTGCGGGCATCAGCTAGTATAATTTAAAGCATAAAATCTGCAGCAGGGTGAGATACTGTTAATGTATGAATCTCATAACTTACTTAGATCAATTCTCTCATGAAGCACCTACGGTTTAGACCGGGTCTTAGGATTATCAAGCGTGAGCACAACTTAACAATTCCGTGGTTACAATTACTCACAAATTACAATAGCAGTTTAATATTGAATCAAATATTAGCTAATTTCTGTAAAACTATAATTTAATGTACCTTTCTACTTTTTAATTAGTCTACCAAAAAGTTTGCTTCAGTTAGTGTTTACATGACAAGACTAATTAAAAAATTATAATGGGAGTTCTTTAACTTTTAGGGTTCCGCAACTATATAGGTAGCAGAAGTATTAACTAAGTATATCGTATAGTGTTGACTAATGTTGCAAAAAGATGTGTGTAATGAATTATGATGAACTTCGATGGTAGGGGTAGAATATAAGATAAAGAGTCATGTAGACTGTGTATGTCGATAGGATACAATCTACATACGAGTAGAGAACTATTTTTTGATGATTTAGGTGTTCTCCAGTGGAATGATCGTCGCAACACGCAAAACATACAGTAAGTACATAAGTAACCCCTGTCTATGGCTTTATCCTCCCGAAGAAATCGAGAACTCCCAAGGGATTTCCTATCCGCAGATAGGTTATTTCAAGAATATATTAAAATACTTACGTATGTACGAGTATGTCATAGGTATTGTATAATAATTATGTTTGTAGTAGTACTAACTTGTATAACTTTGTAGTACAAAAAAAAGTTACATTACACTCATTGTAGTAGAGCAGTGTTAAGGATAAAAGAAGTGGGGGGAAAAACTGCTGGATAGTAGATTAGTCCATATAGTATTATAGTAAAAAGCTTTATAGCAATAGTTTTACATGTACTAGTAGTCCAAAATTCATGTAAACACTACATTAGCACAAATCAAATACAAAAATGTACTGTTAAATCGTTGATTAACATACTAACAGTATTTATTGTAAAATAGCAATACACACATGGCGTGCAACTCAGTGAGAATGTAATGGTAATATTTTGTAAAGAAAACAAAGATGTCGCATTATAAATAGCGACAGGAATTGTAGTTCATAAAAAAAACACATGTCAGAACTAGATGATGCCATCGACTTTTCCGCGTAGTTTAAGATTTTAAAAGTCCCGTGGAAACTTTTAAGTTTTTCGGGATAAAAAGTAGCGCTATTAAATCCAATGTAAGTTGGTTGCCTGGAAGAGATCGCTTTAATTGTACCGATTTTCTATTTGTTTTTTACGTGCATATTTCTCTTGTTTTTGGTGCACAATAAAGAATCAATGAAATAATATTTCATTGATTCATTAATTCATTTGCCCGTCTCCGGGTTGTAAAGTATCTCTGAACCAAATTTCTTCAATATCGGTTTTACAGATGACCGTCAAAGATTAGCAAACAGACGGATAGTCTTTCACATAATTAGGTCCTATATAAGTATTAAATAAAAGTAAAAAAAATAAGACCCCGCTCTATGCGTGTTCTATTCACACTTGACCTGTATTTTTATTATTTACTCAATTCGTAGTTTAGAGAATCGGTGCGAAAGTCCGGTGGACACGGTCCGGTGGCGAGGCGGAGCGGGCGGCGGGTAAGGGGGGATGGGGGGTGGGCAGGTGATAAGATCGCGATTATGCGCTACAAAACGACCGATACCGCGGGCTCATTACAGAGTTACCCGCATAATGGATGTTTATGAACTCGCCGGGCTCATGTTAGCAGTGCGGTGGTAAAGTGATTTTTATCTAAGGCGCCTTGATGCAACTGCACACGTTGCAAGATCAAAGGTTGCTTTACCATTTTCATGTATCTAGGCTCTGTGCTTTGTGAACAAATTACTGTTGTGACTTTTTTCTTCAAAAGGAAAATGTTTTCGTGTCTCTCTTTTGGAAAAGGAAATGATTTTTGAAGGAGAAAAGAAGAGGTATCCTTTACATTGCGAGAAATTTCCTCATATTATTTCATCTCAATTTATTCTTCAAAAAACATTTTACTTCAAAAGTGAAATCTTTCCTTTAACTTTCTTATATTAGATAATACCAAATAGGAAAAGTGCAAAATTCCTACTGAAATGGGGAGAGGAAACCTTTCTGGATATCTATCTTTTGAAAATGAAACGTTTTTGGAAGGAGAAAATCAGATATAAGTACCTACATAACCACAGAGACTTAACGTCAGAAAATTTCTTTCATTAGTAAGTACTACATACCTAACTAATACAAACAAATTGAGATTAAGTATTTTTTACTAATTTAGGTACTTACTATTTTGTCATGTACCCTCCTTAGAAAGTAGGTACTCACTATCACCAACCGTAAAAGAATCACCCTTATGCTTGCCCAAGCCACCAAGCTTGCACAAAACAGCATCAAAGCTATCGTAACATCAGTTTTAGTTTAGTAACAACTGACAAATCGATTAATGAACCAAAGACTGTGTGTGTAATAATAAGTATTATGTGTGTGTAATAGATCGCTTTTACCTGTTAGGTAATTGTAGTACTGAAATACCCATATCGCCTCTAATAAGCTTCTACACGGCATCGTACCGGAACGCTAATATCGTTCAGTGGTTAGATATGTAAAGTTAATTGTAACAAAAGAATATTTTCATTGTAAAAAAAGAATCGACAATTTATTCAAAATTATGGTAAAATCTCGATTAACTTGTTCAACTAGTCCTATGAAAATAATAATAGGTAACTGTATCAGTTCAATTTTGGAACAATGAAACTACAAAATGGCGTCACGCAATTAGAGGTAGCTAACCGCGAAACGTCCATTACATATCCATAATTCCACAAATGGTGGATTAAAAATGAAAAGAGCTGACAAACGGCCGACTCTGGCAGAACAATGCGCTCCGTTTCCCGCATTATTCAATTTGCTTGTCAAAAGTGATGCGCGTGCGCACCGCGACACTGCTAACCTCAATGCATTATAATGGTTTGGAAAATTCTAGGGAATGGAAATTAATTATATTTTTTCCATGACTATCTGGGTTTTACTGATTAGCTAGAAAGTGACTGAAAAGCCTACCTACCTACTAATTTACAAAATCAAAGTCATGACCTATCGTAGTAGTACATAAGTAAGCAGTAATATATACTTTGTTGAAATTTGCGGATTATTCTGGATATATAGGGGAAAGGAAGGCAAAACGAACCACTCAGCGAAAAACAAGTATAGAAAAGAAACTATTGATTTTATTAAACTTCTTCAAAGTAAAAAATAATACGATACGAATACGATGTTAACTCTATATTACTTATAAATCGGACTTTAATCAAATCACAGACAATGAAGATATTAGATGATTTTTATTACCATGCATGATCGAGGCAAAATGGACCACACATGAAGGCAAAATGGACTTACATATAATTAATAAGTCAACACATTTTTCACATAAAAATACTGTATTTTCTTCATCCTCTTCTCCAGCCCAAGCACAGTGTGCCCTTAAACGACATTTTGGACATTTCACCTAACCTCCGCTTGATTCTGAGTACAAATAAGAACAGTACAGACACGTCAGCGTCATCGTCGTCAGAAGAACCATCAGTTTTCCTAGTTGTTGGTCTTTTCATATAAGATTTCTTGCTTGCCTTCCCTTTTTTTGTTTTTTTTTTTGTCTATTT
This sequence comes from Erebia epiphron, assembly GCA_963932025.1. Classification (NCBI taxonomy): domain Eukaryota; kingdom Metazoa; phylum Arthropoda; class Insecta; order Lepidoptera; family Nymphalidae; genus Erebia; species Erebia epiphron. Next base: position 7,027,906 of record OZ009956.1, on the reverse strand, counting down.
TCACTTTCCTCCTTCCTGATTTTCTTTTTATCGGTCTTCTTTTTTGCAAGCAAGGCAAAACGGTAACCCAGTCCATTTTGCCTGGGTACCTACAATGGTAGGTTGCAGCTTGCAGATAATATGTTTTAGGTTTGAGAAAGAAGACGACACTGAACTACTTAATTCATAGTTGTGCCGCAAAGCGATTCCAATACCATAGAGTAAAACGTGCTTTCTTTTCAGATTACTTACGATGATCTTTTGCTAGTATTGCAGGCCGTCGGCCTGATGCTGATTGAAGTGGTATTTAAAAAAGTTTACGGGAGTAGAACTATAGTATAATAGCAGTGCACCATTTCAACTGTTCTGTACTAATAATTCCATGATCATGAAATTACATGGCCTCATCTACTACCAGTTATCTCCGACGAGATTTCAGCAAGCCTTCACTCCTTCAAGCATTAATGTCATCAATCATCATAGTACATACAACATGTCCTTAACAATAAGAACGATGTACTTATCTATGTACTAAGCTGATGCCCGCGACTTCGTCCGCGTGGTTTAAGTTTCTTGTTATTCCCGCGGGAAATCCTTAATTTCCCGGGATAAAAAGTAGCTTGTGTCCTCACCTATACAACAAAAAAAGAATTAGCGAAATTGGTCCAGCCGTTCACGCGTGATGCCGAGACCAAGGGAAATAGGGATTCATTGTTATATATATATTGTCATGGTTATACTCGTATATAATAGATAGAAGATAGATAACATAAATTCAGCCTTTAACAAAATTAAGTGAGTACGTGTCTGTATATGGAAAAAAGCAATAAAACGCTTAAAGCGCACGCAACCGAGGTGACCATTAAAACGAATCAATCGATACAAAGGAATTAATTATAAAAAAGTGCATACAAAGCGTGCAGCGTTATCGCGGCCGAGTAAAATGAAACGACTAATTACCAGTCGGTGGGCGATACGATCTCCCGTCTAGGTCGAGAGCTGGGGAACGATTTCTTCTTCTTCGTCATCATCATTTTAACCCATTGCCGGCTCACTACTGAACACGAGTCTCCTGTTGGAATGAGAATGTATTAGCCATAGTCCACCATCGCGGATTGGCAGACTTCACATACCTTTGAGAACTTATTTTCCTCACAATGTTTTCCTTCACCGTTTGAAGTAAGTGATAGGTATTCGAATTCTGACGCACATAACTCCTAAAAGTTAAAGGATCGTGCCCGGGGATCGAACCCGCAACCCTATACATATAGGAGATCGGGTGTCTAAACTACTATCGGTAAACGGCTAGCACCGCTATTGGCGATTTTTTCTGTTCCTGTCAATTCAAATCTTGTTGGTTCTTTTTAGTAGGAAGGGGATTCCGAATCAATATTTAACTACTTGACGATTCGAAAGTAAATCTAGTAAGTAAAGTAGAAGTAGAAAGTAAATTTCATAAAACAAAACTATTTCTAAATTTCAGCACTATTCCTCTAAAAAATCATTTTATTAACCCATTTGACGCAAAAAGAGGGGTTTTATAAGTTTATCACGCTTTGTGTCTGTGTATGTGTTCAACTTCAAACCATTGTAATGTGTTTTTTTACTCAAAGGCGAGATTATCAAGACAGATGATTCTTACTCCATATTTTTTCAGCAGTTTGAAAGGATTGTTAGCTCTTTTCCCTGCCGATGTAGAGATCTCAACCAATCAAAAACACTGAACAAATCAGTATACCAGCTCTTAGACCAGTAGGTACCTTCCTTGAAAACGGTGTGTGTTTATTACCATTCCGGTACCAATGCTTTTGATTGAAATGATAGACACTCAATGCTTCATTTTACATTCTTTTATATGCTTCATTTTACATTCTTAAAAACAATTTTTGACTTGTTTTTTATTTTAGCATTTTAACATAGGTATTGCTTGAATATCACGATTCCAAAATTTAAGACTTAACGGATTTGCAAGGAAACGAATAAGATACATGCTAAGATATTCTACAAAATGGCAATGTTACAAAAAATAAGCTGCGCTATATAGGTGAAGATAGTAAGATATAAGACTATCAATCTTACATCAGTTCAATCTGTTACCACCTTGGTATGATTGATGCCAGATTGCTTATCTTATGACCGCCTGAAATTACTTTATGGTATTACGTATTTAAATTTGATTTTTGAATGATATTTCTCAAGCATCTATGATCTAGTCTAGGATAGATATTTTATACTAGTTTTATTCACAACTGGTGCCCATTTCACAAATTAATTAATTAATCTTAAGGCAGGCATAATATGGAAGACTTTATTTATTTTGGACATACCTAGAGTAGTCAAATATAATTAAGTGAACCAATTTCGTTAAAAAATAAGCAATTTACGAAAGTTTGTTCTAAATATAGATGCTATGAAATCAGATTGTCCCTAAATACGAAATTCGAGACTAATAATTAAGCTGTGTAATATGTAATTATGCATAGCAGTGATGTTTGTCCGCTTTATTTTCTATGTCAAACTAATTACTTTCGATTTATTATTTCGATAATAAAGCTTATTTGACACGTGTACCTTTATATGTAGTTTTCTGACCTAATATTATCACCACACGTAGGTAAGTACCTAACATGGTAAGTCATCATCATACTAATATTATAAATGCGAATTGCGAAAGTGTGTTAGTTTGTTGGTTTGTTGGTTTGTTGGTTTATTAGTTTGTTGGTTTGTCCTTCAATCACGCTGCAACGGAGCAACGGATAGACGTGATTTTTGGCATGGGTTAGTAGAGGATCTGGAGAGTGACGTAGGCTACTTTTTTACCCGGAAAATTAAGGGGTTCCCACAGGTATCAAAAAACCTAAACCACGCGGACGAAGTCGCAGGCGTCAGCTAGTAGGATATAATTAATGTTAAAGCTTTTATGCTTTAACATATTTTATTTAAAACAAGAAATAGAAAACTTACCCTACAAATACAAAAATAAAATTGATTTGTTAAAAGCTATAAGTAGAAGGTCTAAAAAGATAAATCGTATCATACTAGGAAATATTATAAATGCGAAAGTGTGTTTGTTTGTTGGTTTGTCCTTCAATCATGCCGCAACGGAACAACGGATTGACGTGATTTGGCATGGGTATAGTTGAGGACCTGGAGAGTGACATAGGCTATTTTTTATCCCGGAAAATTAAGAAGTTCCCGGAAAATTGAGATGGCATAAGAAAAACTTAACCCACGTGGACAAAGACGCGGACATCGACTTGTCTTAATTAATAAAACAAGTAGGTACCTACGTAGGTAAGAACCTTATGTTTGTAGGTTCTAGGTATGTACATTATTATGTGCAGTAAAATGTAAGTACCTAACCAATTTTTTGTGTCGCTTGTAACCTTTAATGTTTTGTAACAAAGTTTACTCAGTAAATATGCTTTCGATTGAATGCACCGATGAAAAGAGTAAATCAACACTAGTGTCAATATGAACGAGCAAATAGAGGATATTTCCATCATGCACGTACCTAATTGCTCAGTTTATGCACTGCCCCCCAATAATGATCTAGTGCTCCCATTTCATGGACCTACAATGTCAATTGCAAGCGGTAAAACTATATTATGAAGTGCTCTACCTGTGATTGTGACGTACATGGGATGAAAACATGGGTATTGGGTAGGTATCTATTGACAGCTACTGGCTTAGTCCACAGATTCTTAAGATTCGTAATTGAACTCTTCGGGCATCATTTAATTTCATTTCAAAATTTATCGCAAAACCAATGTAACGCACAAAGTAATCGTAATTTATAAGTAAGTACGTTATTTTGGTTACTTATCTCCTAAAAAAGGCTAAAGCGCAGTATAGGCAGGTCTCATGTCACGTGACGGAGAGCTCACTGGATTAGTTGTTTTGAAACTCAAAACTAATAGACCGACGATCAGAATGACGAAAATGAAAAAAATATATTGAGAAAGGGGTAAGGAGAAAAAGTAGAAGGGACTATAATCGGCATTTGCTAAAACATTGAATCGCTCGCACATCCCTAAGTTGGTGGATAAGCCAATTAATAACTGTAGATACCTATTCTAGTAAAGATGGAGTTGGAGAAGTTTGTTGGAGAAGGTGGAGTGGAGTTATTTATGATAATTCATTATGTTTCAGATTATTGAGATCAATATAATAAATACTGCTTACCCAGTTGCATGTGAAGAGCAGCATATAAAATGTAACCCATCCATGATTATTTATGATACGTTTTGTAAGTTTGAAATAAACTTAATTAATGTTTAATTTATTTATTTAATTAGTTTACTAATTAACAATTTTATTCGAGTCCGGTTTATGCAACGCTGGATTTGTTTCCAGCGTATATTATCGATTAGCGGTAAGTAGGTACCTATACATATTAAGGTGAAATTAATTTGACATTAGATGCGTTTAAAATAGGTACCTGCCTACAGCTGTGATCACCAAGTAGTCCAGTCATCGGCAGGTTTTGTCCTATACAAAAGGTGGAGTTGAAAATGTTTTGATTTGTATTGTTTAGGAATGGGTTAGGTTATACCTACTCATGAAGTTTTCCTACTACCGCAATGTACTGTGTGGTACTGTTGTGTACTTAGTATTTGTTTGAGTATACGATTTGAAAAAGCGTGAGTCCGACAAAGTGTACCGCTGTGTAGCTGCTGCAAATCGCGCTGTTATATGTTTGCTAGCAAACACATTACGGACAAAAAATTGTCTGGCCGACAAAACGTCCCAATACGCACTTATCTTTACAGACCTATTATAATTGTGAGAAACTGGAAGCCGTTGGAAGCAAGTGGCACAAGACCGACGTGTACTGTGGAGATCCATGCATGACAATTTTGTCCAGCAGTGGACGTTTATGGATTGAGCCGACGACGAATAAGTAGGTAAACATGAAAACCAATAGCCGAAAAAAAAATTTGGTTTACACCTTGGAAGTGATACCTAACTACTTACCTTGTCAAATAGGACATTTTAAAATTATTAGAGATTCTTGCCAGGTTTTGAAATCTCTATTTTTATGTGATTAATGGACAGGAACCATCTTCACTTCAGCAATCAGGTAAAGGTATTGGGTACCATCATACTTCATATCATACTAATATTATAAATGCGAAAGTCACTTTGTTTGTTGGTTTGTTGGTTTGTTGGTTTGTCCTTCAATCACGCCGCAACGGAGCAACGGATTGACGTGATTTTTGGCATGGGTATAGTTGAGGACCTGGAGAGTGACATAGGCTACTTTTTATCCCGGAAAATTAAGAAGTTTCCGCGGGAATAACAAAAAACTTAAACCACGCGGACGAAGTCGCGGGCATCAGCTAGTCTAGAAATATAGCAATTTATAGAGGCCACAATAATAGAAAGGATTAGCACGTAAAAAAGCACTGAAACCATTTATGGCGTCAACTAAACGGTACTGTTAATTACGCGATAGCATCGGGTTCGTGTAAAATAAAAATCGCTCCGCTTTGCTATTCAAATCGGTTGGTTTAATTACAATCATGGCGAGACTAACGGCCTTAAACAATTGCGATTTATATGTACTAGTATGTATGTACTTATTTATCATGCGATATTATACCATAGGGAGATTTTTATTCGTAGATTCTGTATTACACATTCGGAATCCATACTAATATTATAAATGCGAAAGTGTGTCTGTCTGTCTGTTTGCTACGCTTTCATGGTCCATCTGTTCAACCGATTTTGATGAAATTTGGTACAGGAATAAATTGTATCCCGGGGAAGGACATAGGCTACTTTTTATCCCGGAAAATTCAAGAGTTCCCGCGGGAATCGAAAAAACTTGGTCCACGCGGACGAAGTCGCGGGAATCATCTAGTCTAATATAAAAATCAAGCCGCGTCTACTATGGGTACACCAATGATTTTATAGAATACTAGATGATGCCTGCGACCTTGATGTTTTTGGATTCCCGCGGGAACTCTTCAATTCCGGAATAAAAAGTAGCCTATATCCTTCCCCGGGATACAACCTATCCCTGTACCAAATTTCAGCGAAATAGGTTGAACAGATGGGCCATGAAAGCGTAGCAGACAGACAGACAGACACACTTTCGCATTTATAATATTAGTATGGATGTATGGATTGTATTAGATGGAAAAAAATTATTTATATCATACCCAAAATTCTTACAAACTATCAGGGAAATACTCACAAGTCAGCAACCGATAGACGTTCGCTGCTGGACGTAGCCCTCTTGTACCTAAGGACTACCTACCACATCGTTGCGATCTAGCGCCACCTGAATAGTACCTGCGTTAATTCTAGATGCTGAGGGGTAGCTTACGTAAGGATCACGGAAAACTACTATCAAACAAGTCGAAATTAACATTAGATACCTAATTGGTATTTATTTGTAACTAAGTAAGTAGGTGTAGGCCTTCGCGTGGGAACTCTAATTTTCCGGGATAAAATGTAGCTTATGTACTAATTCTGGGTACCTACACTTTATCCATTTAAAATTCCAGCCAAATCGGTTCTTTTATTGTGGCGTTAAGGGGTAGATAACAAAATCGAAACATCCAAACTTTATTCCAAAAACTTACAAACATCCAAACTTCACATTAAGTAGAATTAGAATTGAGAAGACATGAAATTAAAATCATAAAGTTTCATTTGTAATTTTCCCGGCTTGTATGCAGTCGGTGCTCGGTAGCGGTGGACAAAAAGGCTAAAATGGCTGGTAATGAGTAATTACAAGGCGCGCGGCGGCGCACCGGAAGCTGATACACATCTACACCGGCGAGGGGGGTCGGCCATTGATTTAGTGCTAAACACCCGTTAAATAACTTTGTATTATATTTTATTTTAAATTATTTATTTTAAAATAGAATACACTTTCATCACAGAATACTAACTATTACTATTTTTATGTTTAATATAGTTTTACGGACTGTTTTAAATCAATATCGTATTTAAAGTGTTTCATGATTTCCCTAGGAGTCATAGATCCGTCGTAGAGTAGTGAAAACTGAGAGTTGATTATATTTTAACGTTATAAGATACTCCCTGGCAGTTGCCACTTGCCACTTGGCAACACTGGGCCCAAAAATATCGATTAGATCCAGTAGGTACCTATTGAACAGTTGTTTCCAAACAGTAACACTCGTATGGAGTGCCAAGTATCTAGAGCCCTTAAACGGCATAATAAATTAACATTCAGGTTATTACATAAATTAATTTTTCGATTCTAATAATTTAGTAAGTACTTCTGCATGCTTAAAATCATACAACAGATCGAACGAAGGGGCTACATTATAATACTTTGTAGCCCCTTGGTTGATCTGTTGTCTGATTATTACTGATTGTTACAAAAACGAAAAAAAAAGTTTAAATATTGGTACGTCCATGCATGCTGTTAATCCTTAAAATAAGTTATCTATAACTTGTACTTACCAAATTGGTTTACTCATAAAGTATGTAAAGCCGTTTGAGATTTGTGTTAATAGATAAGTCAGGGAAGCCTTTTACAAAATTAACTTGTTTAATTAAGGAAACGAGTTATTATAAACGGCTAATAATAGTCATGAATGTGCTTCAGCGGCAATAATTGTTTCGATAAATAGTCTACTTACATAAAATCCCGGAAGCCGCACTTAACGCATGCAGTAAAATTGATTACGAAACTGAAAACAATATACCAATATAACTCTATTGAAAAAACCGCAGTTTTACATGATATCACCACAAATTGCGGATGACGTTGGTAGACTTGTACTATTGCCGTATTTCTTAATGACTAAGTGTGAGATCTATAGAGCATACTTTAACTTAGCTCTAACTTAAGACTGAGTTAAACTGAAACAGATTTATGATACGCACTGTATAAGTCCATCCCGTTTTGACTCTGAGTAAAGTCTAAGCAAAGTCAAAGTACGCTCTATAGATCTCAGCATAAGACCCATGGAAATAGGTACATAATAGGAACAACGAGATAGAATAAGTCCACGACGCTGGTCAAGCGCGTATTGGCAGACTTTGACTTTGACATGCCTTGAGCAAATTATGAAGAACGCTCGGGCGTGCAGGGTTCCTCACTTCAGCGCTAGAGAAAATGAAAATGATAACAATTAATTTCTTAAAAAGGTACCTACATACCTACTTAACTTAAAGTTAAAAGCGCGAACACAAGGGTCGAACTCCCGCCAACCCGAAATTGTTACTAAATTGACGAAAAATATGATTTTTATTATTTTTGTACAAATTATTGTCTTAAAACTAATAGAAAAAAAAACCGGCCAAGTGCGAGTCGGACTCGCGCACCGAGGGTTCCGTACAAACCTGTAGTAAGTTTTAAATTATTAAAAATATTTTAATTTTAAATATTTGAGTTGATTGAATGAAAGGTAAATTACGGTTTACGATTTATGACGTATTAAAAAAAAACTACTTACTAGATCTCGTTCAAACCAATTTTCGGTGGAAGTTTGCATGGTAATGTTTTGCCTAGTTTATTTAGTTTTATCATTCGCTTATTTTAGAAGTTACAGGGGGGGACACACATTTTACCACTTTGGAAGTTTCTCTCGCGCAAATTATTCAGTTTAGAAAAAAATGATATAACAATCCTCAATATCATTTTTGAAGACCTATCTATAAATACCCCACACGTGTGGGTTAGATGAAAAAAAAATTTTTGAGTTTCAGTTCTAAGTATGAGGAACCCCCAAAATTTATGGTATTTTTTTCTATTTTTGTAAGAAAATCTTAATGCGGTTCGGTTCACAGAATACATCTAATTACCAAGTTTAAACAGTATAGTTCTTATAGTTTTGGAAAAAAGTGGCTGTGACATACGGACGGACAGACAGACAGACATGACGAATCTATAAGGGTTCCGTTTTTGCCAAATTTGGCTACGGAACCCTAAAAAGTAGACAAAGGTAAAGCTTATCTCTAAAATAGAAATCTCTTCCAGCATTTTCTGAAAGTGATGAAGAGTGTGATGTTGGTAATTCCAAACACACATAGGTAACTGCTTACGGTAAGTATGGTTCCGTAGTCATTCTAGATAATAACTACCTGCATAACACTTTAGCGGTCATTGCTTCTTGAACGGTTGTTATTTTTCCATTTTTCCAAAAACTGCCCGAGTAAGAAACTAAAATAATAATTTTAAAACACCTATTCAACGAGATGTCGAAACTAAATTATGTACTTTTGTTGACTATCACTATTAATATTCAGAACCTAGCTAATTTGTCTGTGACACAGATCAGTACACTTACTCTAAGTTTTAAGTTTTTATATTGCAATTTCGATTGATCGTATTGAGCGTTCGATCACATTAGCGTCACAGCAAAATTAACCTCAAATGCATTGGTTTAGAGCTCAATTCCTGTATGTATTCACAGCCAGCGCTCCAAATGATACGTTTCGGAATTAAAATTGGTTGTATTGAATTTGTGTCTTTAAATCAAGAGCTTTTGGGTCCATTTTACTTTGACGCTATTGTGTTCGAACGCTCAATACGATCAATCGAATTTGCAATGTAAAAACTCAGAGTAAGCGTACCTACAGAAAGAGGGACAGACGAAGCTGTTTAGGGTTGCCTGTTTTTATAACGGTACCATAAAACAGCTTAGATCACAGAATAATAGATATATTAAACGGCTATTGCTTACAGACACGAATTCTTCGCTAATAAAGGCAGCGATGCTCGTGATTAAGGAACGTTTAAACCGTATAAATATTAATGCGAAGCGAGTATCTAGCGTGTTTACTCCTTGTTCAACTTTTTACGCCGTATCGAAGTCCAGAATTATAAGACGAACATAAATTAAAAATTAATATCTAAGTACTTATTTTTTTCCTATGGGATGTAGATTAAATTTATTAATATACCTACATAAAATACCTACTAAATGAATTAATTAAAATTAAAAAGTAATAAGGTATATAGGAACCTACTAACAGCGTTCCTGGTTGTCTAATCCTAAATTTTTATTTTGGGCTGATTTTTATGCCACCCCTAGTGAGCTTTAAGCTTCTTACCGAACTGTGGAGAGCCAGGTCTTCTCTTATAATCATCCAGGTTACCAATGTTAGGTCCACATTTAGAGCGTCAGAATACAGAAGTTAAGTGTCATCCATCAATTTTTGGCTATGTGGTCAACAAACTAGAAAATGAATAAGTACACATAATGTTTTTCTGCAAAATTGACATGTTACAGAGTGTTATGCACTACACAAAAACAGCTTAAGGTGTAAACACGGAATACTTGAATAAATATCGTTGAAAAAAAGAGACTTCAGTAGTCCAAACATTATTCCTCCTTGTCGGCGAAGCTTGACCACGCCGCCCCCGCGATAAAACACGCAATAGTTTGTAGAGGCGATTCCAGAAAACGGTCACTTTATGATTAGATCAGCACGGCACCGAGAGGGGTCCGCAAGGGGTTGTTAATTGCTCCGTTTTGTGAACACGGCCAGTGGCGTGCTACGCGGGTAATCAGCGGCCACTGACTGATTGCTTTTTAAATAGGTTTTATGCCCACTAAAAATGTTACCAGTGAAACCGAAGAAAAGCTCGAACACAGGCCCGTGCGATATATTTTAGGTGGCACTCGGCAGAACTCATTTCATAAATGTTGACGACCGTGACATATTTAGAATTGGTTGCTCATGAAATCAAATGAACGAAGGTTCACGCACAATACCTATTAATACTTGCTGGGTTACTAACTAAACAACTTCTGTTTCAGGTGCTTTTAAATATTCTGTAAAAAAAAAAACTTACAGAAATATTTTTAATGAAGTAACCAGAAGTTTAATTCGCTATAATCCGCCACAGTAGGTAAATAAATCTATGTGGTAGGTATAGTGTATATCACCCTGTATATATGTGTAAGATCCTGCCTATATAAGTGGGTCCGCGAAATAAAAATTCTAAATATTTTATAAGAAACAATCATAAACTCTAGCTGTATAACTTAACATAGTGCAATAGTCCACGTTCATGTATTTATTTTTCAACAACTAACCTATTTTTCAGGTTCCTAAAGCAATCCTTATAATATGGGCAGGTATCCTTGGATGCATAATTCGCTCATCCATACTATCCATACTAATATTATAAATGCGCGAAAGTGTGTCTGTCTGTCTGTCTGCTACGCTTTCACGGCCCATCTGTTCAACCGATTTTGATGAAATTTGGTACAGGATTAGTTTGATACCCGGGGAAGGACATAAGCTACTTTTTATCCCGGAAAATTGAAGTTCCCGAGGGAATCAAAAAACCTTAATCCACGCGGACGAATCGTCGCGGGCATCATCTAGTAGCTTATATATTACTAGATGATTCCCGCGACTTCGTCCGCGTGGACCAAGCTTTTTCGATTCCCGCAGGAACTATTGAATTTTCCGGGATAAAAAGTAGCCTATGCCCTTCCCCGGGATACAAACTATCCCTGTCTCAAATTTCATCAAAATCGGTTGAACAGATGGGCCGTGAAAGCGTAGCAGACAGACAGACAGACACACTTTCGCATTTATAATATTATAGTAGGTATGGATTACCTACATGTTCTATGAGTATCGGTCATAGTCGCTATTTTAGCAACATCGATTGCTAATGCTCCTCATAATTATTCACTCGTTCTCGTTTACTTTTCAACAATTAAAACCATGCAATCGTTTGAGTGTAATAACATGATTACTAAAACGGCCGCCCAGTCTGTATTTTATGTGCCGTATTTTATGCTGTTTTTTCCATATAAGTATTTTAACAAGTTTTGTAGTTATACTTACAACATGACAACTTGATTTTGGTATAACTCAAAAATACTGCCTCGTTGGTCTAGTGGTTAGCATGTTCGACTGTGGCCGACGAGGTCCCAGGTTCGATTCCCGGGTCGGGCCATAGCAAGTATTGGGTTTTTCTGACAAGAAATTCTCAGTACTAGCCCGGAGTAAGGAAGTTGGCGGCGTTTCACCCCCGTGCCTCGGAGAGCATCGTAAAGCCGTCGGTCCTGCGCCTGATCTCTCTCCGGTCGTGTCGGATTTTCCGTCCCATCGGGCTATGAGAGTAAAGGAACAGAGAGTGCACCTGTGCAATATCTACCGCACAGATGGCTAATCTCCCTGGAGATAGGCCGCCGTGGCCAAAATTCGGTCGGGAGGACATATTATTATTATTATTATATGCCGTAAAGGCAGGTTTACACCAAGAAACAAACGCTCACACCAAAAGTCGTGATTGTAGAAAAGTCATGTGAAAGTTGTTAAAATTATATCAAATGATAAAATTTTAGTCCCTAATGTCATTGTTTCATACATATTTTGGCTCATCTGTTGTATAAACGAAAACTGCCTGGTGTTTTTTCCATATAAGTATTTTAACAAGTTTTAATTCAATTCAATTTATTTATTTGTGAATAGTGTAGTTACATTTGAGGTGGAAATCAGTATAAAAGTGCTACTATTCTACCACAGTGTGGTGTACAAATATTTCAAAATTAAAATTACTACATAAATTGTCCTAATTAGATCATATTAAATAATAATTCTTAAACTTGATGATTATACTATTAACAACCTTATTAATTAATTATAACACAACGTATTATACCTTTTTAAACGCCGCTTTGGAGTCTGAGGGGAGTGCCTAACTTAGGTATATTTAGTAAAACCATAGAATATAAGTAAGTAATAATATGTCTTGATTATTACAGCTGATAAGATTTTGTAGGTAAATATACAACATGACAACTTGATTTTGGTATAACCCAAAAATTCAACCATGACGGTAGTTAGATGTAGATGACATGTTTTAAACCTTGGTGTAAACGCGCGGTGTGAGAAAAACACCTCCACACTCCACGTTTTTATTATTGTTGAAAGCTTGAAACGAATTCTTTGAGGCTATTATGTCATAATAGTAATTCTAAGTATATTCTCTAAAGTTTAGGTACTACTAGGTATAATGAAGTCGTAGCAATTATTTAGGTATAGTCCCACGAACTTTGTCTATTTGACGCGCTGACAATCAGTCAATGGTTTATAACACTACACAGACAAGGTACAAGGACACTGGTACTCGTACAAGGCGCGTCGCTAGTACCTAAATATAAAAAAAAAAAAAAAAACTAAACAGGCATAAAAATTAGTTCCAATTTTGATAATTGGGTAGGACTGTAACTATGATACTTACATAAGTAGATTTTATGAATAACTACCAGCATAAATTTTGGCATCCAATTTTAAGTTCTCAGACCGAACAGCATCGTCTGGAGCCTTTAGCGGTAGGTAGTTACCATCTTTCTGAAAAAGATGTCCCGCCAAGCAATTAGCGTTCCAGAGCGACGCGATGCCACGCGATACAGGTTAAATTAAGTAAATAACTGCCCTACCAGGTCAGTCTACTACCATCTCAGGCTGCATCATCGCCTACCAACAGCTGAGATATGTGTGAGAGAGTAATTTGTAGTAGAACAAACTGGATACATCTGCTTATCCCACTGCCGTCGCTTCTCACTCCTTACAAACAACTCGATCGATAAAACCATCTGCGCAATATTCAAGGCCACAGTTCTTTTTTCCTGACAGCGTACTGTATACTTCAATACTGTGCTTATCTAACTGGTCATTCATTATGATAAATGTATAAGTTTTGCATCTTTGTCCCGTATTCCTGAATAATTAAGCACAGAAACACTCAAAGTTGATCTCGAGGCAAATGTAAGCAACAATTATGTACATTTTTGCAACTAAGTTTCTTACACGCTTGATTGATTCCCAGACGGACAACGGCTTCCATGGCGGCGAATAGAGGACAGACTATAAAACCACCTACAGACGCGCCAACACGGTCGACAAAAAATCTATTATTTAATTAGATTACTTAATTAGACAGATTTTAGACCTTATGAAAGAATACATCAGTGAATATAGTACCTATTCAAATTCAAGTTTAAATATTTTTTATTCAAATAGACTTTTTACAAGTGCTTATGAATAGTCGAATGAATCTACCACTGGTTCGGAATGTGGTTCCTACCGAGAAGAACCAGCAAGAAACTATTGCCTACCACTCATTAACATTGCGAGTTTATTCAAGAAGAATAAACTAAATAATAATAATTAAAAAAAAAAAAAATTTAAAAATATAAATAAGAAAGAATATGTATATAAAGTATAAATAGTTGAAACTAGTTTTCGTTCATTAGACAGATTAGTTAGCGTAGAATAGTAGGTTCTCTACCTAAACAAGTAAATTAACATAATTATTACCCATAATATGTAGGAACATACTAATTGTCTTGGAGAATATGAGCCATGTAAAACGTGATGTAAAGCTATACCTACCAAACTTGCAATCCTATTAGGTATAGCTCAACATAGCAAACACTGAAAACCGAAAGGTCGGTTGGTTCAACCAGACCCTAAATTCCGGTTTTCAGTCCGCGCCTGACTGTTGTAGGTTTGAGGTTGTACTATTGAGGTTTTAAGTAACTACTTCTGTAGCTATCCTCCTGCAGCATCAGGATTGAAGAGTTGGAACCCGCAGCTTACCTATATAAAATAATGTTGCGTAATTATAGAGTTTCGCATACAAATACGGAAATTAAAGTTCTAATGTTCCATGTACCTATTAATTATTATCATGATTCATGGAAACGAAATTCATGTGCAAATTCATAAATACGAATCGGTTAAGCAAAAGTGAGTAATTATAGAGTTAATATATTGTAAGATTTGAATCAAACACACAATAGAGAAGCACTAAAGCTAAATAAAACTGTTTAAAAATACTTACCTATTCATTCGATGGCGTGACCTGTGTGAGTTAGTTTACTACGGGTTTTGTTTCGAATGCTAACTGCCAAATTGGTGTAACGTTTCCAACTAATTCCTCCACATAAAAAATCGTACCTAATTTGTTTATTTTCGTTCTATTTTTAGGTAACTACCTTAAAACGCAAAAATTTGGAGTTGATGGCAAAGTGAATGCTTTACAGACAGAAATATCTGTCTTTCTTTTAATCTGTGTGTTAGATGTATTAAATACGCTACGATACGTTACCCCACACTTGACCCCACAAAAAAGCTGAAAAAAAACGCAGCATCAGGTATGTCTAAACTCCCTTAGGAGTCCACCACCACTACAGCCCATTAACGTCCCACTGCTGGGCACAGGCCTCCACTCTCATAGGAGAGATGGTATCAGAGCTTAGACCCACCACGCAGCTCCAATGCGGGTTGGCGGGCTTTAACGAACATTAATTCTCATGTTAGAGATAATAACCGGTAACCCTTAGGTAAACATAAGTTAAAAAAACAACCGAACTTAATTGACAACATTTTAATTACAAAACACCACAAATCTATTTGGACATAAAATGCCACATTTCAGATTGCTTAAGTACATTGCCATATAACTATATTATAGCTTTAGGTACGTCACATACCTACCTATTCCTAGTTTATTTACTTGTGTATTTTATACTAACAATACATACAATATAATGTAATTATACACTTTTTATTATACAAGATCTTTTGCACATTGTATCAATCGGTTGAAATAATTACGAGATATAATTTTTTTTCAACACCTTTTAAGTTAATACTGTTCTCCTATGTTATTTACAATATTTAACTATGATTGTATTTGTATGAAAAATTGTATTCAAAAGATATAAAATGAAAATTGTATTCTTATAAAGAAGAAAACAGACAATAAGGAGGATTTTTCTTTAAGGAAAATAATCACTTGGGGGGCTTTATCAGTAATCTCTTATAAAAAAATGGGCCATTCTATGTGGTAAGTATGTCAATTTGGTAGTCGGGGCAAAATAATGCCACCTGCTGCTAGTGTCAGTGTACATTCACCTTTATGATATTCAAGATTACTTCCATTAAGAAACATAGTTAATACATTAAAAAGGTTGAAAGGAAAGGGAAAACGTAAAGGGGTCCAAGGGAAATCGACAAATTAATGACATAGACACTGTAATAATCAAGACCAGCTTGTTGTTATTTTTGAGTCTTCAAAGCGTTATGTTTTCTAATTAATTATAGTTTATTAGTTGTACGACATTCATTTATATTATACATAGGTTGCTACTACTTAGGTACTATAATTTAATCAGAACTTATAATATCACATAATTATTACGGGCAAGCGTTGCCCATTCATAGAAACAATTATTTTAACTGCATGTCACGTTATGACCTTTGCGCAAAGTCCTTTACAAATATTTAATGCAACAAAATAAATAAGTACTGTCCCCTAGAAATGGCGAAAGGTGATCGAACCTTATACCTGTTTTCACTTCACAGTAAAGTATAACTTTTAGTTAGGTATGCACTTGTACGTCTTCGCGTACGTGATTCACTTGTAAGTCTTGCAACCACAGAGGTTTTTTGGTCCAAACGTGCCAAATTTTTTAGTCTCTTTTAAACAACAATCACTGGGTTTACACGTGTATGGGTTCGTCGTCGTCTTCTTCATCGCTACGTCGTTCTATGGAGGGCTCTCTAGGGGACCGATGGGGCGGTGCGGGACTGCCCGGGTCTAGGTCTGGAGACGGCGTACGTCTCGCCTGAGCATAGTATCCTAGGGCCCCCAAAGCTGGGGCCCCGAGAGAACCGAGGTGCGCTGAAGGCCCGGGCAGCCCGAGACCCAAAGGTGGAACGCCCGCTAGAGGCGCGCCTGGGTACAACCTGTAAATATTTTTGATATTGAATATCCAAAAAGTCGAGTCAGTATTCTATATCTCAAATTGGACGGAAATCGGCATGAATATCAAAGTTACAAGTTCTCTATATTTCAAGAATGTTCATCTTTATTATTTACAAGAAGCGATACCAAGATTAAAAGTAGTACATAGTAGAAAATTATGATGTAGAAAAAGTGACCTCAATAAATTCTTCGGGAGACAATAATCATTGTAGTGATTGTGGCGGTAAAAACAAAAAAAATGTGGTATAAATAGGTGGGATGGTGTGTGATAGAGTACCTACATTACGTGTTTAAGGAAAACTTATTTTCTTTTCATTTAAAGGTAAGATAATCTCCTTAGATCAACACCAAAATTGTATATCTACTCGTAAATGAGTATAGCTGTCTTTCGTCTGTCCATTATATAATTACTAAAAGCTTTCCTAAGAGAAGGCTGACAGATCTATATCCTAAATTCGGGATAATTTTGGAGGACTATGACTCAATTCTTAAAAAAGTTTGCCAATACCTTCCCGAAACTTTTTAAGATTTTTTAACACTATAATTAGTGTTCAAAAATCTTAAAAAGTAAAATCATGAAGTTGCAAACATAAGCCTCCTATGTTAATAGATACTCACCGATAGGGTAACGGTTTCTGCAAGGTATTGGCAGAGGCAGAGGCAGCCGCGGCAGCGTTAGCAGCGGCCTGCCTGTAGTACAGGTCAGCAGTGGGTGCAGGTTGCGCGGGGTAGGCAGGGACTCCCGCCCAGTACCCGCCGTAAAGCCGCTGCAATGCCGCGTAGTTGCCCGCCTCAGCTAGCAACTCCAGTCCAACTGCTGTCTGGCGTTTCCATTTCGTCCTGAGCGAAAAAACTTGAAATTAGTCTTGAAAACACCAGAAAAGTATATTTATAAATGGGGAAGTGTGTCAGTTTCTTGTCTGTATTTCACGGTCCGTCCCCTTAATCGATTTTGACGTTTGGTATAGCCTTGT
The DNA here is from genome assembly GCA_963932025.1 of Erebia epiphron. Lineage (NCBI taxonomy): Eukaryota > Metazoa > Arthropoda > Insecta > Lepidoptera > Nymphalidae > Erebia > Erebia epiphron. The sequence goes on along the minus strand of OZ009956.1, from coordinate 7,010,221 downwards.
ATACCGGCTACAGAGGCTACTTTTTATCGCGGAGATTCAAATAGTCCCAGTAGTTTATTAAAAAAAACTTAATCTAAGCGAAAAAGTCTCAAGCACCATCTGGTATACCTATTTTAACAAAATTAATAGGCCGCGAGCAGACAGGGCAACCACCGTCCATTGAAGTACCACAGAAGTCAGACAATAGTAATAAGCAGATTCCCTGTTCTTTGGCCCATACTTTGCCAATTTTGAGAAATTTCCTCGTAGTTAATTCCTAGAGGAGAGAATTAGGTATATTATGCTAAGGTGGAGCAACTATATGATCTTTATTAGAATTTCAAGTTATTTTATTAGAGCGCATTTATTTTATGATATTATTTTAATTAGTATTACAAATTCAGTCCCTGATCGGTATTTTAATGTAGGTATAATCAACTCTCAGAATCAGATCAGAATAATTCATAATTCACGTGCCTTAACCGTGCCCTAACCTTACCTATAATGGCTGTTTTCAGTGATTATTATCCTTTATTACTTCAATCGAGCAGAAAATATTTAAACTAGTTCCATAACGAGAAATTGTACGTTACAAACAAAACACGTTTTTTTATTGACGTTTATAAATACTCGTAATTGCGGAGCATTACAAAGATTTCTTCAACTGTTAATGGATCATTGAATCGTCTAATAGATGGCTTGCAATCATGCGAATACCACATGAAACCATCTGTACCAGAATCATTTATATGTCGAATAAAAAAAACTTAAATCGAGTCTAAAATGTTGGAAACTGTCGTTTATGGACCCCATAACTATAGATCACTAACCCTAATACACATTGTGACCCCAATCGTCATCAAATTTGTCACAGACCACTCGAAAGTACAAAGAGGATGGCACAATAGAGTAAGTAATAAAAAAATATAAATAAAATAATAAATTTGACAAAACGTCTTGGGCACTCGTGTGTTCACCAGAGCGTGATGCAGTGCTTTAATTTGATTTATTTGATTCTCTCGGAAAGGGTGAGCTGGTATAAATTACGAGATATTGCAATGGGGATCCGACAGATTTTTAAAGCGCTCTATTTCGCATTTCCCAAGTAGCGATTTAGGAAGAGTTAAGAGATAAGTTGACAAATTGTAATAACGCTTCATGATCGAGTTTATTGGCTTTTTTTATTTATGATCGGAATTGGTAAACCAATGATGCGGTTATTTCAAAGAAATGGTTACTAAGTTAACAAAAGCAATATCAAAAGTGTTTAAAATATTGCAAGTCGGTATTTTCGAAATTAATTCGTCGGTATAGAAATATACCTACCTACATTTTTATACGAAATAATATAGCTTTACTTGGGAGCAAGTAGCGATTTAGGAATTACATAAGCTGTTGACAAATTAAAATTAAGTACATTACATCTAAATCTAAACTAATATTATAAAGAGGAAAGATTTGATTGTTTGGTAATTTTATTGTTTGTAATGGATAAATTAAAATAATACTCAACCGATTTTAAAATTTCTTTCACCTATAGAAAGCTTCATTATCAGTAACATAGGCTATAAGTATTTTATTTTCATAAAATTAGAGATCCTTATGAAAATTGCAATAATGTGAGTTAAGCCGGTAAAAGTAGTTTCGTAATAATTAATAAAGGTACCTACCTCCTTTATCATAGCATTTGATACTTATATAATAGCTATTTATGCAACTGTATCGTAATAAGGGTCATTTTAATTCGAGTGCTGTTTTTTGATACGAGGCTTGCCGAGTATCAAAATAGGATAGTACGAGAATTAAAATGACTAATTACGTACAGTTGCATACAAGATTTTATCTACGACTAGCAAACCCGGCGAACTCCGTTTCGCCACCAGATGGCTTTCCCGCTAAAAAGACTTTCCCGCTTTTCTGTTGAATTTTTTCCTGAATTTTCTTTGCTGTAAACCTCACGGAGCCCGAGACCTTTCCAACGAATGCAAAACCGTGGAAATCGGTTCGTGCGTTCTGGAGTTATAGCGTCAGGAAGGAAAATCCGACTTATTTTTATATTATAGACAAGGACTTCTTTATAATTTTTTACTTTTAATTAATAAAAAAGTCAAATCAATCAAGTGCCAGAACCCAGAGCCGCTAAGCTATAGGTATCCTATTAATGAAGATAACCATATCGATACAGCTACGACTCATAACGATACAGCTCCCATACAACGAACTGTATCGTTATGAGAAGCAAACACGAAAGAGGGTTCAATTCGATATAGTTGTCAAATTCGAAATTGGAACTTTTCGATGCTGGAGTAGATAAAGTCATGTATTTGTATGAGGACATCAATCTAAAATTAAATAAGCAAAATTCCTTACCTAAAATACAATAAAATAAAATGCAAATTGCAAATAAATAATATTTCGAACGAAGAAGAGGATCTAAATTAAACTATCTACATTTCCCCTGATAGTAAAATTTAATTTCGCTCAGTTTTCGATTAGGCAGTTCAAGAGCGGTTATTGTCAATGAGTGAGGTTTTTATTAATTCGAAGGGAGCTATTGCAATGCATTATCATTGTTATTATTAATTCAGTTTATTTTCGTGGGGAAGACGCCATTGTGTGCGGTCGGGCTGCGGTTGTTAGACATCGCTTCACTGGATAGCTTGTTAATTAATTTCTCTAAATGGATCATTTAATTTTATTAAATGTAAATTAGGGGGAGTTCGTGATGTTTTGTTGCTCGTCTTCCGAATTATTTATGATACGTCATTAATTATGTCGTAAAAAATATACCTACTTGGGTGGTAGGTACCGTTATTTGAGATTTTAATGTGAATCATAGTTTCAATTCGTACTTTTGCAGTTAGTTTAAAAAAGGTTAAGTAGGTACGTAACTACCTAGTGCCTACCTTTATATATATCCTACTTACTTACTAGATGCCCGCAACTACGTCCGCGTGGATTAAGTTTTTTGTTATTTCCGCGGGAACTCCTTAATTTTCCGGGATAAAAATGCCCTATGTCACTCTCCAGGTCCTCAACTATACCCATGCCAAAAATCACGTTGATCCGTCGCTCCGTTGCGGCGTGATTGAAGGACAAACCAACAAACCAACAAACCAACAAACCAACAAACAAAGTGACTTTCGCATTTATAATATTAGTATGATAGTATGATTAGTATGGATCGTTATACGAGCCTTAAACTAGGTTTAGACTAGTTGAACACCTAACCTAGCTAAGAAACAGCACCTATAGAAATAATTATCCTAGCCTCATTATACCTAACTAGCTGATACCCGCGACTTCGTCCGCGTGGATTGAGGAGTTTTAGTTCCCGCGGGAACTCTTTAATTTTCCGGGATAAAAAGTACCCTATTATTTAATCCGGACTTCTAACTTTACGTCTGCAAAATTTCAAAGCAATCGGTTCAGTAGTTACGGCGTGATAGCGGAACAAACATACAAACAAACTCACTTTCCCATTTATAATATTAGTAAGGATAAGGATAAGGATAAGGATAACAAGAAGGTAAGTATGAATGTACCCAGGTATGTAGTAACATCTGTATTAAACTTACCTACTACCTACTTATCATACTAAAAATAAAAATATAAATCACCTCCACAAAACACCAACTAATTGACGCCGCAGGTAATACAAGCTGAGGTAAGTAAGCGTTGTTTTGTTTTAAATACCACTCCGTAATTATCAGTAGCCGACATTTGATCGATAGAAAGCGTCTCTGTACACATTAATCATGTCTTATGACGGGCTATTCACAGGAGTGAACATTCAAGAGCACTTATTTAATTGTCAAGTGCTGAATGAGGCAATCTGCCCAGTGACACAATTCTTTTTATTATAGCCGCGGGCGACGAACAAAAAGCTCCGAGAGCGCACTTAAATTCGGCGCGCCATCTCAAGACCTCACAACAGACTATGCTTTTTCTCTTTCCCACATCTACAAAGCGACGTAAGAACGAGTTTTCTTTATCTCTGTTCCCCGCATCCCCCGGCGGAGTCTGACTACGCTCCGCCCAGTGGTTTAGTGATTTGATGCTGCGTGAACTGATTCAATTGTAGTCCGTGAACGTTCGTTCTGAAATAGTCTCTTAGTGTTTTGGTTAAAGGCGAAAATCGACCGGTAAAACGGTAGCGCTTACGACCTCTCCGAGGAGGACTTTTATCTCGATTTAAGTTTTTGGAAGACGTGATGCGAATTCCGCTTGTATAGTCGACAAACAAGGAATACATTCATCGATCTGAAATGTTTGCGTTTACACTTGGTGCTTAAGCTTCTTAGGATATGGGGCGTTGGGCTCAATTCGACTGTTGTTCGTACGTTACTTATACGCTGTTTAGAAACTTTGAAACGTTTGGAGTGTGTTCTTATGGGAATTTGAGCGACTTTGTCGAGATGAGGGGGTATCTTGTAGGAATTCGGATTTAAAAGCAACGATGCTCAGCGTATACTATACGCATATATATATATGCGTAATAAGTGAATTATGGGCGAATTATAGGCGAAAGTGGACTTTGATAATGCAAACTAGAAATAGAGACAAAGGAAATACTTTAGGAGATTGGATCAGGCGGGACTTCTGATAGTCAGAGATTAAAAGAAGTTCTGAAAAATGTTAAACGACCTGAAGGATAATCTTTAAGAAAAATGATCTTTGGGAAGATAAAGTGAAGAAAAAACTGTACGCAGACGAAGTAGGTAGGTTCTCAGACATTCGTATTACGTAGGATAATTACTATACGTACCTATCCAAGTAGAATTTTTCAAAATAAAGAAGAGTGAAGTTGACGCTAAGGCTCAAAATAAACTCTTTAGGCAAGTTTATTATAAAAATAAGTACACTACCTAAAATAGCAACATACCTATTCTAAAATCCATGGGCAGACATCTAGCCGCCACATTAACAACTAGCAATAAAAAACGCTAGGTCAGAGATGACTTTAGTTTCTTTGTTAGACTTCACAAAAAATAACATTCTGACCGTCTATCTAGATAATATTGGTAATGACCAATAAATCCATTCAAATATATATCTACAAATTATTGCTAATCCATGACTTGACTTAAGATACAGACCGTATTCGGTCACAAATGTCTGATACTAAAAATTAACGTTTTGGCCCCATACCAAAAATGGAACGATAAATTACATACTGCGAATTAAGAGGAAGCAAAATCCTCTATTAAAAACCGAAGTTGAAATGGCATCTGCGGCATAATGATTAGTTTCTAAATGATAAAGCAGGCGACCTACGCGTCCTTGGTAGGATTCCCGTGTCTCTGGACGTGCAATTTGGTGGTTCGCTATAAACGATTAGCCTTCTTGGTAGCTCTCGCGGAACCCTGATATTATGTCATTAGGGATGTGCAGTCACACGTATGGAATTTTCGTTTGAAAAACTATTGTTGTTCGGAAGGAAAATGTTTAACTTAATTCTAAATTAAAACGACTTCCCTGGCGCAATGGTGGATGTTGCTTGAGTTCTGAGCTGGCTCAATTCATTTTTTTTCCGTAGTTTTGCGCTGTAGGTACCTAGTACCTATACCGTACGTAAACGAACTACCGGTACGTTGCAGCTTAGAAAAAAATTATATTCTATTCTTGCATGGATATCAGGGTACACTTATCAGGTACTTATGTGGATAAGTACCTGATACCTAAGTGTAATTTTGACATTTTCATTACTTCGTCACTATGCAATTAGGTATTATTTTTTGTTGTATCTAGGTAATTACCTAATCGTTACCTATACCTATCGTTAATTCACTAGCCAAAAGCAATGGGGTACCTAGATTAGAATAAGTAATAAAGTTTGTAAAAACCATTGAAATTCTACCTCTTAGGTATAAATGTTCATACCTTCAATAATAATATATTATTCTGTTTTTTTTTCACCTCGTGTGTTTACGTCCCCACAGTCACATTTTTAAAGGTAGAAAGGAGTTAATGTATTTCCAAATAATTAACCCTGTTCTGTAGGTAAGCCTTCTGGCTTAAGAACAGAAGTTCCTTCACCAACATCAGATATTTTCCTAAAAAAATTGTCTTGTTTATTTAATTCATTGTATAGACTAGTTAACCTGACCTATCTTTGCACGTGTGACATTATCAATGCATATTTTATGGAGGATATAATAGGGAAGTACTTAATAAGAACCTCCATCACACTATTGTAACTCTAAATATATCTTCATCTGATAAATGAAAACTGAATTAATCCTGAAGGAGTTTTCGAAAATACAATACTTGTACTTTTCCTTTATTTTAAGTAGGTACCTATCATTACAGATTAAAAAAAAGATAGGTACATATATTATAGTAGTTGTAATACCTACCTACCTACATATAGTACATTGTCAACAAAGCGGATGAATACCTTTAAACCAATTTCAATACGAAAAAGCCTCTGAAACCTTACAAGAGACATAATGCTCGTACAATGAGGTGTTTCGTTCGCGATTGTACACTGATCCGTGTGTCATTATAGAATGCTTCATTAGGTTATCAGCACGGATTACACACCACCGACACTAAACGGCACTAAACGATATTCGCCGACAGCCAGCTATTTACCTAGGGTAGCTACTAGCTATCATCATGATTGGGGAATCAAAGTGCTGAAAGGATGAACCGTGAAGAGTTTACATAAAAAATTCGAGCTCTAAGGCAACACTGCACCTGAAAACGCTGCGGTGGGAGAACAGTGATAATAGAGCATATATAGATATTCGAAGCCGGTAAAAGCCGGTCCCAAGGTGCCGCGTTTTAGCGCCTTACTTACATCTTGATTATTACTATGTACATTGTAGGCCTAATTTTTTCGGCCTATTTGACCCCAATAGGAGTTTGGGTCCCTACTCCTAGGTGCTGATTTCAGGTACGCTATAACGCTGCATACCATTGTCTTATTTTTTCTCGGCGTTTAAAATACCTACCTAGTACCTACTCTAATAATTCCAACAAGTAGGAACGGACGACCTTACGAGAATATGCGAGTTGACGACGGTCGCTAGACTCACGCGGCACAAGATCGTGTTAAGTGGAAATCCATGCAAGAGTCCTGAGGATTATATTACAATGATGTGATGGATTTTAGGCCTACAAAAAAAATATGAAAATTTATGTTATCTGTCTGTAATTTTTTGGCTAAGCTGTAGGTAACTACGTCTAAGCTTTTTTTCAAAAGATTTCATTCTCGAGATGATGATTTTAGAAAAATTTCCTATGTGCCCCGGCATGCAATCTATCGCTCCACTTTGGTGGAGCAAACGTAACAGACATACAAACCGAACAATTGATACACCTTCGCATTTATTACTGCATGATGACAGCGATTTCGTTTACTCAGAATTTTTTTTTAAATTCCCGGTTCAAAAATTGGTGTTTTGGATACCAAAAATGCATTCAAATTGGTTAAAAAGATGATCCGTTAAAGCGTAGCAGACAAACAGGTAGACAGACACGTCACTTTCGCATTTAAGAATTGATTAGTAGATACTAGATATGGATTTAGAACAGTGAGAATTCTAACAGACCACAAAAATGCAACTGTGGGATAAAAATAGCCTCTCAAACCGTACATCACGAGTTCCAGTATTAGCTTCTCTTATAATTCTATTTATGGGATCACTGAGCCTTTAGCAGGTTCTTACATCTATAAGGCTTTTAGCATGCCATTATACAGTGATCCGAGGATCATTACACAATGCGTCATTAGATAGGACCTAATCGACGTGGATTACACATCGCCGCTACTAAACGCCGATAAACGATGTTCGCCAACAGCCCCCGGGCTTATTATGCATTTACGACTGGACAATCGTACGACCATTTCGAATTTAATGAGTCTGCTATGTTCCCCATTGATTGTTGGTTCGTTTTAGCACAAGTTGCGGCGGCTCGACTTCTGTGTAGGTAAGTACCTAAATTAAGTCAAAACTGTTTCTAAGAAAATTATCTTATAGATAACTAGATGATGCCCGCGACTGCATCCGTCTGGCAACCAAAAAAAAACCAAAACCAAAAAAAAAATATCCCTGTACCAAATTTCATCAAAATCGATTGAACAGGTGGGCCGTGAAAGCGTAGCAGACAGACAGACAGACACACTTTCGCAAATATAATATTAGTATGGATATGTCACCGTAAGATTGTAAAAACCGTTAGATTATAATCTAACTCGCGAAATTGTAAACTGTCGAATGATTACAATATAACGGATTATTTTTCGGTAGATTGTAATCTGTTAGGTTTATTAACCCGATATAACCTAAGTTGATTTTTTATGTCGAACCCTAACCTAACCTACAAGAAAGAGACAAGAAAACGTTAAATACAATGAACATTTCAAAAATTGACACTTAAAACATTGAACGGTTCATAATCTTTCGACTGTTTACAATCTATCGAAAAAAAAGCGTTAGATTACAATCATACAGTTTTTACAATCTTACGGTGACAGATACCTACACCACGAATAAAAACAGATGTTTCGCGCAGAGAGTTATCCGGTCCGATCCTGACCGAATCTTTTCGCTAAAAATGAAATTAAAATTCTTTCAAAGAAAATGATCTTATAATCAGACAGTAGCTGGCGCCAGTGGCACGTTTTACTGAACCGTAACATCCGCCTATCAACCTAATCGTCATGTCCACTAAGTAATCATTGGTCTAAGTTTCCATTATTTTTCCACACATTCCATGTATCGGAAACTATCTGTGTAGTTACTCGCAGCAGATAATTAATATGGCGAAGCGAGTCTATGCTAAATGGCAAACCCATTAACATATTGCATTTGACTCCATTACTACTAATACTATGAGTGTGTGTCTTGTAGGTCTTTCTGTTTGTACTTATAACCTTTTCACGACGTAAGCAAAATTTAATAGAAAGCTTACATCCCGCAGGTGAAGATAGACTACTTTTCCGTAATCATACTTATATTATAAATGCGAAAGTGTGTTTGTTTGTTGGTTTGTTGGTGTATTGGTTTGCCCTTCAATCACACTGCAACAGAGCAACGGATTGACGTGAATTTTTGCATGGGTATAGTTGAGGACCTGGAGAGTGACATAGGCTACTTTTTATCCCGGAAAATTGAGGAGTTCCCGTGGGTTTTAAAAAACTTATTCCACGCGGACGAAGTCGCGGGCATCAGCTAGTTACTAATAATACTAATTCCGTTTTCCCCTCCTTTTTTAATATAGATACCTGCAAATAAAGAGTGAATAGGCATCATCTAGGCAAGCGCGCTTCAACTTAGGCTGCATCACCACTTGCAAGCAAGTCTGATTGCAGCCAAGCGCTAGCCTATGCCTATATTAAAAATAAAACATTTAATTCAGGATTGCTTGGTTTTAATGAATAATATAGAGTCGATCTAGTCGACGAATGTTGCATGAAAAGTGAACTCCGATTATTCTCTTAAAGTTGTAAGGTATCGGTATGAACTCTTGTAATATACAGGTAATTATTATGTAGGTACTCTTATAGCTATTAGCTTATAAAAACTTACAAAACATCTAGTCTTGAACGAGCCTGCTACTTATTAGAAACTTCAATAGCATTCGTTTAACAAAAGTAGCATATGAGTTATCACTTGAATACACTTCAATATCATCACACAATGAATCATTTTAAAACAATTAAATAAATAAACTATTGAATGATGTAAAAAAGTATCAATTTGGCCGGCGGTAGCTTTATAATAAACGGTGTAGCGGCGCCGGCGAGGCCGTGACTTGCAGACGCTTTGCTCAAGTGCCGACGTCGATTCACACGTAACAACAATCTGTTATCCAAATCCGAGTTAAGGCTTTGTTCCGAGCTTTATTCAGTATTGTAATAGGTAGCTGCATAGGACATCTTGGCTTTAACGGCAATAGGTATTTGATATACATTTTAAGTTACGAAACAATAGTGTCAATTTTGCAAAAAATCCGATTCTTACCATTGAAAACAAAATTATAATTACACACTAAACGACATGGTCAAAAATTGTATGGAAGTCTGACCCAGAATGTCCAGAGATGAAATCTATGTCATTAAATAGTACAGATCTTATATTTAAAGAATAAGAAAGTTACATACAGCTTAGCAGCCGTGGATTAAAATTATGAACGTTATAAAGAATTGATTATGTTGCTCAGTTTTTGTCGTGGTAATATACCTACTTTACTCAAGAAACTTATAATTATTGAGTGATGTTTTAATTTTGTATATTAATCTCAGATAATATAAAATCCTAAGATTAAGCTTTAAAAACCGGTTGGGCAGCTTTTATTGGTTTAAAAAAATATTATATTTTATATGAGACTTTTCACGACCGAGACCTAGATGGCGCTGTACGAGTTATGTAGCAGTATTGAGTAATCGGTACCCAGTTGTAGATGTCAAATTATAGATGTCGCTGTTCGGCATTAAGTCCCGCTTTTTTTTCAACTAGCTTTACAGCTCTGGGTTCTAGCCCTTTTGAAACTGAGAATTAATGCCATAACGTAGTGCTGTCAGTACTTAAGTACTAATTGATTGGTCATTTGTTTTTATTTTTATGCTAGCTAAAAATCAAAATGAGTGAGCATTATTTGAATGAACATTAAAACCGCTATTATAATGCTTAATTTTATCTATCATCGTTTATAATAGATAATATAGACTAGCAACATTAAAGGCATAGGATATTCCTACATCCTTGGGCATAAGTTTAATCATAGACAGTAGAATATGTCTAATTGACGTCTGACGTTAATTCGACGTAAGACAAAGTTCACGTGATTTTTAACATTAAAAATCGATTGAAAGTCTCCTTTTTTAATATTTTTTCCGCCACTGCTATGAAACATAATTATATATGTATTTAAAATTCATTGTTTATTTTAATTAAATTATTTGATGTGCTCGTATGTTTGGACAGCCTGGGTCAAAAATCGACCATCTCCTTTAGGCTTTGTTCTGAGTTATTCGGGTCGTTAGGGGTGAGTGGGGTAGTTGCGAACACTTAAGCGAGAGTGGGGTAATTGCGAACTGATATACTTAAAACAAAACAAAATTAAATTACGAATGCCATTTAATTATAAAAGTTTCCTTAAGCTAATCAGTCTTCAGTTCTCATAATTACTATAGTTTTTTAGGGTTCCGTACCAAAATGGTAATTTAGGGTTCCGTACCAAAATGTTAATTTAGGGTTCCGTACCAAAATGGTAAAATGGAACCCTTATGGTGCGACTTTCTCCGTCTGTCTGTCCGTCTGTCCGTCTGTCCGTCTGTCCGTCCGTCACACTCGATTATTTCAATAACTACCGAAGCTATCGACATGAAGTTTGGAATAGTTTTGTATATTAGTGGCCCAAAGACACTGGAATTAAAAAAAATTGGAAATTATTTCTGTTATTATTTAAAAAGGGGGGAAAATCTGAGGGTTGAAATTTAAAAGTGAGATAACTGTACTGTGTGGGGTATCATATGAAAGGGTTTACTTTGTACATTCTAAAACAGATTTTTAATTATTTTTAGTTATGATAGTTTTTGATTTATCGGGGAAAATGTCTAAAAAAATACCGTTCCCCCCCCTTATCTCCGGAGTTTACCAATCGAAAAATTTGAAATAATTATGGTCAATAGGAATTTACGTATATTTTACAGGAAAACTATAGCCAATGCTCTAACTAGCATAGTTTTTTTGATATTAACAATAAACCTCTACAAACAAAGATAGTCTTGCGGTTCATTAACAAAGGTAATTATTTATTAATAATGGTACGGAACCCTTCATGCGCGAGTCCGACTCGCACTTGCCCGGTTTTTATTTTAAAATGAAATTATGTGTCGAACAACACCTAACTTACATAAATAAAGGACGACTAAAAGTCGCCGTGTAATTCTTTATCACCCATGCACGAGGGCTCTTATTTCCATCATTTTATTGCGCATTGAACATGTTTGAGCAATTTTATATCAATTCGGATTTGGCCGTTGAGGAAGATCCCTAGGATACCTATAGTTAAACTTACATGTTTATGTAAGTTATCAATGCTAACCTTTTTTAAATGCATATAATAATTAATATTTAATGACAATATGAAATACTTATTGCAAGCGTTGCTATTGCATCTTAAAAATTAAAACTTAACATGTTTGGCAAAAAGTTTATTTACGATACCTACCTGTGAATAATAACATTTATACATTAACTACTTTAATAATATTTATACATTAAATCTCAATTTTAAACGAGAAACCTTATCTCGATGTAAGTTTTTGTGAGGTAATTACGGCAAATTATCTTAGCTTAGTTTAAGTTAGAACAATTGTAAAGACTTGGTGAATTTCAGAAAATTAATTAAAATAACATAAACAATTTTAATGCATTTGATAAAAACAATTAAGCAGATCTAAGATAGGTAAGTATAATGTTGATATCATAGACAAAAAATAGGGGCAAAGTTTACATATGCTATTATTATTATGTTTTAGGTAATTTGAAAATGGCAAGGGCAACACTTGCATAGGTACTTATTACAGAGTACATTGATTAAAGAAACGTAAGACGCCTTTGATTATTATTTTTATCCAGTTTACCCCATGATTATGATAACCCATTATCAGTAGGTACCTACCTACGTCTAGATACCATTTTCAATTTTGTGGAATACGATTATCATTGAAAAGAAAAAGATATATGTAAAGTAGGTATCCTCGTTAAAAAATCTAAATATCATTATTAGGTTATTCAAATATTAAGCAAAGAAGAAAGAAGTCAATAAGGAAAAATATCCAATACATTGTGCTGTTAAATAATTAATAATCGTGTGCTCGACAACAGAGGAAAATTACCGCACACAAAACATTACAAAAGCTATTAAATCCCCAATTAACTCCGATTTCACACCCTTTCACGAACCGAAAAATCGAAGCCCAAACATTAGTTTAACCGAAATTATAGAAAACCAACAAAAACGATCGTAAAAAAATTGTGGTAGGTAATAGAAAAAGCCCCAGACGGGGCGGGCGACACCTTGTGCGGCGCCTGTGTTGCTTCCACCACTATAATTATTTCTACGACTCATGTTCCCGCTAATTAATCAAGGTATATATGAGGTATTTTGAAATTATTCCCGTAGATATTTGCGATCCGTGATCTATGCAGCCTGTAGGGCTGCAACAATGTGGCAAACTAGCTTATCTGCAGGGGGAGCACCCTTTCTACATTTGTTGTCAATAATTTCCAACTGTTACAGTTACAGTTTTTTACGGTTAGGTACGGTTACGGTTTTCACATTTCACACACACACACACACACAGACACACACAAACACACACACACACACACACACACACACACACACCCACACACACACCCACACACACACACACACACACAAGGGTTTGACCATAGTCCACCATGCTGGTCAAATGCGGATTGGCAGACTTCACACACACCTTCGAGAAGATTATGAAGAACTCTCGGACATACGTTTCCACAGGTTTTTTTCCGTCACCGTTTGACGCAAGTGATCCTATTTAATTTCTTAAAACGCACATAACTCCGAAAAGTTAGTGCGTGGTGCGTGCCCAGTGGCAGGCACAGGGTTCGAAGCCAGAGTACCTGAGCATTATTTCAGTAGGTTTCTTTTTACTGGTCGGTCGTAATGTAAAATGAGCTTTGAATTACAACTACAGGGTAAGCAGAGCTTTTATGCATGTATGACTTGCACGCTACAGTGCGTGCCCGGGGATCGAAACTGCGACCTCGTACATACAGAGAAGGTCGGCTATCGCCTCTTCTTAGAGTGAAGTTATGACCATATTTAATATTTTTAATGCGAAAGTGTGTTGATCTGTCTGATACGTTTTGTTCGACCGATTTTGACGAAATTTCACGGGCATCATCTAGTATATCCTTAATATTCGCCATCGCATTTAATTTACACCATCGTAGAATTAGGTAAACTTCCTATTATTGGAATTCATAATTATTTTTACACGACTTTCACTGATATTGATAATGGACAATGAGAGACAAAATAGATGATACACAGAACAGACAATTCGACAGTTAATAGACTTTTTCTAACCGTTTATAGAAGCAAAAACTGTGTTGAATGGATTTTGATATTAGGTAAGTATTTTTAACTGTCACGTAACTTGCGGTATCTATAGATTTAACTATAAATAGGTATGATTCAACTTTAAATCTATGGCTAGGTATCAACCATCCAAGTGCGCCTCCTGTATTGACGACCTCCGTGGCGCCGTGTTGAGCGCTGCGGAAGTCCCGGGTTGATCCCCGGCAGGGTCAATTTGGTTATTTATAATTTCTGAATTTTCTCTGGTCTGGCCTACCGGCAAAGACGTGCCCCGCCAAGCAATTTAGCGTTCCGGTACAATGCCGTGTAGAGACCGAATAGGGGTAGGTACGGGTTTAATAAAACTGCCATACCCCTAACAGGTTAGCCCGCTACCATCTTAAACTGCATCATCACTTACCATCAGGTGAGGTCGCAGTCAAGGGCTAACTTGTAGTGGATAAAAAAAAGAAAAAAAAGCCAATTAGATCCAGAGGAAACACCATACTTGAACAAACACACTTATAAACTACTTCTATAAGATATTGATGTAGATTTTGACATTAAAAAAAAAACTGGCCAAGTGCGAGTCGGACTCGCGCACCGAGGGTTCCGTACAAACCTGTAGTAAGTTTTAAATTAAATGTTTTTTTTAAATATTATGAGTTGATTGAATGAAAGGTAAATTGCGGTTTACGATTTATGACAAATTAAAAAAAAACTACTTACTAGATCTCGTTCAAACCAATTTTCGGTGGAAGTTTGCATGGTAATGTACAACATATATTTTTTTTAGTTTTATCATTCTCTTATTTTAGAAGTTACGGGGGGGGGGACACACATTTTACCACTTTGGAAGTGTCTCTCGCGCAAACTATTCAGTTTAGAAAAAATGATATTACAAACCTCAATATCATTTTTGAAGACCTATCCATAGATACCCCACACCTATGGGTTAGATGAAAAAAAAATTTTTGAGTTTCAGTTCTAAGTATGGGGAACCCCCAAAATTTATTGTTTTTTTTCTATTTTTGTAAGAAAATCTTAATGCGGTTTACAGAATACATCTACTTAACAAGTTTCAACAGTATAGCTCTTATAGTTTCGGAAAAAAGTGGCTGTGACATACGGACGG
The DNA here is from genome assembly GCA_963932025.1 of Erebia epiphron. Classification (NCBI taxonomy): domain Eukaryota; kingdom Metazoa; phylum Arthropoda; class Insecta; order Lepidoptera; family Nymphalidae; genus Erebia; species Erebia epiphron. Next base: position 6,995,019 of record OZ009956.1, on the reverse strand, counting down.
ACAGACAGACAGACAGACAGACAGACAGACAGACAGACAGACAGACAGACATGATGAATCTATAAGGGTTCCGTTTTTGCCAAATTTGGCTACGGAACCCTAAAAACATCAATTGCGTTGCATGGGTAAAGTTGAGGACCTGGAGGGTGACATAGGCTAATTTAACTTATTGATAATAATTTATCCTTTGATTAGGTATATAGAGATGGATGTGTTACATTTTACTCAATTATAGTTATACGATGCATTTTGTTAATAAAACATGTACTACTATGTGTTGACTAGTCTTACTTATTGAAAGCTACGTTTTTAGAATGAGACAGGTGTATTATGTTATTGCGTGAACGTGTCAGGCAATTGTCATATGACGTCATCAAATTTTGCTATTGAAGCCAATTTTTATGTATAACCTTTAAATGGCGTCTGTATTGCTTCCGGTGTTTTGGTTGTGGCTAATTACCAGTTTTGTGAATATTTTCATAATATTTTTATGTGTTTTTGCTTAGTTTTGTGTAATCAACAATGGTGAAGTGCTCAGTTGTGGGGTGTCGTAATAATAGTATTGTAAAACGCCCAGGAATTTCATTTCGTAAGTGAGTAACATAGTTGTTTTTATTTTTCTTTTTGTGGCGAGTATTTTAAGTTATTTCAACTAATTATAGCTTAGTTTCTTCTTTACTGAATCCAAAACACGTCAATTTTTGCGCTATCCCTGAAAATTTGGATTATTTCATTAGTTTTTGTTTGAGTGTTTATATAGTGTGGGGATTGTATTGTTTACAAATAAATTGAGTATCGATAAAATTAAAATTTCATATCAGTCTTACTGTTTCTCACTCAGAGGGGTAGAGAGATGAAATTGAACAGTCAGCTTCTACTTATAATATTGCCAAACTCATTTTAGGCTGTAGCGATGATAATCTTGTGATTAAGACACCCGATCTCCGGGATGGTGTCTCGTATTCGAAAATTACAGTGTCTATTCAAGTGGTTTTTGGTCCCTTCATTGCAGTTATTATGTATCATTTTAACTAATTACTATTTTTGACTGCCTCGTTGGTCTAGTGGTTAGCATAGTCGACATGCGGATCATGAGGTCCTGGGTTCGATTCCCGGTCGGGCATAAAAGTTAGGTATTGGGTTTTTCAATTAAGAAATTCTCAATGCCAACCCGGAGTTTCATACAAAATTTCACCCCCTATTTCGCCAACCCGCATTGGAGCAGCGTGGTGGGTCTAAGCTCTAATTCCCTCTCTCCTATGAGAGAGGAGGCCTGTGCCCAGCAGTGGGACGTTAATGGGCTATAGTGTATTTCACCCCCGTAGGAGTGTAATATTGAAAAATCTTTCCTTATTGAGCGCCTACGTCACAAAAGGAACCTACTGTCAAAATTTCAAGTTGCTAACCCGGTTTAGGCTGTGCGTTGATCCCTTAACGATTTAGTATAGGTACTTTCACTCCACTCTTCCATTTAGTATAGGTACTTTCTGAAATAAACACCTCCATATATTTTTTCTCCGAAAAATTATGGAGAGTTCTTCTTTAAAAACAAATTTTGAAATGGAACCGCACCCGCCCGCGTAGACCGCGCGGCCCACTGTCTACTTACTTGCTCTCCTTCTATCCTAGTGTTTACTGCCTACGTTTTCTGAAGTAAACAACACACTGCTATGCTAGCGAGCACAGTGGAAGCGCCAGAGTGCCACGCATCTGACAGACGTAAAAAAAATTCTCATAAGAAAACATAAAACAGAGACCCCTTAAATATCTAAAAGGGCCTTTTAATGTAAATAAACTTTCCAGACATGCATACAGTGTAAGAGACTGTTGAAGTAAAAACACAAAGAAACCTTCCTTAGTTGATTAATATCAATATCATACCACTGACGATCGGGTACCTTTGGGTGCCATTGAACTTCGCCATCTTGGCTTTCCTAACAGCAAACCGACAATTCTTCCATACAGAACAAATCTTGTAAAAAAACCGCATCAAAGTCGTGCATAGTTCTACACTTGTAAGCCTCTTCAATATTCGCCATACATTTTCTATGGAAAAATAAATTCCGCCATCTTGCATTTTTTCCTGTTCATCAAGTAGACCTTCATGTCCTGATCATCTTTTGCCAAGAAACCACTCTTCCATCTTTTTATACTCTCCGAGATAGACACCGACGAAATTTGTATGGCGGCCATCTTAAATCCGCCATTTTGAATTTTTTTTCAGCACACTGTCAATTGGATGAAGTTTCGAGTTACATTTGGTCGAGCACACCCCACCTATCTTGAATACCCTGGCTGTGCTCTTCATCCGTCTTCGAAATCCTCAATCATCAGCTCCTCCGTATTTTTCCTCCGAATGAATTTTTGTCTTCTATACGAAACGATGAGTAAAAACAAAAATGTGTGCGTGTACTAGCGTACACTCGTAAGAAGTGAAACTTCTTTATGACGGTTTTTTTCAAAAAATAATTTACTATATGCAACTTTACAGAAATTGGTTAAATAATTACACCTAAGTATTAGAAAAAGAGATGTAATTACCCCGATAAAGAAGTTTCACTTCAAAAATTTTTTTTCATACAAAATTTTTTCTTACAAAAAACCTCAATTCACGCGGACGGGGTCGCGGGCATCAGCTTGTTCATTATAAAATACGAATACTAGTGTATTTCAAAAATTATGTTTAATTATTTATTAATTATATTTTGTTAATTTTATATCGAGTATATACTTAGGTATCGACATAATCAAAGGTATCGATAATTTCAGCCCTAATGCCCGCATTAAGCTCCGCCCATGCGCCATTTTAAGGTTATAGGAAGCTTCAATTTAAATATGTTAGGGCACATCCTTCTGTATATACCTAATCAAAGAATTTATCTCATAATATTGTTAGATAGATACACGTTGTCAAGACCCAATATCTAACTTTTTTTAAATTGTCCGTCTGTACTTTGTATATCCGGGACGAATGGGGCCGCGGGCTAAAGTTATAATAATACGGCAATAGAAATACTGAGGTAGTCGAAGTTTTTTGGTCAGTCAGTTTTTATGGGGCATCTAGACGGTGGCTTGGTCGGCGGCGGCAAAGGTCTAATTATTGACGTTTGTTTTTGAAATAACCGCTTTGGGTACAGTCGATGACGAACCTTGTTAAGTGATTCATAATGAGTTACCTCTTCTTAATAGTTGGGTGCCTCTCTTACCTCTTCTTAATCGATTGAGTGGGTGATGTGAATTAGTTTCTTTTGTCAGCTTTAGCACAGAAGTCATAGATTTTATTAACCGACTTCCAAAAAAGGAGGAGGTTCTCAATTCGGCGCGTATCTTTTTTTTTTTTTTTTACGTATGAATTAATTATACCATGTATGAAGATCAAGCTACGAGTACCTATGTCTCTAATCGCGGTTTCGATGCTTGCAATCTATACTTTGCTAATATGTATTACAAATGCGAAAATGTGTCTGTCTGCTACGCTTTCACGATCTATCTGTACAACCTGAATTCTGCCGGTACCCACATAGGTTGCATCCTAGGGAATAACAAAAACTCCTTTCTAACCCGGAAAATCAAAGTGTTCCCACGGGATTTTTCTAAACCATAAATTCACGCGGACGAAGTCGCGAGCCTCGCCTTGTTCATAATATTTGATTCCAAGCTTTCCATTTTCATGAGTTTAAGATTCTCATTAAGATCTCCAGAATATTTAGGTATAGCGGCGCGCAACGTTGAAACGACGACACCGATGACTTTTTATTGATTCAGCCGCTGTGTATTGAATTAATCCAGTTGCAAACATAGACACTATAATACGGCTAACCGAGACGCGCGGTAGCTGTATTACTACAAGATGCTGACTCAGCGCGCCCTGTGAGACTGCCGACTATCTCACGAAACTACGTCATGAATGAGCGCTACCGTAATTCATCGACTTGGGCGTCTATACATGGATGTGTTTTTGCCCTGATTTTTATAGGGAAAAAGATAATCTTATCAAAATTTATCACTGCCATTCACAAAATAATATGTAAAAGAACGGCGACATACTTGAGATCCTAATTAGGAAGCGAAATGGGTTCGTGACGAAATCGGAAATTCGAAAAGGCACATTGGAGAGAGAGTCGTTGGCTCTGAACGCGGCAGAGTCCAAGCTGCTGATCGATCTTTTCTAAGGCTGCCTTTCCACGAGCAACGTGGCACATCTCAAATGGAAACGCACCCCTAAGCTCGCAGTGTGATGATCTTTTCTGCTGGGGTGCTGGGTACTGTGTACTTACTTTGATTACTTGTGCCACCCTTGCAATACCGGGACAAGTCACCAGATTGTTCATTAACAGAAATTTAATTGGCTTTTTATTCGCCTTTCTCTTCGTTCCTACATTTCTTTACATCGCGGTACGCTTGTGTCTTAAATCGCAGTGGAGTAGTATTCGATAATTGCTTTCTTCATTCGAACCGTCTTACACGTATAAACCCATTACGGCGTGGGAGGTAGAATACTTAATGGCATTTCTACACAATTTTCATGTAAACTAAAGGGAATTTAATATCAGAGAGAGAGACTTTCTCTAAGAATCGCACTTATGGATTTTATATAGTAAGTATATGCCATCGTAGAAAAGCTTATCATTTACAGCCTACTTATGTACCTACCTTTCTCTGAAACCTTGCTCTAAAAACTCTATCTATACTCGTATAGGTAAATTTAATAAAAAAATATTCCTTATCTCCCTACCGGCAAAGACCAGCCGCCAAGCGATTTACCCACATACCTACTCGAAGCGTTTCGTTACGATGCCGTGTAGAAAGCGATTTTGCGTAACGGTATCCAATACATACCGGATAACCCTTAAATAGGGTTTCACTCATACTGCATCGAAAAAAAGTCAGCCAGAGAGAGAGATGGTTGTGTTAAAATCATCTGCAGGTCTTTATTTTTAAACGTGTAAATGTATGCGTGTACGTGATTGCGCGTACGACAACGTACCTACTATCCTATTCTGTGGTACGACTAACCGCTCCGAGATGCGTGCGTATACGCATAGTTCATGCACGTTTGTTAATTGCTACAACTAAACTGCTAGAGAAAAAAGGGCTAAAGTAACAAAAAAACGTCTCACCGTCTATTTTGATACCAAGTCTTGACTTGGGTGTCCGTAAGGCCTAATTTCGCTGCTAGCTCCATGCGGTCTTGCACGCTAAGGTACTTCTGTCTCTCGAAGGACTTCTCCAGGGTCTGCAGCTGGTGGTCCGTGAAGGCTGTTCTCGCCTTCCTCTGCTTCTTCGCGAGGGCCGAGGCGTCGCCCCCGCAGGATTTACTTGAAACGTCGTCTGAGTCATCTTTTACACCTGTGACAACAAACATATATTTAGAAAAACAAATTATATTATTGCAATTTTTTATCTGTTGATATAAGATTTTTTTTTCACAGGGCTCATAATTCTTTATTGAAAACAATACAATATTTTCTGATTTTATCTCTATTTATTTTGTTTGCCTTGCCCGCCATGTTGAATTTGTCATGACGTCATAATAATAAAGCCTTAAATAATATATGATATTATTAAAGGTTTAGTTGGTATAGTGACAAATCTTACATTATGATAAAATCATTGATAGATCCATGCCAGAAATGTAAGCAATCAAGTGAGTAGCGTAAGGAAGCGCCGACCGCAGGAGCCAGGAAGCCCTTCAAAAAGGCTTCACTCTCGCCCGCCGCGCCGCCTCGCGGCTAAGTAAACGCAAGACTTGAGTTACAAAGCTGTTGTACACAGCTTATGTAGCGAGTATTACCACATATTATTACCACCTTCTTATGTTTATTGATCTATTTGTAAGCGAGTATCTGTTAGATACGTCGGTTATTTACATGTAAGGTTACTTCGCTCTATCCAGTAATCCATACTTCCATACTATAATATTATAAATGCGAAAGTGTGTCTGTCTGTCTGTCTGTCTGTCTGCTACGCTTTCACGGCCCATCTGTTCAACCGATTTTGATGAAATTTGGTACAGGGAAAGTATGTAACCATAAGCTACTGTTTATCCCGCAAAATAGAAGAGTTCCCGCGGGAATCGCAAAAACTCAATCCAAGCGGACAAAGTCGCGGGCATCATCTAGTATTCAATAATCACTAAGATTATTATAAAAAACTAACTGATTATGATAAAGAACTAACACTAACACTAAAGAACAATGAAGTAAATAAGAGAATTACGAGATAAATAAATCTAAGTAAATATATAATATTATAATTAATGTGAAAGTGTGTCTGTCGGTCTGTTACCAACGGTGCGAAAGCTGAACTCCTCCAAAATTTAACACCGAGATAAGCACATAGCTTGCATCGTGGATAGTGGAGACGAATATAGTCCATTTATCCCAGATAATTAAAGACCCACCACTGGAATTGAAAGAAGGAAATCCACGCAGACGAAGCCGCGGGCATAAGCTAAAATAGGTAAGTTCTAATAAAAATACTTGAATAGTGTAGTAGTTGAAGAAATAGTATAGAAATTGGAAAGTACAGGTTTTGGGATTGAGTTGGTACCTACCTATAGTCATGATTTATGTAATAAGTTTATGCTTAAGAGTAATGATACCTAGTTGTAACGTATTATAATATTAGGAAATCTCAAATCCACTTAATTTTAATAGGGTTGGTAAATACCGCTCAATTCATTTCATAAAAATGATATCTCATTAATATATTTATGTATCTACCTATTTCACTAATAAGTACCTACCTACATAGGTAAATCGATAATACAATAAGCGAAGTATATACCCATGGAAAAAATCCTATCCAGTCAAACGAATTAACATCTTTATCGGAATATGAGTTTATTAAAGTGCTTTTTTATATCCAATCAGATAATTTAGCAATGAGTTAAAAGCAAAATTTACGTGCGCGATAAAGCACAAAAAAATTAACACTTATCGTTGGGACTGTCATATGTTAACCCCTAATTATATTAATGACTAGCTTTTATCTTTGGCTTCGAATTCAAATCAGTAAATATGAATCTTATGACGTCGGATTTTCAATATAAAACATGGAGCAAAAAGGTTGACTAAAAACTGTTCACACTACCTACATTATTCATAATTTATTATCACATGTTAGACATGTGATGGCTGATAAAGTGTTGGTTATAATAATCGCTTAAGCATAGAGTTGCCACTGCGCAAGAGGTAAAGATATCCTGACTTCGGTGACTGATTCATACAGAACGTATCGTAAACAAAAATAGGTGGATAGTTTAGGTTATTAATTTGACCAAAAAAGCCGCATACCATACTGACCTGCAGGGCGACCGCGTATCTTTTGCATCAATCATTGATACATCACAATCACCTCCGATTGGCTGAATTTATGGTATTCTTGCTGCGTCAATGGATTTCGTCCAATAGTGGAAGAGTGTTAACCAATCAGAGGTGATTGCGATGTATCAATGATTGATGCAAAAGACACGCGGTCGCCCTACTGATCCAACTGATAGAGCAGTATTTACTAAAAAAACAGCTGCACAACGCGTTATAAATCATAATCTCACTTATGTTAAATCAACTCATGTGTGCTCAGCCCTAAACTACATCGTCGGTGTTAAAAACCTTAAACATTAAAACCTTTTACCTAGCCCAGACAGAAATACTTCTTGAAAGGAAAACGTTCATTTTAAGCCTACTCTTGTACACTCTACCATGAATAGAGGAAAATACATAGGTAGATTGTTTTAAAAATATAATGATTTAGAACAGTTTAAAGTAAATAACGAGAAAAAAATAAAACATGTATTTCAAGTTTTCGATACGTTTAAAAGATGGCAACCTTCAGCCATAGAGAAGGCAGTAGGCGCGAAATGTATCAAATGTCATTTCTGACAGTCACTGTCAAAATAACGTGTTTTTCTTTGGAAAACGTCAAAAAATATGAATCCGCCATTGTTACCCACTCATGTTTAGTGTTCCTTAACTTGGAAAGATAAATAATTTTACCACTGAGATTACGACGAATTCGTAGATTTGGCCGATAAAAACTAGTCTAGTATTTTATTTCCTTCATTTCTCTACTTGTACAAGACTGGCCTACGCCCCATACAAATCTGAACCGTCTCCTTTTAAGTCATTTTCTATAATGTGATTCTGTTTAGACTTTTCACATTCATATTAAAAAAAACGATACATTAAAGTAGCAGAATACCAAACGAATCAATCAGGCTTGATAAAGTTGCTCAAATCCCTTTATAAACCTAGAAAAGAGCTGATGATCTTCAAACGGCTGAACAGGGGTCATACTGCCAACCACAGAGTACATTGAATATAGGGGTACTGCCAACGCTTAAATTCATATTAATATATTGTTTCCATAGATTTAGTATTGGGCTCGCTGGCGCTTCACCAGTGAGCCCAATACTAAATCTATGATTGTTTCATTATTGTTGAATTTCGTGTTTTAGTATTATAATTCTTATTTTAGGAACGTCAAGGCACGTGACATTACAACTGTCATTTTGAGTTTTTCTCGTATTGCTCAAAAAATTGCTATAAGCGTTAGCAGTATGGCTCCAGTTGTTCTCAAATCATAACTAAGAACACACTCGATTAAATCATCTTTCAAACAATTAAAAAACTTATTCAAAACAGGTTATCCGTTTGGGAGCTACGATGCCACGGATAGATAGACACGTTAAACTTATAGCACCCTCTTGTTTGTGAATTGGACTATGAAGGAGACATTGTGTTCGCGACACTACTACTACATAAACACGCATAAAGCAATTAGACTGCGTTTAAAAGTTGGCAACGTTGTCGTTCACATAAGTACGTAAATACTACACGGGATTATAGGTATAATGCGGAGGGAATTAGCGCAGCCGAGTGTACGCGTTGCGGTTTACCACCCACGCACTAAGCGCTCACTGCAGACTCGACGATGCCGTGCCTGCAGTCCCCTGCATACATAAGCGTCACTATGACAAATTATTGCGAGATGCTTGCATTCTTTATCAGTTTTATGTTGCCAAATTGACTCTTTAAAAATGCGATCGCCAGAAACAAACCGCCAGGTCGCAAACCAGATACCTAATATAATGAAGGACACATCAGAGAGAACACAGTCCGAAATGGCCTACTAATTGAATGTCACTGACTATTTGTATGCTGACTGCTGACCGACCCAGTAGTTAAACTAATTCAGTGCAAGCGTTCCAGTTGGATATTGGACAACTAGTCTTCTCAGCAACTTTTTTCAAACATCAAAACGCGTGTTTAGTATGGGATTTTATATGAATTTCTGAATTGTGACTTCTGAATCAAAGTTCGACGCACTTTTTACTTTTTCGATAGTTTAAAATGGCTAGTCAACATAAAAGAAACAGGGGAAGTGGATATTACAACTTTAGGCATATGGTATAATTTTTTTTTGAGTAATTAATTAATTAATACTTAATTAATTTTTGTTTAATAATTACTAAAAAATAATTAATTTGACTGATAATCAAATACCCAATTGGCGATCCCGTACTGCTCGGCGTTGGTAAACCCCCCCCCCCCCCCCCCCCCCCCCCTAGATGGACTGTCGAGTTCAAGCGAGTCACAGGGCGGCATGTTGAAGTCCCTACAAGATACCTGCCGTTAACTTTGCCTATGCAGTGGGAGTTGGGACGTCTATCAGTTGACGACAACTGATAGACGACACTAATTATTTTCCCACTCATAAATCGTTTAAGTTTTCACCACCACCACCACTACAGCCCATTAACGTCCCACGGCTGGGCACGGGCCTCCACTCTCTTAGGAGAGAGGGAATTAGAGCTTAGACCCACCACGCTACTCCAATGCGGGTTGGCGGACTTTAACGACTATTATCATGTTAGTGATAATAACCGGGACCGACGGCTTAACGTGCTCTCCAAGGCACGGGGGTGAAACACCGCCAACTTCCTAACTCCGGGCTAGTACTGAGAATTTCTGGTCAGAAAAACCCAACACTTAACTATGGCCCGACCCGGGAATCGAACCCGGGACCAAGCAATTTTACTGAATTCAAGTTAAAACAAACTATTTTTGGGTTAGCAGTTTAGATCAAAAGCGGTATTGATAAGGTTAATGGCAGATTGACGTTTTACAGTAACATTATTGCCCACTAATGATAATAATTTTCACGGTCGAACAAATGCAGTTGGCAGTTGGGCCTTATTACAATAAATTAATGGCGGCGAGGGCTAATGGGCCCCGGTCGGTCATAATTACACTCGATGTAACAAACTGGAGGGGTGTTGAAAAAATCGCCACCTTCGTAGAGTTCCAACATTTTTAGTCAAGGTTGTATTTGGAAGGGATTTAGGAATTTATTTCTAGGGATAAATTATAACATGCCTCATGATATTGTTGAAACAAAATTTTACATACGAATTTTTAAAAGTTTCTGAACCTTAATTATGTTTTACAGTAGGAGTGTTTTAGAGTAGGATTAAAATGAAACAGACCGAAAAACGCTATCAATTACAGTTGATAAATAAATATACTTCTGCATGTTGTTAGTACAGTAGGTAATACTGTACATAAAAACTACTGGTACTTTATATGTACAGTATTTTCATGCCTTTGTTCAGTATTTAATACTTATAAATATACCTATCATATTTCGCAGTATCTTACAATTAGTGAAATATTACTAGAATCTGAATTAAATAATTAATATTTGGAGAACAAAACAAACCTATGAAAACAACTTGAAAGAATAAGTAGATGAACATCCATACTTCCATACTAATATTATAAATGCGCAAGTGTGTCTGTCTGTCTGTCTATCTGTCTGTCTGTCTGCTACGCTTTCACGGCTCATCCGTTCAACCGATTTTGATGAAATTTGGTACAGGGGTAGGTCATAGGTGGTATCCCGGGGAAGGACATAGGCTAATTTTTATCCCGGGAAATTAAAGAGTTCCTGCGGGAATCAAAAATCCTAATCCACGCGGACAAAGGCGCGGGAATCATCTAGTAACATAATATAAGTTATATTGGTGCCACTGTTTTAAGCGAGCTACCTATTATAATAAGTTTTACGACCCACAAATTGGGTCTTTAAGTTTTTTCATCCTGGCCAAGGATTAAAAACGATAATGAATACTTACAATACACGTGTTAGAGTGTCTAATGTATTTATAATAATACGAGTATAGGGAGCTGGTGGCCGTTCCAGCATAGGTATTTTTAATTGCTCGTTGGTAGGTAATTGCTCGTAAAAGCTTTTAAAAGAGCCTTGAAGCAATTTCACTCCTGGAGTCATAGTGATACTTATATAATACTAGATGATGCCCGCGAATTCGTCCGCGTGGATTGATGTTTTTGATTCCCGCGGAAACTCTTCAATTTTCCGGGATAAGTAGCCTATGTCCTTCCCCTGGATACAACCTATCCCTGTACCAAATTTCATCAAAATCGGTTGAGTAGTTGGGCCGTGAAAGCGTAGCAGACGTATTAGTATGGATATGTTATATAATTTAGCAATATTACTCAAAATGAAAGTTTGATGTCACGTAATAGGTATCTTGACGTTCCTAAAATAACGATTATAATTCTAAAACACGATTTAGTCAATAATAATGAAACAATATAGCTTTAAGCATTGGCAGTATGTCCCCAGATATGGACTTTATTTTCACAAGCAAAGTTTCACTATTGCTTATGTCTGTTACACAGTCTAATGATTTAATCCACGTATAATAGTTTCCACCACCAGCTCCTAACTTATCAGGCGTGAGTGGCCTCGTTTGTTTGTCACCGCAATAGGTACCTCGGAAAGGACATCCCACGTATATCTATTAGATATGTTAAGCCGTTAATTGAATATTAAGTTACTTAGGAGCGCTTGATTGATTCAGAGAATATTTAATTGATTAATAAACACTCGAATCGGTACAAGAATAAATCTGTACGATTAAGGTCACAGTTTGGGCTTCAGGCAGATACTTACCCACTTAGCTAATTCAGTAACTATATTTATATTTTTCCTTTATGAATAAAAATAACTGACCGCTCGGGTGGTAAAATTCTGAAAGTACTTATTTGCCCCATTCCTTACTTTTTAACTGAAAGTCAAAATTAAAATTTTGTGACCATAAGAGCCTACGCAGTATGCCGGCGCAGTTAATCCGCGCAGAGGAGCAACGCAATATAAAGTACCTACTAGGACACGCGATCCTAAAAAGGACAGACTTTCATACCATCCCCTGTTTAACCCTCTTGGGGTAGTACCTCAAAAATCCTTTCTTAGTGTAAACATAATATTATACATTAGATATTATTAAGTAACTATACATAAAAAATAATAGTCCGTTAGTTGGAATAAATCTTTGACTGTTGGAGCTTCAGGTATTGTTAAATTGTTATGATTATTTGTGTAAGGACGCATATTTAACTAAGTAGTTTTTTTTACCTAAGCAGGGTACAGTGTTGTACTTAAATATTGTAACTGTATTTATTCACTCATACACTTAATAATTTACTTTTGTACGACATATTTGATACCAGTCACATGTGTTTTTTACTGTAATCACTATCTATACTTGTTCGTTTAGCAGGTGTGTCCTACAATCACGCCCGAACCGAGCAACGTGTTTTTTTCCATGGGTTGTGGACCGGGAGAGCACTATTTTTATATCCCGGGAAATCAAGAAGTGGTTTTTAAAACCCGCATCTACGTGGAGTTGCAGTAATCATCTAGTGTTTTTATAAAACTATGTTTGTTTTTGTAAACTTTCAGACCAAAAATGTATTGATTACTAAATATAATTATTATGTACAAGGAACCGGCAGCGAGGCGAGTTAAATGGTACAAAATTGCGGCGTTCCGTTATAAGGTTTCAGTGTGGTAACTTTTTAGGGTTCCGTACCCAAAGGGTAAAAACGGGACCCTATTACTAAGACTCCGCTGTCTGTCTGTCTGTCTGTCTGTCTGTCTGTCTGTCTGTCTGTCTGTCTCCAGGCTGTATCTCATAGACCGTGATAGCTAGAAAGCTGAAATTTTCACAAATGATGTATTTCCGTTGCCGCTATAACAACAAATACTAAAAATTAAAAAAATATATATATTAAGGGGGGTCCCCATACAATAAACGTGTTTTTTTCGTATTTTTATGCTCAATATTAAAAACGGTAACAGGTAGACGGTTCAAATTTTCACAGAATATTAACTTGTATATTACCTTTCAAAATAAATAATTAAATATCAATAAAGTAAATATTAAAGGGGGACTCCCATACAACAAACATAATTTTTTGATATTAACAGTAAACCTCTACAAACAAAGTTCATTAACAAAGGTAATTATACCTACTTCTTGAGTACGGAACCCTCGGTGCGCGAGTCCGACTCGCACTTGGCCGGTTTTTTTGTAACTGAGCCGTTGGAGTTGTGAGCTGTGACGGGCAATAGCCATCTATTTATAATCCACCCGTGTACAAAGCTCTATATCATTTTATATGTTTTAAGAAATAAAAAAGTTGCGACAAATTGCCCAAGGATGTGGTGATTTTAAACTCAGTAAATCAGTAGGTACAAGAAGAAACTGAATAATTACTTGAATCACACATCGACTAAAGCAGTCTCATGTTAATAAAAGTTCCAGTCACAGAGAACTATGAAGAGAACGCTTTGATTTCAAGATACAAAGCTCTAAGAATTACCTACTACAAAATTTCGGCAAAATCTCTTAAACGGATAAGCCTTGAAAAGTTCATAGATAGTCAGACAGACAGACAGACTTTTGCATCATACTTATATTATAAGGCTACTTTCTATCCCGGAAAATTAAGGAGTTCCCGTGCGAATTAAAAAAACTTATTCCACCGGACGAAGTCGCGAGCATCAGCTAGTTTTTAATAATATTAGTAAGAATGTAAAATAATTACTTAATATTATCAAAACAATTGCTAAACTTTTATCACGGTCCAATAGCTTTTGTAATTAGGCGCATGATCGACCTTCGCATAGGTGCCGAATTGATTTAATACAGCTGCTCCAAAGGCGACCTCATGAATACATATCAATTTATCGAATTTAAATCCATTCATAGTTTCGTTGTCTTAAAACCGTGAAGGTTATTATAGACAGAATCATTTATCAATTTAATATTTAATGCCTCTCGAAGTTGTTACATTTTTTTCTCTCTACTTGCTCTAACTTATATATCTTGCAATCCAATTCAAATGTTATAAGATCTATACTTAGTAGGTACCTATAGATGCATATAAACTTCAACTTCTAGTTTTCTTTTAAGAGTTTTTGATAATATAATTTATAAGAACATCATACTACAATCTTACCAAAATCTTCAAGAATAATTGCAAATGTTAGCAGTTAAATAATAAATAAATATAAATGTAATTATTCTTTTTGTAGATATTCGTTTTATTTAAAGCTAATTATTATTACAGTACCTAGGTACTCGTCATAGTATTTAATTACATATATGATATAATGATTTGTCCAATTCCTAAATGCACACGAGTATAGTTTCGATGGCGGGAATATGATTAAAACTTATTATTTAACTTTGATAAGTCATAGTTTACCTAAGTAGCCGTACGGTCGAGATACCTATTCTTGTTGCCTATTTTTCTTGGAATCCTAGGTATTTTAGAAGTCGGTTATTTAAAAAAAAGAGGCATCTTAGACTCAATTCATTAATTAGATTTATTATGAGTACCTAACTCATAATAAATCTAATTAATGAATTGAGTCCATATAAATCGGAGGAAGCCGCTGGTTCCAGGCGGCGCAAGACCGCGGCGTGTGGAAATCCTTAGAAGAGGCCTATGTCCAGCAGTGGACTGTATCGGTTGAGATGATGATGATGATGAAATTATCATATCTCTTCTTTAATTTAAAATAATTATAAGTTAAGAAGTAAATTTTATATCACGTATGTTATCTACAAAATGGGCTAATAATGACGTTTTATGTTGCGTGTTTCCGTAGGAGCGCATGCGCATGAACCATAGTTCTAGGTACGTCGCGCTGTCGAGTATCGACGTGAAGACGTTATATCATAAATGTTTCATAACTGACTCTTAAATGTGATCAATAAAAATGGTCTTTTCATCCCATCTATTCGAAAAAGACGACTTGGTTCGCCTTTAAGTGCACCCAAAGGTGGTGTTTTCTATAACTAACTTTTAGCGGGCAGGAATGAGTTTTTAATTTTAATCCTCTTTCTTTCAAAAAGTGCGCCGCAATTATCTTTGCCGCGCACTTTTTGAATTTACAACATCTTAGTGTTCAGCGCCAAAGAAATCTAACGTTAATATTGTTTGAATAAAGACTGGCTGGTACGACGGCCCATAGTCGCACCGCCGCGTGAATAAAAAAAAGAAATCAAATAAAAACGCGCGAACTACAATCCGCGTTTTCGTAAATTTTCACGGATTGTTAAAAATTCATGGTTCAATTTTGAAAAATGTGTTCTTCAAGTGACAGTGAAAGTATAG
Organism: Erebia epiphron; assembly: GCA_963932025.1. Classification (NCBI taxonomy): domain Eukaryota; kingdom Metazoa; phylum Arthropoda; class Insecta; order Lepidoptera; family Nymphalidae; genus Erebia; species Erebia epiphron. Next base: position 6,979,522 of record OZ009956.1, on the reverse strand, counting down.
AACTAACTCCTGAAAGTATTATGACTTACGCAAAAATGTGATGAATAATATATTACCTACTTGCAAAATCCTGGGAGAAATATTTGAAAGCCTATGGTAATTATATTGAATGGAGAAATGCAAGAGGTTTTCAAGAATTTTTCAGAATCTGTGTTTTGGCCTACTTCCAGTACTTAGCCTAAACTAAACAACCTTCCACTATTTGGAGTACCTACTCAATGCTAAAATTAACAGTCAGTTCTAATAACGACGTAAAACTGGACATATATTCGAAATTAATAGCGTATCTAAAGAGGATGTCTGATGGATTTGTAGTTTATTTTCTCATAGAGGGTGATGAAAAGTAAAGTGTATCATTTGGGCGCAAAATCCCTCGCTACGTTCAGGATTCTACTAAAGAATCTCTCGCTACGCTCGGGATTCTACCCTAGAATCCCTTACTTTGCTCTGGATTCAAGAAAGCGCCTTCGCCGTAAAAATATTATTTTGCTCCCTTATAATACAATCTACTATGTATTTTCGTTCAAGTATATAACTTCATCACCATTATTTCTGCCCGCAGATCACAAAAAGATGACAAAAAGCTTCCTGAAAAGCACCCCTTAGTTTTCCCAATCCATTCACTTTCCACCAAGATTTCCACAAACCTCCTTATATAACACCCCACGCTACGCTTACTTGTACCTAAGTGCCTACGCGGTCTCCTAGAACTTTCCGGCTCCAGTGGCCATCGTTGCTACAAACTTGGTCTGTCGATCAACTATTTTATAGACATTATAAATTTTTATTTCTATGTTCCTTTTACTCATCAAAGAGATATTTTTATTGAGATTTTATAGGTAGTGTAAAAGCGTATTAAAAATAGGTACCTACCTTTATTAAAATTACTAAACTTTAGTAAACAATCATAAATAATATAATAATTCAAAAAACACGTTATATAATATGTATTTCCCTAGGTTAGGAAACTACCTTAATATAATTATTGAATAGGTAAAGTTCATATAAAAATTCATGCTACTTACCATTAACACTGTAACCATATTTATAAAATATAGTAAGTAGAGTATCAGAAATTTCCCGCAATTAGTGATTGCATCCACTTAACAATTGTAAAACAATACTAGAACACGGTGCACGATTTTTACCACGATAGCAATTAGAAAATCTAAGTAATTATATTGTGTTTACGTAAACAGATTACAATACAATCTTTTAATGCTTAATATCTATCACTTAGGGTGGCTCTAAACGATGATACTGCTTATAATTTTTCCAATAAAATAAAAGATTGTTTATTAAAAAAAACACAATTATTTCATTTAAGTTGAAAGCCAAGGCCCGTATTAATAAACCGACATCAGCTAAGAACATGTTCTCAAGTATCGATCAATCTATTACAAGATCGGTCTTAAGCATAGATTGACAAGTAGGTACTAAAAACAGCTATTATTACTTATTAGTTCATGTTGATTTATTGAAACGGGCCTAAGATTTTGATGTATAAAGCAATTTTGTTCAGTCAAATTTGGCTGATGGCTATTTTGCAAGTTAATTATGACCAAAATATCAATTTTAAAAAAATATTATTTTCAAAATAGCTCACAGGCTTTTCCAGACCCGTATCTTAAAATACAGTCAAATATATAATACATTCCAAAAAGCAACCTAACTAATATTGCTTGATAAACTGTACAAGGAAATCACACAATATTTACCTAATGTATCGTATAACGATATAACACAGGACACTCCCACTTGGTTCCCGACTTTTGGGATTCCTATTGAGATGAAATAGCACGGAAAATTATGAATTTTCCGTTACTTTTAGAGGACTCGTTCAACTGGATATTTAGATTTCAGAGATATTACACGGTAGCTTCACTCCCATTTGTATTAACACAGTTTATGCATTTGAATATTGTCATTTGCCTTTGCTACCTAATATAGATTCTATTATAATAATATGTATGTTAAACTTAACATAATATAATATTAAATAACAAAGGAGATGTTTTGATATTTTATTTTAAATATTTCGTTCAGTAATCAAACCAGCAGTGGCTTGACAATTTCAACATTAGTACAACAAAATCAAACTGTAAATAATCCCCATCGAAAAAAATCTAATCACAAAGGTCTTAAGACGAACCTTTATATTTTTAATCGAACTCAATTTCACAGCTCACATCGCCTGTCAAAAACGACACAAAGCCGCGAATAGGAGCCGTATTATGGGAGAATTCAAACTGGGCCTATTTATTTCATTTAATCTATTTATTGTCACAACTAAAAAGTTTTGATTTTATCACTTGGTGCGATGAAAGAATTGTCACCTCTCGCTTATCGAGATGCCAAAAGTCACGATCATATCTTTTGAGCCAATTTATTCCTTGCCATCTAAGTGATAAAGTTCATTTCAACTTGAACCGATTCGATGGTAAACAAGGTATGCTAAGCAGCTTAGCCGATGGTGCACGCTTGAGGTTGCGTTGACGTTTCAAGTAACGAACCAGTGGCTTCGTAACAGTACAGTTCAAGACAAAAATGTTTTTGAATTGCAAAGTATGTGATCTCCATATTATCAGGTATTTTATACTTACATTTCTGAGAAGTGAGTAATGAATGATTCCCTTTCGCAACACTTTATCTATAGGAGTCACGTAGGTTCGAAAGGTTGTCGCCTTCATGTCGGAGCAAAAAAAAAAGCATATGTGCACACCCTATGGTTAGCGTCTGTAACCTAATTTTCGGATCCATTCAATTAATAATTTGTTTACGTCTATGTCGTCAATTCATGCGGAAAATATTATGTTAATAAAGTATAGAAAAGGTATTATTATTTAGCGGTAAAATCAAAGTAATTGGTTGTTTGAAATAGGTTGCACTAAGCAATAGATTTAATTGTGCGACCGCGACTCCAATATTAACCATAGATTAATAACTTTTATGACATGTCAGTGGGGGTTTCATATTATGAACACTAATTGCTTTAAACGCTGTATTTTTCACATTCTCGTTAAATGGGTTTTTTTTAATTACAACGCGAGAAGCTTTGTAGTATTTACAGTTGTAGGTAGGTACGTAGACGTTTTAATTGCAGCTAGCGGAGGTTGAGTACAGTAATTGACAGGTTAAAATCATTAGTCAAGGTATATAGCCGGAAAGATTAAATTTATTAACAATGTACATAGGTATTACCAATTAATGTACCTATTTATTTTTGACCAGAATCTTGTAATAGTTTTTATGAAGTCTTTCTTTAGTCTGACCCAGAGTTTTTGTAGTTTTAAGCTTTTTCTACACTCTATGTACTATTCCCTTCTCAAATGTTCTTATTTAAGAAAAATAACCTATAATGTGCACTTATCATTAATATATTGAGCTTAGTCAGGTAACCCAACATTTGTGATTCTTGGTCGAAATATATTTCTGAACATTATTTTTTTAATTGAGAAGAACTAAGAAACCCAGTAGGTAAGCTCCTATGTTTGCATTAATTTCGCCAACATTTAAATTATAAAACTTTAGTACGCAACGGTACTGCGAACTGCCGCGTTAAACATTCACGAATTAGGTGAGCTATTTAAACTTTAAAAAGCGAACTTAACTTGACATTTGACAAAAAGCTGATTATGACGTCATTTTTTTTCCCGCTCAACGAAGAGCCCTTTCAGGCAGGATTAATATGACCCGTTTTATAAGGGCTTACTTATCTCGAACCGAGTGTACGAACGGGTTTATTTATCGTGCCCATTATAAGTTTTATTATTTAATTTATTTAACGCTTCGAGTTTATCGGCTTGTCTATTAAATCGTCGGCGGGATAATGCGATTGAAACTTAAACATTCACTCAAGATATTTTGAGAGTTGCTTATAAATTACAATAGCTCTTACGCGTGGATTGTGGCACGAATAGTAATTAATTGTCACCATCTATTAAGAATAATGACAAAAATAAATTAACTAATAATAATATTAGTGCTCTACAGAACACTTGACAAGAGCGTGTCGGGCCACGCGCAGTGTTGAGTTCAATACTTGACCGTCCATGTTTAGTTTTTATTTTAATCATTCACCAGAATACATCTAAGAAAAAATTATTTCAGAAGTATAATAATTACCTCAAAACAATTAACTGCCGTTTTAGAGACAATAAGCCTTAATAGACAACAATCCAAAAACAAAAAAAAAAAATGGGATTTCGCCATAACAAGGTCACACAATTTAAAACGAAAAACTTTTAATTGCCTATTTAAATACTCAAACAAAAAATTATAAGAGATGCTAAACATGAGGCTTGAAAATTAATTTGAGATAAAGATCTTTTATTAGTGTAGGTACTACAATTAGTGCTCAGCTCGGAAAAATTCAAAATTAATGAGATATTACAGCTCCGTGAAGATTATATGCGGAGTTTTTATTTATTAAAGAAGATTGTTGAAAATTGTAATAAGTATAATAGGCGATAAATATTATATAGTCACACTTAACTTTAATTGATGAATGTCTCAGTGACAAAGTTGCATGGAAGCAATCTACTTTGCATTCAGCTGCCAATAAAAACCTATAACACACACAATCTATATGTCTGTACTAAATTTCATCAAAATCCGTTGAAAAGATGATCCGTGAAAGCCTCAAACAAGCAATCTTACATTAAATAGTATAGTGTTGCACCAAAAATATTAACTGTGCTCCAAAATATGCGCATTGAGAGAAAATAAACACAACATCAATGTGTCATGTTAATCTATCAAAATATGCAATGCTCATCTGAATGCACACATATTATTTAATGTTTGCACAGCATTAAAGTAGAATAGCAAGTTTATTAAGCAAGCCATATCAATAAGTAACTAATAAACTTGTAAGTACGTTGAGGGTATTTTTGAGGGTTTATATGGTGTGGTGAATGTCGCGGGCATCAGGTTCGAGATACGCACTGTACCTACCACATAAATTTTCCTTCTGTGGCGGATTATAGCGAATTAAACTTCTTCTTTTTTCACTAATAAACTTAACTTTTTCCAAACTAAAGTGACTCAGATCTTGTAAATATTGATTTTAATGTAAAACTAAATTTGAGATAAAAATAAAACCTATAAATAATTAATTTGGCAGCAGAAGACCCAATGAATCAATTCATTTTTAAAATGCTATGCCAGAAGAGTTGCTTTGCCATATCTCGAGTTTAGCAAGTCTCGTTCAGGGCCTCTATTGTCTAGTCTCGCGAGCCCCTGGCTTTGTTTTGTACAAATGCTAAGGGGTAGGACAGACCAAATCATGTCAATTCGGATAATCGCATTAACTTCTGCTACTAAGCTAGTTTGGTGCGCAATTAGTAATTTTGGTGTACACTAGGAATATACAAAGACGTTTTGACTTCCTTCTTTTTTCGTTAGTAGTTATGCAAATTTTGATGGTCAATTGTTTTCAATTACTTAGTCATATAATTGGTGTTAAAGTGGTTATCGTGGTAACGAATTCAATTATTTATCTTCTTTACTACTACTATTATATCAATTCTAATATAAATAATTATTGTAACAATAGCTGCTGGATTACAGACCGACTCGATTTGCCATTTCAAAGGCTTTTGTTTCAAAATTCAACCCAGAAAGGAAAGTAAAGGAAGACTAGTAAATATGTTTTCTTACCGCCATAGGGTGTAATCCCAAAAAGAAACGGGCTTTAATTTTAGGAAGGTAACCAAAAATTAAACCAATCAGCTGTATCGTTAACTAGACGATGTCTCGATTTCGGGATAAAAAGTAGCCTATGTCCTTCCCCGGGACGTAAGTGCCCTTCTCTTTACCAAATTTCATCAAAATCGGTGGAAAAGTTGGGCCCTGAAAGCATAGCAGACGGACAGACAGACACTCACATTTGTAGTATTAGTATGGATTAACCTTAAAAAGTTTTTTTTTAACATTCAAATTATACCTAGTGACGAATAGACTTAGGCGTAAAAAATCAGTAGAGAATTTTTATGTCAAAATAATCATCAATTTGTTCACCATTCACTCTAATGGACAGCTTTTTAACAATCACTAACATCAATACAGAGACATCATTTTAAATAATTTTTAGCTGCATCTTAAAAATAAGGCAGGTACCTACCACTTCACCACTTCACTTAGTTGAAAAAAAAAACGGGAAAATTAATACCTACCTACTCTAAATTTAGTTTTTATTTTACAGAAAAAAAATGTTTTATTGAGGCATGTTTTATAATTTCTTACATTTTACTAAAATAACAAATCGAATTAAAGAATTTTACAAACATAGACCGAACGAGGATTTCCTGGTGCGCAACTTGAATGTTGCCAACATATTCACTTAAAATTGGTACTATTCAACCAAAAACTTATGGTAGATTTAAAAAAAAATTCTCGAATAAAACCTACTCTTGATTTTATTCAATTATCTTATACGGGAACTACCTTAACAATCTTGAATTCTGTACTGTTGAAAAAAAAATGCTCAGTAAAAAACGTGTTTACTTCAACTTTTTTGCAGCACTTGCCACCTGTGCCTATAGGTAATAGGGTTAGCCGAAGGTTCGTCGCGTAAAAAAAAGACGCCTGATATACTATTGTTTTAGGATTTATATTTTCCGACCTTCGAAAGGTCAAGCGATACCGGGTGCGGACGTAACATGATCCGAAACGTTTTTGTTACGCCGGTCAGCGAATCAGCGGGTGTTACAAATTTTGTGTGACTTTTATTCACGGGTATTAGTTCTAATACGATTGATAACTACGTAGTTCGGTGATCGATTGCACAATTTTTTTTGTTTCATTAGGTAGGTGAGACGGTACGTTAGGTTAGCTAACTATAGGTTTAAAGATGTTTATTTTCTCAAAAAAGAACAAAGTTCACTTATACATGAGAAACTTCCAACTAATATATGCTAAAAGGTTAATGCTTAGAGTAACGAAGGTGCCTACATAATAATGTTATTATTACACTTCACTCTGAAAATGCAGTAATTTTTTCTTAAATCTTACGAAGGATTTTTCATTAAAAACTTCGTTTGGTAAATCATTGTATAGTAGCTCTTCCTCAAACTGTATAGTTTTAACTATATAGGCTATAACCCAATCCAGATGCAATTAGGATGATAAAATAGGTTTATCTCTTTTCCTCTAATGATTACAATTACCTACAGTCACTCGAGAGAAAAGAATAGAATGCTTATTGTCATCCTAATAGCCTCTGGATATGATTACACGTCCTTTCAACTCTTTGTAAATCTAGATCTAACTCTATAATTTATTTACCTTAAAAATATTAAACCAGCGAATTCTAATACTTTTAACAAAATCAGGCTTCAAGGCCCAAAGTGTTCAATGTTTCATTTTAAATAAATAGCTCCCCTCCTTCAATAATGCTTAAGGTAAACAATTAACTCATCCCAACCGCACCTGAAGAAGTTTTTCACTTCAATAAATCATCAATAATGAATTTTTATTCAATGCATAATTATTGTTCATTTGAATAGTGTAAACGATTCACAGTTATGATTATGAATAATAATGTATACTAGATTAAATCTATTTAGAGGCTGTTCTATTTAAGCATTACGTGATAAATATCGTTCAATACTTTAATAGCTGCTCGGAGAAGTGCCATTGTTCAACTAATTATTGAATCGATGGGCACTTTTCTGTCACTTATCAAAGGCTTATGCAGACAACGCGCGCCGGTTGCGCGTTGCGACGGTAAATTTTATACGAGACGTTACAATGAGTTGAATGTAAGAATGTGTGAAATAAATTGACTTATTTGAATAAATAAGTTGACGTACTAGTTTTATAATATTATATCATCAAAGTCTTTTTTTATGTAAAATTCTCCCTCTATAATTCTGTTGCTATTTCCAATAAAAGAATGAAAATAAAATAAAATAGAGATGTTTGTTTCCGAAGCCGAAGTAAAGACACGCTATATCGTCGCGCATTCCGTATGTTTCAGGCTTAAAATCTAAAATCGCGTGACTGATCTGATCGGTGACGCCGTTCCCAGTATTATCAGTAATCATACTAGTTTTGAATATCAAATAATTAGAATATTCAACCATTAGCGCTGTATGAATAACTAATAAATGTGTCTAGGCCGTTTTATTAGAAGGCAAGGCAAATAAATAATGCCCTTTGTTAATTACTAAGATTAGTTGCCACATTTTTTCTGTATACCACTTTGCATATTTGACTTAGCACGGGTAAGTCTGTTACTTGTAATTAAAATTAGGTACATAATCAATGGATTTTAATGTGAATGGTTAACAAAACCCTCGGTAGGTACCTATAAAGAATAATTAATATAACAAATCTCCCACGTGCCTATAATAATCCTTATTTTAGGGACGTAAAATAAAACGTAATAAATAAAAAAATAAAAATTTTAGGGACGTCAAGGTGCGTCATTTAAAACATTTTTTAAAATTAATACTGCTTTGAGCGATGGTAGTAGGTATGATCCCTGCACCTACTAATTAGAAAAAGGAAGCCCTCCACACTATTGTCCAAGGAAACTCCTACGATTGAGATAAATGGAACGAGGTCACGAGTCACGACCCTCAGCAATAAGGGATACGATGATACGGATATACATTTATTAACAAAATGTCTATCCATACAAGTGTCCACTACTATTCATCCATGTAAGTGTTAAACAGACAACAAGAAATATCAGTTATCGAGTTTTCCAAAAAAAAATCACATGCATATTTTATCTTTCTATAATCTTGGGTACCTAGGAATGATTCTTAAATTCCAGAAAGGAACAATAAATCTTAAAAATACGTATAGAAAGAAAAACACCTGCCTACCAGTTTACTAGATTAATTTTTATTTGCATGTAATGAAAAGAAAGCCTCAGTAGAAAGAAATATTCTTATTGAAAATTATAAGGTTTAAAGCGACTTGAGTCTCGTTGATGTCTTTTCTTAGAAATAACCCTATAATTACTCTAGTTTATATTGCACTAAATTTGAAACTTTACCATGTTTTGTTAATACCGTGTTTTTATGCATTGCAGTAGTTTTATATATTTTTAAGAAAATTAATTAAAATTAAGAATAATTATGTAAGTACCATTTATAAGATTTAAATAATATGTATCTACTCTATTGCCTCAATATGTATAGATCTGCTTCACCGTAATATCCTCATGATCATATTAGGTGTAGTTCTAATTCGGAATTTAGTAGCACCAATGTCAAGACAGCTAACAAAATTATTCTTACACCACAACCACTAATAGTACCTACTCACCTACATACCTACTTAACCAAATTATTTAATAAAAACATTAAGTACTCATACTCTACGTCGCCACGAATATAATTTAGGATTTTGGTCCACTAACCTACGGTTCTTCCATAGAACTACCACCACAATTAGCAATCATCTACCTTCCCAAATTATTGAGTTTCAGTAAATAAAATTACTATCATAGCGGATGTTTTAAAACTAGTCTACCTTACCCTGCTTATGCAGGATACCTATTATGAAGGATTTTGTTGACTGACCTGGTGAATCCGTAGCAGATCTATCGGAGTCAGAATCCCTGTGGGCGCTGAGGTCCCTCGGCGCCGCGTCGAGGATATCCGTGATCATGAACCGCGTCCGGGGCGCGCGCGCGTCGCGCTCATCCCGCTGCACCGTCATCGCCACGGCGCCGGGGCCCACGCCCGCCGCCGTCGCTCCTGCTGCATCCAGCGCCCGCGCGCGCCACCCGCCCACCACCTGCACCTCGCTCGCCCCCAGCGCGCCGACCGGGCCGTCCGACGTCCGACACGACGCCCGTCACCGCAACTGACACATCACACAAACTCGCCTCGCCGCGCTTCAGCTTCGTCGCCCGACTTCACAGTCTCTCATCGCTTGCAAGTTGCAACTGACCACAAAAAGTACCACCGCAGCAGAATGTTCGAGTGTTTCAGTCTTAAAATCTGTTTTTCTGTTCACTTGTTAAATTGTTCACTGTCTCGAAATAACGTCAAATTATCACACAGAACTCGAATCCATTAGTGTGTAGCAGTTAGAGAAATTCACAGAAGTTTTCCGGCGTGATTGAGCGAGCGCGTGGTTAAGGGAGCTTAGAGAGAGGAGAGCAATCGCGCAGGCGTTCGGGCCGAGGTGTCGGCAGCGACTGAGGCGGCGGGCGGCGCGGCGGCGCGCGAGGGCGGGCCTGCGGTGGGCGCGGACCCGGCGGCCAACGGCGCGGCGGCGCTCGCGGGGCGTGCCGAAGCCATGTTGCTGAGAGCAGGCCTGCCCGCGGTAATGCTCTTTTTGCCGCGGGAGAAAGCTCCGCGCGGATTTAAGCTTTTATACGTGGATAAAACGCTTTTATAGGAAAATAAAGCGTTCTCGCTGCGGGATATCGCGCTTTACGACGCGTTTTACTGAAAGTTGGCGACACTATATGCTCGTAATTGGTTCGCTTCGGCCAAATCGGGGCTAGCGTGTCGCAGACTGCTATTTAACAGAAATACGGATGCAGTTTAACTTATTTAAATGACGTATGGGTATGTTAAAGTGACTTTATAAATTCTATAATGTACCTAGTTAAAATGGTTTGTACCAAGGTACCTAGACCTTATTTTCAACTACATAAGTAGGTAGGTTTTTCTTATATATAAATAAATAAATAAATAAATAAATCGTTGCTGGAAACATTGTACAATTAAGATGACACATACCAATTTGACCAAACATGTTTCGTCATTAGGTACCTACCTACTGACGTGCAAATTTAAACATGAGTTGAAATTATCAAAAGTACCTAATTCATACAACTATTAATCGGTTAATCCTCAAACATGATCTTTACATTAATAATGTATCTAAGCAATGATAAATTGTCTAAGATGTCTATATAAATTCAAATGTCCATAGAAAAAATATCCTAATAAATTATTAAACAAACAAATATAATAATATCTTCTTATTCTTGACTCTTGGTAGCTACTTACTAACCTACCTTTCTAGCCGTTCTCGTTAGAATAGCTTCCCATTAGAATTTCTTTCCGAACCGGTGGTAGAGTCAAAACTTGAGGTAGCATAAGAGACACTTGTGTGTCCAACATGTAATAAATAAATAAATTGAGTATTGAGTACTAGATAAACATCTACCTACGTATCTACATAAAAATTCCTCATCTCCCAATAGAAATGTGAATAAATAGTACCAACCTAGTGATAAATTGAAAAATTGAACAGCACTTTAAACTAGGTATATTTGGACATGCGTGACGGGATCAACCCCGCCATATTGTATACTTACTAATATTATATATGCGATAGTTTGGTTGGGTGGATGGATGAATGGATATTTGTTACTCAGTCACACAGGAACTCAGGATGTGCTCATATTACAGACACACTTTCGCATTTATAATATTAGTATGGATTTTTTTGAGGTTCTAGGTAAGTATCCCTCTAGAAATTTCGTAGTAGGTACTTTGTAGAACCTTTCATGGTTCTATTCGAGACCTTTTAAGGTAGAAATAGGTAGGTAGGTAGGTACCTATATTCTTTCTTGACTTATTGTCCCGATTTGCCTCGGTGCTAGTCAACCTTGAATATGGCAATTGGTATATTATCTTAATACCCAGGTGTAAAAGGATGTGGGTATGTAAGTATAAACAGATAGGTAAAAACATGTTACATTCATCATCATAAAGCATAGGTATTTTTATTGTTCTAGCCAGAATTTTCCATATTATTATTTTCTTATAAAATTCCTGAATCTCTTTTCTCTTTACAAAAAAGGTCAATACGTGCAATTTATAATTTAAAACCGCGCGAATCCCTTAGTAGCCTCGCAGTCGCAATATATTTATAGTAATTTAATCTTCGTAAAACAGCACATTCACAATTACTAAAAAATATGCGATCTGCATGATAGGCAAACTAGAGGCCACCGTAAGCTCGTGACTCCATCGCTCCGCCTCAAGAAGGTCCGAAGGTCGTTTGTGGGAATGAACATTCTATTTTATAACAAAATTCCACAACCTATCATAAACTTGCCTTTACACAAGTTTAAGAAGTCCATTAAAAGTATGCTCCTGAAAAAAGCTTATTATACTGTTGAAGATTACGTAAATGACAAAGGAGCATGGATTTGACTCGCTCCAGCAATGCTAAGGACAGCTGTTAGATACTTAATGTATTCTACAAATTAATAAAATTGTATATTATTTTTTTCAAAAGAGCAACCGCCGAGTTTCTTGCTGGTTCTTCTCGGTAGGAATGGCATTCCGAACCAGTGGTAGATTCACTCGACGATTCAAAAGTCTATTTGAATAAAAATCATTTGAGTTTTGAATTTTTTGTTTTATAACAAAATTCCACAACCTATCATAAACTTGCCTTTACACAAGTTTAAGAAGTCCATTAAAAGTATGCTCCTGAAAAAAGCTTATTATACTGTTGAAGATTACGTAAATGACAAAGGAGCATGGATTTGACTCGCTCCAGCAATGCTAAGGACAGCTGTTAGATACTTAATGTATTCTACAAATTAATAAAATTGTATATTATTTTTTTCAAAAGAGCAACCGCCGAGTTTCTTGCTGGTTCTTCTCGGTAGGAATGGCATTCCGAACCAGTAGTAGATTCACTCGACGATTCAAAAGTCTATTTGAATAAAAATCATTTGAGTTTTGAATTTTTTGAATTCTGGTTTAGGTTTTAGAGGTTTTTTAAGTTAAAATTGCCTAAAAAGTTTTTTCGCTAAGTCGAACTAAATTACGTAAATAATGTAAAAAAAGTCTAGCTCTACCACACAATAATTAGTCCGTTTAAAAGTCAACGGGAAACGTCTTACTGTAATAGTGCCTTGCTTATGAGAGTATTTAATAGTATAATATATATTAAAAGTGTCTCATCTTATATATAAAATTCTCGTGTCACAGTTTTCGTTGCCATACTCCTCCGAAACGGCTTGACCGATTCTCATGAAATTTTGTGAGCATATTCAGTAGGTCTGAGAATCGGCTACTATCTATATATTTTTCATACCTCCACGCGGACGGAGTCGCGGGCATCAGCTAGTAAATACCTACTTCTGGATTGTCTCTTACAATAGTAATCTATCTTTAGGTGCCTATCATAGCTTACCATCAAACATAATAATTAACAGCTAAAGTCATACAAACTTAGGTATCTGACCCCGTGACAGCATCTCTAGTATATACCTATCGACGACCTCCGTGGCGCAGTGTGTAGCGCCGTTAACGTCCGGAGGTCCCGGGTTCGATCCCCGGCAGGGTCAATTTGGGAATTTATAATTTCTGAATTTTCCCTGTTCTGGCCTGGTGGGAGGCTTCGGCCGTGGCTAGTTACCACCCTACCGGCAAAGACGTGCCGCCAAGCGATTTAGCCTTCCGGTACGATGCCGTGTAGAAACCGAATAGGGGTATGGGCTTAATATAACTGCCATGCCCCTAACAGGTTAGCCCGCTGCCATCTTAGACTGCATCATCGCTTACCATCAGGTGAGATCGCAGTCAAGGGCTAACTTGTAGTAGATAAAAAAAAATGAAAAATAAAATAAGAATAAAAACTAAACAGGCATAAAAATTCTTTCCAATTTTGACCACCGAGCCAGATAAGTTTGTCAGACACATTAAATTTTGTTTTATTGCCGAGTAATTGCTTACCAATTCATAAATTTGTAATGAAGTAATTAGCCATCCGTTTTTACAAGAATCATTAGGTATATATGTAGACAAGTTAGGCTTATCATCACAATTTCTTCGTATCACAAAATTGAAGAAAATAAAAAATAATTGTTGTTCTTATATGGGTCTAATAAGAATTTTTCATTTCACGCTCGCGTAGGCCTTTAATCGTATACCTACCTACTTAATTGCGAAACCATATTTCTTGTTCTACAGTAAACCTAAGTATAGTATAAAATACGTAAAAGGATATATAGACTATAGTTATACGCAGAATAAATACCTAGGTATAGTTGTTAGTAAAAAGGCGAACACTTACTTTTGCATCGGTGGTAATTTCACGGTCGCCGACGACGCTGATCGCTGAAAAACTCTAATCATGCCCGCTTAATGGCGACTCTTTGCAATTTATATTACAAATATGATAATTTTGAATCATAATAAAATTATTATCTGCCTTGCACTCGGCAAACTGAACGTTTATCGCGCGTTTCCGTTCCTGGTATCGATGTAATGTTTTTTTAATATCGATTTCTAGGGAACATAGTAATTATAATAACATCTCTGCACTTTCCGGCGGTGTCGGTCTTTTAATTAAGCGTTTGTCAAATGTTGTTACAATTCTTAGAAGCTTTATCTGGCACGATATTTTTGTAACATTATATTTTTAAATATTTTAATATAGGTAACGACATTAAAATAGTTATTAACACTCAGTTTCCTCTTAACATGAACAAATTTAACCTAACCTACACATTTATTTACACCTACCCATACTAATATAATAAATACGAAAGTGTGTTTTTCTGTTCCATTTACATAAGTAGGGACACGTGGCAATCCGATAAACAGATTTTGACGAAATCTCGGTACAGAAATATAGCTTCAGGAATATGCAGCTTCCACAGCAGCAGCTTCTGCAATGTTTCAGAGACGGAATTTGTATCCGGGAAAATCCGGGAAAAAGAATTTCCACGGGGTTTTTAAAAACTTAAGTACCTACATAATATTATCATGTAATTGCTGTACCTAACATAACTATTATTCCGACGATATACTTGTGATAACTTAAGTACCTTCAAGGAAAGAGTGAATAGGCATCTTCTAGGCAAGCGCGCTCCAACCTAGAACTAATCATTGCTTTAGCATGATTGTTGTCAAGCGCAAGCCTATCTCGCAATAAAAATAAAAAAACTTATAGCTACCTAACATTCATTAAACTTTAAGTAAACACGAGCACCGAGATCAGAGCTAATTTTTGAAAGATTTTATACTACTGCTTATCAATCGCTGTGCTTACATTAGACTTAGAGAATATCGTTATTAACAGCCATAGATAGGTACAACTGATATTATTCCCATGATAAATATATAATACGTTTGGATGACATAATTCGCCCCCTCTAGATCTTCTCATGTACAGTTGTTTTGTACAGATAGCATAGTTAGTTTTATTTTGATTTTTTAAGAAACGTAAGTATACAAACGGCAGGTTTCTGAATTGAGAATTTCAGTTTGAGTCTGTCTCAAAGACTACTTAAGGACTAATTAGGCAATTTTTTGTTTCTGAATTGATATTGTGTAAGGTTTGAGTTGGAGCTTGCTGTTTTTGCTTGAATGCGTAATTCAGAAACCGACCCAATATCAATTCAGAAACAAAAATTTGCTTAATTAGTCCTTAAGTAGTCTTTGAGACAACCTCAACATGAAATTCTCAATTCAGAAACCGGCCGAAAGAGTACCTAGGTAGGTACTCCTTTTGTAGGACGTAGGTACGTACCTAGGTAGTAAATTCGAAAATACAGAAAGACAATTTTATATTTACTTCTGTACCTATACCTAAAGATTTTTTACCACAGATTTACGGTTTAACTCACATCTACTGGGGGCCCTAGGAACATTAATTAAATAGTATATTTACCTAGCCCTCTTAATAATAATCACTATGAACCCACCTACAATAGAAAGCAGCGTCCTATTTCCCATATCAAAAAAATTGTTCTAAGACCTTCCTGGCGCAGTGGTGAGCGCTGGGGTCTTATGGGGGGAGGTCCCGGGTTCGATTCCCGGCATCAGGGTCAATTTGGGAATTTATAGTTTCTGAAGGTTCTCTGGTTTAGTCTTGTTGGAGACTTCAGCCGTGGCTAGTTCGGTTTAAAGACATTTATTACTCAATAAGAACACAAGAAAATAGTTCACATAGTTAGCTAGACCACCCTACCGGCAAAGAAGTACCGCAAGGCGATTTGGCGTTCCAGTACGATGCCTTGTAGAAATGGGCGTATGGACTATGGATGCCTATATTATTAGGGGTAGAGGTTTAATTTAACTGCTGTATCCCTAACAGTTTAACCCGCTAACATCTAACACTGCATCATCACATACCATCAGGTGAAATTGCAGTCAAGGGCTTAAATTGTAGTGAAATAAAAAACATATTTCGTTACCCTGTTTTCTCAGGTTTCAATAGGCACCTGAGTAATGAGTCAAGCCATATGAAAGTTATAACACTTATATAAAGCTAAAATTAATAAAACGAACGCAGGTAATAATTATAAAGCGGGTAGGTAATTATTTAGTAAAATTAATGATTAAAATACGCTTGTTAATAGAATAAAATGCGGACCGTACTCTAATTGCAATAATTACTCATTATCAGGAAGCATGGCGTACATTAATTTCGTGCCGTTTTTACTCGCGCTTAACAAATACTTATTTAATTGCTCCGCTCTTTGTTCCACCTAGATTGTTATGTGGATGATGCAACCGTGGGTACAGACATAGATCAAACAGTTTTGATCGTTGCGCAAGCGCATCTAGGGCTGTCACGATCATTTGGCAGATGACCTACCTACCTACTCTCTGGGTACAACATATTGTGTGCTTTGCGACGTGGTACGAACTTTCAGGCTCCTCTTACACACACAATACAGATTTATGAAACTGTACCTGATGGCGCCACTGGCAATGCCCCTCTACCAACAAGAATCCGGAGCCGCCGGTCCGGGCATCACCAATTATTGACAGATAAAAATTGTAACGTCACTTTGACACTTCCCAAGTTCCTTCTTGCAATCGCTTTGTACTCATTAATGTACTTTAACCATTACTCCATGTAAAATATACAAAGTGCGATACAAGATCAAGTGTTTTTCAACATTCCCCACGCCCATTCTGTGCTGGAACGAACCACTGCAACAGTGTCTAAGAAAAATCCTTATTCCTCCCGCTTAACGGGCCGGCGGAGGGCGAATTGCCCATACAAACGTAATACCAAAATAATTTGTTATTCGAGAATATTTCCACCATATTATGCGATTATTAAGATTGAACTTGTATTTATCTAGGTCCCTGGATAATTATCTTTTCAAAATACTTTCCCAAAATTAAATGTAAGCACATTGCGTTTCGCATGTTTTTACGACATAAATGACATGTTTTCTCCTTATTTGTTTCATATTAAAACAAACGATATCTCACGTACTAATTGATCAGGAACATAGCCTATATTGTCAAGTTACAGAATAACAACACGAAGTTAAAAACAACAATTTTTCATTCATCATTTTTGGTATTCACGGAACAAGACCAAAATGTATAACAAACTCTGTACGCTCATATTACTATCGCGCTTGCACGCGATCACGTGTCATCAGCCGAATAGAGATAGCAATATACCGGCAAATTTATATTTGCGGTTCGAATAGAAGTTGCGTGCGCCGCTCCCCGGCCTCTTGAAAAAGTTAAACTTACACGTACCTACAAATTGTGAAACCAGCTTCCATCTTCTGTGTCTTTGTGCTCTTCAAAGGACTGTAAGCATAATTCCAGAAGTTTACTTTTAAAATATTTTTGTACTCTCATCAAAACGTGCACGAGCGAATGGTCACAACGTGTAGCGGTTACACGAGAGATTTAATGTAAACAGTTAAGTATAAAACTTGGACAAAGCATCACAACAACAATAAATTAATCAATTGATTAGGCTGCAGTTGCTACTGCTAAGCTCTAAATCAAATTGCGATCTAAACACAAAAGTATTCAATAATCGCTGAGTCTACCGGTAGGAGACTAACTTTCAAACGTCAAAATACCTACTCGTATCTAAGCAAATAATTCCAATATGGCGTATCGCCGCCAAAGAACGAACCGAGTGAAATACATGGAATGAGTCAAGTATCATTTCATTTCATTTATTTATTTGTGAATACAGTTGGTACAAAAGGTGTTACAATTATAAAAGTTTCATGTATCCTACCACAGTGTGGCGTACAAATAATATGGGTAGCAAGCTTTAACATAATAAGGAAATTATAATGTTAATATTAAGTATTTATAGTAAATAACTTCAGAAACAGACTGCAGCGTAGTCAAGACTTCATATGCATGAATTATTTAGGTAATATATTTAGATGATGAGAGGATCATGAGCCACTCTTCAGTTTCCAAAAATATAATATCTATATCATTATTTTAGTAATACATTACAATACATTCCTTTCATTTGAGTATACATATAAAATAAATTTAAGATGTCATTTATCCTTTTTCCTTCCTTACACATTAAATTACTTATTTTCCTTTATCATCAAATTCATCATAATAATTATCACAATGTCAAATTTATATATCATAATGTCAAGTTTATCATAATGTCAAAAAATTGTGTAAATGGGTAAGTTTAATATAATAATTAATATATTTTAATTAAGATATTCACTAATTGCGTAGTAGCATTTTTGTATAAGATAGTCTTTTAACTTATTTTTAAATTTTAAAAAATCATTTATTTGATGTAATTCGGTCGGTAAACGGTTATAAAGTTTCGGTAACATAATGTAAGAGCTGTTACCAAATTGTACTGTTCTGGACCAAGGGATGCTTAACTTGTTCTTGTGTCTCATACTACTTAAGTTCTTATACATATTTATGTGCTTTTTAGCGAATAATAATGATTCAAAAATATACATACAAGGTAGAGTTAAAACTTTTAGCTCCTTAAAGTATGGCTTGCAACTGTCAGTCTGTTTTAAGCCACATATTGATCTTATGCACTTTTTTTGTGCTTTAAAAAGCATGATCGCGCTCAACAGAATTACCCCAGAAGATAATTCCATATCTTAAAGTAGAACACACATATGCATTATAAGCGACCAATAGCGTTTCTCTGTTTACAATTTTAGATAGCATGTAGAGCGCATATGAAAATTTATGCAATCTTGTACATATAGACTCAACATGTGCCTTCCAATTTATTTTTTCATCTATATGAAGCCCTAAAAATTTTATCGTTGATGTTTCAGTGACGTTGTGATTTTTGTAGTGTACTTGTAACGAGGGGCGTTTCTTGTTTTTAGTTACAAAAGTCATAATTTTAGTTTTTTCAAAATTCAATATCAATTTATTAGTGGTCAGCCAGTCAACTATAGTCATAAGTGTGTTATTAATTTTTGTCTCAAAATCAGTCTCTTATCAACTTAATTAAACCTTCGTCAATAAATAAATATACAATCTTTTATCTTTTTAAAAAATTCAATTCTAATTTAAAAGCAAAGCTAACAGGACGGATAATAACTAATATCTCAAAAGCCAGCAACGCATTTTCGGTTCCTCTGGTTCATGGGCGGAGGTAATCACTTACCATCAGGTGACCCGCCTGCTCGTCGCTATACATATAAAAAAACTGACATACATATGATTCTATCATATAATCGTCCTACCTACATAAACGTATATCCAAGGAACTACGAATATAACCCCTGATTTTATATTAAATACTGAAAATAAGGTCAAAAAGCTCGATGTCAAGGTCATGATAGGAAGGTATCAAAATGGATTGAAATAATCGACACCAAG
The DNA here is from genome assembly GCA_963932025.1 of Erebia epiphron. Lineage (NCBI taxonomy): Eukaryota > Metazoa > Arthropoda > Insecta > Lepidoptera > Nymphalidae > Erebia > Erebia epiphron. The sequence continues at coordinate 6,959,969 of OZ009956.1, read as the reverse complement.
ATGCTTATTAAAATAGGTAAGTACCTACTATATATACCAGTAGTACCTACTAACTGCAATGGTGAATTTTAGAGAATTCTATGTTCAAACTCCTAACACCTCTCTTTTGCATATATACCTACTAGATGATTCCCGCGACTTCGTCCGCGTGTACCAAGTTTTTTCGATTCCCGCGGGAACTCGTGTAATTTCCGGGATAAAAAGTAGCCTATGTCCTTCCCCGGGATACAACCTACCCCTGTACCAAATTTCATTAAAATCGGTTGAACAGATAAATTTTTTGATTCCCGCGGGAACTCTTGAATTTTCCGGGATAAAAAGTAGCCTATGTCCTTCCCCGGGATACAACCTACCCCTGTACCAAATTTCATTAAAATCGGTTGAACAGATAAATTTTTTGATTCCCGCGGGAACTCTTGAATTTTCCGGGATAAAAAGTAGCCTATGTCCTTCCCCGGGATATACCTATCCCTGTACCAAATTTCATCAAAATCGGTTGAACAGATGGGCCGTGAAAGCGTAGCAGACAGACAGACAGACAGACAGACAGACAGACAGACAGACAGACAGACAGACAGACACACTTTCGCATTTATAATATTAGTATGGATTTAAATAAAGCTCCATGTTTACTCATTATATCAGCTGTTAGTAAGCTGTTATAACAAGTAAACATAGAAAACATGGTCCTTTACCTACTGATAGCCAAAAAGCACACTTGTGTCAATCGTTGTCGTCATTTTGCGGGACTTTATATCCTGCCTACCCTATATAGAGTGATAAGAAAACTAACTAAAATTAGGTAAGTATACCTACCTATATTAGTTATAATTAATTATTTAAAAAATTAAAACAAAACCTAAATACAATCCGTTTAGTTAAATCTAGACACTAGGAAAATAAACGACAACCCTATTTATGTTATCTCAAGTGAATAAAAAGTAAAGTCTTTATAACTGGTACGGGTTGGCGTGCTTAACGTTTAATCAGATTTTTCTCGTGATTAGAGCAACTATCAGTATTGTGGCGTAGGAAACATTGTTGATGTTACCGAACCGGCAATTTGTGTAACTACTTAGTTAGCTGTATTATTTGAGTTCTCTTACACTTTTCTGCTAATCTCACACTATACAAAAGCTGCCTAACTATTATACATAGTCTATGCCTATGCATAAGCCTTTCCAAATTCTAGCACTCAGGGGGCATACTACCATCACTTAAAGCCGTATTGTTTTAATATTGTTGACAGTCATGTTTTAGAATTATTAAAAATAAGGATAAAATAAGGATTATTATTTTAGGGACGTCAAGGTACGTGACATAAAACTGTCATTATGAAATAATCTGGTTCTGACCCATCTGATTGTGATATTGTTTCAGACATGTTTCAGTATTCTGTCATCAGACAGCAATGGGGAGGCACACTGCCAATTTATCCCGCTAGGTGACGCATCGTCGCTGGTGTTGTTTACCTGTCAAACACCATATATTTTTTACGCGATAGTTTCTTTTTCTTAGAATAATTCATTTTTATGCCTAAATGTTGTGCATTCCGTTTTCCTGCTGATGAGGAATGAAGAATACTATGGTACAAAGCCTTGCGCCAGTAAAATTGGAAACCCAGTTCATCGGCTACGTTATGTAGCGCTCACTTTAGACCTGCCGAATAATATGGCAAGAGCACACACTGGTTTTTTTCTCAGATTCAGTTCAAATATGACGCCTAATTACCTCAATTATGTACGCAAATGAACCTGACAGTTACCAGCGAGGGTGGCGCCATCTGAGATTAGCTTTGCCTGTGCCTCCCCATTGAGCACAAAGACCTCAAACTCTTCTTCTCTTTTGCATCAGGGTATATTTAAATACTTAAAGCTCCCGTATTATTAACAGCTAATATAACGTGTTAATATGGAAAACACGGTCTTTTATGTACTGATATACAAAAAGCACACCTTGCATCTATCGTTGTCGCCATTTTGCGGAACTTTATTACCTACCTACCCTACTGACTAAAATTAGGTAAGTATATAATAATTAATTAAAAATAATTTTCTGCTATGTATTATCTATTAAAATACTCATCACTCCATATCCTTGCTAATAAATTGTTCTATTAGAATAAATCAGCCAATGTATTACATATTGATGAACCTTCCATAGATAGGTACACTTACAAATGCATACAGACTACAAAGAATCCCAATATGTTTCTTATTAGACTTTTTCCTCCAGATAAATTGATATTTGTTCACGTCAGTTTCATTGCATGCAATTTTAATTCGAAGCGGTAAAAAGTTAATGATAAGTCATTTCTCTGCTTGGCCAATTTGCTAATAAAACGCGCTCAAGAACTGATAAATTCGTTTCATTAAAAGTAACGTTGTGTGGTATATCATTCAGCATATACAACTTCTGTGGAGTATTTGGGAAGGCACTATTAAAAATTGAGCAAGGTATGTATATTTTATATATAAAATTGGCATCTTATATTATATATTGTTATATATATATAAAAATGAATCCCTATTTCCCTTGATCACGGCATCACGCGTGAACGGCTCGGCCAATTTCGTTAATTCTTTTTTTGTTGTGTTGGTTTGGACCCCGGGATGGTTTATATTCACAATTGGACCCGATAGGGGGAGCTGCAATCGGGTTCGAGGTTCAGGGCAATAAACACATGCACTTTTATTAATAGCACTCTACCTATGACTCTATTTAAAGATGTTTTCCATAGGCATGTTTTATTTTGTACGTAAGTGGTACACATCTCTCTGTAAAACTATCTATCCAATCCACATTTACTACCCTTATAAGATTAAAAGCGACGGCCATATTATTATTACGTGGGTAATGAAAACCTATGTTTTAATCACGTTTAATCGTTGCTTCAATGTAAATTGTTGGAATTAGCTAAATTTGTGGCATCCTGCGGCAGTGGATTTGTCTAATAAACATCGAAATATTGTGGTCGACTCTTCTCGGGTTGATCCCCGGCAGGGTCTATTTGGGAATTCATGATTTCTGATTTTTTCTGGTCTGGCCTGGTGGGAGCCTTCGGCCGTGGCTAGTTAACATCCTACCGGCAAAGACGTACTGCCAAGCGATTTAGCGTTCCAGTACGATGCCGTGTAGAAATCGATTGGGGGTATTGGTTTAATACAACTGCCATACTCCAAACAGGTTAGCCCTCTATCATCTTAGACTGCACCATCACTTATCCTGAGAGTGCTAACTTGTAGTGGTGTAAAAAAACTGTTATTTTACCGTAATCGCTGTGCTGAGAACTGAGGTTTTTGATTTTCCCTAAATCTATCTATACCGGATACCTATTAATATTATAATTAATGCGAAAGTTCGTTTGGATGGATGGATGTTTGTTACTAAATCACGCCAGAACGGTTGAACGGATCTGGATGAAATTTGGCACAGATTACAGTCTGTAATAAAACATACTTTTTACCGCGGAAAATTAAAGAGTTCCCGAGGGAAACGAAAATCCTCAATCCAGGCGGTCGAAGTCGCGGGCATCAGCAGTAGGTATCTAAATTGTAATACACAAAGGCAAACACACTGCACTGGCTTGAAAATGGAGGGCTAATAATTCAGTCACTTTCAGTTGCTACAAATATTGCACAACCGAGATTTATCACCACGAACATGAATTCGAATGGCGTTGGGCAATCGGACGTCTTCGAGCGTGAAAATATAATGGTAGCAGAGTGGTGGGCATACCGATCCCGTAGACCGTAGACGGGTAATTGCTTCCATTTAGTCTACTTACCAGGTTATAGTCTAGTGCTTAGGCTGCTTATTATATTAGATGCTAGAATTATTAATTAATATAATTTTAATCAAATACAAATTAAGCTATGTAAACTAACTATTTTTAGGGTTCCGTACCTCAAAAGGAAGAAACGGAACCCTTATAGGATCACTTCGTTTTCCGTCCGTCTGTGTGTCAAGACCCTTTTTCTCAAGAACGTATACAGGTATCAAGCTGAAATTCATATAGAATACTCAGGTCTACGGTCCCTTAGAGCTGTGAAAAAAAACAAGCTTCTAAGCCAACGCAATCAAAAGATACAGCCGTTTATGCTGCAAATTTTCGACACTCGCAAGGGAATCAAAACCTACAAGGTATACTTTCCGTGAACTTAGAATCTTGAAATTTGGTACGAAGCAACGCCATGAAGCACAAAAATAGAAATAATTGCGAAAAGCATATATTTTTTGTTACATCATATAATATAAAAATATTATTATTAATTTTAAACTTGTTTAAAATATTTGACACTCGCAAGGGAATCAAAACCTACAGGGTACTTCCCGTGAACTCAGAATCTTGAAATTTGGTACGAAGAAGCAACGCCATAAAGCACAGATCATACTTCATCATACTTCATACTATCATATCATATCATACTTCATCATACTTAATATTATAAATGCGAAAGTCACTTTGTTTGTTGGTTTGTTGGTTTGTTGGTTTGTTGGTTTGTTGGTTTGTCCTTCAATCACGCCGCAATGGAGCAACGGATCGACGTGATTTTTGGCATGGGTATAGTTGAGGACCTGGAGAGTGACATAGGCTACTTTTTATCCCGGAAAATTAAGGAGTTCCCGCGGGAATAACAAAAAACTTAAACCATACGGACGAAGTCGCGGGCATCAGCTAGTATAGGAATAATTGCGAAAAGCATAAGTTTTTTGTCGGCCGGCCACCACATCGTAGACGGCCTACCACGTCACAGTTTGTACGGAAACCTCGGTGCGCAAGATCGACTCGCACTTGGCCGGTTTTTTGAATCACCTTGTTTAAGTGTAAAAGGAAAACTGACATATAAGCAACCTACAAGCTACAAGTCCGCTGGTTTGATAGATGACGAAAGAAGTCACGCGGCAATTAGTAGGACGAGTAGAACTTACACATTTTCTATGCTAATATTATAAATACGAAAGTTTGGATAGATGGATGGATGAATAGATGGATGTATGGATGGATGGATGTTTGTTACTCAATAACGCCAGAACGGATGAACGGCTGCATGAAAGGCTCAGAGATAGATTATGCCTTTAGGAGACTTTTCGTGACATGGACAAAACAGCAACTTTTTTTTAAACTAATGGCCCTGGAATCTCAACGTCACAGATTGGTTACATTATTTTCTAACTGTACATAATAAATACTACTTAACTGTTAAGTAGAAATAGGCCTACTCATGTTAATGAGATAGAGCGTTAAGCAAACCGTTAAATTATTCATACGTTGGTTTTAATTCACATCAAAGAGGGGTATCGTTCAAATCAGAATAGGTGCGTCGTTACTTTAATATTAGGTACCTACCCATTACACTGCTTTAAGAATGAGAATGGGTAAATTGTATTATTTACTTTTTTTAATTGGACAATAAAATTGAAATAGAACTTGTATTATTTTATCAAGTATATTATTAAAAAATTTAAATTACGATCACGCTTACGTTAGTTTAATTAGTTAAAATCATGCAAAAAAGTAGGCGATCCGACAAACAAGAACGAAAAAGCCAATTTTATAATTAACTAGATGATTCCCGCGACTTCGTCCGCGTGGACCAAATTTTTTCGATTCCCGCGGGATCCGGGATAAAAAGTAGCCTATGTCCTTCCCCGGGATACAACCTATCCCTGTACCAAATTTCATCAAAATCGGTTGAACAGATGGGCCGTGAGAGCGTAGCAGACAGACAGACACACCTTCGCATTTATAATATTAGTATGGATATGGATTAAATTAAATGAAAACTGGCCATTTAGAAATTCCTAGGTACGTAACTTATTTGTTTTCCTAAGTTTTTATTTGTTTTCTTTTTTAAGGTATAATTTCCAAGTCAAAAACATGCAAAAAATGAATGCTATAGCCACAAGGCTACGCACGGAGTATGGGTATAGGCAAGTGTTGTAAATCAATAATTATTATAATAGCTGATATTTACTTAAATAGGAAGGCTAAAGGAACTTTACAAAATATGATTTGATGAGGTTTGTAACTTTACCTGCTGCTACCTGTGTTACCTTCGTGTTATAAGTTGCTAAAGTGGTACGTTTTTAAAATTATATAATTGTATACATGTACTTAATATTTATTATTATACATCATTAAGAGCCCATAAGGTAAACTCCAAAATTTATTAAGTACTAGCTGATTTCCGCGACTTCGTCCGCGTGGACCAAGTATTTTCGATTCCCGCGGGAACTCTCGAATTTTCCGGGATAAAAAATAGCCTATGTCCTTCCCCGGGATACAATCTATCCCTGTACCAAATTTCATCAAAATCAGTTGAACAGATACATTCTTTTGATTCCCGCGGGAACTCTTCAATTTTCCGGGATAAAAAGTAGCCTATGTCCTTCCCCGGGTGTAACCTATTTTCATCAAAATCGGTTGAACAGATACATTGTCTTGATTCCCGCGGGAACTCTTCAATTTTCCGGGATAAAAAGTAGCCTATGTTTTAATCCGGGTTATAAGCTATCTATATGTTCCAAATTTCAGCCAAATCGGTTCAGTAGTTGCGGCGTGAAGGAGTAACAAACATACACACTTACACACACACAAACTTTCGCCTTTATAATATTAATATGATGAAATATGATGATAATATGATCTATAAAATCAACTTTCCATTCAAACAAGTCAATTCTTGAAGAACTCGGCATCAAGCAGCGTCTCTCCTCTATTGTACAGGCTCGCTTTCTCACTTTCTTTGGTCATGTAACTAGACGCGACGATAACATCTCCATCGAGCGTCTGGTTGTTCAAGGAAGAGTGGAGGGCACCAGGGCACGTGGCAGATCACCCATGAGGTGGACCGACCAAGGCTGCGGTGGACGTCCCCTTACACGAATGTACTCGCAAGGCTGCTATCAGGGAAGAGTGGAGACGGATCGTCAAGCGTGTCACAACACCAAAGTGACGACCCCGACCGCTCTGACAAGAGCGATACGACGGAGAAGAAGATAATCAACTTTATCAGCCTTCGCTAATTATTATCTCTCTAACTAATTATAAACAAGGTGAAAAATAACGATATGTCATTCCATTTAACATTTAAAATGTATCGTCAAGTATAATAAACTCAAAGTTAAATTTCAAAAAGCGCTCACATGAATTGAAACAATCGCATGACCATAAAATTACTGTTTGAATCCAGCGAGACCGGAAACTTAACAGACACGTAGTCGCAACAAAATAATGAAGCAAAGTCATTATAAGCGAGATGGGCACGATAAGTCGGCTGTTAGAGTAAACGCGCTTTTTTACGTTAATTAAACTTACTTTTGTAAACGATGATGGTCTCATTATCTGCATTAGGCAGCGCCCGCCACTCAGCGTAGTGCTTTTTACGCAACGCTGCGCGCGTCGGACGACCTGTGTACGTAAAAGCGTCATAGATTATGTGGCTGGTAGTTTTCTAGAGACGCCTTTTGTTTGAAACTTTTATGAGTATAAATAGTGAGAAGTACAGTATCATTTTATCTAATAAACTGGTTAGACTTACGAGCCGCAAACCGCGAAGGAAATGGGCATGAAATCCTATATACAGTGAATTAGTTAGGATTCAAGCCCAACCTCCCACGCAAATGGCCAAATTATTACTTAGTAAGTTTTCTAGTATATAGGTAAGTATATTGTAGATTATATTTGGCTTTTTGGAAGATAAATTGAAATGATGTCTACATTTTCATAGGAGTCGTATAAATAAACGGCTGATCAAAACACGAATAAAATAGCAAAATCTATAATCAATTTATCTGGAATCTGGCGATAATTAGTTACATACCTAGCAACGTTGAATTTGTCAAGAAAGTCCATACATCATTGGTAGTAATCAAAAATGTTTTTGTCCAAAATGTGAGTGTTTGACTAATACCTTTTCTATATAACTTATTAATAAGTAGGTGACCTGACACAAACCAATCATAGAATAGTGCGTTACTATTAAATTTTATTAATAATAGAATGGAACTTTGTACCTTCTTACCTACTTCCGCAATCAGAGTCTCTAGAACATTAAGCGACTGAGTGCGGCAGTTAAAAAGTAAATTAGTCCTGTTTTCAAATAAAAAATGTACCTAAGTATAAAAGTATCTACTCATAGTTAGGTATATTGAGAATTCCTGATTAAGTTATTAATTTCCTTTATGTTGTGTACTCTTTTATTAAAAGTACCTATTTCATTTCCTACCTCATTAGTCTATTAATTGGTATTTGAGTAAGTGATGTCTGTTAAAGCAGTTTCCCTGGTGCGTGCTTTGTACATTGTATGTAATAAGATCGACTAGTCTTTTCTAAACTTATTAATGTTTCAAAAGAAGTTTTAAGTATTATATAGCTTCTATGTATTATTTAAAGCTCGAGTTTACCTCATTTGGTAATGAAAATTATGAATTTAACTCCAAATAATTACCCTTAGTACCTTGCTGTTTCAGAAAATACCTAGTTTGGTACTATAGTAATCAGTAATACTGTTTAGTGCAACCGCTGTCGCTAGGTATATTTTTAAAATCAAAGACGTTGACACATCTTCATTTATTTAATCTTTGGCGTTGTCGTGATCTGTGGTAATAAATTTTGTATAAATTAAATAACGTATAACTTATCGGCAATTAATAGATAAATGCATAGGTATTTATCGTTAAGTACATGCTACTGCATAAAATCTACATGTAAAGTTATTGTTTCTCGTACCTACTTACTGAGGTAGGTACTTAGCAATAAAAAATGCAGTTAAATCTAAACTCAATAAGGAAATGTAGAACGGATACTTATTATAAACTAGCGAATACCCGCGACTTCGTCTGCGTGGTTTGAGGTTTTTTGGTTCCCGCAGGAACTTTTTAATTTTCCGGAAAGTAGCCTATGTGCTACTCCAGACTATAGTCTATCTCTGTGCCAAATTTCTGCCAGATCCGTTCAGCCGTTGGGGCGTGATTGAGTAATTAACATACATCCATCCAAACTTTCACATTTATAATATTAGTAAGAAATATATTAACCTAACCTAACCTACTCTCAAAGATACTGGGGAAAATTTTAAAACTCCTTACTATTTTCGTTAATGCTTCGGAAAACTTTTACAACATTAAAAATATATATGTACCATATCTATACCTTTATTCAAAGATAAGGTCTATACCTACCTAACTTTGCATATGTCTCATAATAGTATATCAATCAAAACGACTCACGTTTTGATTGATCTAAAATCATGACTGTAGAAGTAACTAATTAATACAATACAACTAAGTACCTATAGATACCGAAAGCGTAATGTAGCATAATAACCACACCAAAGGACAGATGGCAAAAACAGCCCATCATCCTATGACAATATTATGTGCATTTATAATGCTATTACATAATAAAATAATAGCCCGTTAGGACATTAAACATAATTCAGCAAATAAATGAACGTTGAATGTTATTTTATTAGCAAAAAATTGCTCCGGTGGTTTAGTATTTTTTTGTAATAGCAATATTTATTTTTACATTATAGTCTGCGATAAACAACCGCTGTGGGGCTTGTTTTTGCAATTTAGCAGAAAGAACTGAGTTAACTAAGTTTTTGTTAGTATAAAATAATAATAATAATAATAAGTTAGTTTGACGACCTCCGTAGCGCACTGTGTAGCGCTGTTGTCTTAACGTGCGGAGGTCCCGGGTTCGATCCCCGGCAGGGTCAATTTGGGAATTTTATAATTTCTGAATTTTCCCTGGTCTGGCCTGGTGGGAGGCTTCGGCCGTGGCTAGTTACCACCCTACCGGCAAACAAGTACCGCCAAGCGATTTAGCGTTCCGGTACGACGCCGTGTAGAAACCGAATAGGGGTAAGTATGGGTTTAATATAACTGCCATGCCCCTAACAGGTTAGCCCGCTACCATCTTAGACTGCATCATCACTTACCATCAGGTGAGATCGCAGTCAAGGGCTAACTTGTAGTGGATAAAAAAAAACCCTAGATGAATTTATTTTGAATCGCATAATATGAGAATGATGTAGAGATGTTTTGTAACATTCGAGCAAACTCACACTCTCTTATTGCACTTTACTTACCTAATAGGATTCTTCCGCGTAAGTAGATTGTTAATATCTGTGGAGATTGGCCGCCACCGAAACTCAATATTCATTCATTCATGATATAATAAATCATAATTTATTCAACTAGGCATAGACTCAGCATCATAAGTTAATACAAGGTCGACCGATTCTGAAGTGGCATCTAAGACTTCAGCTTCACTTAAAGAGCACCTTTAATTTTTAGGGTTCCGTACCAAAATGGTAAAATGGAACCCTTATGGTGCGACTTTCTCCGTCTGTCTGTCCGTCTGTCCGTCTGTCCGTCTGTCCGTCTGTCCGTCTGTCCGTCTGTCCGTCCGTCACACTCGATTATTTCAGTAACTACCGAAGCTATCGACATGAAATTTGGAATAGTTGTGTATATTAGTGGCCCAAAGACACTGGAATTAAAAAAATTGGAAATTATTTTTGTTCTTTTTAAAAAAGGGGGGAAAATCTGAGGGTTGAACTTTAAAAGTGAGATAACTGTACTGTGTGGGGTATCATATGAAAGGGTTTACTTTGTACATTCTAAAACAGATTTTTAATTATTTTTAGTTATGATAGTTTTTGATTTATCGGGGAAAATGTCTAAAAAAATACCGTTCCCCCCCCCTTATCTCCGAAGTTTACCAATCGAAAAATTTGAAATAATTATGGTCAATAGGAATTTACGTATATTTTACAGGAAAACTGCAAAAAAAGCCAATGCTCTAACTAGCATAGTTTTTTTGATATTAACAATAAACCTCTACAAACAAAGTTAGTCTTGCGGTTCATTAACAAAGGTAATTATTTATTAATAATGGTACGGAACCCTTCGTGCGCGAGTCCGACTCGCACTTGCCCGGTTTTTTTTTATTACTTTTGATTTTTAAATTTCATGAATTATCTCGAACTTCCAAAACAACAAAAAGTTATCTCGAATATAAATCTTAATGAATTCTAAAATGATCTTTAATTTAATGGCTTCTTAATTACAGAAACGAACAAGTGATCATTAGTAAAAACTAAAATCTATTTAGAGTTGAGCTCGTATTGTTATGAAATAAGATTAACAATACACTCATTCATGATAGTCATAGGCTATATTACCTCTATGGTCATAGGGTTTTCCATTTGACTAGCTAAGATAAGAAATTATTATGACGAAACCAAATTATACCTATATGTTTAGTAGAAAAAAAATACGTTACTAAGTCGAATATCGTCTATATGCGTGTCAATGCAATACGTGCAACCGCATTGTTGGTAGGCACGTTAGTAGTATATACTTACCTACTATAATTACCAGAAACTTTCGTATATAGTATATACTTACCTACTATACTTACCAGAAACTTTCACACAAGTGCCAAGAACAACTATTCAAAGCTCAAATGTTCAAGCCGAATCGGATGAACGATGTGGATGTGGAAATCTTGCATGTTTCCGTAATTTATAACCAGCGTTAGGTTATTCTTATTCCATAATCGATTGGCCCAAGTTTTATTTGTATGACGGTACTAGGTAGTTTGTTTTATTTGAGCGGAAGTCATGCATAATTCTAGCGCATAAAGGAAAATCAGTCACTTTACAATTCCAAATATGATTCAAATCCAGATTGCATTCTCGATTCAAAATTTGTAAGCCGAAGCGTCGTTTATGTATAGCAGCTCATAATGCAGAGCCCTCGACGTCCCAGCCCATGCATACTAACGCGGCTCGTAATACGACTGATGCCATGTTTATCCCTGGACCCTGCTTGCAGCCGAACGAGGAATTGAACTACTTGATAATAACTGTAGGTATCGTTTAATTTCCCTTTTTAACTTCACCGCTGAAATCATATTCTTTTTAATACAAGCTGCTCGTAACATGCACTTTCAAATCATACTAATAGTATAAATGCGAAAGTCAGTTTGTTTGTTGGTTTGTTGATTTGTTGGTTTGACCTTTAATCACGCCGCAACGGAGAAACGGATCGACGTGATTTTTGGCATGGGTATAGTTGAGGACCTGGAGAGTGACATAGGCTAATTTTTATCCCGGAAAATTAAGGAGTTCCTGCGGGAATCGAAAAAACTTAAACCAAGCGGACGAAGTCGCGGGCATCATCTAGTGCAGAATAAACATAGCAATTCTTTTGCAGCTTTTTTGGCAGCTTTACTTGTAAACAAAAAGATTACCCGCAAGGTATTGCCATTTTGCCATTTTGAATTTCATTTGAGGTTTTTCTTTATATTATAATATAAATTATAAATAACAGAAAAGTTTAATCGGTAAAGTGAAAAATAAAAACCAACAACCTGACTTATTATTTTACATGTGCGAAAAAAATATCGAAACAAGTGTAGGTACCTTTAATATGGCGTGAAGCACTTAATTTCTAATGAGTTTTCAAAATCATGATAAATTCTCACAAATGTATTGAAAAACAACAAACTACTGTAGGTACTATTACCTATTCTTTGGTATTAGGTACATACTTTTACATACTTTGTGCCTGGCGAACAGACCCTTACCCTTACGCCAGAGAGATCTTTTAAAAATGTATCTATAAATGTACTATTTATTACAAATTAAAAAAATTAGGAATAGAAAATTATATGTCATCTCTAATATTAACTGAGTATCAAATGACCGTAATTGCCTTTTCTGAAATCACAAAAAAACGTTCTAATACTTACAAAGAGACAATTTTTTTCGTAAGAAAAAACTATGAGGAATAGAATGACATTCCATCGTTTTCTCAGGGACATTTCCCGAAATTAGCCTATTATTAGTTGCCGATCACGTCGTAGGATGCTTTTAATATTGAATTAGGGAACCCTGTAGTTAACTCGCCCTTAATCGGCCCTGCGGCTGCGGTTCTTGTATTAACGTCATATCCACAGACGTGTAATGGCATAAGTAATATTAAAGTTCCAAATGACACAAAATATTGTCAAATTATAGGCTCTGAAAGCATGAGTAACCACTTACAGGGTCTGCCGTTGATCCCTGGCGTACCGTCCGCATAAACATTAAATTCTACTGAATAATATAATTTTTTTAACAATGGGCCATGACTGGGCCATAGTCTTTGGCTTTTTTCCATCCGACATTATCATCAGTTGTCTGCCTTCGATTTCTGTAGCCAACTGGTAATAAATAGCATCTCAAAATCCGCTTAGGTGTGCGGTTTGTCATGAGATCGTAACTGATGTTCTTTCGCACTCAGGTTTGCTGTGCTTTTTTGTTTGATAAGCATTGGATTTTGGTAGGAAAGTATCAAATATTAATACCCATATTATGCCAAAGTGTAGGTATATGTCTATTGGTTTCCCCTTCAACCACGTACCTCACATAAATCAAAGAGTTCCTACTTTGAAAAATGTATGCAAAAAGTCGTCCGCATCAGCTAGTTTGTTTGTCCTTTAATTACGCTGCAACAGAACAATGAATCAAGGTCATTTTTGTATGGATACCTAAAGTTGAAGACCTGGAGAGTGACATAGGCATTGCATCCTGAAAAATGAAAGAATTTCCACAGAAATTAAAACTTATACTAGCTATCAAAGTAGCTAGTATTGTATAAAAACTCAAATAAATCAGATTTTATAATAGGAGCAGAGCTAATATTTTTCCAATGGTTAGTAGGTATTTCCCTGCGAACCTTACAAGATAATTATGACTATATAGTCAACAGTACCCTCACAGGCTTTGAAAACGGCTGTGTCATATTATTTTAGTGGATGACGCCGATCGCATATCTAACAGCTGCAACAAGTCCTTGATTGTAGTGTTTATCCACGATTCGAATCGATTACATACGATTTAATTCCGAATTATCCAATCGTAAGCTAATAGAAGCGATCTCGAAATATTTTCGGCTGACCACTGATTTAGATGCTACGTGATGTGCTTACGTGGAAAATTAATCGTTTGGTTCACATTATGACCATTCGAATTATTAAATGCCCGATTGCTCGATACTGTGAGAATTTCTGATGAACCAAACGTGATGGAATGTAAAATCTGAGATACCTAATAAGTTTGTATTCGTATTTAGCTATAATGTCTAGTTTTGACTTTTTGAGTTTCGACTTGATAGTTACTTTTCTTCTTATTTAAAATGGTCTGTATACCTACCTAGTTTATGACAGATTAGAGCTCTTGAAGTAAGTGTATCGAGTTAAAATATCCAGGTAGATAGATATTGTAGAGCCTAGGCTTTCTATTATTTATTAATTCAAGAATATTTTTTTTATCCAATACAAGTTAGCCCTTGACTGCGATCTCACCTGATGGTAAGTGATGATGCAGTCTAAGATGGTAGCGGGCTAACCTGTTATACTAAACCCATACCCCTATTGCGGTAGGGTGGTAACTAGCCACGGCCGAAGCCTCCCACCAGGCCAGACCAGGGAAAATTCAGAAATTATAAATTCCCAAATTGACCCTGCCGGGGATCGAACCCGGGACCTCCGCTCGTTAAGGCAACAGCGCTACACACTGCGCCACGGAGGTCGTTAAAATAATAACTTCATAATTCATCATGCACTACATTAAAAAATACATAATATGTATGTACTTAGTTTAAAAGAACTTGATACATTCATGACCATCCAAAAGGGCCAGAACTATATACCTACTAAAAAGTTTTTTTTAATTTCAAGTTCAAATCGAACCAAAATACCATTCCTATGGGATATTTCCCTCAATTAGCAGAGTTTCTAAAGGCCTTGCTGCGACAATATTTGCCACCCCATTTAATGTATCAAAATGAGCAGTTTGCCTCAACATTTTACAAACGGGTGCCAACTATCAAGAAATGGCTACGAAATCTGAAAATAAATAATATTTAAAGGTTTACTTAAGAAATTAGGTAGTAAAAAGTAAACCTTGCCGATTTATCGTCAGCATGTAAATCACTATATGTATTTATTTTCGTAGACCGTACCTACCTTAAGTAATATTATCCGATTCCTATGACAGAAGGGCTAGCTCATTTTTTGCGCAAAGGATCAGCCTGGCTGTCCAGCGCGGGAATGCAGCCGGCATTCTTGCCACCATTCCACGCGGGCTAGGCTTTGTCTATTGTGTTCTTTTCAATAAATGGTACCTAATTAAAATTGCCGAATGTAAAAAAAACCTATGTCAATCTGGCTTGATACATTTTAATCGTAAGCAAATGTAAATAATAACAACACAGGTTATAAACTCAGTTATTAGAACTACTGAAGTGCAAGACGTACTAAAAACGCCTTTTATCTACTCCAGCATCGAAAAGTTCCAATTTCGAATTTGACAACTATATCGAATTGAACCCTCTTTCGTGTTTGCTTCTCATAACGATACAGTTCGTTGTATGGGAGCTGTATCGTTATGAGTCGTACTGTATCGATATGGTTATCTTCATAAATAGGATACCTATAGCTTAGCGGCTCTGGGTTCTGGCACTTTTGGTTTTTATTAATTTATAAAGTAAAAAAATATAAAGACGTCCTTGTCGTAGATAAAATCTTGTATGCAACTGTACGTAATTAGTCATTTTAATTTTCGTACTATCCTATTTTCATACTCGGCAAGCCTCGTATCAAAAAACAGCACTCGAATTAAAATGACCCTCATTACGATACAGTTGCATAAATAGCTATTATAGATCATCGCTCGATGATCCCACACTACATTTGCCTAGACGTGGCCTCAATCTATCATTTCTAATGGATGATAAATTATGAATAGATAAGTACTAATCATAATATTTTGCATTCATTCAAGTTAAAAGATTTTGAATCGTCGTGCCTCGTCGCATAATTTTTTCCTGAGAAAATTTCACAACTTGCACTGTTGTGTTGATAATAATTTAAATGACGGAATTAGAAGTTTAAATTCGCTATAATCCGCGACAATAGGTAAATCTATGTAGTACAGTGTGTATCCCGCACTTAAAGCCCGCGATATTCACCACACCACAGAAATCTTCCATACTACTCCAAACGTCCGTTTCACTCCGATACCGGAGCATCTTCAGGAGATGTTGAACTCGACAATGCACGATTGTAAAGTCGCTTTAGTCGATTATTCATTAATTATTCATTATGACGGATTATGATGATGACTTTGACGACCTCCGTGGCGCAGTGTGTAGCGCTGTTGTCTTAACGTGCGGAGGTCCCGGGTTCGATCCCCGGCAGGGTCAATTTGGGAATTTGTAATTTCTGAATTTTCCCTGGTCTAGCCTGGTGGGAGGCTTCGGCCGTGGCTATTTACCACCCAACCGGCAAAGACGTGCCGCCAAGCGATTGAGCATTCCGGTACGATGCCGTGTAAAAACCGACTAGGGGTATGGGTTTAATATAACTTTCCCCTAGCAGTTTAGCCCGCTACCATCTTCACTTACCATCAGGTGAGATCGCAGTCAAAGGCTAACTTGTAGTGGTAAAAAAAAAACTTTAGTCGATTATTCATTATTTATTCATTAGATTCATTATGACGGACTTCTGCAAAGTAACGCCTGCTTCTATCCAATAATTGATAATTTTAATTAGTTAAGTCCTAAGTGTAATTATTGTATTTTAACACGTATTTTTTCAAATGTTATATACCAAGTACAAACCTACATAGGTACATATCAAGTTAATCAAAACAATTTGTTTTCCTGCTTCACTTTCTATATTCCAAGAATATCAAAACGAAATTGTTACAAAAACTTGGAGTTCATTGCCATTAGCCACACAATTACAAACCGTTTACCTACGTAAAAAAACAAAGGTAAGTAATTTTAAAATAGAACTGAATGACCACGTCTTTTAACACCGGAAATGATTCGCTAAATAAATCAAAATTGCACTATTATAATAGACGAACGCCCACCAAAACTAAAGGGACCGACAGTGGTTTACTATTCATTAGGATAACGATTCGATGTGCCAAAGACAAACCATAATTTCTGACCAATTTCCTTTCCTACTCTGAAATCTTTCTATAATAATAATTTGCGGAAGCGCCCGAGGATACAGGCTGCTCCATTCATAAAATGATAAAATATCTAGTAGGTACAGTTAACCTCAGAATTATCTTACGTTGCAGATCAACTGCAAAGTCAAAAGCAAGGCAAAGTAAACAGGAAATGTAGGTATAGCTCCTACATTTTAAATTCAAAATATTGCAAAGATCAATAGTATTTAACTTGGTGACAAGGATGATGAACGACGACTCAAGAAAATTGGTAGATAAGTATGAACTAATTTGCAGTTCGGAATCATATCAAATCAAATCAAATAATGTTTTATTCAATTTAGGTAGATATACTACACTTATTTATAAAATAAAATACTTCATACTTCATACTAATATTATAGTTCGAAAGTGTGTTTGTTTGTTTTTAGTTTATTGGTTTGTCTTTCAATCACGCTGTAACGGAGCTACGGTTCGAATTGATTTTTTCTTTGGCTATTTCTTAAATTCTTATCCCGGAAAATAAAGGAGCTCCCGCGGGAATCAATAAAATTAAACCACGCGGACGAAGGCGCGGGCATCAGCTAGTCGGATATAAATACTACCCAAACTTATTGGCATAATAAATCTGGCGCTGACTGTACGACCCGACAAAGTAATGGCACCAGTGAGCTCAGGTCAACAGCCCAAAAGAAATATTTAGTCAGACAGAAATCGACACAAGTTTTATCAGAATTCGTTTACCGACGTTTAAACACGACTTAGCATTTTATAAGCTCGAAAGTAATAAATACGAAAGCGTCTGCAAATGTCCATTCCATTCCACGAACCGGTGATATTGCTCCTCACTGTCAACTCCGACATTTTGGTGACAGAACTTTCAAATATTCGTTTTATGCTATTCATAAAATGCTAATGTGACTCCGGATTTGTTAAATTTATAGCTTGCGGCATTAGAGTCGGCGCAATGGCGCATGTATTTAACACTAATTAGCACCTGACAAAAACTTAACACATACCAGAATTTACATACACGAAAAATAGAAACGAGAAAAATAAAAATTGGAAAACCCAAAGAGCACATTTTAATCACTACGTTAAAATTCTATTGTAGGTATGAATATAAACGAATAGACTTTATCAGATTAGGTGCTAATGGAGGTATCTTTAAAGGCTCATCAATCTGTCGAGCCTACAAGACTTGGTAACGTTGTGAAATGAAAACAGATATTTAAATCTGGTACAATAAAACGCTTAGGGCCAATAGGTTTATCGGACTCACTTCCTATGGTTGCGCTAATAGCCAAAACAAACAATCACGATGGACACAAAGCGGGGCAAATAAGCCTAAAAAGCGCTAATATAAAAAAGTGTGCCCGTTTTTATAAAGCCACGAGCAAGTGTGAGGTCGAGGCGAGGAATGTTGGCGCCTGTCTGAGTACGTATACCTGTCCGTTTATCAATGGACCGTGGACAATAAGACGAAAAAGGAATGAGAAAAAATACCCAAAAAGCGCTTCATCAATCCATTGCGTCCGGCAAGGGTTGTCGCCTTCACTTGCTACGGCGATAGCCTATCTCACTACGTTTGCACATTACAGTCTTATCACACCTTTCCATTTACAAATTATGCTTTATGTTCTTGGTTAGCGAACGTTTATCTAGGACAATAAACCTCGTTCTATACCAGCCGATCACTATTCACGTCACCTGCGATATTTCCCTTGCCACGAGAACTTTCTTATCCCATATTAAAACAGCATTGAAGGAGGCATTCTGCAGTCTGCTAGCGCGTATAGGCAATAAGTTTCCAACATTGTCACACGTAGGCTCGCCACCCCGGCGCGGAGCGACGTAAATATCCCGAGTAAAGCCTAACAACTCAAGATGAACACGACAAAACTGATAAGAACCGCCGCACCTCGCCCGAGACATCCCAATTTAGTGCCGGCCCACCAGATAACGCTATTATACAGCTTTTAACTATACTGGCGATACGCTAAATGTATTTAAAATCACCTTATTGTGGGGTTTTTACGATAAAAGAATGTGTTAGTGGGTTGGGATATCTGTCGATTACTCATTTAATTCGAAATACAGAAAGATGCATTGCATTTGGATGTACCAAATAATAATAGGTATGAATATAGGTTTGTCCGATTACGTAGGCGTGTGTTTTTTGATAGTGGAAGCTGTCGCAGTGAAGAAAATTATAAATTTGCCTGTGCTGTCAAAACAATCCATTCGCCTACACGCTGCAGCTTACAACGACTGTAACAAAGATCGCAGAACACACAGTTATGATATTTATGTGAATATAATGTAAAATCTGTGCGATTTTGCTTTTGATCGAATACAATCTTGATGGAATACAAGGTTTTTTTTTTATCCACTACAAGTTAGCCCTTGACTGCGATCTCACCTGATGGTAAGTGATGATGCCGTCTAAGATGGTAGCGGGCATGTTAGGGGCATGGCAGTTATATTAAACCCATACCCCTATTCGGTTTCTACACGGCATCGTACCGGAACGCTCAAACGCTTGCCGGTAGGGTGGTAACTAGCCACGGCCGAAGCCTCCCACCAGGCCAGACCAGGGAAAATTCAGAAATTATAAATTCTCAAATTGACCCTGCCGGGGATCGAACCCGGGACCTCCGCACGTTAAAGCAACAGCGCTACACACTGCGCCACGGAGGTCGTCAAAAGTTTGTCTTATATTCAAATATACATACCAACTCTACGTTTAATACTACAATAATTATATTGATAGAGTAAGATACTTTGGAACATTGCGTGGTTTTAAATATGACCATCGTTTTAACAGCTAAGAACGGTCATTTAAAAGGTTAGAAATGTGGATCAGCATGTCTAGTTTTCTATAAAAGTACTTACTACTTACGTAAACTAAAACTAAAACTAAAGTTATCAAGGAATCTGCAAACGTATCGGAACATCTTTTATTATAATATAATTGTTGTCATTACTTGAAACTAGAATAGTGTGGGTAGTTAGTCTTTGTTTAGAAAAAGAGCATGATTCGGCTTAGCTTAGCTTTAATTTTTAGGGTTCCGTATCCGGAGGGTGCCAATGGGATAAGCCTCCGCTATCCGTCCACCCGCCCGACCGACTGTATGTCTGCCAACGGGCTGTATCTCCTGAACGGTACCTAGGTTGCAATTTTCACAGTGTGTATTTGATTTCCACTATAGTATAGGTGTTTGTTTGTGTCGCCACTTTCATTAAAGCTCTAGCTATTTTTCCTTGTGCCGTTCGACCATACAACCCGTATGATCGATGGTTGTACCACCAACCGTTCTATGGACATTTATATTTAATTTCTGGACATGAGACCACAGAACGTTAGAATGAATTTGTATTAAAAATTTATGACAAAAAGAGCAACATAATTACGGTTTTGATGATACAAAGACTAAGACGCCGTGTGCGTCCGGTCTGGTCCGTTTTCCGTTTAACTAATTGAGCGAAAACTACACAACACGCCATTCAGCGTCGAACTAATGAATGGCCCACGAAAAAGCCAATTTGTAGTTTTTTTAACGCTTCAATTTGTGCCGTAAACCCAAAAAGTCCGGCCCGAAACCACAATCGAATTAGTGTCCCTTGTTCCGGAGATTACAGGACTGTCCGTCTGTTATCTCGGTCGTTCGTTATTTTATTGGCTTGTAGAGAGTAAGACGATAAACACGGCGCATAATGGCCTATAATGAATCGTCCCCGCTAGAGATTTGACTAATCATAAAGGTTTTATGGGTGACGTTTCCGAATACTCGACCCGTGACGTTATTAACTGCTTTTTAATATCACAGCTTAGAGGCCAAGGTTTTTATAATAGACTGGGGCCCCCTACATCTTCTGCGTATGGATTTGTGATTTTAACAAATCTTAAAATCCTAAATAAAAATTACCTATGTAATGTTTTACATAGGTAAAACACCTACCTATTGTTTACATAGGTGCATTATCTAGTTCACCATTGGGTGAACTAGATAATGCATGCAACTTCGTCCGCGTGGATTTAGGTTTTGAAAAATCCCCAAACTCTATGATCTTCAATAAAAAGTAGCCTATGTCTTTCCCTGGAATAAAAACTCTGTACCAAGTTTCATCTAAGCCTGACTGATGGGCCGTGTTAGCGTAACAAAGAGACAGACAGGCAGACATACTTTCGCATTTATAATATTAGTATGGATATATTATCCACGAACCTACCTACTAGTCATCACTAATGACCATTTTGATAATTTTACAAATAGAACTCTTAAATAAGTACAACCGCAATGTGAGTAACGTGATTTAAGCGATTTAATTTCTTTTATTCAGTTAAATAATTAATTTTGTTATTTTTTAGGGTTTCGTACCCAAAGGGTAAAAACGGGACCCTATTACTAAGACTCCGCTGTCTGTCTGTCTGTCTGTCTGTCTGTCTGTCTGTCTGTCTGTCTGTCTGTCTGTCTGTCTGTCTGTCTGTCTGTCTGTCTGTCTGTCTGTCTGTCTGTCTCCAGGCTGTATCTCATAGACCGTGATAGCTAGAAAGCTGAAATTTTCACAAATGATGTATTTCCGTTGCCGCTATAACAACAAATACTAAAAATTAAAAAAATATATATATATTAAGGGGGGTCCCCATACAATAAACGTGTTTTTTTCGTATTTTTTTGCTCAATATTAAAAACGGTAACAGGTAGACGGTTCAAATGTTCACAGAATATTAACTTGTATATTACCTTTCAAAATAAATAATTAAATATCAATAAAGTAAATATTAAAGGGGGGCTCCCATACAACAAACGTAATTTTTTGATATTAACAGTAAACCTCTACAAACAAAGTTAGTTTTGCGGTTCATTAACAAAGGTAATTATACCTACTTCTTGAGTACGGAACCCTCGGTGCGCGAGTCCGACTCGCACTTGGCCGGTATTTTTTTTATTAACTCTACAATCCGTAGGTATCCGAATACTTAAAATACCTACTTAGATACTTAACAAAATATATTAGCCTACATGCAATAAAACATTATACTCTAATAGACCTGCTTAGCCAAATAGTTAAAAGTAACAAGCTACGCTCCAAAAATTTTTATTCCAAATTGCATCTAACTTGTGTCAGTTCAAAATTTCATTATACCAACAACGAAATAACAGTATATAACAGTCCAAATTCTACCCACATAATATAACGAGCCATATGAATTTAATATTAATGAACAAAATGATACAAACAGCATAAAAGTCCATTCATGAGGCGAATTAAAAGTGAATTAAAATGTCTAAAATGTCAAATTGCGAGGACAAATGGCTTATTAGCGGCAGCTATTTGCGGATGTCCATTACAACGTTTTGTAACACTTCGTTTTTATTTCCTACTAGATGATGCCCGTGACTTCCTCCGCGTGAGTTAAGGTTTTCTGATTCCCGCGGGAACTCTCGAATTTTCCGGGATAAAAAGAAGCTTACGTCTTTCCCCGGGATACAACCTGTCCCTGTACCAAATTTCATCAAAATCGGTTGAACAGATGGGCCGTGAAAGCGTAGCAGACAGATAGACAGACAGACAGACAGACACACATTCGCATTTAAAATATTCAGTATGGATATGGATAAGCTGATTATAATTAGGTACTCTTATGATATCGCAAATATGCAGTTCATGATAGATTGGTTAGATATTTTGTAGTACTGGTAGGTACCTCATAATATATAATCATACATACTTATACCTATTATACAAGCAAAAGTGTGTTTTTTGTTGTTTGTCCTTCAATCACGCCGCAACATCAATTGAGGACCTGGAATTTGACCAAGGCTACTTTTTATCCCGGAAAATTAATAACTTCCCGTGGGAATTAAAAAAACTCATTCCACACGCACAAAATCGCGGGCATCACCTAGTAATTTATGAAATAATAATAAGTGGAATATCAGTTTTTCTGTTTCTTTTTTTGACCGAAAAGCTTTTGTACTCTACGAGTAAAATTAATTTCTCCAAGCCTAAAATCTAAATTGAATACTTTAGTCCTCTCAGGTGTCATAACAAGGCTGCTACATGAGTGCCAAGTGTTTTTACAGTAACACTCTCACACGCTATGCCTTAAATAAGGGTAGTCTTAATTTAAATAAGCACATAATATGGCATTGGCCTGACTGATACCACAGAATAGGTAATAGTACGTTGTACTGATACATTTCTTTAACATATAAAGGCGTCTAGTTAAACAGCTGCTGTCTCTTGCCATAACGGTGTGAGAGGCAGTCGCAGCCATGAAAACATCCCACTGTTGTGAAATAGATACTGGTCGCTTTGCCACTAATGACTTCCCGTGTTTTTCTATACGCCAATTATTCCCCGTGGGTGAACATATAAGACATAGATAAGTACGAAAAATCATATTTATAACTTGGTCTAAATTACTAAAATAATACGACTTTATTTTGAAGACAACTGTTCATGACATTTACAATTTGAAAAGGCACTCTTAGGCCCAATTGTCTGAGCAAATCGTAAACATTTGACAGCTTAAAACGTATTAGTCGAACTGTTTAAAGAGTTAATAAATGCTTTTCGACGTGCTGGCATCTATGGACCCCTTAAACAGGTCGAATTATACGTTTGACAGACGATTACGATTTCCTTACACAATCGGGGGGCTTGTTCCGCTCTTTTTAACCATTTCTGGTTTGCGCTTGACTGATTTAGTGATAGGTCACAGATAAATGATGATGATTGATTCAGTTGATGTTCAGATGATTTACGGTTTAAACTCATAATCCAAGTAAGAGACAGGCAATAGCACCCAGAAGCCTACCTGGACAAATAAAACTTACTTATTTTCTTCGGCGCTACAACCCCTCGAGGGTCTTTGCTTCATCTACAGTTTTGCTCCACCCGGCTCTATCCTTTGAATCTTTCCTCCATGAAGGGAGCTTTCCAAGTTTCTGCAGATCTTCTTCCACATCCATCCATCCATCTTTTTAGTGGTCTTCCTTGGGGTCGCTTTTGTTGTGGTGTCCATTGTGTTATCACTTCTTCTTCTTCTTCCTACTGGGCAGGTTTCCGCACTTAAACCCCAGTTGGAGGGTCTGTTGTGCGTGCGTTGCCATTCCCCACTGGAGTTTTCACTCCAGCCATCCGAGCTCGCTCCAGAAGCCTAGAAGACCGCCCAGGTTTTCTAGGGCCTCTCGAAGCGAGGTTGGGGATCCCAGGTGACGTTCTCGTTGGTCTGTGACGCCTGTGCACTCTAGTATCACATGCGTCGGTGTTTCGTCTGTCTCCATGCAAGCTCTGCATAGAGGGCTGTCGGTGATGCCTATAACAAAGAGGTGTTTGTTTAATGGGCTATGCCCTGTTATAAGTCCCACCATCTTCCTGAGTTTTCCTCTATCCAGGCGGATTAGTTTGTGTGTCAGGCGTTTGTCGATGTTAGGGAATACCTCCTTGGTTTGTCTGCAGTCCGAGGCATTCGTCCACAGTCGGGAATGCTCTTTGAGTGTTAGTTCATGCAACCAGGTTTTATACTCACTGAAAGGTATAGGCACGATTGGTTCGGGCCCTGCTACCTTCAGTGTCGTGGCCTTACGTGCCAATGCGTCAGCTGCTTCATTACCTGGATCCCCGTCGTGTCCTTTGATCCACCGAACGGTGATTTCATTGGAAGCGGCGAGTGTCTCCAGGGATTTATGACAGTCCTTTATGAGTTGGGAGGTAGTCGAGGAGCTAGCCAAGGCTTTGAGGACGGCCTGGCTGTCTGAGTTAATGTTAATTTTGAAGTTCGTTACCTGTCTGTTGACCATTGCCATGGCCGCGGTTGTGATGCCCACACACTCAGCCTGGAAAACCGAGTTATCCTTACCGAGTGCCTGGCTAATTCTTATGTTTAGTTCTTGGCAGAAGGTTCCAGCCCCGGTGCCTGTTTTGGTTTTGGATCCGTCAGTGTATACTTCTACTGCATCTCTGATTGGTTTCGGATCCTTGTTTATCCCTGGGTTTATCTGGTAGTTTCTGTCCAGTATGTGTTGTTTCCTCGTTCTGTCGCATTTCCACTCCAGTCGTGGTTCTTTATTGAAACCCTGAGTTAGGATTTTGGTGTGTTTTGTGTTATTATCTTTCCATAAACCCGAGGTTTTTAGTCTGAGGGCCGCGAGTGTTGCTTCCTCTTTGATGTGTAAGTGTAGGGGTGGGATCCCTAGTATGGTTTCGAGTGCTGTACTTGGTGTTGTACACAAGCAGCCTACGATGGCGAGGCAAGCTTGTCGCTGAAATTTTTGTAGCTCTTTCTGGGTGGTTGTAAGAAGTATTCTTGGCCACCATATCAGGGCGGCATATGCAAGTGAGCTTCTTACTACTGATAGGTAAAGCCATTTCATTATCTTTGGCTTTAGTCCCCAGTTTTTACCCAGCATGCGTTTGCATTGACTTAGTATAATAAGAGATTTTTTAATTTTGTCATCTATGTGCCTTTTCCAACTGAGTTTGTTGTCGAGCGTCACTCCAAGGTATTTGACCTCATTGGAGAGTTTAAGGCTTGTGTTGAATAGGTTTGGAGGTTTAGTTAGTTCCGTCACTCTTTTGTTGGTGAAAAGAACCATCTCTGTCTTTTTTGGGTTAACCGTTAGTTCATTTTCGTTACACCATTTCTCAATTAGTCGCAATGCTCGCTGCATTACCTCATAGAGCGTGCTTTCTAGTTTGCCACCAATTAAGATGGTGAGGTCGTCTGCGTAGCCTATGGTGTAGAACCCTTGCTTGTTTAGTTTTGTTATCAGGTCATCAACTACGAGGTTCCATAGAATTGGTGACAGAACACCACCTTGCGGGCAGCCTCTCGATACTACGCCTCTTGTGATTCCGTTGATGTCCAGTTGTATAACTCTTTGTTCTAGTAGTGATCTTATCCAGTGTCGCAGGGTCCCTGGTGTGTTATACCGACTTAGGGCTTTGTCTATGCTATCGAAGGTAGTTTTATCGAAAGCTCCTTCTATGTCGATGAAGACACCCAGTGTTGATAGTTTGTTTTCAAGATCATGTTCGATTTTTGCTACAACTAAGTGCAGTGCCGTTTCTGTTGACTTGCCTGTGCTGTAGGCGTGTTGATGGGGGTGTAAGGGTATGAGATTTAATGTTCCGTCTCTGAGAAAGCGATCTACTAGTCTTTCTAGAGTTTTTAATAGGAACGATGTTAGGCTTATTGGTCTGAAGGATTTTGGGAGTGTGTAGTCGCTCCTTCACGGTTTTGGTAGGAAGATAACCTTCACCTCTCTCCATATTTTTGGTATGTAGTTGTAAGCTATGCAGGCTTTGAAAATTTCTATCAGCCATGGTGTAAGTTGGGCTTGGCCCCATTGTAAAAGTGCAGGGAATATGCCATCAGTTCCTCCCGATTTGAAGGGGTGAAAGCTATCTATGGCCCATTTTACTCTGTCAGGCGTAACTATTTTGTCTGTGAGGGCCCAGTCGTTTTCTGTTGGGTGGTTTACAGAGATGTTTGTCCAGTCTGTTGAGTTTGTTATTCTGCAGCCTGGAAAGTGTGTTTCAATAAGTGTTTCACTTATTTCTTTATCGTCTTTGGTTTAAGTACCGTCAGCTTTTCTTAACGATCCGATCGACCTCGTGTTGTCATCTGCTAAGATCTTACGGATTCGAGCAGCTGTGTCGTTTGATTCTATGTTTGTGCAAAACTTCTGCCAGGAATTGTCGTCCTTCTCCCTGACGCGTTGGTTGTATTTATACTGGACTTCCTTAAAGTTGTCCCAGTCTTGACTTTGTCTGGTGTTCTTGGCCCTGTTAAAAAGCTTTCTGAGGTTTTGCCTCATTCTTTCTAAGTCAGGGCCCCACCAGCTGTTTTTTGGTGGTTGTTTTGTGTTGTTTTTCTTTAGAGGACAAGCTTGTTCATAGCTTGATTTTATGTACTCTGTTATCTTTATTACGTTAGTTTCTATGTTGTCGGTGTCCTTGGTTTCTTGTGGTCTGTTCTCGCCAATCTTGTTGATCAGCAGTTTTTTGTATTTTATTCTGTTTGTTTTCCTTGGGTTTCTTTTTGGTATGTGTTGCGTCTTTACCAGGTTGAGTTCGAAGCATATTCTTCTATGGTCAGAGAGTGAAGGTTCATCACTGACATGCCAGTTCTTGACCTGGTCTGCAGCTTTGGATGATGCTAATGTTAGATCTATTATGGTTTGATACCTACTGGACACGAAGGTGGGTTCGGTACCCGTGTTTAAAATGGTGAGGTTAGTGGTTAGTAGATACGAGACAAGTAACTCACCTCGTTTGTTACTATCCTTACTGCCCCAGATGTTATGGTGTGCATTGCTGTCAGCAGCGATGATGAGGTCTGTGTCTTTGGCTTCGCAGTGTGTAATGAGGTCCATTAGTTCCCTTGATGGCACTTGGTCCTCGATTGGCATGTACGTTGATGCTAGCACCAAGGGTCTTGGTGGCCGGCTATCGCCTTGTTGTATTCCATTTTTTATATGTACAGCTGTTAGGTCTCTGGAACAGTATTGTGTTAGTAGTGTCGCTGTAATACAGCGTGGTATGTAAATGCATGTTCGTGGTGGTTCGTTATTACTGTATGAAAAGATCTTACCATTACAGCTTCCTAAACCACATATGTTCAGGCCCCTGACCCACGGCTCCTGGATCAATAGGACGGTTTCGGCTTCAACCTCCAGCTGCCTTCGTAATGTGGCCGTGGCTAGGTGTTTGTGCTGGAGGTTGGTCTGTATTATTTTTATAGATGTCCCCATCTCGCCGGCTTTGTGTCGGCGGGGGCTGTCGCGTCTGGTGTGTTGTGCGTCTCTCTCCCCTCTCGAGGTTGTGTGATGTCGGCCCGAGAGTCCGACAGTACTGCCTCGATGTTGTCAAGCACAGTACTGACGGATGGGTCTGATGTTTTGGCTTGCTGGCCGGTTGGTGCATCCACATCCATGTCACCGATATCGTCAGGCTCCCCCTGGCTTTCAGGAGCAAAGTCATGTCCTGGTGGTACATCACTAAGCCCCTCATCCGTGAAGAACCTGACGTATATCGAGCCCGTGGAATAGGCGACCTTCCTGCCGCGTGCCATGATAGTAGGTAGCTCTTCCTTCGGTATACCCATTATTAGGTGCACACCGGAAGGACTGGTTGTTACCCTCTGGTAGCTGAACAGAACCCACTGTGATATGTTGTACCAGATGTTCTGACCAGCCAGTATTTGGTGGATGTGCCCTATTTCCTCTTCGCAGTCCGGTACGAAGAGAGCTGACCTGACTATAGAATGTATGTCAGCTTGACGTATCACGGTGAGTTCCGTTCCGCTCCTGGGTGATGTTATTCGTGGTACTACGGCTTTGAGCCAGGCGAGCGCTCGGTCGTCGTAGCACCACATCTTTAGCACTCCTTCACTGAGGAATGCCTTACCCTCAAATACCGGGGCGTAGCGGGTCTGGCCTGGCGCCAGGGGTTCGATACAGGCCGCAAAGATTGCTTTCTGTATCTGGCCCTGTATTGAGTTCGCTTCGGCCTGCGTTAGGTCTACCCTGGGTGTTGTGGTTACGGCTACGCTCAGGTGCGCCTGGGCTGCTGCTGCATATGAACCAGTCGCACTCCGAGCTTGCCGATGTTCTGTTCTTGGTTTTTTGTGGTCTCCTCTAGGTGAAACGGTGTCATCAAGCCTGTCCCTTTTCTTGTTGGGTTGGCTTGATGACGGTCCGGGGTTAACCGGTTGGCTTGACGCCGGCCCGCTGTTGTCGTGTTTTTGTGCTTTTGTGCCCCTATTTCTCTTCCTAAGTCGTGGGTGAACTCGCGAGTTAGGTAGGTTATGGGCGTTGGTGTTAGGTCTATCTGTGTTGTTTGTTGTTGTTGTTGTTGGGGGTCGAGCGGTGTTGGTAAGACCACCAGGGCCCGTTGCGCCCCGAGCCTGGATTGGGTTCCCGCTGGGGTCGGTGTGACCGCCATTGTTCTCCCTTTCCTTGGCTTCGGTTTGCCCAGCTCTAGTGGTGGAGTTGCTCGACTCCCCTGAGGCTTGTGGGTCACGGTCAGGGCCCGGTCTCTGCTTCTCCGCTTGATCACCTGCTGGGCCGCCAGGGGTTGTGCTGGTGTCCGCAAGTGGGTTTCCACCGCTAAGCAGTGTCCGCCCCTCGCCTCCACCTTTACTTCCCCCGGCCATCCCGCTGGTGCCAGCGGTTGGGCAGTCGGAGTCTTTCCGTTTCCCGCCTCTAGGATTCCTATCGTCTGTCAGTCTGTCAGTCATAGGGTCGTCTGCGTCGTCAGTCGAGTTTGTGTCCGTCCGTAGGTCTGTCCGTTTGTTTGTCTTTTTCCTTTTCGTCTTTCCTTTCCGCTGTTTAGGAGCCACGAGCGTCCATGGGCTGATAGGTGTAGCGTCCGGTATCGCCGCGGCTAGAGGGGTCAGGTCCAGAGGGCTAGCGGGGGTTGTCGTTGTTGTCTCAGAGAGACAAAGCGGGTCTGTGCCCACTCCTGAGTACGAAGGGCAGCCCGGGCCCTGGGCGACGTGTGACGGCGTCGCCTGGGTGCCGGGGTGGGATTCGGACGTTGAGTCGCTACCCACCAGGAGACCAATACTACGTATATTGAGATCCGCCATGAGGTTTGAGTGTTTTTTTTTTTTTTTTTTTGTTTTTTTTTGTGAAGTGTTGGTGTTGTGTTCGTGTTTGTGTCAATTGTGTACTGCTACATGCGGTGTGTGGTGATGTCTGTTTAGTGCGTGTGTAGTGTTTTGTGTCTGTATATGTGGTGATACGGGCGTTTAGTGTGTATGTGGTGTGTGCGTGAATGTTGTGTGCGTGTATTTGTTGTGTGCGTGCATGTGGAGTGTGCTCCTTCTTGTCCGGGGTCCATAGGACGACCGGCGATCCGCAACTCCGCCGACCCGCCCGGTTGCATGAAGGGTGCTTCGCATAGCCTAGCTAGCGAATGCTGGAAGCCGCTACGGGGAACCGTAGCGGGCGTTGCATTCCAGAAACATTAACTAGCTCTGCCGCGCCGTGTTATCACTTATAGAACGCCTTGGTGTAAGATCTTACAGAAATCAGCAATTGGTGTGGTAAAAATAGAGCATACCCACAGTTTGTCGTTGTCGTCAACAAATGGTCAATAGACGTCCTCTGTTAGACATAGCTCTCTTATCGGTACTTAGTTTAAAGTCTTGAAAATACAAAGTTTACAACTTACCAAATTTACAAGAGTCTGAAAGTTCAGGCGGAGTTGCGGACGTCTATTAGTTATTTCATAATGTATATGTCACCTTAAGATTGTAAAAACCGTAAGATTGTAATCTAACGCTTTTTTTTCGATAGATTGTAAACAGTCGAAAGGCTGTGAACCGTTCAATCTTTTAAGTGTCAATTTTTGAAATATTCATTGTATTTACGTTTTCTTTTCTTTTTCTTGTAGGTTAGGTTAGGGTTCGACATAAATAATCAAGTAGTTCTATAGGGTTAATAAACCTAACAGATTACAATCTACCGAAAAATAATCCGTTATATTGTAATCATTCGACAGTTTACAATTTCGCGAGTTAGATTATAATCTAACGGTTTTTACAATCTTACGGTGACATATACGTACTCCTTTATCTTTTGGCATCGTTCTTTAACTTATAGAGTGAGCGGCCGTCGTGGTCGCCGCGTGGGCGGCTACATGTCCAGCCCATTTGTTCCGATGACGTCTCGCGTTTTATTATAATTCATTTACCATGTTCACGGGACGTTGCATAAACTCATGAACAGTAAGGTGTAATAATAGTACCCGTATTGCATAGCGATCAATTCATCCGCGTGGGTACTGTATTCAGGTACCACTCCCGTCTGTTATCTTTAATCCCGTCTGGTATCAATATGAATATGGGAATGTGCGTTTGTCTGTCTGATTGCTACGCTTTCACGACCGATCTGTTCAACCGACATTTGGGTACAAAGATAGGCTATCCTGAGGAAGGTCATAAGCTAATTTATCCCGGACATTTAAAAAGTTCCCATGTGATCACAAAAACCTAAATCCACGTACTATACGCGCGCGAGTTGAATGCAGTCGGGGACATAAGCTCTGCATTCTAAACTACAGTAATCAATGTTAAGGTTCATTAATGGATTTTCCCATTTCATTAGCAAATCGTATAAGAACAATAGTTATTACAGCCTAGTATAAACACAGCTAAGGCAATTATGAAAATTATCCAATTACTTACCTTTGTCCAAAATGGCCCCGAGCCGCGGAAGACGTATATGATTCAAGGAGACGTAAAATTATTAAATGACACATACTTAACCTGTAATAATAATTTAGCTTCACCTATATGAGTAAAGAGTTAAACAATCATGACCGTATGTCCTTTGCAAATAAAAATTTGCTAAGTGACTCATATCGTACCTACTTAGGTACCAATAGACAAAAAGGAACTTTAAAATATTAAATGGTATACCTTCAAGAAAACTCTACCAGCAAACTTAAGTTAGGTACATTTTTAACTAGAGTTTAAGATCGAGAGAAGAGAGAAGAAAGATTTAAGTTAATTTAACAAATCAATAAACATATCCCATAGAATAAACTGGCAGATAGTATTATTTCTTCAGTGTGAAACACTACTTCAGAATCCAAAAAAATGGTTGAAGCTTAAACATTAATGGGAGCGTACAAAACCTAAGAAGACAAAGTCGGAGATATCACTCAGTTTACTAACCATAATAATTAGGTCCTTACTAGAATTATTTACGAAGCGTAGTGCCCAAATAACTGCACTTTGTTCTTGCCATTTAGGGGCGGAGAAAACCGCAAACAATTACCGTTTATTGTTGAATAATACGAAAATAATGGTATGTGGTTAATTTGAACTGCTATGCCAAATGGTTGGAAACGAATTCTTGCTTATATCCGAATTTTAAATAACCTGAATTTTTCTTGCACTGGGCATTTAAGCTTTTAAATTTTTCCTTTTCTTCTCAACTTTCAGTTAAGGCAAAAAGCTTCGTTACAGAATAACCGCATCAAGATGATTTATCCTTAGGTATATATTTATTATTAAAAATGCATTGAGACTACGTACCGGACTGGGAAAAATGTTTGGTCCTGTCCGGTTCGATAGTGTATTTTGGTACTTACCTTGGAAAATCGCGTGAATCTGACGCGACTCAAGTACCTTTTTGGAGCTTTAAATTGGACAGGCATTCAGCACTCATCTCTTCATCCCATCTCTAACCCATTGCCGGCTCAGTACTGAGCACGAGTATCCTCCCGAAATGAGCGAATGAGCAGAAATGAGGGTTTGGCGATATAGTCCACCACGCATGGCATGGCGTGGGGATTGGCAGACTTCACGTACCATCTGGAACATTTTGACGAATTCTCTTGTACTTATGCAGGTTCCATTGTCTCCTCCTCCTTCCAAAACGCACACACACTTCGATATTATGTTCGAAAAGTTGAAGTTCGAAAAGTTGGCCCGGGGATCGAACCCGCGACCTCGTACAGGAGGTCGGATGTAACCAGGGCTATCACCTAGGTAAAGGTGGAAAATTACAAACATCTGCAAGTATTACTAAGTGTTGTAAGTAGTTGTCATATAGCCGCTAGCTATTCGGCATAATTGCGTATAAAAATATTATGCTCACACTGCCTGCGTGCCTGCGCATGTGACATTTGGCGCGACAGTTCCGGACCACTTTCATACAATTTGGACTAAACCGCAATAATGCACTTCCAATATAATTATTTAAATATCTTGTAATGACTTCCTAAGTTACCTTTTATGAATGATCTTGTTTTAAACCGCGGGTACTAGGGAACTGCCGATTGTCCATAGAATTTGTGACTATCAGCTAGATATATAAGCTTTGTAACAATACCCCAAAATTTCAAATTCAAAAATTCCAAATTCTAAACCTCCATGCGGCAACTCTTGCAGGCTTAGGTACTTCACAGGTATCACCTCAGAGCAGGTTCTTATAAATAAATGTTTTCAAGTTATAGGCTACAATACAAGCAGTTCTACAGTTCGCCGTAGGTTTGTAGGTAAAATTTAATTATGTCTTGGTACTTTATTAGAATATTACCTACATCTAGGAAATTCAATTATTGTGTTCAAGTCGTCTTAACCTTAGGCAACAATTTAGGTACACGAATAAGTACATAGCTATTATGTGCATTGAAATAATGAGCGTCCGCACACATGGCGCGTTTTATGCCCACCAAGTACCGGCTTTGAAGGATACATGGAGGCACGTACGAGTAAATGAATAAAATCGAGCTATACTGACGATTGATGGTACGTGCGCGCGTACCCGTAATCTAGGGATAATAGACCGACACTAGCTAAGACCTATTATCTATTCTGTGCTAAGACGCGGATGCTCGTGTGACACATTGGATGCAATTTATATAGAAAATTGAGAATTATATATTTAGTACACAGACGTTCGCCGAATGATGAAAGTTTAATACTAGCTCAAGTTTAACTTTGATCTATCTCAAAGACAGGTTATATAGAAACTGGCTGATGCTCGCCACTTCGTCCGCATGGATTGAGGTTTTTTGGTTCCCGCGGAAGTCTTTAATTTTTGTGATAATAATATAAAAAAATATTTTTAAACAACCGACTTCAAACTCCCGCGCCAACTTTACAACAACAAGCACACGCTATATAATTGAATATAAAAAATTCTTTTTAAACAACCGACTTCAAACTCCCGCGCCAACTTTACAACAACAAGCACACGCTATATAATTGAATATAAAAAATTCTTTTTAAACAACCGACTTCAAACGCCCGCGCCAACTTTACAACAACAAGCACACGCTATACAAAGTACTTATTTTATTGTTGATATTTTAAAAACCGCTCGACCGATTTCGATAAAATTTATATGGGACCACATGAAAACAGTCGAATTGAGAACCTCCTCCTTTTTTTGAAGTCCGTTGAAAAGTAGCCTTTATTTATAAATGTAATTACTCCAGACTATAATCTATCTCTGTGCTAAATTTCATCCAGACCCGTTAAGCCATGATTGAGTAACCATCTATCCATCCAAACTATCGCATTTATAATATTAGTATAGTATAGATGATTCGAAGATTTCTAACATTTTCTGTTCAATGTGGTTTTATCTCGGTATTCATATCATACCACACACTACTGAGCACGAGCTTTCCTTCAGAATGAGGATTGAATCCATAATGTTCTTCAGAATATCTAATAAGTACCTAAGTACAGTTTTTTGCCATTATGTAATTCGGCTGCCTATCTCGCTACACTTCTTCCCTAACTTTTAAATTCTGACAATGACTTTTATGTTAAAAATGTTATGGGAAAAGCCACCGTCGCAGAATATGTTGAGGATCCTCTACGGCCTACAATATTGGCCTCATGGTTTCGGCCTTTGAAGCAACTCCATATTATTCATACAATATATGTAAAATCTTGATCTACATCTTAAGATTATAAATCAACATCATTCATAAATTAATACGATGCCATCAGCATCAGCTAATGGTCTATACGTAATTCTATGGATACCATCTTTAGCAAAAGCACAACAAAACATCTTTAGTTAACCCAAAACGTTATCCACGGTCCTTAGATATTGTAGTGTAGGTATATTTTTGAAATTAGAACCCTAATTTTATGTCCATATCACGTTTCCTCGGTGGTCGGTTGAACAATTATTACGTATAATCTATCATAAGATTTTTCGATTGAGGAATAGCCACGCCTTCCGAATCGAGGCATAATAACAACCGTGAACTTTTTGAATGGGTAACGGTTTGAGTGACTTTCAAAGCTTAACATCTGATAAATAGAGGATTACAGTAGAATAGCAATCAACGTTTGCCGTTGAAGTCGTATAATTAGCTTATCGTCTGCGGATCTAACCTAACGACGAGGATCGTGCGCGCGCGCATTGGTGATCGCTGCGCCAATAGCCGTGCGCCGATCAACAATCGTTAGACTATCGATTCTTTTTGGTTATTACAATAATTCCAACACGATTGCGTCTAATTGCGATGGTTTCCAACGATCGTGGAAGACAAAGCAGATCTGATACGACTACATACCTAACATGAATACCCCGATTGTTTATAATACTTCGCAATTATTGGGAAATCGATCCTTGTTGTGGAGATTACTTAGGTATATCACGTCTGTTATAATCTTAATGTTATGTTGCTAGATATTATTTTGCCGGACGTGTTTTCCGTGCATCATTTGTTATAGGTGTTTAAATGACTAGCTACTAGGAGCACATGAGAAGCTGGTACGGCGAAGTCGGTAATTGCTATTGATGTAAAGCTCCGAGATTATCCAGCGTCAAAGGAGCCAAGGGCGTCCTCGCTAATTAAGTATGTGCCGGGAGTCCGCAAACTGCCAAAGTGCCATCAGACTGCAACTCAAGTAAACCGCTTGCATGACAAACTCTTATGAATTATGATGCAGTTATTAAACTACCTATGATGAAAATTTTACACACTAACGATCCCTTATTTACATAGTTATCGTTTGAAAAAAGTGCTTCATCTTAATTTGTACTTTGCATCAAAATGTTGAGACACGTGCAACCAGCTACCTAAATTGTTACAATGGCTCTTAATATCAACGTCAATTTAGCAACGGAAGCTCAAAAACTACCATCCACAAAGGTTATAGTAATGTTTTTACCGGCGTTTTATAGCCTCACCGCTAGATGGAATGGAACCGACGTACAATAATCAAACCACATGCGGAGCAGTAATTGCCTCTACATTCAAAGACCCGCTCACATCACGCCGTATAATGACAAAAATAGTCCAAAAAATGCCTCCGCATATGAGATATTTTTTTTCGTGAGTTTGCGCGCTCGCACGGAGCTAAATTACGAAATAAAAGATTAACTTAAAAGATCAATAAACTTAATAAATGATCTCAATAATTGTTGTATTACGGACACAATGGAGCGGCGTCGTGAAACGTCATTAAGGCGCGAACATCATTAATTTTATTCGCGGCTCTCCGACGTAAAGGCAATGGCGTCTGTCAGATTTGAAAAGCGGCATTGCTGCCACCTGTTGGTAGCGCGGTGAATTAGACATTGAACCCCGCTGAGTTCCACTTGATACTGCCACTGGAATGACTCGCCTAAAAATACCTTTTGAATTTACTAATAAACGCGCCTCTTAAATATCTCACTAATTAAAGAACCCGATACAATAATACTAATGTATTTATAAATTTTGCACCTGAATCTAATTCGAACGAATCTAAAAGCTTTATTAAGATCAATTTTTTTTTAAGTCGTAGAAAAATTGTCTCTAGTTGACAAGTATCTAAAGATATCATCGAATAAAAATAATAATTCGTCAATGTTCTGTCTATCTGTATGACGAAGGCTTTGTGTATCTAATCTTTGTTCCTAATTTCCATCATATGAGCCGTCAAAGTGGAACGTATACCAAATAATTTAATATAAAAAATACTTTTTAAACAACCGACTTCAAACTCCCGCGCCACCTTTACAACAACAAGCACACGCTATACAAAGTTTTTATTTTATTGTTGATATTTTAAAAACCGCTCGACCGATTTCGATAAAATTTATATGGGACCACATGGGAAGTATGCTCTTTCAAATAAAAAAATAATCATCCAAATCGGTCCACCCAGTCAAAAGTTCTGAGGTAACAAACATAAAAAAATTAAAAAAAATACAGTCGAATTGAGAACCTCCTCCTTTTTTTGAAGTCGGTTGAAAATGGAGCTGCCAAAAAAATTTAGCCGCCTCTTGAGATTAGATTTTATTTTTGGTAGCTAATTGCGTTTTATCAAATTAAAGGCAAATCCGCCCGCGGCGCTGCTCGAGTGATTGATAATGTTTGACGTGGAAGCGTTCCCACTAGTTTTACAGAATAAACTGTTTCAATTTATACTAATACTCCTCACTTGTTCAGACATTTATGATAAACTTCTTTATTTGGATTTTAGTATGAAAATATCTACCGACACAAATTAATGTTAATGAATTACTACATAAAGAAACATTAGAGCAAAAGTAAAAAAATGATCTGCATTTGAAATTCAATAATAATACCTTATCAATATAAAATCTTGCTCATACAGTCGTTTTAGAAGCAAATATTTCAGTTAAAACAAAGATGTGAGATGGAGAGATTTATATTTAGTGTAGGACCGAGAAAGATATTGCTAAAAGGGACGATGACAACTCACTCAAAAAAGCGCTTAACTAGTATGGAAGGTGGTATGAAATACATAATTTTGACGTCATTAAATTACAACGCACTTTTAATCTTTAAACTAGGTACCTATAGTTCATAATGGTTATCAGAGTTTAAACTAACCGAGGATGTGAATTTTAGATCTTTTGGTGTTATGATCTATAGAGAAACAAAAGAGCAAAAGTAAAAAAAAAAATTCTGCAAATAGTTAAATTACTAGCTTATGCCCGCGACTACGTCCGCGTGGATTGAGGTTTTTTGGTTCCCGCGGGAACTCCTTAATTTTCCGGGATAAAAAGTAGCCTATGTGCTATTCCAGACTATATTCTATCTCTGTGCCAAATTTCAGCCAGATCCGTTCAGCCGTTGGCGCGTGATTGAGTAACAAACATCCATACATCCATACATCCATACATCCATCCATCCAAACTTTCGCATTTATAATATTTATTTGATATTAGATTTGATATTCAATAATAATTAATAATACCTAATCATTTGAATTTGAAAAGCTTTGATAATTTTATAAAATCTTGCTCATAAATTTTTCGTTTTAGAAGCAAATATTTCAGTTAAAACAAAGATCTGAGATGGAGAGATTTATATTCAGCGTAGGACCGAGAACTATATAGCTAAAAGGGACGATGAAAACTCAATCAAATCAGTGTTTAAAAAAGCGCTTCTAGTATGGAAGTTGGTATGAAATACTTACATAGTTTTGACGTCATTAAATTTCAACGCACTGTTTTTAATTTAAACTATAGTTCACAATGGTTATCAAAGTTTAAACTAACCGAAGATGTGAATTTTAGATCTTTTGGAAGACCTAGTCTATTTATTAATCTATTTTAGACATCATAATAATTTATTTTAGACATCTTCACACACACAGATCACATTCATCTAATATTTGCCGCTACGGAAACAAAATATTAAATAAGTAGAAAATTAAAACGTACCTAAGTACTTATTCATAGCATTTAAAAATGATACGACAAAAAACAAGTTTTGGCCGTTTCTGGAAACATTTTTTTTTCGTATTTTCAGTGACAGTGTATCTCACTGCCTCGTAGCAGGACGACTTGCTGAAAATCAGAATGATCTGCGTAGCACCATACTATTACCTATTCTGTGGTAGCACTGCTTTATGATGTATCAATGGTAACGTTTAGTTGCATTAAAGGGGTTAAAGTGTTCTCGCGCCTTACTCCTCGGCGCACGTACCAACCTATCTGAAGAGCCGTCATTTCAATCATTAAGAATTCGGCGGCGGACTCAAAGCAGTGATTGATGCGGCGTTTACCGGTCGCAGTGACACCGAATAAAAAAGGAACGCTTAATTAACTCGTTTGGCACCGCCGCTCATTAGAATTATTAATCAAACCGAGGCGGGGCGATAGCGAGTATGATGTATTGAGCTTTGATTACATTAATGTATTCGGTGGAGTAATTAAAAGCACGCCGGGACGTCTGCGCCCGAACATAACAAAAGCTTGGTTCTTCTAACGCGCTATGAGCATCGCTAATGATGTATAATGAAATATTGTTTCGCTAATTTTCACGCAGGTGCGATCGAGACATAAAATAAAAATAATAAAATTAGTTAGCCTACAATTACATACTTGTGAAAAGCTTACGTCGGAAATAAAGGAAATAGTATAATAATTGTCGTTGCCTGCAGTGTTCGAGCCAAGAAGTTCTAAAATAACAGGATTAGTTAATAACTTGGTACACTCTAAGTATACTAATATTATAAATGCGAAGGTTTGGATGGATAGATGGATGGATGTATGAATTCATGGACGGATGTTTGCTACTCAATCATGCCAGAAAGGCTGAACTGATCTGGATGAATTTGGCACAGAGATAGATTATATAGCCTGCAGTCAATCCTTTCAGTCGTGCCGGCGTGATTGAGTAACAAATCTCCATCCAAACTTTCGCGTTTATAATAGTAACTAGACGATGCCCGCGACTTCGTCCGCGTGGATTGATGTTTCCCGCGGGAACTCTTCAATTTTCCGGGATAAAACGTAGCCTATGTCCTTCTCCGGGATTTAACCTATCTCTGTACCAAATTTCATCAAAATCGGTTGAGTAGTTGGGCCGTGAAAGCGTAGCAGACAGACAGACAGACACACTTTCGCATTTTTAATATCAGTATGGATATAGATAGGTCTCTACCTACAATATAATAACCAGCAATCAATCAGAACAAAATTAAAATCTAAAAGCTTCTTATTGGTAGTAAAAGAAAAGCTGTAAATGTATCCGCCCGCCCAATACCTAATAATAAAAGCGAAATACCACTCATTCACTGACTCACTGACTGACTAACCACGATATCTCAGGAAAGCGTACAGGCTTGAAATTTGGCAGATAGATTCCTTCTACGGTATAGACGCCAGCTAAGAAAGAGTTTTGAGAAAGTCCACCCCTAAGGGGTTAAAATGGGGGTTGGAAGTTTGTATGAAAGTCCTTTGTTTTTGAAGTTAGAGGCATGAAAATCGGGATTTAGGTTATTAGTTTCAAGTTATATTAAACTGTATGCAATTTTAGGAAAACAGAAGGTGAAATGGGGTGAAAACTTACATACAATTTCTATGATTTTGAAGTATAGACATGAAAATCAGCATTTAAGTTATTAGTTTTAAATAATAAAAAACCTGCATAAGCTATATAAATCTTCTATAGATACGCTGTTTGCAGCGGGAAATTTTATAATCTCATAGGAAATCAACAAATTGTACGCGGACGAAGTCGCGGGCGACCTCTAGTACCTACCTAATAATAGGTTCTAAAAATATGATACCATGCTGAGGCGGAATTTATATAAGTAAGTAATTAAGTACCTACCATAATGTTTAATGGTTGATTGGTTGATCTTCTCATATTATGTTATGTATGTAGGCATATCTTTGCCTCAAAATCGGCAGGCTGATTACATATCAGCAAGCGATTCGCGTTAGCAAAAATTGCAAAAATTGTACAATATTTGCTGTCTAATCGCAAATTCGTAATAGGTATTGACTATCGACGATACATAATACGAATTTGCGATTAGACAGCAAATATTGTACAATTTTTGCCATCGCGAATCGTTTGCATGATACGTAATCAACCTGCCGATGATGTTTTTCGTTATAGTTTTCAGCGGCCAAGGCCATAGTCTTACCTAGAACGATATGAGTACCATCCATAATAATATCCTGTAAGGTACTTTAAATATTCTGTGCTAGTATTATAAATGCGAAAGTCTGTATCTGTATGTCTGTTCAAAGGTTAGGTGTATTCCGAGATACGAAATAGCTACTTTTTTTTCTCGGAAAATCAACACGAGCGAATATAGGTACGTAGCAATGCCTAAACTCAAACTCAAAGCTCAACACTTTCACCTCGAACAACATTAATGACATAAATCATACAAGTCTTTTTGTATATGTCACCGTAAGATTGCGAAAACCGTTAGATTGTAATCTAACTAGCGAAATTGTAAACTGTCGACGGATTGTAAACCGTTCAATGCTCTGAGCACACGAGTGCTCTGAGTGTCAATTTTTGAAATATTCATTCATGTATTTACGTTTTCTTGTCTCTTTCTTGTAGGTTAGGTTAGGGTTCGACATAAATAATCGCACTTGGGTTTTATCGGGTTAATATTCCTAACAGATTACAATCTACCGAAAAATAATGCGTTAAATTGTAATCTGTCGACAATTTACAATTTCACTAGTTAGATTACAATCTAACGGTTTTTGCAATTATACGGTGACATATATATTAAGATTGTGTCCTGGACCCAGGTATCACTGGTTCACAATACAGATAGTAAAACTCATTTTCTTTTTCAACTAACATGTACTTACTTTCTTAAATATTCGAAAAAATGTAGGTACAGCACAGAGCGTTGCACTCTGGTTTATGCGAGTGGGTTATCTGGGGAGATTAGGACGTGCCATATCTCAGCACCGTGGACGCCCACCGCTGGTGAACATGCACCGAGCCTATAATATAAACGTCGTCTGTTTGTTTATTATACGTGTTAGCAACTGCAGTGCAGTTTCACGTAGAGCTTTTCAAATGTACCCTTCGGACTTGGATCGCAAATATACCTACTAATGCAGTGATTGCTTAGTATATTATCATACACACAATTAACTAGATAATAGGTCTACCTACATATTAAAGTTAGGCTTAGGTGCCTAGACCTAAGACCACAATTGTAGCTTAAGCGAGTAACTTATTGTACGATAAATTTTCTCAGGTAAATAATGCTTGCAAATTGAAAAAACTGAAATTGCGGCCTAATGTAAATAATCACAGAAAACTTTCATTTATATATTTTATCTACTCCAGCATCGAAAAGTTCCAATTTCGAATTTGACAACTATATCGAATTGAACCCTCTTTCGTGTTTGCTTCTCATAACGATACAGTTCGTTGTATGGGAGCTGTATCGATAAGAGTCGTAGCTGTATCGATATGGATAACTTC
The DNA here is from genome assembly GCA_963932025.1 of Erebia epiphron. NCBI lineage: Eukaryota > Metazoa > Arthropoda > Insecta > Lepidoptera > Nymphalidae > Erebia > Erebia epiphron. The sequence continues at coordinate 6,918,225 of OZ009956.1, read as the reverse complement.
ATAAATAGGATACCTATAGCTTAGCGGCTCTGGGTTCTGGCACTTTTGGTTTTTATTAATTTATAAAGTAAAAAATTATAAAGACGTCCTTGTCGTAGATAAAATCTTGTATGCAACTGTACGTAATTAGTCATTTTAATTCTCGTACTATCCTATTTTGATACTCGGCAAGCCTCGTATCAAAAAACAGCACTCGAATTAAAATAACCCTCATTACGATACAGTTGCATAAATAGCTATTATGTACTTAATTACGTGAGTTTTACGTTTTTTTATTTCCCACCTGCAGATGTCCTAGAATCGTTAACGCTTAATTATTTGTCTACTATCAGGTGGCTTTGAGTCATCTTGATACAATTAACAAAGGGACCATCATCATTCACATTTAAAAGAAATCACAAAAACGAACAAATAAGTTGGTGCCTACTGCTACGAGTATAGGCATCTATCTACCCCTTGTTTCATTGTCTTTGCAAGTAGGCTTTAAGTTTTAACGTAATTGTTTATTGAGGAAAGAAGTTTTAAATCAAAGGGGCGACAGGTGCACTAAATTGAACCCTGTAATAAAGGACCTCGAACAATCAATACGAGAAGCGCGTGCGTTGCTAAACCACAACTCCTTGGTTTAGGGCCATTTCACACGAACGTCGTACCAATATCAAAGACTAGCTGATGCCCGCAACTTCGTCCGCGTGGATCGATTTTTCTGGGTTCCCGCGGGAACTCTTCAATTTTCCGGGATGAAAAGTAGCCTATATGTTATTCCGGACTATAATCTATCTCTATGCCAAATTGCATCCAGATCCGTTCAGCCGTTCTGGCGTGATTGAGTGACAAACATACCATCCATCCATCCAAACTTTTGCATTTATAATATTAGTATAGATTACTAAATATATTATGTAATATATCAAATCAATACGACGCGATGCTGAGTCAAAAGTAAGAAACTATAAATCGCAAAATGTTATGACCAAAGATAATACCTAGTACCTAGATCAAGGAACTCATTATAAAAAAAAAAAAAAAATAGCTAGTAGGTAAATGCCTGAGGTAAATGCGGAAATTTGTGTCTTTCAACTGTCTGTTTGCTATGCCCAGCTGTTCAACGGATTTTGACGAAAAGTACAAAATAAGTTGCACCCCCTAAAAGAACGAACGAGAAGAAAGAAGAAAGTTAAAGAATTCTGGCTTCTAACTCGACGGTTTGAAACTAATGGCTGTTCGAAAACCTACTGAATCTCTAAAACAAACATTTGAAATGCTCTCAATGATAGGTATTATATTGTTTTGTCTTAGTGCGTACATAGGTACGTACCTAAGCCAAATTTCCAAAAAATAATCACTGAATATTACGTAAGACGCATCTAGGTACCTACCTACTATAACTTGTCTGTATTGGGCAGTTTATACCTAGATTGCAAATTCAATTAGGGTATATAGTCACACTAGTTGTGCCCGCGACTTCGTCCGCGTGGAATAGTGACTTTCGGCAGCGTTTTTAATTTTTTAGGCTAGTTAGTTATTTTGTAAGTAAAACACATACATACTTTAAAATAAGCTATTTACAGTATTTTACGGCAAATAGCTTGTTACAGTACATTTTGATACACGACACGTTCAATAGTTTTCCATCTTTTGCCAAAACAAAGATTTTGCGGATTTAATACACGTTACTTGCGTTAATTTCAGTTTCACATTTTGTAATGACTCGTTAATTCTCTGTATTTTCTTCTATATTTTTATTTTCTGGGCCGAAAGCTTTTTGCCGACGTCATCATCATCATCATCATTACAGCCTATTAACGTCCCACTGCTGGGCACAGGCCTCCACTCTCATAGGAGAGTGGGAATTAGAGCTTAGACTCACCACGCTGCTCCAATGCGGGTTGGCGGGCTTTAACGACTATTATCATGTTAGTGATAATAACCGGGACCGACGGCTTAACGTGCTCTCCGAGGCACGGGGGTGAAACACCGCCAACTTCCAACTCCGGGCTGGCACTGAGAATTTCTTAACCTTCCCAATACCTAACTTTTATGCCCGACCGGGAATCGAACCCAGGACCTCGTGATCCGCAGTCGACTATGTTAACCACTAGACCAACGAGGCAGTGTTACAGACAGAGTTACTTTCGCAGTTATAATATTATATTAGTATGGATTACGAAAATTCTGCGCATCACGCTGTCGCTATCGAAAAACGCTAGTTTGTTATAGTCCTAAAAACATATTCAAGGGTAAAAAACGAGCTCGTCCTTTAACATAAGACACAGTTTTGTTCAAAATTTGTTCGTAATAAAAATTAAAAACTTTTAGTTCTTAAGACGACAAAGACAAAAAGGGACTCGGCTAACCACACAGGACGTTAAAAAGGTGTTGCGGTTTCATATACCTACCTATATAAAATATTGTATGTAATATGAGACACTCATGTACCTACACTGTTTCCTACCTACTTAGGTTTTTTAATTTTTAATTCACTACAAGTGAGCCCATCACTGCAATCTCACCTGATGCTAAGTGATGATGCAGTCTAAGATGGTACGTAGCCGTCTACCCTGTTAGGGGCATGGCAGTTAAATTAAACCCATACCCGTAATCGGTTTCTACACGGTATCGTACCTTGGCGCCGGCGGCACGTCTTTGCCGGTAGGGTGGTAACAAGTCACGGTCGTAACCTCCCAACAGGCCAGAACAGGGAAAATTCAGTTTTTTTTTAAATATATCGGCTAGCGCTTGGCTGCGATCAGACTTGCTTGCAAGTGGTGATGCAGCCTAAGGTGGAGCGCGCTTGCCTAGAAGATTCAAATGGATCCTGCCGGGAACAGAACCCGGGACCTCCACACGTTAAGACAACAGCGCTCAACACTGCGCCAAGGATCGTCATTTAACGACTCCATTATATTATTATTAACAAATGATACCCGCGACTACGTATACTATAATTTTTAAAATCCTGTAGGAACTCTATGGATTTCTCGAGTTTCCTTGTCACGAGTCTATTTAACTAAAGTCATGCAAAAAATCAGGACGATCCGTTGCTCCGTTATTGGTAACATTCTCGAAAGACAAATCAACACACTTTCGCATTTATTCGTGTTTAAATGGGTAAAGAAAGTTGCGATCAGAACCCACTTTAATGACAGCACGCACCCCATTCAATTTCATAAATGACTAGAAATTAAACCTCATGATAAAAAGTATAGGTAGTAATTATGTTTTTCGTCGTCAGCGTATGCTCATTTATTGCAAAGAAATACTTAAAAACTCTATTAGATGATGCCGCCTGGATTCTTATCAGAAAGTTTTTTGCGGAACGCCTTTTGTAGGTACTGTTATTAAATTTCCAAGAATAGGCCACGTATCCAATCCATATAATATTTAAAAAACGAGTATATCACATTTTTAGAGTTATGAATGGAAAAACTTATAAAAAATAAATAATATCAAAAAAATGCTAAAAGCACTCAAAGCAAAGCAAATCACTTTTTACAGCATCCATCAGCAACGCATAGGGCGAAAACACACCAGGGACCGGCCAGGTATAACGTCTTCGCAACACATACGCTAATCGTACAGAATTTCCATTCACTCTTGATGACAGGATGGAACGTCGCGGGTTGCCCTCACTCCTCCCTCCCTCCCTGGCGCAGTGTTGAGAGCTGTTGTCTTAATGTGCTGAAGTCCCGGGGTCAATTTGGGAATTCTCTCAACCGGCAAAGACCGCCAAGCGATTTAGCGTTCCGGTACGATGCCGTGTAGAAACATTGGAAAATGGATTGTGGAATTTTATTAATGGTTATTAATTAATAACTCTCCCTCCGCTCTATCTTATGTTTTGCTAACCACATTAAAGGTACAGTGACACTGGTCATGAAGTTGGTATACCTAGTCATATAAGTTAAATTACAGAGATAGGGACATTAAAAAAAGATGAGATATTATAAGCATAGATAAAACTATATCCCATTTATATAACGCAGAATGTTTTATAGCAAGACCATTTCAGCAGTCTTAATAAAACCTCTATTTTCTACTAACATTAATAGGTACCTACCGATAGGTGATAGGCACCTACAATAGGCATGATGACTGATTTTGAAAAATGGTCAGATTATGTTCGGAAATATATTCGAATTTCGAAAAAATATCTTATTTCAGCAGAAAAATAAAGTTTGGTAGACAAAATTAGCATTTGAAATTTAAATTTTAAAATTCACGCCAAAACGTTCGGCGGTGTCATGGCGTCGTTGTGACGTCACTATTGTTTTTACCAATGTACTCTGTGCAGTGAGCAGTAAGCAATAGTGTGATTTTCAAAGCTCGAAAACAAATAATTGTGACGTCATTCGCTTCTTTGTGTTTTATGCAATATGGCGGATTGCTGTATTTTAAAGTTTTATTTTATCAAAATAAATAGCAATCTCACTCGAAATAGAAAAATAAATACGTTTTTTATAATCCATGAATCCTATTTCATTAAATAAATTCATAATTTCATTGATTCTTGGTTACTGTCATCATGCCTATTGTCAATTACGCATTTAATATAATTATGTAGTTACATAAACAAATCTTCTTTAAACAAATCTGTTAAAGCTCGGTAATTATTTCATTAAAAGTATGCGCAATTGTTATTTCGCGAATCGCAGAAGGACATTGGGCAGGATGTGGCAGATTATCCAGTTTACCGTGCTCTCAGCGTCTACTTCGACGCACTTACAACGATTGACGAAAACTTGGAGCAGACCGAAATATTATGATTTTTAAAGCCAAAGCCAAAGCCAAAGTCAAAGCTATGACAGCCAAAGTTTTAAATCGACAGGCAATTTTGAGTTTTGTATAAAATTGATACTGTCCTTCTTAATCCATATCCATACTCATTAGTCGTTAGATTTACTTTGTACCTATATAAATGTTATGAACATAATATGCATAGTATAAATATGTGCATTAAAGCTTCTATCTTCTAGACAAGATTTAGTGAGCTTAACTGTAGCTGGCTTTTTAGGGGCTGCACTAAATAATAAGAATTATCTTATTCTTTTAAGTGCAAACGTACATTTAAGCATAATACGTAGAAAATGATGTAAGTAACAGAAAAATCTCTAAGAGAGAAATTCATTAAATTTGGTAATGTTTATTTTATGGTAGCATAGATCACTTGAGTGCAAGTGGGTTTTAAAAGAAAACTGTGTAACAGAAAGATGTATAAGAGAAAATTCATTAAATTTATTCACGTTATTTTTTTAGTAAACTATAGTAGGTATGACTCACATCTCATTTACCGCCTCCTCCAAGCAAACATAGCTTGTGTAGGGTTCGTTCGTTAGTACTGTTATCCTTTCGACACAGCTAATCAAGTCATTCAGTTCATTACATCTCACGTTGTCTCTCAAGCCTCAACATGTTTATCGTGTCGCCGGCTTTACTTCTTCTGGCTCTTGGTTTGAACATTTCTACTTATACTGATCCTTTCGAATTTGGAACTATTTAAACTTTTTTTTTTTTTTTTAATTTAGCTCATACTTAATTTTCTATTTTAGTTGTAAATGGATTAACCACACCTGATGGAAAGTCAAAATGTGGTCAAAAAATGTCGCGCTTTCCTTTAATTTTATCCTTATTTCTTCACGTACCGAAATCTCGCTAGCTGATGCCTACAACTTCAATAAACACACTTTTGCATTTATAACATAGTATGATTTAGTATGTATCTAAAGTTTGGCGATTGAAAAAATCTACCCTTGTTCAAGTTCCCCTATTTCCTATAGGTAGTTATAGTTGGAGAAAAATCAAATGCTTTTTAAAATGACAATACTCTATTTTTACTCTCAAAGCTCGGCTGTTTAGCAAAGCTTCAAAATTTTCGTATGTTTCGGAAGTGTTTCGTATGTTTACTGTAAAACCACTTCATATTATTTTTCCTTACAGCATTACTGCACACAGAAGTGTACGCCAAATCACACGACAAGCCCAGTGGTCCTAACTGCCAGACCTTCTCCCAAGGAGTCACGTTCAATGACACAGAAGCGATAGGATCCTGGCATCTCCTTCACTTCAGGACGGAGAAAACCAAAGGCTCTGGTGATCCTCATTGTGTAGAATTCACTACTGTCACAGAAGAGGTAAAAATAACCACAGTTTTTAATTCAGATACTCATATACAACCTTGACTACGATTTCACCATGATCTTCTAGTATAATATGGAAGCATGCTGATCTGCCCCCCAATTATGTAAGAATTGTCGATCAAATCGTCTAAGTTCGGCTTCAAAGTAAAATAACCCATAACAGCATTGAATTAAAGCTCAATTTCGTGTATCCATCCTCATAATTTTAAGGTATGTACGATACCCTAAACGTATAAGTTTGGATACACGAAATTGAGCCTGAACACCTAATTGGTTTCGGCGCGGCGTTCGGTTAAAATCGGTTTTTAGTTGTTACGTGGTTTATAAGTGGCTAAGCTTTGAAAGCCAGATTTTTTATATCCACTACAAGTTAGCCCTGGACTTCTATCTCACCTGGTGGTAGGTGATGATACAGTCTAAGATAGTAGCGTGCTAGCCTATCAGGTTCTGTATAAGCAGAACCTGATAGGGGGTAGGTATAGCAGTTACATATATTAAAACAATACCCCTAATCGGTTTCTGCACGGAATCACACCGGAACACTAGATCGCGTGGCAGCACGACTTTGCCGAGGGTGGTAACTGGTAACTAGCTATGGCCGAATCCTCCCATCAGGCAAAGCAGACACAAAGACAATTTAGAAAATATTCATTCTAACATTAATTAACAATTATATTATTCAGCTCAAAGTCAACTAGGCGCGATACAGCCTTTATCAAAATGAAGACGATTTCGATAATTATTGTAGTGTCATGGCCGGACAAAGGTCGCGGGGACATAGGTAGGTCCAACAAGCAGAGACCTTCGCCTTTCGGGAGATTCAATATAACTTAGTGGGAAATTGATACAAACCGGATTATATCTGGATATCCTTCAGAACATGAATGAGTTGCACTGAACTATAATCTCCAGTAAGTTACCATCTAATTTCAGGAAAGGAAGAACATAGAAGAGCTCATCGGCAAATACATAGAGAACCTCAATTGGGAGACGCTTTCTCTCAAAATGCAGATCCCCTGTAAAACTAGCGATTCTAATAAAACGAGGGACTATTACCTGGAGAAGTTGGAAGGAAACGGCTCCTACAGGACTCTACAAATGCCTCCTCCCAAAGGTAATTAGACGGTTTTGTCTTTTTTATGAGAAAGGTTGACTGATTGGCCATTATAAGATTGATCATTATATAAGAAATTTCTGAAAAATCATTTGGCCAACATAATAACATTTCGTCGTCAATAAACAAAAACAGACGGGCTATACTTGCAATACGGGCTTTACTGCAATTATGATATTTTTGCTGACCATAAGCATACCTTATTATGTTTTTTGCCAACATAATAAATTTTTCTAGATGACCAATACATCAATATTTTGCCAACCTTACACATAGAAACTCAGTAAGACGTATCCTAACTCTATGATAGATACCTAGCCTTTTTCGTTAGATTTTGACTGTCCATGCAATGAGGATCTGCCAACGCTGTGATTTCCGGTACGAGGTCTCAATTCCAACATCTATAGTTACCTTATATTGTACCTACCTACATAGTTAAAGGGGAAAGGGGGATATAATTTTAAAATGAAGTAAAATGTTGTCTTCACAATTCACAGCAAAACTTGACATAACTGGATTCAACCGCTACCCAATGCGACTGAAGATCATCGAGGGGCAATACCTGGCCATGATGGACTGCCATGAGAAATTCGTGTTTATCCTGGGCAAGCAGCCGCCTCAAGGGAAAGAAACTGATGACCGATTCAAGAAGATGATCGAACTTTACTGGCCAGAAGAAATTTAAATCTCTATTAATCCGTATAATAGTTACCTCAAGTACGGTAATGCAATATATTTTTAGTGTAAGATATTTTCTGATTGTAAATCATTAAAATTAAATGTAATAAATTTAGTTTTCTTTGTTTTTAGCTGAAATATAACCTAATCGAGACTTGGCGAGAGAACGTTGCTGTGCCTCCCCCTAATTGAGTAAATTATGTACCAAACGACATTAGGAACTTACAAAATACATATTTGATTTTCCCCAACTTTGCCTGCGATCCTGCAAAGAAATTTATTTATTTATTTTATTTTATTTTATTGATAGTACATACCCGATAAGATTTAACAGTTTCCCAATGCGTCTTATCAGGCTACAATCCACCACCACCACCACTACAGCCCATTAACGTCCCACTGCTGGGCACAGGCCTCCACTCTCATAGGAGAGAGGGAATTAGAGCTTAGACCCACCACGCTGCTCCAATGCGGGTTGGCGGGCTTTAACGCCTATTATCATGTTAGTGATAATAACCGGGACCGACGGCTTAACGTGCTCTCCGAGGCACGGGGGTGAAACACCGCCAACTTCCTAACTCCGGGCTAGTGCTGAGAATTTCTAGTCAGAAAAACCCAACACTTATTACAGGCTACAACATTACATATAAATTACTAAACTTACACATACATGACAAACAAAAGCACTAAAAATACAAAAACAATAAAAAACACACTATTCATTAAATTTAAATTATATAAACAAAAATAAACAAAATAAATGAAATTAAAACTACCTATTCTCTAATAACAACTTTATCATTTTCGTGAGCTGGATCAGTGGGGTGTGGAAAACGTCAAGTTTGGGATTTTTACTAACCAAATCATTGAGCAGGCGCAGTGCACGAGCCACTGGCGCATGTTTAGCTAGCTTTGTCCGGCAATATGGTAGTGCAAACAAAGTTCGCCGACACGCAATCGCATATCCATCCGGTACGTGTAAGCGAATGGCGCCCAAGATATCGGAATTACATTTTTCTTCTTGGATCAGACTGATTATGTATGAGATTAAGGCCAAATGGCGCCGTAGTTCCAAGGTATCATAACCAGTCATACCAAGGAGAAACAAACTTGGATATATTGTTGGATATCCTACGAAATACCCGTACTGTTTCCTATACAGCCAGCAAAAAACCTTTTTCTGAAATTTCTCAACCATATCTACATATTTGAATTCATGCGGGTTCCATAATATGATTGTACTTTCAAGCTTGCTTCGTACGAAAGCGTTAGATAAATGCTGAGCTTGCCTACGCACAAATCCAAGAGTTCTGTAAGCTTTAGCACAAATATATTTGATGTGATTGCGAAATGGCAGGTCTACTGATAAATTTATGCCCAAATCCCTAACCGCAGCCACTCGCGATAAGTTAGATCCACCCAGATGATAATTTGTAATGAGTGGTGCCGCCTTCCGACTAAAAGTGATCACTGCGCACTTTTTAGCATTCAAGAATAACTAATTCTTCCAACACCACTGCAACACATTATCAATATCTACCTGAAGTATTTGAGCGTCAGAGTTGTTTTCAACTCAAGGCATCAGCAAATAACAAGCAATTCGGATTACATTTGGCGAATCATTGATTAAAATTAAAAACTCCAATGGGCCCAAATTCCTGCCTTGACTAACGCCAGAATAAGTGTAGTATGGTTTGGAACAATATTCCTCATATTGCACGTACTGTTTCCGATCTCTTAAGTAACTAAACTAAATATATTACTTAAATATATCTGAACTAACTAAATATATTATTGTTTTATTCTACTCTAAAAAAAAGCCTATCTTACTACATAGAGAAAATGTTGACAAAATATTGTACTTATTTAAACTTTGATTTAAACATTAGATTTGTGCGTAACTTAGCAACGGACTTGAAACAAACAAAAAGCATTCAAAGTCGTCATTATTTGGATTGTTACATATTCCACAAAGTTAAATGACGCAAATGAGCAATTAAAGTGTAATTTTCCCTCTATACAATAAAAGCTGGGGTGCGAGCCGCGAGCTAAGGGCGTAGGTACAGCTGTAATTTGTGTTAGAGAACACCGAAAGATACTTACTGTATTTATGAAGCTAACCGACATTTGACTAAAAATCTGCAATTATTTACTGAAAGAAGTGTACCTACCTAATAATTTAGTACTTACTTAGGTATAGGTTTTTTATGTGTATTTTTTCTCGCAAATTAAATAATTAATACTGCGTGGAAATTCCTACATTGTTAACTTTTAAGTAATAAGTAGGGTGAGACCAGAATAAGGCCTCTTTCATTCTTTTTCTTTCTTTTTGGTTGCAGAAGTGAGAATCAGTGATTTTTCAACAAAATTCATACAAACTCCGAATTTTCCTCATTTCTTTGCCAGAAACCACGTCATGACGTGGGCTCTTAACTCTACAACGCTACTTTATCTCGTACCTTACTTAAAAATCTCGTACCTGGGCGACTACCTACTTCTGTGATACGATATACCTACCTACTTATGTGATTGTCATTAGAAACAATATATATACCTAGGACTCTTTCCTTAGCAGCTGCCTAAACCAAAAGTCAACAGTTATTATCGAAATATTACGAGTACGTTCCAATTACAACACTTCCGGTGCAAGATACGTAAGTACAAATATCAAATAATCGTAAAATCAAGTGAACCATTACTTTCCACCCCATCGCAACCCCTAACCACTCAAATTAAGTGTGGCTCGATCAACAGTCATTTTCGGTTACAATTAACCACACATTTGAGTGAAAAGTCAACCACCCACTCCAATTGATTTATTGTGTTCTACGAGTTCCGCCATTGTACGGAAATTTTATTGTATTTCACACGAACTTATGCGTTGCTGGAAGGGCGATATAATCTAGCCCAAATAAACTAAACTCACGGTAAGTAAGTAGATAACTTTATGCGTAGTACGTATGTGTTATGTGTAGTAGGTACATCGTCGTCGTCGACGTCATCTCAACCTATAGACGACCACTGCTGAACGAAGGTCTCCTTCATGGATCGCCACAGAACACGGTCTTGTAAGTAAGTAACTTCATGCATAATATGTGTAGTAGGTACCTACCTACTTACAAATCAAGTTGATTTAATCAACGCATAGTTGCACAGCTTGAACTAGAGGCTAGCACTCAACCTTTTGACAGTTCCTTTCATGACGTAGGCTGATTAGTGATTACCTAATTGCTAACCCCGAGATAGGGAGTTGGTGGAGTTTCACTGCCTCGGAGAGCACGTTAGCCGTCGAACCTGCACCTGTGATCTCTCTCCGGTCGTGTCAGTTTTTCCGTCCATTGGGCTATGATAGTAAAGACAAAACGAGTGCATCTGAGTTTGCACATAAAGTTGTGCACTTGGCCAAACAAATCGTAAATTACGGTATCTCGAAATTAAAGCTACGAGGGTTCAAAACGCGCCCTGGTCTATGAAGAGCCTACAACAAAATCAGTCGTGGTTTTTTTTACGTTACAGGTACCTACCATTCGGTATCTACCGGCCGTTCCAGTAATTCTCACTTTGTACGCAATGTACAATGGCGTGTGCCATCAAGGGTGCAACGCTGTTCATTTGTCTAAACGCAGTAGCGTTTTGAAGGGCCCTCCATCGCGCTCTACCGGCAGCCCGCACCCCACAACAGGGACTGGGAAAGTGTTGCACTTTACAAAAAGTTAAAACGTTTCAAGTATCCGACTATTCACTAGTCGTTTCGTTAACCGCCGCGCTTGCCCTTTCTTTGTTCTAAGGTTATAATTAATTATATTTTCACGATCAGAATACCTACTTATGCCTATACATCACATTTTTTATTAAACTACAAGTTAGGACTTAGTGCAGTGATTAGTGATGGTGCAGTCTAAGATGATATCTAGTGGGCTAACCTGATAGGGGTAAGTCAAATGGCAGTTTTATTAAACCCATTCTTACCTTTAATCGGTTGTCCACCGTTTCGCATGGTACCGGGACGCTCAATGATCAGTCGCTTGGCGGTACATCTTTGCCGTTCGGGTGGTAACTAGCCAAGACCGAAGCCTCATACCAAACTGCCTAATTGTAAGTGTTGGTTTTTATCTACGATTTCTAGCCCAAAATCATACATAGGTAAGCTTCTTTGTTCCGTTGTAAGCTAGGTATGCACAAGTGACTCGTTTTGGATATCAATTTTTTTAAAAGAATCTGAATTTATTGAAAGTACCTACCCTAAGAACACTTAGACAAATAGAACAAACGTCTCTGCCATAAAAGTTTCATCACTTATTACTGTGGCTTAGGTAGGTCTAGTAAGTACAGTATACCTGGTAATAAAGTAAGTAAGTAGTACTCTTACCTACTAATATTTTTATTTTACGAGCATAAATGCGAAATTTTGGATGGATGTATGGATGTATGGATGTTTGTTACTCAATCACGCCCCAACGGCTGAACGGATCTAGCTGAAATTTTAGCACAAAGATAGATTATAGTCTGGAATAGCACATAGGCTACTTTTTATCCCGGAAAATTAAAGAGTTCCTGCGGGAACCAAAAAACTCAAACCACGCAGACGAAGTCGCGGCCATCCGCTAGAACCTAATAAATAAAATTAATCTATTAGATCGTCGATTGTTTTAGCTCAATATCTAATCCTTTTTTTTTCAATATATCAACAAACATTGAGTAGGTATGTACAACAGCTTTTGACTTCAAATTTTTACTGTATATTACTGTAGATACAATGTAACTATGTACTTATCTAATTTTTTTTTCGAATTAAGTTCACCATTGATCCTACTTGATACTTGCCCATGACAAAATTTTCGCCGCACTAGAAACTGAACATCTAATAAACGATCCTAATAATTAAATAAGAACAAAGTCACAGGACAACAGCTGTCAGAGGCAATAATCATGATAGTGCTGCAATTAGGTACATTACCAATTAGGACTTACATTGTCATCCACATATCCCGAAACAACGAAAAAGGTATTTCATTGGGCTTATTTAAGTATAAATACCTATAGGTACGTTAAATCACAATACACTTACAATGTAACTTTTTAAATTATGGTATCGAGTGCCATTAAGTCAGGAATTCTATACAATTACAAAAACTTCATGGCCGACTAAGTATTAAAAGTTCGAATTATAACTTAACTGCTTAAAGTGATATGAATCTGGACAAAGAAATCACAAAAAGTGGGTTTGATATCTACTTTAGGTTCTACGTCGAGCGATAAAAAGTTTTTCAATTAGATTCATATAAGAAAGAAAATATGAGCGTTCAGCTTTATCAAACTTTATTCTACTTGAAGGATATAATTACCTACGCCTTGTTTTTAGGGTTCCGTACCTGAAGAGGAAAAAAGAAACCCTTGTAGGCGTTGTCCGTCTATAAAAAAATCAAGTTTCTAAGTTATCGCAATCAAAAGATACGGCCCTTTATCCGCATATTTTGCATTTTTTGAATATGAATACATACTCGCCAATAAATCAAAAACTATAGGGTACCTACTTCCCGTTGACCTAGAATCATGAAATTTGGTAAGAAGCAAGGTCTCAGCACAAGTAAAGGAAAAACTCCGAAAATCGATAATAATTAGGGTTTCAAACTTATAATGTGTCGAATTGTTTGTCATTTGCTAAGAGTTTAGCGCCATAAGTGAGCCAGCTGTTACTTCACAGCTGATTACGTGTTGTTATGACATATTTCTTGTTATTTACTAAAATAATTTATATGTATTGTGTGGTGGCACGGAACCCTTTGTGCGCGAGTCTGACTCGCACTTGACCAGTTTCTTTAAGTAGCTACGGTCAAACTCAGGCAAGAGACTGTGGGTAGATATTATGATAACGACGCCATAGGCTGCCTTTTAAACCGTTTCAGGAATATACATATAGGTAAGGGTCACTAAACGACTTATCATTTTGATATAAATTACAAATATTTTGATTGTAAATTGGTACACGAGACATATTATTTGTCTTAGTCTATACGATCGATTTATTGATTTCATGATTTATTTAAAACTAGCTGATGCCCGCGTAGTTCAAGTTTTTTGTTATTCCCACGGGAACTCCTTAATTTTCCGAGATAAAAAGTAGCCTTTGTCACTTTCCAGGTCCTCACCTATACCCATGCCAAAAATCACGTCGATCCGTTGCTCCGTTGCGGCGTGATTGAAGGACAAACCAACAAACCAATAAACCAACAAACAAACACACTTTCGCATTTATAATATTAGTATGACTAGCTGATGCCCGCGACTCCGTCCGCGTGATTTAAATTTTTTTGATTCCCGCGGGAACTACTTAATTTTCCGGGATAAAAAGTAGCCCATGTCACTCTCCAGGTCCTCAACTATACCCATGCCAAAAATCACGTCGATCCGTTGCTCCGTTGCGGCGTGATTGAAGGACAAACCAACAAACAAAGTGACTTTCGTATTTATAATATTAAGTACCTATGATTTTAGATAACAATTCTAGGTCATTATTTTAACATTCCATAGGATTCCTCGGAGCTCGCGCGCGGACTATAGGTATGTATTGTAGTGTGAATAGAAATCGGATTAGTAGGTAATCAGCCCGCCAATATATTTTTTTCTTGATATTTTACTGGAATCATGAGCTAAATATGGATATGATATTAAGCAAAGATTGACTGGGTATATTCAGGACCAATTAAGCGAGCACAAAAAAGCAGGACTTTCGACTACGCTCCTACTGCTTACTGAAAATATTTCGGCCTGATATAGGATTTCAGGGTCAGATGGACAAAATCGGTCCATAAGTGTTCCTTATCACTTACATTTTGATACGGAACCCTAATAACAGCTCACTAGGTAGGTAAAGAAATTAAAAAAGCGTTTTTAAAACAGCTGTCCGCGGCGGACGTGATTGGTGTAGTGAACCGACGTTTAATGTTGCACACCTGTAATTACCCGTAGTAATGTAACCTCATGTTAATTGTTGGGAGAATTCGGACGCGACACAACATGCGAGGGTGACTTTTTGACATGTGGGAACTCGCCTATTGCTAAATTAATTGAGACAGCTTGCTTAATTATCATAATATCCTTAAAGTTTCGTAGCTTAGTTCAGTCACTCGTAGTAAAAAAATCGTATAGGAAGTTACGTTAGCGACCTCAATCGCAAGCTTATTCCAATTACTTAATTGATGGCTAAAATGCAGTTTCAGCAATACTTAGGTAGGTACTTAACTTAAATGCAGCCAATAAATAAGTTTTTTAGGTATCTAGGTACTTACCTAGCGAACATTGATATGTTTGTTGTTGCTGGTAAATCCGGCCTGTTCCACATGATCCAATACGGAACCCTAAACTGGTCCTCTTACCTATCACACAAAGTAATTGTTTATTATTGGGGAAATACGTGTTGTATTTGGGGAAATACAGTATATACCGTACACATTCCCTTACTTACACAAGGAGGTAAACCTTTATATTTTAATGTATATAACGGGTACATACCACGATTAATATTTGTTTTTATTTGTCGATATTTCAACCCAATTGCACGGGTCGTGGTCACGACGGGATCACGACGGGTGGGACGGGACGGGACGGGGGAGGTAAACATTAATTAGACGGATTAAGATTTACCTGCTACTTTAAGGCCAAAGCTCACAATTCGCGAGGAGACGGCAGGGCGTGATGGTAGGCCGTAGGACGTCCACTGAAAGCGCGTGGCCGATGCATTTATGATTGCACCATTCAGGTCGACAAGTCCACAATGTACCGTAATGTATAAGCACCTATGTAAGTTATAAAAGTAAAAACTCATTCCAGGATATTCAATTCGTATAATAACTTACCTAATATGACGTAGGTATGTTCCATATTATAGCCTTCAGTCTTAGAAAAGCGGTCCACAATGCACGATTCGGCCTGTAGGCCATACCTAACTGTGATATTTCATGAGTAGGTAGATATTTGCCAGAAATAATTTTAATTTGCATACTATAATTGCAACTTGCGAGGAATATGTGCTGCCACTTACAATGATTTATAAACATTAAATTGCCCCAATTATCTTTATTAGCCCACAGGAGCCCGGAAGTGTATCGTTTGTTAGGAGCTAAACTGGTTAACTATATATGCACCTTACTCTACTGGATAATTTACTAGGCACCTACCTAGTTACTTACAATGATAGCTAAGATTACATTCCGGATTCCGAGCAACGCAGTGACAGCATATATGCATGGGTCGGCTACTTATAGTTGATCTTTTAAAGTGTCTAGTTTTAGATATTAGGTAAATGGCTTCGATACCTTCTTACAACTTTTTAGGGTAGAGATGCGCGACGAAAACTAGTCCAGCGCGACTCCAATGGCGCAATGGACTTAGGACCGCCAGACCGGATTTTGTATCCAAAATTGATCACGATTACGCGCGCGTTGTGTAACATCTTGCCGTGGAGCCTGTCATCGCGCTTTCAAATAAGTACATTTTAAACCATCATTTATCCAACTTCCATTGGATCTTATTTACTTACTAGGTACCTAGGATCCTAAATTAAAATACTTAGATCAGAGAATTTAGAATTTTTTATTCCGGAATTTCCTTCCAAGCATTAATTTGGAATCGATGCCTAATTTAGTAGTTCTAAGACTTGCCTACCACATAGATTAATTATGATTATTACGATCTATAGAATAGTGAACTAGCCGAAACTAAGTGCATACGAATAGATTCCTCTGGTTGTCTGCGGCCATTAGGGAGAGATACGTAGGCGATAGAATTACGGGCCACTGAATAATTTAATACGAGAAATGATTGATACAACAATCACACGTATTTAGGGATACCATGCGCCTTAGTTTACTCGGATGTGTGCCGTTTAAATCTCCAGAAAATGTTGACTAGGTATCTGACCACTGGGAAATGCTAGTTTTTCCATTGCGATTTATCCATGCCTTTCATTAAAGTGGCCGTACGTTAGGGCTTAGGTACAATATGGAGGTACCTAATCATATTAAGTACCTAATCCATTACTAATATTATAAATGCGAAAGTGCCTGCCTGTCTGTCTGTCTGTCTGTCTGCTACGCTTTCACGGCCGAACGTCTCAACCGATTTTGATGAAATTTGGTACAGAGATAGGTTACATCCCGGGGAAGGACATAGGCTACTTTTAATCTCGGAAAAATGAAGAGTTCCCGCGGGAATCAAAAAACATAAATCCACGCGGACGAAGTCGCGGGAATCATCTAGTAGTATTATAATTGCGAAAGTTTGTCTGCCTGTCTGTCTGTCTGTCTGCTACGCTTTCACGGCCCATCTGTTCAACCGATTTTGATGAAATTTGGTACAGGGATAGGTTGTATCCCGGGGAATGACATAGGCTACTTTTTATCCCGGAAAATTCAAGAGTTCCCGCGGAAATAAAAAAAAACTTAGGTAATCCACGCGGACGAAGTCGCGGGAATCATCTAGTAATAACTAATTAAATCATCGTAGTTCGTACTTAATTATAAATAAACCCAAATGAAATAAATAATATAAATTGCACAACACTCGCTTCGACAGTTTCCTATTCAAGGCCACATCTGTTTTTGAAATTGTAAAAAGGTTCTAATACTAGCTAGCTACAGCTCGAAACCTGCGATCTTTTTTTTATCCACTACAAGTTAGCCCTTGACGGCGATCTCACCTGAAGGTAAATGGAGATGCAGTCTAAGATGGTAGCGGGCCAACCTGTTAGGGACACGGCAGTTATATTAAACCCCTACCCCTAATCGGTTTCTACACGGCATCGTACGACATGTACCGGAACGCTACATCGCTTGGCGGCATATCTTTTCCGGTAGGGTGGTAAGCAGCCAGTAGCCACAGCGGAAAAGGTGAAAGCTCTCGGGTTTATGTTGGGTCCGGAATGTTGCCCCTTGAAAACCACCCGGGGTTTCAAATGGCCGGAAACATTCTGGCACATCCACATGGTCACCCTACTAATAATAATATATCGGCCTACCGGCTAAAAACCCCTCCTTTCACCAAGCAGCAATGTATACCTGCTCAAAATTGGCCTACCACTACTGCCGAATGCCTGTCTCATCCACGCCCGTCTCTTTCATCCTTCTCTTTCTTTAACATTATATTTATAGTTATATATGGTCACCCTACTGGTAATCAGAATCGTGCTAGTGCGATTAAGCCCCTGTGAGACGGCCGCCACAGGACCCAACAATTGCTCATCGAGCGACGATTTAATCAAGGCTTCCTAATAGCCTTTCTTCATTAAATCGTAATAATGGATAATGGACACTTTTTGTCTGCGGCTTACGGGGCGTGTCGGTAGATGAATGTTGTAATTTCTGTACGTACTTTATCGGAGTTTTAATATATTTTCAACGTTTTTTTTATATATAATACTAGCTGATACCCGCGACTTCGTCCGCGTGGATTGAGGAGTTTTAGTTCCCGCGGGAACTCTTTAATTTTCCGGGATAAAAAGTACCCTATTATTTAATCCGTACTTCTAACTTTACGTCTGCAAAATTTCAAAGCAATCGGTTCAGTAGTTACGGCGTGAAAGCGGAACAAACATACAAACAAACTCACTTTCCCATTTATAATATTAGTAAGGATAAGAATAAGGATAGTGTAGGTACTTACTTTATAATTTGTTTTTAACGTTTTCTCGGTTTATTTCATAATCTAGTTTAGTAGGTAGCCAATGTAGCGATGGATTTTCGGGCATAGGTACTACCATGGGAGAAGACATAGGTCCTACTTATCAACATGGAAGACTGTAGAATAGGTACGTTGTGCTGACGGTGTAGAATTCGTATACCGACCAAATCATATACCTACAGGCTAGCCATTTACCAAATCAACGCTATTTAGTTCTAAATAATACAGCGAATATTTTATATTTACCTACATATAGCATTGACAGTATAATAAATTCGTCTCACGGATTATGTTTCTAAGATCGGTTCATTCCCCACGTTTATGGCTATAATGTATCGGCAAAGAAGTGCCAGCAAGCAATTTAGCGTTCGTACCGTAAAATTCGTATGAAGGGTAGAAACCGATTAGGGGTAGGTGTGGTTTAAATATAACTAACTGCCATACCCCTAACTGCAGGTTAGCCCGCTATCAGAAGGGCTAATTTGTAGTGAATAAAAAAACTTAGGTATCAGATATGAGATACCCGTGCTGAAGCCATCGCATTGGGTTGTCATTACCATAAATTATGATCGCTATCCATCATGAGGACCATAGGCTTCTGAGTGAATGAAAATCGAATATAATTTGTATTATATACATATTTATTACAGTTCGCATACACAAGTACACAACATATAAACAGGTTCACAGTATTTTACATTTATATACATTTACTAAGGTACATAAATCTGCCGCGCAAACTTTGGCCTAAGGAATGTGTGGGTGTGTGGACCTACTTTAAAGCTTTTCTAAAGTCCAGATAATATTGCTAACTGATAAGTACAAAGTATTCTCTGGTGGGTGACTTACATTAATTATTATTTTATTTATGTCAATTACTAATATACTTGATAAAAAGAAAATCAAACAATGAAAATCAACTACCAAAAATTTTTTGTGAAAAGGCATTTTTTTCACAATTTCATATTTTTATTAATATTTAAACGCGGCAGTAAGAGTTAAATGCCATATTATATATTAAGTTACTTTATATATATAGTAATGCAATCTCATGGAGGCGCATCGTTATTCAATAAAAGCACCTCCTACTATAATATCACAAACATCTTCGAATCAAAAGTACCTAACTATTAAAATTTTCGAATACCAAATAATATCTTTGAATATTTTGTATTAAATACTTATTACACTAACTATAACTGATTACTATTTCATCGAAATGCCAAAAAGCTGCAACTATTTTATTCGATTCTTTACAATTTTACATTTATTATATTATACACATGTAAAGTATACTATTGTCACGTTAACAAAACTTATATTGTCAAGTCAATATATCATATTTATACATCTTTTAAATAATATTAGTTCGTAACCCCGATCAAGCAAATATTAACTTTTTATATTTAAAAATTTCTTGACTTGATTTCTTCATGAATCAACACTGACCATGTAATGTCCTTCACTTCGCACAAATTATTCCAAAGTAACGCATACCTACGGGAAGAAGTACCTACTATGTACAGACTAACGAACAGCTTATCACAAAATGGCGGCGAAGGCTCGTTCAAAATGGCCGTCCGTTCTGCGGTCGCTCTGGCAGCTTTGGCGGCATATTAGGCATCGGGCGGCTAATAACATAATAAAATATATTAATTGAAATAATTAAAAAAATACATGTAACTATTAATAAAAATGTTGAGATTATAGTCATAATATTTAGATATATCAAAGTGCAATAATATAATAAGGCCTGCAATAATGTAAAGACGAATACATGATATAAGAACAAACTACTAATACAGTGCCATACGTATACTTTGAACGGCACAAAGTGCAATACTACGCATAAAGCATATATAAGTTGCAATAAAAAGCTATGCACCTAATGATAAAGAGGCCAATTCTGTTGTAGATAATCTCTAAACTTAACTAAAGTGACAGCTCTATAATTATATCCCTTTCATCTAGGGGCAGCGCTAAATGATGTAGAGATGTCACTTTAGTCGATAATTCTGCTAGAACTAGACTGCACACAAGTGAACAATATGTCCGAAACATGCTACCTAAAACCGTACTGTGAAAACGTATAATTTTTCCCAGCTTGTAATAGCAATGTAACTTAAAACCAATTCAATTCATGCGATAAAATCAATTATTTAGGGCATGCTGTTATATAGAATAACTTATAATTTAGATATATATATTTCAAAAAGATTACACAATAACGAATATATTTATATATTTGCGTTACATACGAGTTAAATGTTATGCGTACGTATCTAATAAAACATGTTTAACTTTTTCTCATTTTTTATTAATTTTATTAGGTACGTTATACTACGTACCATATAATATAAAAACTATAAGATCGTAAGTGAAATATAATTTATTCTTTAATATATTCTAGTCTACCAATTATATGCGAAACTAGGCACTTAACAAAAGAAATTATAAAAATATCAGTTTCATAATCTTTTTGAAATATAACGTTATATAAAAAATTCGCTTACCTAATATTCTGCGGAGTACTTTGTTATAAATATTATTGTTAATTACGCAAAACCTACTGGATCAAATCAAAACGCCTTAGTACACATATAGCCTTTAATTATTCTATTTATACAGCATAAGATTAACAATATTCATAAACTATATCAAATCCAACAATCTCTGCCTATACATTTTTTTTCCGATGATACTAAATTCTATTAACAAGAGAGCAAAACTTTATGTTGTGATTATTTCCATTTTAATTTCGGTAATACAAATGAGAAAAATGAGATGGCTAGGGCGTCAATTTTGCGTAGGAACTGTATAATATAATGACGTTATTATATATACTTCTTTAACACCCAGTCAGTATTTTCAGACATAATATATCAGTGAAAGATTGACCCAGCGTCAGATTTAAGTATAATAAATTAAAAAAATATATCTTTTCATGATTTATAAATAAAGACACTGCGTATCTAATGAACGATTAAATGATTGGTCGTTTAAAGTTATGAAATAATTTTTAATTTAATATAAATAAGCGTGAATTCTGTGCGATGACCATAATTCTCAAGATTAAAATTCTATTTATTTATATGTAATACGTATATAATAACGATTTCATAATGCATCACCATGACCACCAATGAAACATTCTAGTAATTGACCAAAGGTATTGCCAACAGCAACAATATAAGGGAACTGCTTTGGTCTAAGCCATTAATAAGTACATTTAATTTTACATACAAATTTTGTAAAATCAACAGTTCGTGATTAATACACCTGCAATACATGTATTCCCTAAAATTATATTGCAGCTAATTCTGTCGTACGCAAAGTAAACTGACGGGTTCAAATCTATTGTTTTCCCTTTCATAAAGCTCCGTGCTGATATGGATAGCAGCAAATTTGACCTGTCAATCTAGTTTAGAGATGGTTTACGGCAGAATTAGCCACACTGATCCAAAAAATTTAATATATTATAACAGACAAGCTTGAATAATTTATATTGATCGAGTAAATGCATTAAATTCATATTATGTTAGGTCACTACAAGAGACTGAAAGACGAAGTTTGAGTGTTAGTCCCTAAGCTACTGAAACAGCTAGACACCGAGGTGAAAGTTGAATTCTGCTACGTAGCTAAAACTACGACAAAATCGTCTGGTGCAGCAACGTCAACAAACATATTTATTGAGTCTTAAGAATACAACCCTAGATTTACAAAACAAACTATGATATGCACAGTAAGATCATCTGATGCTATCCGGAATGCCATGACGTCACGCGAACTATTGTATTATTATCATCATTTACAATCCAATAATACAGGGTGAATTTTCACAAATGCAATCCATACAGATATGGATGAATGAATGGATGAATCCATCAATCCAAACAAATTGATACAGAAATATTATTTACAATAAAAATATGTGGCTTCCCAGAGGTACCTTTATAGCATCGTAATTCGTATGGAAAAGCAATTATGAAAATTCATCTTAACAGCTGCAGCTTTAGCTGCAAAATCTGTACAATTAACCTCACAAAGTAAACTTTACACAATCCCGATATAAAATGGGAATCTTCCTAAATATAATCCAGTAAAGTATCAACATCGTATATTTCGTAATAATATCCTAAAGCATTGCAAAGAGGTCATTTGCAGTTAATACTGAAAATTTTACAGTAATCATATTTTTTTTAAATAACAGATTCCAATAGTTTTGGCTTCAAACACTAGTTTTAAATTTAAACATTTAATTAGAAAATTCATTGATGCGAAATCCAAATTCCAATTAAGTAAAAACATTATTGTGCCATTCTTAAAACACCTACTTTTAAAAAGATTTCTGCTAGAGATATTGTTTTTTTTTTAAATGACCTTTCTAATAACGTTATTTATGTAAATAGTAAATACCATATTAATCTATTATTGAATTCTACAATTTGAAAAAATTGTCGCATCTCTAACCTTGTAACAATAGCTGTATCTAAATCGTGTGTGACTTCAAAGGTTCTAAGAAATTCGCAGTAACGAGTAAATGGGGGTAAAATTTCCGAATCCACCTCTTTCTTGCATTGAAAACATTTTAAATTAATCATACACAAATTAAACAATACATTTAATATTTACATAAATAGCCTACCGCTAAAAATTTATATTTACAGAAAATTAACATCGTCCAGAAGACCTTTAATGGGCATGATGCCCAAGGCCTGTGCCTTGGAACAATGGCCAATAAGATTGAAGGTCGACGTCGCAGCGCGAGAAAAAAAACAAGATATCCAACTCCTTCCATCATCTTTAGAGCAACTTAGCAACAAGTGTATATATTTTAGGGATTTTTATATATATATAGGTACCCAACGCTTTTTTTCATCTGTATTGTATGAAATTGCATCCCGTCATTGTTTGTCCTAAACGTAATATTCCCAATGCCTTACGAAAACTATTACTTTAACTTTAACACTACGGTAACATTGTGATTTGGATACCACATTAGCTTCATGCTACCTAGTCAACATAAGTTTATTATATCTAATAAACTGATCTTAGTTAGTATTGACCCCTAAACAAAATTATACATTCGTATCATGTAAAGTGCAATAACATTAATAAGTATTAATAATTAAAACCGATAAACGGAGCGAAGTAAAACATAAAGTAGAGTTAGAGTAATAATATTAGTCATAAGTTAATAACACAGCTGTAGTGTTACGTTTATGAATAAAGTTTGACGATACAAATTTTAGGGCATTAGGCGAAAGCACACTCTCCAAAAGTATTTCATCCTTTCGGTTTTGTTTCTTGATACATTTATCTAAATTCGATCATTTGGCAACGTATTTCTTTTTGTATTTAAAAAGCGATATTCTGAGTGTCTATATTAATCTGTATTCGGCAACCGATCGAGCGATGAACTTTCATATCATACTTTAAAATTGTAGGTTTTAACAAGTTTGCAAAGTGTCTACACTTTGCAAACTTGTTATGATGTTATTTAAATTTTTTAGGTCATCTTGGTTTCTTGATCAAAATATTTAAGAATTTAAAAATGGTATGGCTACTGCAAAGCACCTTAGTCTGTCTCTATGGTACTGCAAATGTATCAAGAAGCCTAACCCTCAGATCAAAGTGCGCAGGTCCAGAACATTGTATTTCTTTACTTGAATCTGGCGAAGGCGGAGCTGAGTTCGTTGATTGCGGCGTTGGTGACCGCCTGCCCCACCGCCTGGTTTATCTGCTGCCTCATTTGCGGCGGCATCTGGTTCATAGCTCCGACCGCCACTCCCGCAGCTGAACCCGGCCGCCTAGTATGTATTGTTTTATATTATATTCAAATCCCCAGGAAATACTAAAGCTTGCGAAAAATACACGATATATCATTTTATTATAAAGAGTGTTTAAAAGGCGCGAACCCATTATCTAACCATATAAAAGGTGACTGACTGATCTATGAACGCACAGCTCAAACCAATGGACACGCATTTGTAAAACTGAGTGTACGTTTAAAAAAATTCATGTACCAATACCATTTTACACAACAATTCTACATAGATAGTAGTTTCTATCAGAAATGCGAAATGTCAAAGAAATTATCAACTTAACGAACAGAAATTCACGTCTCGTTAGACTTTAAAAGAAATTTCTCACAGCTTCTCTGTAAGATTTTTCAGAGTAATGTAACTGCCATAAATACAAAAATAATAATAAAAAAAACATTCGCAAACGTATTCTTACAGGGTAACTGTGAATAAAGTAATAACAAATTTCTTGGTGTAATTATTTAGTAGAAACAGATAACATTCAAAGTAAATTCTAATTGAATACCACACACAAATTAGAGACAACAAACATGCAGTGCTTCTAAGCTGACTTTTTAAGTTTTAACTCATATTTATATTATATGCAAATTATCATTCTATCAATGTACAGATATTGAACATTTAAGTTACAAAACAATATTACAAAATATCTCATTTACTTTATATTAATAAGCTAATTTACAATAATTAATAATTTTTCAAACGTGTTAAGTGCTTTCAATTGTACATCTACAATAAATAGTTTATATTAAGATGTTTGTCATTCCACAGGCAGCCTTCGATGATTGTAAAACCTTATTACAATAATAATTTAAATAAATCTAAGCAATTCAAATTATTTTTAAACATTACCCTAAAGTTTATGTTGGAAAATCGATGAAAAAATAATATATACTACTCTGTGTAAAAAGTATCGGGAATATGTCAATAAAAAGACCCGTGTAAAAGAGGTCGTTCTAATTTTTTTACTGCATGTTGGTAGCACTGTACTGATTTAGCGCGCAAAGTTTGAGCGGGATCTGTCATTTAATTTGTTTTAAACTACACTTTTTGTTGGTCATAGTTTTGAGTTCTCGGCGATTTTTACAATGGAAAATATTGTTGAACAAAGAGTGTGCCTTAAATTTTGTGTTTCGAATGATATTTCATGTGGCGAATCACTAAAAATGTTGCGAAATACCTACGGCGAATCGTGTATATCGAAAACAAGGACTTATGAATGGTATAAAGCTTTTAAAGAAGGCCGAGAATTAGTAGTAGACTTGCCTCGTTCTGGTAGACCTTCAACCGCTACGACCAAAGAAAACATCGACAGAATCAAGAAGCTAGTGCTCGAAAATCGACGTATGAGTCTGAGAGAGTTGGCTAGTGAGGTGAACATATCTTTTAAGTCCGTCCACAACATTCTCATTGACATTTTAGGCATGAAACGCGTCGCCGCTCGACTAGTTCCAAAAGAGCTCAATTTTGTTCAAAAAGCGCAGCGAAAGCATGTCGCTGAAGACATGGTTTCCCGAGCTTCTACGGATCCGACCTTTATGAAACGTATAATAACTGGCGACGAGACATGGGTTTATGAGTACGACATGCAAACAAGCCAACAGTCTTCAGAATGGCGTCTCGAAAACGAGCCGAAACCCAAAAAACCGCGGCAAAGTCGCTCCAAAATCAAGGTGATGCTGACAGTTTTTTTTGACTACCGTGGTGTGGTTCACTCCGAATTCCTTCCAGAGGGAGAAACAGTGAATAAAGAATATTATTTAGGCGTCATGAAGCGTTTGCGTGAGAGTATCCGCCGAAAACGTCCAGATTTGTGGCAACACAACTCATGGATGCTGCACCATGATAATGCACCATCACACACAGCCATTATAGTGAAAGAGTTTTTAGCGAAAAATTCAACAAAAGTTCTCGACCAAGCACCGTATTCACCTGATATGGCTCCGTCTGACTTTTTTTTATTTCCCAAGTTAAAATTACCACTTCGAGGAAAACGTTTAGAGTCGATAGAAGCCATAAAATAAAATTCGCTGAATGAGCTAAAGGCCATACCGCAAATAGCCTATGAAAAATGTATGGAAGACTGGGTGAAGCGTTGGAGATGTTGTATTGCAAGCGATGGGGCCTACTTTGAAGGCGATAAAATAAATTTAGATGAATAATTTGTATTTTTTGTTTTATTGACAAATTCCCGATATTTAGTACACAGAATGTACAATAGAAAACTCAAATTCGTTTGGAATAAGTCCTAACACATAAAATATTAAATAGTACAAATTTAATGGTTGAGTAATTTAATAAAACAAGAATATCTCAATAATATCTAGCGTCCGCGCTTTTTCTGTTAAATTCTGAACATAAGCACAGAACATAAGTCAGCTATTTTGCTTAAATAAACTTTTCGTTAAACGTGGCTGCCCGTAGTATGGCTAAGCAATCAGTTAATATACTTGTACAGACTACATTAAATGACTATGTATTTTAAAATTTTGGAAGCAATTTTCTTTCAGACGTATCATAAGTATTCATGGATTAAATGACTAATATTGTATATAACATTTTGTATAAATATTTTTAACCTTGCAGTACGATTTGTTAACTTATTACAATCCATACCGTCGAATATGAAACACATGACCGCTTTTTATATACCATATCACATAAATAATATAGGATTTATATACGATGCGAAATAAAAAAAGTGTTAATGTGTCATCTAACCAAATATCATGAAGCTTACTTAAAAAATAAAAATCTTATCATTATGATAAATCAGTGTCGATACGGCCCTATAAGTAAGTTTGGGTAGGATTTTCAATGACAGATCTTTAATTTTTGGATTAGATCAGTCATGTTTCATGTGTTTCTTAAGAAGCAACACAGCGTAACTAATGTATTTTTGATTAAAAGTAAACTGAGAGGTTCCTCATCCAATACAATGCAATATTTAGTGTTTATTGTAAAACGTTTAAAAAATATTCAAGCTTTGCCTGAGGGTGTCTTCAAATTATTGAAGCCATCTGTTATAAGTAAACATCACAATAGCAAATTAGTTTATTAGGCTGCAAGGCTGACCCTCCGCCTACTGAAGTAATGCATAACGATGTGTGTAGAACCCGC
Source organism: Erebia epiphron (assembly GCA_963932025.1). NCBI lineage: Eukaryota > Metazoa > Arthropoda > Insecta > Lepidoptera > Nymphalidae > Erebia > Erebia epiphron. The sequence continues at coordinate 6,890,674 of OZ009956.1, read as the reverse complement.
AAATTGAATGGTATCATTTTCACTTCATTAATTTCTTCATTCATTTAATTTTTTCCTTATTAGAAGGGCAAATTGACGGATTGACGGACGAATCAACTCAAACATCTGTTAATGCTCAAGAGCATTTTCTACATAAAACAAATGTCAAAAAAAACAATAAGCGTTTGGAATGCTCTAAAATACGTGAGTACAATGTCATCTACACCGAGCTACACTGTGGTGTTCCTTAACTAATATTTGGTGGTGTTACGTATGAAAAATAATTCGGTAACATCGCATACTGCACTAAGTTATCATGCTCATAAGTTAGTACCTCGCGTTTGTAAGTAACTTAAGTTAGTACACGCCGACACCGCTTAACGCCGTCTGCGAACAACCATACATACTATTTCTAAGTCTTTACTGTTATTTACTAAATAAAATATTCAGTGTTCTACTTATTTACGACAGTATGGGGAAACTTGAACCTCTATTGGCCGAAATTAATGATCAATCTATCATAAATTGAAAATAACTATTTAACGTATCGATTGACTATAAAGGGGTTCGAAAATTGGCCTATGTATGGTCCGGCCGCCATCTTGAACTTTCAACAAAAGTGGTGTCGCAATCTGTAACCTATTTAATAGAGTATATCTAGATGATCAAAATAGCTATTTATGCAACTGTATCGTAATGAGGGTCATTTTAATTCGAGTGCTGTTTTTTGATACGAGGCTTGCCGAGTATCAAAATAGGATAGTACGAGAATTATTAAAATGACTAATTACGTGCAGTTGCATACAAGATTTTATCTACGACAAGGACGTCTTTATAATTTTTTACTTTATAAATTAATAAAAAAGTCAAATCAATCAAGTGCCAGAACCCAGAGCCGCTAAGCTATAGGTATCCTATTTATGAAGATAACCATATCGATACAGCTACGACTCATAACGATACAGCTCCCATACAACGAACTGTATCGTTATGAGATGCAAACACGAAAGAGGGTTCAATTCGATATAGTTGTCAAATTCGAAATTGGAACTTTTCGATGCTGGAGTAGATAAATATTATTTTAATCGGTCATTTGTCGTAATATCGTCACATATAAAGATGAAATTACATAAGATAAGATTTATTAAATTACGATAAAACTTTGCCATGAAATATCTATGAAACTAGAGGTTAAAGCCTGAAGCCTAGAGACAAATGTCCCGCGACACGTGTCCCTAGAGATTTCGGGCGACGTTGAGCGATCTCGACACCATCGATATATATGTAAGTACTAGATGGGCCCTTTCATAGAAAAATGGCGGGCGACCAACTATGAGAGCGCGCTCCTATAACCTGTCATAAGCCTGTCTTTGTCCCCGTCGTAGCGCGATCACGGTCGCTCATCGTGTAGATAATTTGTTATTAAGTTATCATCTAAAGTCTTATTAGTTTGGCACTGTATTATTTTTATTTTAAGGTAAGTGTTTCAATTCACAATTATACATTTCCAAGAAAACGTTATTTAATCTTCCTATTTAATATTTTTATCCATTTCGCAATCATTTAATTTCCGCGGCAAACTGTATGATTATTTTTTTTTACTAACTGGCCTTACGGCTTTGGGTTCCAGCCCTAGAATAGTCCAGTCCAGTACGATAAAAAAAATGCAACCAAGATTAGTTAATGCATAGATGGGCAGAACGGACAGTAGGCATTAATACCTTCCGAGACGCAATATTATGCTATTGTAATAATATGATAAAATTAGTTATGACGTGAGTTTAATGTTTAACCAACTTCAATAAATAAATGGTTTTTATTTATTAAAGTTGATAATTTTTATTTTGTACTAGCGAATGCCCGCGACTTCGTCTGCGTGGTTTGAGGATTTTTGATTCCCGCGGGAACTCCTTAATTTTCCGGGATAAAAAGTAGCCTATGTGCTATTCCAGACTATAATCTATCTCTGTGCCAAATTTCAGCCCGATCCGTTCAGCCGTTGGGGCGTAACAAACATCCATACATCCATACATCCATCCATCCAAACTTTCGCATTTATAATATTTATATTATATATTATATATTATTATTTTTGATTTGATTAATTGATAATTGATGAAAAATAAATAGTTAATTCAAAATTCAGAATTTTATTATTTCGTTGAACAAAAGTTGTTCAGTACCTATTATGTACAGCTACCTACTTACAAGTGTTTATTACTTAATCGTATTTTTAAATGCACACTGTGTAAGTGATTTATCTCAAAATAACTTTTAATATTTCTTTTGATGGCAAGTAGCATACTTAGAAATGTATAAAATAAAATAATTTCAAATGAAGTATTTTTCTGTGACTCGATCCATTAGTACTCTTTCACCTCTCCCATTCCAACCCCTTTTTATTATAATAGTACTAATAATTATTTTTGAATTCTTTCATTTGCAATAAGGTTTGGCGAGGATTATTTTAAACTGTTTTAGCTGTTATTATTTTAAATTTCAAGTTTTTTGCATTAGTAGTTACCGAATTATGCTAAGTGTGACGGACAGTCATGTCGCACCACAAGGGTTGTTTTCTTATCATTTTGGTACGCAACCCTAAAAATGACTTTATTTCTGTAAATTTTTCGACAAAACTTCAGTATCAACAATTAACAAATAATTAAATTAAAAAAACCCACGACGAACTGCAGCGCCCCATTGTGTGGACTTTGACCTTTAAATATATCTAAGAACCTTCTCACAAGCTATATATATCGAATGCAAAAAACCGCATAATAATCGGTTCAATGGTTTTCCAGGAAACTGGTAACATAAAAGTGGTAAAAATAACAACGTCATAATAACATTTATCGTTTACCTCAGAGAGTACACTCATGTAGGTATTATTTTCGACAAGCGCATCTGTGCTAATCTATGACCGAGTCATACGTTTTCAAGATGGCGCATATGTTGCAAGCAAGTTCCCGCTTTTCAGACTAGATGGCGTTGTTAAACATAAGTCCACATTCTTTGTTCGACAGGGCCCGTCTATGTAAATTGAGGTCGTTGGTCGACACATGTCGCCAGACATAGCCTTGCGACTTTTCACATCGCACAAGTCTGACAACAGGCTTGTGCGATGTCGGGCTAAGTCGACCGATGTCGCCCGACATCTCTAGCAACACATTTGTCTTCTAGTAGTGCATACGAAGTTTTTTAACACTAAATGCTTTATTTTTTAACCAAGATGCGTCAGCGATATTTAAAAAAACCCGGGATGGCGGCTAATCATAGGCCGCCTTCCATACTAAAATCTTCGAACCCCTTTCGGCCGTTAGACCGCAAGAGCTTTTGTCTTTTCCTTGTAACCTATTTGATACATATTGCATACAAAGAACGAATGTAAAAAAAGTCCTTTAGTGACTGGGACGATCTTATGTGAAATATTTTTGCTTAATAACTTCGGTATATATTTTTATTCAGCCGTTAGACATTTTTCTTGTATCTCTAGGTTTAAAAATTCCCCATACTATCCCATATAAATAACACACACTGAATCGAAATACTGCAATATATAAATACTTACTCATACAATATATTACGTTATAGAGCATAATATATAAATACAGACTTTTAGCAAATAAATACAAAGCTTGATACGGTATTTTAGCAAAGGAGAGTGTAAATAGTAGTTAAATTTCCTGACTATTATTTTCTGCAGAGAGAAATTTGTTACTTTTACTTTTGCCAAATATTACGTTACTTATAGACACACACAAAGAGTACCAGGCCCACACTCATGTATGTAGTTATGGCTGTTACATCACCCAGTTTTTTACTATTTATAGAAAATAAGCAAAGCCGTTTATTCAGACAAATACATGAAATACCAAATCGAAACAAAACACACGTGTTAACATTAAAACAAACATAAATTATGTAGCAATATAAAACGATATATCGAAAATGATCGTATTGTTTTAGAATTAAATTAATAAAATAATATTTTAATATTAAAAAATGTAAGTTCCGGAAACCAATCATATACGTGACTCAAAAATGTGTATCAAAATTCAAACCACATCAGATTGATAATATTAAGATTTTACCATCAGATCAACCCGACAATCTGTTTCTAAGGCAGTCAACCTATTATGATGGACTGACAGATAAATGTGTGTCGGGCACCTATTTCACCTCGCGCACAGCACCCCCATAGGGTTTGTTTAAGAACACTAGCCGTTAAATGGGCCCTAACGGCTATGTCCTAAAGCTCAATTTCATCTTGGCATCTACAGCTAGCTCTCGGTAATGTGTCGTCACAACCTGTAATCGATTCTGACAACATTTTAAGCGGAAAAGTACCTACACTTTGTTCATTATTCCATTCATTAAAAACAGAAGATATTTAAAAAATAAAAACAGTTTTTCTTCAGATCATTTGGATCATTTGGAATTATCTAAAAAATTGGCAGACAGGTTTATATTTCGACGCTCTACTTTTCGAATTCTATCTACTTAATATACGATCTCATACTGGTCCCTTTAATTAGACCTTAAAATCGACTTCATAGTGCTAACGTTGGGGGCGATCGCTATACAGTTAATATGTTGGGGTACTCACGTGGGTATGAGGGGCGCGGGCAGGCCCTGCGAGGGCGCGGGGCGGCCGGCGGGGGGCACAGGCCCGGAGCCGCCGGGCCTCGACGGCAGAGGGGGCGCCGGTCGCCCCGCTCCGCCGCCGGGCACGGGCGGCGCTCCTCGCTGACCCATGGAACCTGTCGCATACACAAAAACGCTGCATGGTCATAAGTTCTTTAGACATGAATTAGCGGGGATTTGACAGCGGAATGTGGTCACAGTCACAGTAAACAGATACAACCACTAGTGCAATTACCTAGAAACCGTTCGAAACAGCTCACTCACACAAACATGCACATCGACGAGAGCGCTAGCGCTCTTCGCAGTGCCGTCAGTAGTGAGTGCCGCGTTTCTAGGCAGTTTCACTACTCGTTGTAATCTGTTTAATGTGTCAGAGTGTTCTTTTGCGCAAGGTTGACTGACGAACCCATGCGAAGCAGCACTTCTCCACCGGCCCTGGCCATGGACACGTCGCCGTTGATCCGCAGCGCCTCTGTGCACGCGCTGTACGCTGCAGGCGATGTGAGTACAACGCACCTTGTTGCGCAGGCGCGGCTCGTCGCGGGCCGCCGGGCGAGGGCGGCGAGAGGCGCGGGTTGGAGTCGAGGCGGCTCTCGAGCCAGTCGTTCTTGACGGGCGGCGGCACGGGCGTGCTGACTGTGGCCATGGACACGTCGCCGATGATCCGAAGCGCCTCTGTGCACGCGCTGTACGCTGCAGGCGATGTGAGTACAACGCACCTTGTTGCGCAGGCGCGGCTCGTCGCGGGCCGCCGGGCGAGGGCGGCGAGAGGCGCGGGTTGGAGTCGAGGCGGCTCTCGAGCCAGTCGTTCTTGACGGGCGGCGGCACGGGCGTGCTGACTGTGGCCATGGACACGTCGCCGATGATCCGAAGCGCCTCTGTGCACGCGCTGTACGCTGCAGGCGATGTGAGTACAACGCACCTTGTTGCGCAGGCGCGGCTCGTCGCGGGCCGCCGGGCGAGGGCGGCGAGAGGCGCGGGTTGGAGTCGAGGCGGCTCTCGAGCCAGTCGTTCTTGACGGGCGGCGGCACGGGCGTGCTGACTGTGGCCATGGACACGTCGCCGATGATCCGAAGCGCCTCTGTGCACGCGCTGTACGCTGCAGGCGATGTGAGTACAACGCACCTTGTTGCGCAGGCGCGGCTCGTCGCGGGCCGCCGGGCGAGGGCGGCGAGAGGCGCGGGTTGGAGTCGAGGCGGCTCTCGAGCCAGTCGTTCTTGACGGGCGGCGGCACGGGCGTGCTGACTGTGGCCATGGACACGTCGCCGATGATCCGAAGCGCCTCTGTGCACGCGCTGTACGCTGCAGGCGATGTGAGTACAACGCACCTTGTTGCGCAGGCGCGGCTCGTCGCGGGCCGCCGGGCGAGGGCGGCGAGAGGCGCGGGTTGGAGTCGAGGCGGCTCTCGAGCCAGTCGTTCTTGACGGGCGGCGGCACGGGCGTGCTGACTGTGGCCATGGACACGTCGCCGATGATCCGAAGCGCCTCTTTGCACGCGTGGTACATACGAAGCATCTCCTCGCGCTTGAGAGCCTCTTCCGGCGACTCCTCCATCATTTGCGACTGTTGAGCAAGAAAATGACATCTGTGTGACCCGTGTGTGTTTTTCCGTCAAATTAATTTTTACTATATAGTAGATAATATGATGTTTCGCGCGCAAGTGAATGGTTTCGCATGTTCGGTATGTAAACAGATGCTTGTCACGTAGTTAGTCCGTTACTTTTATGTGTGCCATGATTGTACGCAAAATAGGTTTACATGAATGTGTGTACCAATTACCTGATCGCCAGACGCGTACAAATGCGCGAGGAGCTCCCCATTAATAAAGTCTTTGGCATTGTTGATGATCATCATCATGATGGTTTTCGGCACCAGGTCGCGTGTGGTCTTCGTAACGATACGCATGTAAGAGTCAACCAGGTTGCGGATAGTCTCCACTTGCCGCTCCAACTGGGGGTCCATACTGCTCGTACCTGACGTATCTGTGCTCTGAAAACAAAATAGTACCTCATAAGTTTTAAACTCCAACAATTAAAATACTAGAGTTTAGTGGGCATGCGGGTTCCTGTATTAAGCTTTTGTTTTGACGACTATTGCAGTCCGCGAGGCGTAAGTTTACATTAATGTATGAGCGTGCACTCCGACCGAAGTGTAGAGTGACAGCACCGTCACGCACACAACACAGTGACACATCCCACGCACGGGTTAAACAAATTTGTGCTTTTCAAATTCAAATTCAAATCGAGTGAATCTACCACTGGTTCGGAATGTCATTCCTACCGAGAAGAACCAGCAAGAAACTCGGCGGTTGCTCTTTTGAAAAAAATAATTTACAATTTCATTAATTTGTACAATACGAATGTAACAGCTGTCCTTAGCATTGCTGGAGCGAGTCAAATCCAAGTTTCTATTTTTAGCAAAGACACTCAAATGCAAAAGTTGAGCTCAGCTTACGCCTCACAAACTGTACTGCAGGTTGATTCTATAACTTTATTAACACGAATATTATTACTAACACGACGCGTCGTGTAATCAGCAATGAGCAAACCCAATTCGATTATTGATAGATGTGAAAAATCATGTCATTTATCAATAATCTCATTGATCTGTTGAACACTAGAGAAAAAGCATTAGAATTCAGAAGGATTAGAGGAACACGCATGTCAGATAAACACTAGTATAATACAGGTTTTATGGACGAGGTTGATGTTTTAGCTTGTACTAAATCATGCTATGCTTCATTTATTCAATAACCATGATAAGAAACCCATTACCAAGTTTCTATTTTTCTATTGTAACTATATTGTATTTGCTGTTAAACTGCAAAAGGTACTTGCGAAATCAGTAAAAACATTATTATAATAAACTTTTGAGGTACAAGATGCTAATTGGTTACTTCATGCTTCAAAGTCTAACTGAGCGTTTTCTCAAGTTTCTTTTGCAATGAATCTGCGAGTATTTGTTATGCTTATGTAAAGTTTGAATTTTGTATGTTAACTAGTAACATAATAATGTAGTTGTGTTCAAATAGTATTTATTATTGTATAATTGGACTGTTTAAATATCTAAAAGCATCTAACGTAAAATTAGCTATGGAGGAATCTATTATAAAACAGCTGATGAAACTATAACAATCAGTCGGAACATTTATCTATAATATGATAATATGATTTAAAAAGCTAGATTATCTGTTCATGTAAAATAGACATGCAAATTGCATACATCATTAGTAATTGCCTAAAATAGCAAAAAAACGCCTAACCTAATAAACATTAGTCATCTAGTTTTGTTAGCTATGTTCTACCTACTCACCATCTCCAAATATTATTTCACTAAATTAAATAACCCTCAAAAACACGGTTTTGCTAAATGTTTGTGCAAATGAACCAAAACCAAGTAGTTTCGAGTTACAACGTCACACAAAACTGTCAAATTGTCTTCAAGCTTATTTAATTACCAATTCCCATGCAAGTATAGTGAATAACCCAACCCGTCCGAGGTCGTACCTACAAATATATTCAATCGCATGTTTTTCTATATACCAAATCCAGCACACAAGCTTCAAAACTCTTATTTGACTTACACTCTTATTTCCACCCAACCCCGGAAAAGGCGGAAATAACTAAAAATAAAAAAACACAAAACGTAAAACACAAAACTAAAAGTAGAATAACATAAAAAAACTACAAGCTGGTTTGGGATGTAAAGAAAAATAAATAAATGAATGTACATTTCTTTACAAACCACATTGAATCTACGAAAGCCGTCTAACAATGAATGTTTAGTAATTTTTCATGTCTATGCTGAATATATATCTACATTTGTTTGTGTTTAAAAGCTGTTCAGGAAGAATAATAAAGACGTGAAAGTAAAACCATTACTGGCTATATTTCTTTCAAGATTTAAGAAATAGGCTTTTGAGTATAATTTATTACTTATGTATACAGAGTGGTGTTACATGCGTGTAAACTGGTGTTAGTGAGTAGGTATATTGCGAACACACACAGTTTAGCGTTACACAAAACAACTCCAAACATTATTTTTTAATTAGTAAACTACATGCCACATGCTACATTTTAATTTAACGTAAATGTATTTCAAGAAAAATAAGACAAGGTACACACCAATTTCATATATTTTAATTTCAAATGGAAACCGAGTCGTTTTGGGAAAATATTCTTGAAATTCACTCTAGGAATAATCGCTTATGATTTATTAATATTATTAGAAAAAATGAGATTGTGACTTATGTGAACATGTAGTACCAAAAAAGCCTTATATTGACAAACCTCATTTCCGTCGCTCTGTATTGCATGACAAAACAACAAATCATACTGAATATACTGTACTTACATAATACACTGTATAAAAAACGTATTTGTAAATATACCAATAAAAAATATAAACTCCATACTATTTCCAATATTATGAAGCAATACACTGCTTAAACAGACTAGTTTTACATGACGAAATAAAAAAGAAGAATATAAGGAACAGAAAAAACAGGCAAAAGAAAGGAATTCATGGATATGTAAATATACACGAACCTCGTCTCCGTTCGCCGCTTCAGAAGTCTTCTCGGGATAAACTCCGGCCCTGAGGAAGGACGCTTTCCAAGAGTCTACGTCGTCTTGATTTTCGCAAGATAACTCTAACTGCTTGTAATCCTAAAACCAAAATTAATATTCGTAAACTCACTGGTAGGCAAACCACCTCATAGTCTAAGTCAAAGATTTATAATTCAAATAAACTTTTTGAAGAAGAGCGCCGACATGTGTCGCCGCGACATGAAGCCCTGCTCGAGGTCGCACAGTTTGAGGCCGTCGAGAGGCAGCATGTATTTCAACTGTACCTCGTACACGTTCTGTCCCTCCGGGTTGAAGAGCGCGAACATGTGTCGCCGCGACATGAAGCCCTGCTCGAGGTCGCTCAGTTTGAGGCCGTCGAGAGGCAGCATGTATTTCAACTGTACCTCGTACACGTTCTGTCCCTCCGGGTTGAAGAGCGCGAACATGTGTCGCCGCGACATGAAGGCCTGCTCGAGGTCGCGCAGTTTGAGGCCGTCGAGAGGCAGCATGTATTTCAACTGTACCTTGTACACGTTCCGTCCCTCCGGGTTGAAGAGCGCGAACATGTGTCGCCGCGACATGAAGCCCTGCTCGAGGTCGCGCAGTTTGAGGCCGTCGAGAGGCAGCATGTATTTCAACTGTACCTCGTACACGTTCCGTCCCTCCGGGTTGAAGAGCGCGAACATGTGTCGCCGCGACATGAAGCCCTGCTCGAGGTTGCGCAGTTTGAGGCCGTCGAGAGGCAGCATGTATTTCAACCGTACCTTGTACACGTTCCGTCCCTCCGGGTTGAAGAGCGCGAACATGTGTCGCCGCGACATGAAGCCCTGCTCGAGGTCGCGCAGTTTGAGGCCGTCGAGAGGCAGCATGTATTTCAACTGTACCTTGTACACGTTCCGTCCCTCCGGGTTGAAGAGCGCGAACATGTGTCGCCGCGACATGAAGCCCTGCTCGAGGTCGCGCAGTTTGAGGCCGTCGAGAGGCAGCATGTATTTCAACTGTACCTCGTACACGTTCCGTCCCTCCGCGTTGAAGAGCGCGAACATGTGTCGCCGCGACATGAAGCCCTGCTCGAGGTCGCGCAGTTTGAGGCCGTCGAGAGGCAGCATGTATTTCAACTGTACCTTGTACACGTTCTGTCCCTCCGGGTTGAAGAGCGCGAACATGTGTCGCCGCGACATGAAGCCCTGCTCGAGGTCGCGCAGTTTGAGGCCGTCGAGAGGCAGCATGTATTTCAACTGTACCTTGTACACGTTCCGTCCCTCCGGGTTGAAGAGCGCGAACATGTGTCGCCGCGACATGAAGCCCTGCTCGAGGTCGCGCAGTTTGAGACCGTCGAGTGGCAGCATGTATTTCTTCTCGCGCTCCTCCTCATCCTTGAACCATGAGATGCTCTCCGAAGTAAGCACGAACCAGTAGTCCCGGGAACCACCTACCAAATAAAAACAAAATTTTGCTGAAAACCAAGACAGGATAAAAACCGGCAGCCCTATCCTCAAACTCAATGGGTATCAAAAATGAAAGTCACTGACATATATTTTTTATCAATTAAAGGTTTGCTATGAAATGTTATTTTTATTTTCATATCATTTTCTTTCATATAATGAGATCATTGTTTTAGAGAATAGGGGGGCTGGAGTTACATAGCCACTTTTTATCCCGGGAACTCAACTGTTCCCACAGGTTTGTTAAAAATCAAAATCACTATTTGTAATTAATATTTAATATTATGTGACGAAATTACCTTTCATTATTCCTAAATTGTGTATGCACATGTACCCTTTCCTGATGACCTGGTTCCCAAGTGAGCGTTGACCTGATTTATTTGAATTCTCAGATTGGTTCTGTGCACTGTAAAACAGAAACAAAGTTTTAAATCGTCGGAGCGGTACCCTGATTCTTGGTCAGTCGTGGCTTCGTGTCGCGATAGCTATTCGGTACTATATCGTATAATAAAGTCGCTCTATCATATTATTATGATATCTTCTTTAAAGCAGACTAACTTTTGCTCACAGCTTCGCTAACGTTCGATTTTCATACAAATTTAAGATCTTGAATTTTCAAAAATCCTTTCTTAGCAGATAAACGCTATCTGTATACCAAATTTCAACCCGATCCTTCAATCGTAGATTGAGCTGTGGTTGATAGATCAGTCATTCAATCAATCAGTCTCCTTTTCTTTTTATATATTTAGACTAGAATAATGTCCGCGACTTCGTCCGCGTGGATTAGGGTTTTTTGATGCCCTTTCTCTTATTTTCCGGGATAAAATGTAGTATATGTGTTATAAGCTATCTTCATTCCAAACTTTAGCCAAATCGATTGTCATTGCGGCGTGAAGGAGTCAAACATACTAACATTCAAAGGTATAGGATCGTTTAAGGCCTACTCTTGTACACTCTACCATGAATAGAGGAAAATAGATAGATTATAATAAAAATATAAAAATTATAAGTAAATAACGAAAAAAATAAACATGTATTTCAAGTGTTCGATACGTTTCCAAGATACGGCAACCTTCAGCCATAGAGAAGGCAGTAGGCGCAAAATGTATCAATTGTCATTGCTGACAGTCATTGTCAAAATGATGACGACGAATTTTTCTTTTGAAAACGTCAAAAAATATGAATCCGCCATTGTTACCCACTCATGTTAAATGTTGCTTAACTTGGAAAGATTAAATAATTTCGCCACTGAAATTACGACGAATTCGTAGATTTGACCAATTAAAACTGGTCTAGTATTTTATTTTCATTCATTTCTCTACTTGTACAAGACCGGGCCTACGCCCCATACAAATCTGGACCGTCTCTTTTATAATATTAGTCGTTAATGGTCGTCCGGCGCGATTGCTGTTTTGCCCGTACAATCAAAAGATTAAGAAACTCCAGCTCAATATTGTCTGGGTGCAAAAGTCATCGGAATAAAGCTATAGAGCAGTTCAGAAGTGCGGTATTTGGAAAAAATGACAGTGAAGATGACATGTATTGCGCCCAGTCTCCTCGCGAGCCGCGGGTAGGACATCTGACCGAATGGCAAATACAGGACAAGCACTCACTTCACCAAGCAAACTTGGCGGCGTACGGTTCTGGCGAAGGTCGCGAGGATAGGAATAACATCGGATGAGGTCAAGGGTGTAGCTTCTAACCGCTTTAGGCGCGGGATATATACGAGAGGCGCGCCGACGACGCGGCGGAGGTGTGACGGCGGTGTGGCCTTGGAAGTATGAAAGCGGCGTCCAAGCGGCGTCCGCGCCTCGCCGCTTGGACGCCTATCTGTATACCTGGCGTCCCGTCGCTTGCATACATTTTGTATGAAATATGATAGAAGCGCCTGCACCTCGCCCGCGCCCGTCGCCTCTCGTGTATAACCCGCGGCTTAGATGGCGCAACACTGTAAACGCCCTCTGCCCCACTGGGGGGGACATAGGGGGACATTAACACACTCACTTGGCGAAACCAATGAAGTCCTCGTGGTTGGTGTTCATGTATGCGAGCTCGCAGTCGATGAGCAGGATGAGCTGGTCCTTGCACTGCTGCTCGCGCGAGCGCACGTGCGACATGATGATGCGCTCCGTCTCTTCGCGCAGCCGCGGGTAGCGTGACATCTGACAATAATACCCCAAACTTGTCAGTTGTCACGAGGGCTTGGGCATCGCGAGACTTCAGTTGCAGCTACTTCCAGCGACGAATCACAGTGCAGTGTGAGACCACCGGCGCACGCGCACTGCAATGTGATTCGTCGCTGGAAGTCGCGCGATATCGTTATAGGCATGCTGCAGAAGCCATCACTCGTTTGAGCATCGATATTAAAAAATATACCCGTTTTCATATAATTAATTGATCAACATTATTTTTTAGCAATTATTATCACTCTTGTACTCTGTCTCGCTCACTCATGAGTAACAATGCGCTCTGACCCAACCCAATGAGCTTGCGCTACGTCACGCATGACGATTCCCCTTTTCCCAATTCTTGTCTCAATCTCGAACATGAGAATGTTAAACTTTACTTATACTATACATGTCTCAAAAATGAAGAAGTTCTTTTTATTATGTTTAGTTAAATTGAGAAGTCGGAGTTCAGAGAGATTATATAAAATTGTAAAGATGCAAAGGGCAAAATTTTGAAACTCCAGTCACTCATGGCTTGAATAGGGATACTGTTTGGTAATAACGTCAAAGTAAACTGGGCCTAAATAGCCATGGTTTAAGGTCTGAATCATTCTATCAAATAAAACTTTCTTAATCACTGAACTTTTGTATAATTGTCAATTTTTATAGGAGCAAAATGTTTACAATCGAACTTACTCACCCTTTCTGTGCAAACACGGACAACATTCGATAATTCTTGCACAACGAGATCCACGCACTTTAGAGTGGGCTCCTTTAGTCGAGCGATTTGCTTCTTTACTATCGCTTCGAAAGCCATGTCCGGAGTGAACAGACCCACCTGTGAGAAAACAAATGTAATACAATTTCAAGTAAGTAAGCTATGATTCAAGCAGCAACTAATATCTGTGAAAATGTACGAAACTTTACGCGATAATTTTTCTGGAATTCTGTTTTTAATATAAGTGGGGCTAAACAATATTGCAATATGGTTAAGATATATTGTAAGTCGTAACAGATAGACAGAAACACAAAGTCGTTGTAGTTCTTCTGTACAAGGGCTTCTTGATAATACAAAATGCAATTCCAATCCAACGACCTCAAGTTACATAGCCCTGTCAAACAAAGAATGTGAACTTATTTTTCTAATGCCATCTAGTCTGAAAAGCGAGACAGCGCTATAGCGGGGACAAGGACAGGGTTATACAGATGAGGGGCACGCCCTACAAGTCGGACGCCCAACTTTTTTCTATGAAAGGGCCCATCTAGTACCTAAATATATATCGATGTCCCAATCCAATTACCACGTCGCAGGTTAAAAATGCTATTTTAAGAAACAAATGAGAAAGCATCTCAAAGATAATTTAAGGGTGTGAAAATTTTGCTTACCCTGATACCATGGATATTTCGAATGGCGAAAGCGATTTCTCTGCGGAGTTCCTTTTCATCGAATTCCATCTTAACGATTTCAAAGGGGAACCTTTCGTGGAACAGCCTGTTGATTTTGGCACCACCGGACAACTCGTTGGTGTTAATCTGTGCCGATCCCGAACCCTCGATAGTCCTCTCGAAGTCTGTCTGTAGAGTCTGGATCATCCTATCGAGAATTTGAACATCATTATTAAAAGTATACATATATATACGTATAGAATTAGACTAGCGCAGGAGCTAGAACTAATGCTGAATGACTTAGCATTTAGAAGCAAAGAAGTTGGCTTGAGCATGAACCTGGAAAAGACAAAAGTTATGACAAATGGGATAAAAGAGGAAATAAAACTAGATAATAAAACTATTGACTACGTAGATAGCTACCCATACCTTGGTCAAGTTATTTCAACTGATCACCAAATGTCACAAGAAATTGACAAAAGAGTAGCTAGTGCTTGGAATCGCTATTGGTCCTTCAAAAATATAATGAAAGACAGAACTATATCCATGTTTGTAAAAAAGAAACTCTTTGACACCTGTATACTACCAATCCTCACATACGGATGCCAAACCTGGGCAATGACAAAGCACCACCTGCATAGACTACAAGTTTGTCAGCGATCTATTGAAAGAAGCATGTCTGCAATCAAACTCAAGGACAGGAAAACAATACAATATATTCGACATATAACAAAAGTTGAGGATGCAACACTGAAAATAAGAACTTTAAAGTGGAAATGGGCAGGCCATATGATAAGGGGAAAAGATAAGTGGAGTAAACTGGTTACATTGTGGCAACCTAGAATAGGAAAGCGTAAAAAAGGACGACAAAGAACCAGATGGGAAGATGAAATAGTCAAGATAGCTGGCAAAACTTGGACAAGGAAGGCAAGGGATAGACATGTTTGGAAAGGGTTAGAGGAGGCCTTTGCCAGAGGGCAAGCAGACACCAACCCGGTGGAAACAAACGACGTTTTCGGGAACTGCTGAGGAATAATGCGAGTATAGTATAAATTATGTAAAAATTATTATGTATATTATGTACTTAATATGTAATATGTATTATGTAGTGTGTAATATTTAAAACTTAATTTGTGTAACTATATTGTAAAATTTTGTGTCTGAAATAAAGGCTATTATTATTATAGAATTAGACTTAACAACCAATGAACTTGTTACTATTTTAATAAGTATTAGTATTATTTCTTCGTACAACGCACTGGATTGACAGTTCCAAACAAGAATTTTGGATATGCGATGAAGTTTTTATGGATTTTAAAAGCATTTTAAGTTTGTTCGAATAAAAACATTTCGATTCTATTCTAATGTTACTTGATGAAAGACAGCTATGATTTGTTTGACGTTTAATTCAATAATTGAAACGAGGCTTTTAGAACACTTGCAAATTGTGATAAATCCCATGAGGAACTCTTAGCTTTACAGTCGCAATTATAATTTCAAGTCATTACTGAAGCTGGGATGCCATTCATTTCCACCCAAAAATACCTAATGAAGTAAGAAAGACTCACTGTAGCATAGCCTTGGTTTTAATAGAGGGGTCGTCGGGCCTAAAGTGCTTGTACTGGTCGACATCCTTCTCGAGTGTTAGCAGCTGCTTCTGGAGCTTATCCCGCAAGCCGGGCAGCGTGTCGCGAATGTGGTTGGTCAGCTGTTGGTTCAGCACCCGCTGCAAGTAAGGGGTGCCGAGCCGGTCCGCGAGATGCCGGTAGGAGGGATGGCTGAAATTGTATTCGTTAGTTTACTAACGTCAGTTATGTATATTTCATCTCTACAATATAATGAGAAGCTACTTAATTACGTTTACTAACGTTCCTTTATTCAATCTATATGCAATTTGTTGATACGTTGCTAAGGCGCGCGATATAGGCCACACCGCCGCCGCACCTCCGCCGCGCCGTCGCCGCGCCCTTCGAAGTATGAAAGCGTCGTCCAAGCGGCGTCCGCGCCTTGCCGCTTGGACGCCGCTCTGTATACCTGGCGTCCCGTAGCTTGCATACATTTTGTATGAAATATGATAGAAGCGCCTGCACCTCGCCCGCGCCCGACGCATCTCGTGTATATGGCCTTAGCCACTTTCTTATTTGTCAAAAAGAACAACGTTGCTGACTTATCGACACATTGGAGATACTTTTAAGACCCTAAAGAACACTTGTGCCAAACAATTTTTTTTTTAGGTGAATGTTTAATGCCTATAACTATACTATCACCCCCTTAGGGTGCCTGTCCACTGAAACAGAGCGGAGATGTGCCCAGCAGACCAATTAGATTACTGACAGGTGAATCGAAAAAATTATCGCGTCATCGATCATCAATCCGATTGGTCCGCTCAACACATTTCCGTTCCGCTTCAGTGGACACTGGACCGGCAGCCTTAATTAAGTCTGCACTTGTTTTTTGATGCAAACATGCATTATACACGCAAAAATCTTAAGGTACCCTACTTTTGGTGCAATAGGGAATAGGATAGCAATAAATTACTCATATCGCAACAAGAGCATAAGATAAACTAATGTTATGTTATGCAAATTAATTTTCTAACAACGCCTTCTCTGCATACGGATAATGATAAAGAGCAAATACGACAAATTATGTAGATATTCAGCCGCTGTATATATTTTCAAACAAAATAGGAGCTATTTAAAATCAGTGCATTCAATTGGTACGCGCCATAACGAGGTACGTCCTCCCGGGTTACGATGGTCGCATGATTATTATTGTTATAACATAAATATAATACTCTTTCAGCAAAGCTGTACTTTTTCTCTCAAACCTTGACATGCAAGAACCATTTTTGTACAAAATAAAATAAAGTCAAGAAAAAGCGTCCATTATCGCTTTTATTGTCAAGACTGAACAGCTTATTTGTAGTCGGGTGGGTGATTTAACCTAGTTCCCGGAAAAGAGGGTTCTAGGGCATTTAGAAATAGCTACCAAAATAAAAACATACCTGAGAAAGAACTTCCTTTCAGCAGCCATCGCGGCCTGAATGTCCTTTCGGCCTTCGATGTCCTTCTGTGAGCGGTTCACGACGCCGATGTACCCACGCCTCAAGGGCAGTAGCTTGTTCTCGAGGATATCCCGAGCGTCAGTCCCTTCGTCCATGAGATCCAACTTTGTGATAACACCGATGGTGCGCACACCTTCAAATCAATGAGCATTACAACACATAATACAACAACAACAGATCTATAGGTCCTTACGAGTACACATATGAGAAAATCAAAGCAAGAACGTCGATAGAGACAGAGCTACAAGAGCCCAATATCGGGCCAGCCAAGTTAGATTACGCGAATTGGGATAAAGAGTGACATTGGTTATGCATTCTAATTAGAATCTTCTGATGGACAGAGGCCAACAAATAAACATGGCGCTTCATCGAAGACCAACGAACATTGGATGTCATCGCTGGCGCTAAAGCAAAATTTTGCAGTCCATATAATGTGATTTTGTGGACTGCAACTCGACAAATTAAAAATTCAAATATTTTTCAAGAAACGGTGCATTCGTCATTAACGATAATCTTCCTTTTAATGTATGTTCATTTAACTAGTACATCATAATAACTGCGATTACAGCAAAAAATAAAACAGTAGACACGTGTAAGTTTAAAGAAACCTTATAAGAGAGGAATTAATCCATTAGCAAGACCATTGCTATCCAACCCTGGAGGCATTTATATTATCTACTATCTCATTAGATGATTGTTATTATAGTTTTCATACCTTGCGGGTCCACTTCTTTGGCAAGTTTGAGGGCATCGCTGTTCGCCAAGTCGGTGTTGGCTGGAGTCACAGCGAGTATGAGGCATGATTCGCGTCGTATGAACTGAAAGATCATGCCTTTGATCTGTTGCTCGATGTCTATCGGCTGGTCACCGATGGGCACCTTGGTCAGGCCCGGCAAGTCGATGAGTGTCAGGTTGAGTACTGCAAATGGAAATTCCAGTCTACACACCATTGATTGTATTTAAACAGCAAATATTTGGGGTCCGAAATGGTAGAATGGCGACCTCGCGTCAGATCTATTATATTCCATCCACTATCAATGCAGTGTTGATAATGGATACTGGATAGCGCCGTCGAATAAATCACAGAAAGGGCTACATGAAGTGTGGTCTGTGGAAATGCCTTAAAGAGTCCTGTTTCTAGCAGTCGCAGGTAAGTATATCGATTGACAACTACATGATTAGTTTAACCATAATAATTATTTGACACAAAATGTTGACCTGTGCTCCTGTGTGACCAGGCCAATTGAGCGAGGCGATACAAGGCCGTAGAAGGAGGAATCCTCATATCTTCATAGTCCTACGAAATACCTACAAATTTTCGGTCTAAAAGAGTACGGAGTTTTGTTCTTACTCTCGCTGACTGCAATGTTTACAATAGGTATCTGTAAACGCTGGTGACCTTAAATTGGATTAAAGTTTGCAAAGGCCAACTTTTAGAAAATAAGATGCAGAGCATCCGACTTATAGAAACAATGACTAGGTATACAATTAAATATATTATTAAGGCAACAACCCCGTCACAGTCCTTGTGACAATATAAAGATTGATTCATAAACAATTCATGATAATTGACGACTAATTTCTGAAAATGTTTTGTATTTATCTTTGAATAACGAGTAGCCACAAATGATTGTTCGTGCTGACTGCTGAGTCATAGGAAAACGACCGTTACGTATTGTTTCCAAAACTTTAGCAGAGGACTTTGACCTTGACGGGGCACCGAAATGACTTCTTTTAACTAAATGATAAAAGTGCGTGTACACCGCGTACCCCGCTCAAATGCCAATAGCGACCTTGACTTTCCGTTTGACATATGAGATTTGTAAAAGAAATTAGCAGAAGCTGCAGAGAAGGTTATCTTTTTAGTTTTTGGGCGGGGTAACATCGTAATTTTCATACAAGAAGTAGAAGCGATCTTATTCTTGTACTCAAACAATACTCCAATATAAGTTCTATTTGCCTCCATTCTTTTATGACCCTTAAAGAGACTTGACAAGAACCTTGATCTTAAGAGTTTGCGACCTCTTGACTTACTAAGTTTTTACCTAAGGGCTCTTCGCAATTCCACGAATTGTTGGAAATTGTTTCTTAACAAACTAAAATACTACGCATTCTAAATAATACGCATTAAGATTAGATATGCAATGCTAAAACAAGATTACTATTTTTGGATTGAGATTTGAGACCTATTTAAATAAATTATTTATCAGTCATTGCCCTAACGCACATTTTTACAAAACTTTAATTGCATGATAAAACGCATAATCATTATTTATCATCATTAAAATATTAAGTAGGGCATTGTGGGCATCCTTTTGTGTCCCCTGCAATCAAAAACAACTGTGTGGAATTTAACAAGTCGTTAGAAAGAATTGAGTGACAAATTGTGGAGATCAGTGTAAGAAATATTTTCACAGATCCTGGGAGAGTTTAACAAAGATCAAACATACAAAGCAGACAGTTAAAATTGCTGTTCAATGTAAGGCATTATAACGTTTTCTTGGACAATGTATTCCACATACGTATAATAAGTTTACGATGCATTCTTAGTGAATTAGTATTTTGAACATTGCATCGTAGCTAAAAAGGGCTTAGAATTCACAAAGGTTAATTTCTTTTCTAAAAAAAAACAATAATTAATTAGTGTTCTAGATGCTTATTACAAAGCATTCAAACACATGCATGAATCAGGATAGCAAACTTTGATAAGATAGTCAAGGAATTACACCGCCTTATTAAAAAGATTTACACCCATGACTACAACAGGTCTTGAAAAAGATTAGGTACTGGATCTGTAGGTTCAGGCTTAAACTATCTTCATCAACCTAAATACATACAGCCCAAAAGCTGTAAGAATTGAATGCACGTACTTAATATAGACCTGTGTCCAGGTTCTAAAACTTTGTTTTAGAAGAAAGGGATATAAGTAACTGATGATGTAGTAATGAGATGCTATAGAACGGATTGACTACTTATTTTCTTATTTCTCTAACTACACGTTATCGTACCGAAATCCAAAAATCCATAGGTACTCCATACTAATATTATAAATGCGAAAGTGTCTGTCTGTCTGTCTGCTACGCTGTCACGGCCCAACTTCTCAACCGATTTTGATGAAATTTGGTACAGCGACAGTTCGTATCCCGGGGAAGGACATAGGCTTTTTATCCCGGAAAATTAAAGAGTTCCCGCGGGAATCAAAAAATCTTAATCCACGCGGACGAAGTCGCGGGCATCATCTAGTACCACATATTCTAAACATGAATAAATTTCTTAGTGTGGAATTTGCACCTACGACCTTTCCAATTTCAGTCCACCTCTTAACCGCTGAGTCATAAGAATCTATTCTGAGACAGCAACAATTAATGACGTAGGTACGGTGACGTCGCTGAATAGAAAGCGATTTTCATTCAAGTCACAAACTGGGCTTATGCATGTCATGGCATAGTAAATAATTATATTAATCTTTCACTATCTCATTACCGCAAGTAGCGTAAGTTGGCAAGGTCAAATAATACTAATGAAGATTCTACTATGTCCATGAGACATGACCTAGTCCAAGAACCAGGGCCCGTATTCTCTAACTCAGTGACTATCAAAAATGAAAGCCACTGACATATATGTAATATCCATTGAAGGTTTACTATGAAATAAAAAGTAACATTTCATAGTAAACCTTCAATGGATATTACATATAATTATGTCAGTGGCTTTCATTTTTGTTAGTCACTGAATTAGAGAATACGGGCCCAGAAGTTTAATTCGCTTGGTATTGTAAAAATCGTGCATTGTCGAGTCGACATCTCCTGAGGATGCTCCGGTGTCGGAGTGAAACGTACGTTGAGAATAATTTGGAAGATTTGTGTAGTGTGGTGAATATCGCAAGCTACAAGTGCAGGATACACGCTATACCACATAGATTTACCTGCTGTGTCGAATTAAACTTCTAGTTGTTTCATTATCATGGACTTCCGCAAAGTAACGCCTGCTTCTATCCAATACATGAACTAGACGGCTGTACAACCTTCTAGCAACTGGGAACTAGAAGGAATGCCAATTAGAAATACCATTACTGACACTCAAATAGGGTTTACTATTTAAATCGCCTATTTGTTTACTAACATCATTGACTTTAAATCGATGACTAACATCAATTTTTTTATGACGAAATGACAATACACGCCCTAGTCCCTAGCCCTTGCAAGTCTTGTCCCTTGCAAAGATTCTTGAAACTTGTGCAGAAAGTGCTTGTGGTCATTGCCATTTCAATTTAGCGGTTTGTTGAGCTACATGAAGTCTTAGTTAACATTCGTATTTTACCCTGAAGAGAAAATTCTCAATTGTTCGCTTGTTCAGAATTAAGACTTGAACCTGACTTTTTCGAATTATTCATAGGTGCGCTAGTTTTAACACGCACTTCAAATTGCTTATCGCACAGACAGAACAGTTGTTATTAGAACAATTAAGTGACGTTTTTGACGTAACCAGCATACCTATATTTCAATTTATTCTATTTAGGAGCACATCTTAAAGTTGCATTTTTTCGAACGCTCCCGACGCAATCAATACTCATAATATTATCAGTATTATCAAAAAATATATAGCAACACACTTGTATACGAGTTGTAACAATAATCGGACGCTTAAACATAGATATCTTATCTTATTAGAAAATCTTTAGGTACATATCACGATGTTCTATAATATATCCTTAATTAGACTCGCGATTATTATTATAATCAATAAGTAAACAGACAACAATTTATCTCAGTTATTCAACACTGACTCACTATATATCATCACGATTCACAATCCCGTCATTATGAAGCGTCACTATTAGATGCATCAGATTTAGGGATCCTTACAAAAATGGAAAGAAAGGAATCCATATGGCAACCCGTTTTTCATACCTGCTTACTTAGTGATATAGGTTTAATATAGTAAAAAAAAAACCGGCCAAGTGCGAGTCGGACTCGCGCACCGAGGGTTCCGTACAAACCTGTAGTAAGTTTTAAATTATTAAAAATATTTTTATTTTAAATATTTGAGTTGATTGTATGAAAGGTAAATTGCAGTTTACGATTTATGACGTATTAAAAAAAAAAAAAAAAAATTGTAAAAGGTAGTTATAGCTAGGTAGGTACTTTAAAGATTCGTTCGTAATACTGTAGATGTAACACGACTAAAACTGTAACGACCAAAGATGTAAAACGGTAATAATTACCTTTGTTAATGAACCGCAAAACTAACTTTGTTTGTAGAGGTTTACTGTTAATATCAAAAAAACTATGCTAGTTAGAGCATTGGCTATAGTTTTCCTGTAAAATATACATAAATTCCTATTGACCATAATTATTTCAGATTTTTCGATTGGTAAACTCCGGAGATAAGGGGGGGAACGGTATTTTTATAGACTTTTTCCCCGATAAATCAAAAACTATCATGACTAAAAATAATTAAAAATCTGTTTTAGAATTTACAAAGTAAACCCTTTCATATGATACCCCACACAGTACAGTTATCTCACTTTTAAATTTCAACCCGCCGATTTTCCCCCCTTTTTAAATAAGAACAAAAATAATTTCCAATTTTTTTTAATTCCAGTGTCTTTGGGCCACTAATATACACAACTATTCCAAATTTCATGTCGATAGCTTCGGTAGTTACTGAAATAATCAAGTGTGACGGACGGACAGACAGACGGAGAAAGTCGCACCATAAGGGTTCCATTTTACCATTTTGGTACGGAACCCTAAAAAAGGGCCTAACTTGTAGTGGAATAAAGAAAGTCCTATTATGTAAAACCTGCATCAATAATTATTGTTGATGCGACAATGGATTTCGGCCAATAGTATCATGGAACTTAACCGCCAAATACGTACCTACTAGAATACATTGTATGGATCTTAGTGCATAATATTTGCTTCATAGGTTGCATGCGCTATTTTGTAAACGCTGTGTATGTCACCGTAAGATTGTAAAAACCGTTAGATTGAAATCAGTCAAAGAAACAAACAGTCGAAAGATTGTGAACCGTTCAATGTTCTGAGTGACAATTTTTTAAATATTTATTGTACTATTTACGTTTTCTTGTCTCTTTCTTGTAGGTTATGTTAGGGTTCGACACAAATAATTAGGTTCTATCGGGTTAATATACCTAACAGATTACAATCTACCGAAAAATAAAGCGTAATATAACGCATTATTTTTCGGCATAATCTTTCGACAGTTTACAATTTCGCGAGTTAGATTATAATTAATCTAACGGTTTTTACAATCTTACGGTGACATGTACATCGATGTACATACCTATCAGTGAATGTGTCACTTTTTAGGGTTCCGTAGCCAAATTTGGCAAAAACGGAACCCTTATAGATTCGTCATGTCTGTCTGTCTGTCTGTCTGTCTGTCCGTCCGTCCGTAGTTTTTATAATAATTTAAAATTTACTAAATGTTTGTACGGAACCCTCGGTGCGCGAGTCCGACTCGCACTTGACCGGTTTTTTTAATGTTATAATTTGTGTGTTAATTAATATGTAGGTATATTGTTAGTGTACCTATAAATTTAAAATAAAGTAAAAAGTGCATGTAAATCATAAAGTTATAAAATATAATAATTGAAATTTAATTATTTCGACTTAATCAAAGAAACCAACTACTTATCGATTTCCAGCATTAAAAATTACAGGGAAATATTTAAGAAAACAAGTATATAGTTAAACTGTTTGTACATAAAATACGTGCTCACGCATCTATTTACAGTACGTAAGTAACACAATGTTTTTTATCCGGCAATTAAAATGCCTATTTGTTCTTTTGATTTCTCAACATCCTTTCAACTTCCAGGAAATATAAAAGATAAAGATGCCTTCTCGTGATACAACTAACTAATTGTAAAGTAGCGTCTTATTCTGTTGTACACAATCTCTGAAACTGAACTAAATTGACAGGACTAAACCTAGTCCTGTCCGTATCCGCAGGGAGCATTATGAAAGGGATAGCAATACATATATTAAGTCCGCATCGGTCGCATCGATAAACTAATATTGAGTAAGAAGACGTCAGGCTTTACTGGCATTATAATATGGTTTTCAGATGGCAAGCCCTCATCTGACTAATGTTCGCCTTTAACGTCGCTCGCACGTACGTAGTACGTACGTCACCACTAATAATTAGATTTTTGGTCTTTACCTAGGTATGTAATACGTAGTTAGATTCACAGTAACACACACGCCCTCTACTAGGCACGGAGGTGGAACATTTTTATCTCTTAGAAAATAACTTTGATTTAAAATAGGTAGTTCTGGAAAATATTATGTAACAATTAATAAAACTTTAAAAAATCGTATTATTATTTCTGTATACTTATCCAAATTTTTTCTAAAATTCTTTTTTCGAATTAGCTCTTATCTGCTCTCCTTTTCCAGTTTTCCTTTTGGCAACCCTACTTTGGACTTGTTCACCTTTCCATCTGATGCAGGGTTCCGTAGCAGATGATAATTTATCAGTCAAACACTGAGAACTTTGCTTCTATTTATTTTTTAAGGACGTATTTCCGAAACGGATAGGTATGAAATCGCACTACTACACAGCACACATGCTTCATTCCCACGCAGACATATACCTATGCACGGATAAGCTGCGTTGAATCAACTTGTATCGATAGTCGATACTTCGATATATTATTATTTATTGTTTTATCTATTTTTTTATTTCCGGACTTCGGGCTCGTTTTGTTATTTATAATGAGATCTTAGCTCAAGACTTGGTGGAGTGACCTGAAGGTATACTTCGATGACTACTACTGGAACTCCTAGACGCGTAGAGCTAGGTGTATCGAATTTGGACTCAATTTGTTAGTTATCATGAGATCTTACCTCAAGACTCGGTTGAGTGACCTGAAGGTATACTTCGACAACCACTACTGGAACTCCTAGACGCGTAGAGCTAGGTGTATCGAATTTGGGCTCGTTTTGTTAGTTATGATGAGATCTTACCACAGAACTTGGTGGAGTGACCTGAAGGTATACTTCGACATCCACTACTGGAACTCCTAGACGCGTAGAGCTAGGTGTATCGAATTTCGACTCGTTTTGTTAGTTATGATGAGATCTTACCACAGAACTTGGTGGAGTGACCTGAAGGTATACTTCGACATCCACTACTGGAACTCCTAGACGCGTAGAGCTAGGTGTATCGTATTTCGACTTGTTTTGTTAGTTATGATGAGATCTTACCACAGAACTTGGTGGAGTGACCTGAAGGTATACTTCGACATCCACTACTGGAACTCCTAGACGCGTAGAGCTAGGTGTATCGAATTTGGGCTCGTTTCGTTAGTTATGATGAGATCTTACCACAGAACTTGGTGGAGTGACCTCAAGGTATACTTTGACATCCACTATTGGAACTCCTAGACGCGTAGAGCTAGGTGTATCGAATTTGGGCTCGTTTCGTTAGTTATGATGAGATCTTACCACAGAACTTGGTGGAGTGACCTGAAGGTATACTTCGACATCCACTACTGGAACTCCTAGACGCGTAGAGCTAGGTGTATCGAATTTGGGCTCGTTTTGTTAGTTATGATGAGATCTTACCACAGAACTTGGTGGAGTGACCTCAAGGTATACTTCGACATCCACTACTGGAACTCCTAGACGCGTAGAGCTAGGTGTATCGAATTTGGGCTCGTTTCGTTAGTTATGATGAGATCTTACCTAACGAGCCCAAATTCGATACACCTAGCTCTACGCGTCTAGGAGTTCCAGTAGTGGATGTCGAAGTATACCTTGAGGTCACTCCACCAAGTTCTGTGGTAAGATCTCATCATAACTAACAAAACAAGCCCAAATTCGATACACCTAGCTCTACGCGTCTAGGAGTTCCAGTAGTGGTCGTCGAAGTATACCTTGAGGTCACTCCACCAAGTTCTGTGGTAAGATCTCATCATAACTAACAAAACAAGCCCAAATTCGATACACCTAGCTCTACGCGTCTAGGAGTTCCAGTAGTGGATGTCGAAGTATACCTTCAGGTCACTCCACCAAGTTCTGTGGTAAGATCTCATCATAACTAACAAAACGAGCCCAAATTCGATACACCTAGCTCTACGCGTCTAGGAGTTCCAGTAGTGGTCGTCGAAGTATACCTTGAGGTCACTCCACCAAGTTCTGTGGTAAGATCTCATCATAACTAACAAAACGAGCCCAAATTCGATATACCTAGCTCTCCGCGTCTAGGAGTTCCAGTAGTGGATGTCGAAGTATACCTTCAGGTCACTCCACCAAGTTCTGTGGTAAGATCTCATCATAACTAACAAAACGAGCCCAAATTCGATACACCTAGCTCTACGCGTCTAGGAGTTCCAGTAGTGGTCGTCGAAGTATACCTTGAGGTCACTCCACCAAGTTCTGTGGTAAGATCTCATCATAACTAACAAAACGAGCCCAAATTCGATATACCTAGCTCTCCGCGTCTAGGAGTTCCAGTAGTGGATGTCAAGTATACCTTCAGGTCACTCCACCAAGTTCTGTGGTAAGATCTCATCATAACTAACAAAACGAGCCCAAATTCGATACACCTAGCTCTACGCGTCTAGGAGTTCCAGTAGTGGATGTCGAAGTATACCTTGAGGTCACTCCACCAAGTTCTGTGGTAAGATCTCATCATAACTAACAAAAAGAGCCCAAATTCGATACACCTAGCTCTACGCGTCTAGGAGTTCCAGTAGTGGTCGTCGAAGTATACCTTGAGGTCACTCCACCAAGTTCTGTGGTAAGATCTCATCATAACTAACAAAACGAGCCCAAATTCGATACACCTAGCTCTACGCGTCTAGGAGTTCCAGTAGTGGATGTCGAAGTATACCTTCAGGTCACTCCACCAAGTTCTGTGGTAAGATCTCATCATAACTAACGAAACGAGCCCAAATTCGATACACCTAGCTCTACGCGTCTAGGAGTTCCAGTAGTGGATGTCGAAGTATACCTTCAGGTCATTCCACCAAGTTCTGTGGTAAGATCTCATCATAACTAACAAAACGAACCCAAATTCGATACACCTAGCTCTACGCGTCTAGGAGTTCCAGTAGTAGCCTTCGAAGTATACCTTCAGGTCACTACCACGCTCGGGGAATAGATACTGTAATAAATTTCTAAATTCTATCAAATAATATAATTATGTTATGTAGGTAGTAGGTACCATATGTACCTTATCGATATATCAGCACAGTCGATAACGTAAAATATAAATTAGGTTCGCTCAACTATTTCGTGTCCGTACAGCGATGTTTTTCGACATCAGCGACTGCTTGCAACCGACACAGGGTCCACTCTCGACGGCGGTCAAACGCAGACTGATTGATAATTTGAAATCAAACCAGAGACCGAGTAAGATCAAAATAACCCTTATTTACACTATGTTAAGATTTACAAAGTATGTGAAAAATATACACGCGATTTTTATTTAATTTCTTGTACTATTTGTATTATTTTTGATATTTTTATTACCAACATTTGGAGGTGAACATATCTACTAACAGATCGTATTTTTTAATGACAAGAAATCCGCATAATTACAGTAAAAAATGTACCTAAAGTCACCCCTAAATCGTCAATTTTGAGTGAAGAGGTGAGGGAAAATATTTTTTATAGTATTAAAAATAAAGATTTTTTACAAAGTTATTACCAAAAATTGGAGATATAGGATCAATCTATGTATAGTGATTTTTAGTTCCATCTTATTTTGCTTGACTTAGTCACAAAATGTACTGAAAACTCCAATATCTCAAGGGATTTGCAAACGCACCCTTAAATACTTTATTTGCTATATGAAACACATATAATGTGTAAACAATGTGACAATAATATTATGTGCCATTTAAGAATAAAAATCAATGAGTCATAGATATTAGTGCCCATAAAATAACGTGGGAAATAGTGTTAAAATAGGTACTTGATTACGTACGTACAACGTACGTATGTTTAATTAAGATTTCTTTAAGTCAATACAAAATTATTGACTTAAAGAAATTAAAAACTAAAGTGCAAAGGCAAAGATGAATAAATGGCCTGAATCTTCTCAGCGGAACTCCTTTCCGACCCGGTGGTAGAGTCAAAACATGACGTAACATAAGAGACACCTGTATGTCATACATGTTATAAATAAATTGAGTTTATTGAGAATCATCATAAATTTTACCCATATCTATTTTTAATTAGTCTTATCCCTAACCACTTAGTTATGCATAAAATATTGTTAGTATAGATATCACGTGTAACTATTTTTATCATAGCCCAAGATTCTGAACTAACATTCCGATTGGAGGATCGTTCTAAAACATCCAACAATGTTATTTATAATAAATCATTGTAGAGCGTTGTAAACAGAACATTCCTATCCGATTTGCGATTCCAGTTTTTGTAGAGATATTTCAATAAGTACAAAAGAACTGCATAATGTATGTTTTTGTATTGTCACGTATCGAAGGCATTTTACCTGCATCTCAAGGACAGCCTTATACGGCCGGTTTCTGAATTGAGAATTTCATGTTGAGTCTGTCTCAAAGACTACTTAAGGACTAATTAAGCAAATTTTTGCTTCTGAATTGATATTGGGCCGGTTTCTGAATTAAGCATTCAAGCAAAAACAGCAAGCTCCAACTCTCAAACCTTACACAATATCAATTCAGAAACAAAAATTTGCGTAATTAGTTAAGTAAGTTGTTAAGTAGTATTTGAGACAGACTCAACATGAAATTCTCAATTCAGAAACCGGCCGATAGGAAACGATTATATCGTCATTTCCTACGGAAGGTAGTAGTGCGTTTCACCTTGGATATTTTTACACGTACGATCAGTGATCACAATTCAATGGGCTAAGCTTTCAGAGTTAATAACTAGTAGTAATAATATGTCTATTTACGTCTGTTCGTTACGTCATAATAAATTATCGTAGGTACTACTGTGGCTAATTCTGTGGTACACAAATCACAATCTCTTAACGAAACTTAAGGCGCCGCGAAAACAGACACTTTCGTGTTGTGTCCGATAAGCTTCCATTGAATATTTTGTTTTCATACAATCAATATGAAATCAAACAACTGCGCAAACGTACACTGCTTGTGTCCATTTACTTCCACTAGACATTCAAGAAATTGTGTCAGCTGAATTAGCCACATTGTCTCCTTGTTTGGTTAGCGCCAGTATCATATTTTAAACTGATCAAGCCTCATGTAATTGGTGATTCTTTTACCTTCACAAAAGAACTATAAGTATATCGGTAAAATTGCTCAAAAATATTAGAAGTACAAGTCGGAAGTACAGATGTCTGTTCTCTTGACCTGTCGATAAAAACTTAGGCCTAGGCTTCAGTTTAAAAAATATACTTTACGAGTGTCCCTTATAACTTTTTCCTCAATTGTGTCATTAAAAAAACTTACCATTAGGCGAGTAAACACGCAAGTTGATAGGAACAGGGGAGATGCCCTTGTTAGAGCCGGTGATGCGATCAGTCTCCGCCTCTATTTCTGTGCGCACTTCGTTGAAGTCTGTGAACTTCTTGCCCTTGCAGTGGAGGAATTCCGCATATTCTATGGAGGAAGAAAACGATTTTACTATGACTTCTCAAAAATATATCAAAAATGCTGGATGAAAACATGGCCGTAAAGACACCAATAAATCAGTCCCGAAAATCCGACTCAGTAATGTCATGGAAGCTGTGTATACTGTATATGCATAGCCCTGAGACGAGACACCGGATGGAAAAGTTCTGCTTAAATACAGTAATATATCCGTTCTCATTATGAGAGGGAGACTAGTGCTCAGCAATTGGACTGCGATGGGAATTGGGATGAGATTATAAGGAAAAGAACTCTGGATAGAAGGAGCCTTGAGAAGATATGATTTGATAATATAAAAGAGAGCAGCATGACAGAGATATTACAAAAGAGAGCAGAGAAATGCAGGTTACATTATTTTAGACCACTAAAGTCTATTCATTAAAAGAGGGCATAATTTGACAAGATGTGGGACTACATCTTGTCATCTACGCTCCAAGGGAAAAGCACGAGAAGAGGTCCTGGATAAGGAAACTGCAAAGAAATGTCTTTAAGGCAGCGTGCGCGGCTGAGCATAGAGTTCGAGTGCTCTCGCGTTCACGCATGACGCAAACGATGATGTGTCATGCGTGGACGGCTTATCTTTCTCTTTTGGTTTTCCACAAGAGATGGTTAAGATTAGTCATGAAATTGACATTAATACCAAAATACCTAGAAATGAACAAATTATGAACAGCTAAATTTTGATAACGACAGCAGAAACTCTTTAATTTTCTGGGATAAAAGTCTTCTATCTCCAGGATGTTATATCTCAGCATAAAATTTTGTCATCAACCGGCAGACCCACTTTCCGAAAGCGAAAGTGTATCTGTCTGTCTGCTACGATTTCACAGTCCATCTGTTCAACCAATTATGATGTTTGGTAGATACCGAGATAGGGTGTATTCCGAGAAAGCATAGCCCGAAAAATTTAGGAGTTCCCGCTGGAATAAATTAATCAGGAACACGGACGAAATCGATGGGCATCATTTAATTTTGTATGTACCTACTTAATAATTATGGTCTTCCCCATTTGCACCCATTAGTCAATTGCATGAAAATATTTGCATCTGCATTAACAAAATGATTTTATGCCAAGTCTGTCAATGAACTGTGAATTTGTTTATCTCTAATAGTTCTTTAAAACTACCTGACCTGCCCTGGCTTCTCTTGTATGGAGGGGCAGGTCAGCTAAAGTTATATCTGTAACTTGCATGATAATATGCTTCTGCAAGTTACAGAATATGTATATAACAAATTATTTGACTACTACAACAAAGGATGGGAGTAATTAAGTTAATCCCAAATGGCAATTAGATGTTTTAACATTCAAATTGTTAACGAAGGTTAGCAGCAAATTTGGTCATGGACACAATGCTGAATATTTTTACTTGAAAGATATTTGTGGCAAATTGTCTGCCTTTTTACTGTATGGAATGGAGTACCCTAAATTGGAATCAAATCAAGAATTGGTTGTAAATAAATCAAATATTCTATAAAATATTATTTCTATAATTTTGTACAAAGAGTGTAAGCAATAGTCTTAGCTGTATTTTATACATAGAGAAATCTATCTCTTACGCTACCTGCATTTCCATTGATAAGTTGCAGAATTAGGGGGCGCCGAGTAACTATACCAGAACCGCGGGGCAAAAAATCCCTGTAACAAAAAATAGCATCTATTACTCATTCATTCTACTTAATAACTTAATACATATCTATTACACATTTATCCATTTAGTTTCTAGTTGGTATACATATTCAAGTTTAATTTCAATGGAAATATTACTGTGATGGCATTACAAACTCCATTCATCAAATCGTTCACACACTATGATTCATCCAAGGATATAATAATTATTATTTTCCTTGGATTTGAAAGTGTATAGGTACAGGCATTTCCTCATAAAACTTCATCCTTAAGCCATAGAATAAACTTATAAAGTTCCCACATTAGTCCCTCATAGGCATTTTTTAACATTGACTTTCCAGCAATAATCTAAATATTACTGAGACTTCCCAATGAACAATTATGCATAAGGATCACAGCTGATGGAAACAAGTGATCTGTTTGAGTTTGGGAACCGTCTCCTTTTCTTTCAAATTAATAATACTCCCTTAAACATATTTACTATTTTAGAAACTATAATGTAAAACAGCATTGAAACCAAACAGGCCCTGATAATAACATTTAAGTAATATCAGTTTCTTAAATTATCTTTAGTAGATGTTGATAAAGTTATACCTATAAGCATTTAAAGGCTATTAATTAAACTAAAAACCTATTCGATTAGCTTACTCTGAATGTGAATTTAACAAAATAGTAAAAGAAAATAGTAATTTAAACTCACTTTTGTACTTATCAAACAGTAATCTTCTATATATATAAAATTCAAAGTCCTGACTGACTGACTGACTTATATATCAACGCACAGCCTAAACCGCTGGTCCTAGAGACATGAAATTTGGAGGGTGTGTTCTTTGTAAAGAGTAGGTATCCACTAAGAAAGGATTTTTCGAAATTCCACCCCCAAAGGGGTAAAATAGGGGTTGAAAGTTTGTATGAAAGTCCGTCATTTTTCAAGTTATATCCATGAAATTTGGTATTTGAGCTACCGGTTCAAAATGAAGAAATACGTGTTTCGCCATTTTTGAAAATTCTACCCCAAAGGGCTGAAATAGGGGATGAAAGTTTGTATGAAAGTCTTTTATTTTAAGTTATTTTTCAAGTTATATCGACGAAACTTGGTATTTTGGTTTTCGGTAAAAAAATAAGAAGGACGTGTGTAACAATTTTTAAAAATTCCACCCCCAAAGGGATTAAATAGGGGTTGAAAGTTTTATGAAATTCCGTCGTTTTTCAAGCTATAGCCATGAAACTTAGTATTTGGGCTTCCGGTTAAAAAGGATGAAATACGGATTTCACAATTTATAAAATTTCTATCCCCAAGAAAGTCAAATAGGGAGTTCGTCCTTCAATCACACCGCAACAGAGCAACGAATCGGCGTGATTTTTTGCATGGGTATTGGGTAAAGTTGAATACCTGGATAGTGACATAGGCTTCTTTTTATACCGGAAAAGTAAGGAGTGCCTGTGGGAATTAAAAAACTTATGTCACGCGGACGAAGTCGCGGGCGTCCGCTAGTAATACCTATAACTATAGTCAAATCACTGAACAAAAGTATTTAACTTTCAAAGGAATTTAGGACAATAAACAATTATTTTTATCTAAAAAAAACAGTATTGTCTGGGTCAGGTAAACTGATCATCCTTACAAGAACTACATATATGGACAAAGGCCTAGACAATTTGCAGAATATTGTAAGATAGGTACTAAAATTTTAGCAAGCAAGCGATGTTCAACTGTAAACAATGGATTACAACTTAGGTATTTAATTAAAGTACGACAGATAGCGTCACTTCATATGTGTTTTCATACTTTTTATGGTCAAAACGCTCACCTGCCGACAAAATTCTCTAGCACCGAACTTTTTCCAGCGGATTGACCACCCACAACAGCAATTTGCGGAAGATCTAAGGACATGTGCACGCCCATTTGAACAAATGCATCCTGCAATTTGTTCACTATGGGTATTAATTGCTGCATCCCGAAATTTCCAGCCATTTTTACTAATAAACATCAATTTTCACACCACAAAATTACTTATTACTTGCTCATACTTCACATCATCGATAAACTAATTTATTTTTCAATATGGTGGTTGGGTTGGTGGGTGGTTATGGTAACGCTACGTTCCGTTTTTCGTATGTCAGATGTCAAGCTGATAACAGCAGCCCAGAGGCGGTGCGCGGCTGTCAATCGAAAGGCAAGCGCGCATGAGGTGCATTATTCAAAGTCGGATCAAATAAATAGGTATTGTTTAAGCATAATAATGCCTCTTCACACAATCGCGTGTTGAAGATATTGCACCTTATGAATAAATCTTAAAGATATTATCATTAATAAATTACTAGCTACAAATAATATTCCATGCATAGTGTTGTATAAAATATAGGCAGAAATAAAAATGTTTCATTTATAGATTTACAAAATCAATACTGCGTGACATGCGCACTAAATATAGGGCACTTGTACGTTACTATTATGACACAAGACACTAAAATAAGTATAGCAAATTATACTTCACGAGATTTTTAGCCAAACATAGGAGTTTGTCAAGAATGTTAAAATTATTTAAGATTATGTAAAATTGGTTTGAATCAATTGTCTCGTTTTCCAGGATTTGAAGATAATATATAAACGATTTATATGCCTTATGTATATATATATTCAGTAATATGGTAATATATAAAATTATAGTTACAAGAAGAATTTGAAATTAATGCACAAATTATTCATGTTATACTCTACTTGATTAGAATAGAATAAAGGACTTCTAAGGTATAGCTTGTGAACAATTAAAGCTTGTTTTAATATACTTTATTAATACCAAGAGTTAGGGCTTACTTACTTGCCAACGAAGTTTTCTAACACTGAACTCTTTCCGGCTGATTGACCACCCACGACAGCTATTTGAGGTAGGTCTAGCTGCATATGCACTCCCAGTTGTGTGAAAGCATCTTGCAGCTTATTTACAATTGGTATCAATTGCTCCATTCCCATATTCCCGGCCATGGCTGCCGGTTTCTTCTGATACTCCTCGTTTTATGAACTTCGTCTTCGCTGGTCGTCGACTTCTGATTTTCTTTCATCAATACGATACGGATTTTAAATGCGCATGCCTAGAGTAACGAACTGAGATATCTATATACATCCGTCTCAAGTTAGATAATATTGAGCATATTTTGTACTAGTTGATGCCCGCGACTTCGTTCGCGTGGATTGAAGATTTTTGGTTCCCGCGGGAACTCTTTTCCGGGATAAAAATTAGCCTATGTGTTATTCCAGACTATAATCTTTTCAGCAACTTTTTATAAACTTTTTGAACAAAAATTTTATTTCGATATCTAGAAGCATGAAATTTTGCACAGGAGTTCATTATTTAACGTATCTTGATGTACTTAAAAAAAATACAAAAAAAATAGTAAAATATTGTCAATTCATTGCCTTAAGAGAGTTAAATTACGGGATTAAAACTTGTAAATTTATAAAAATGTACGTAAACACCGACTTCACTCCACAACTATCTACTTTCTCTACTCGTTGTTATAGTGATTTATTTTCTCATCCTAATTTAAGTACCTATATATCGGCTTTAATGCCGATTCAGATTTGGGCTTTGTGGCTCTTATTCTATTTTACTCCTTTTTTGCATAGTATATTTATTTAACCAGCCAACCAACCAGGGAGCCGCTGGATCCAGGCGGCGCAAGACCGCGACGTGTGGAAATCCTTGCAAGAGGCCTATGTCCAGCAGTGGATGTCTATCGGTTGAGGATGATGATGATGATGATTTATTTAATGTAAATAATTTATTTATGTTCTCAATTAATTTATGTAACTATGTAGGTATGTTTGTTTCCAGTAATATCAATTTTATCGAAATTAATTTGAACATAATATATGTACTTTTAGATGGCTTTAGCCACTCTACTTCTCTTTCTTTCGCGAAAGTGGATATCCCATCTGCACAATAGAGTAAGATCCCAGAGCGATCAGACATAACTTATTTTCAAATAGATGAAACCTTAGGTTCTCAGTAGCGCCTCATGTTCTTTGAATACCTGCGTGCTTGTGGAGCTCGACTTGTGACACCTGAGCAGGTACCAGGTAAGAAAGGTAACTAAAAACAAGAGTTACTTAACTTAAATTTACATGGCTGATTTTTATATAAGTTTTGTAGAATATTAATCTAAAATAGTATCATAAGTGTCAGACACTTTCCATGGATCAAAACTTTTGTCAGACGCTTTAAAACTCGAGTTTAGACTAAATGAAATAGGTACTTACGACGCCTGTATACTATAAATAGCAAATTAATATTGCAGAACTTTTGTTAATAACAACCTGTGTTTTTATTTTAAATTAAATCTTTAGTTAAAAGGTAACTATGTACTTATATTTTACACGGAACGGAGTGGAATGGTGTCATAGTTACCTTTTAACTAAAGATTTAATCCATACTAATATTATAAATGCGAAAGTGTCTGTCTGTCTGCTACGCTTTCACGGCCCATCTGTTCAACCGATTTTGATGAAATTTGGTACAGGGATAATTTGTATCCCGTGGAAGGACATAGGCTATCTTTTATCCCGGAAAATTCAAGAGTTCCCGTGGGAATCTAAAAAACTTGGTCCACGCGGACGAAGTCGCGGGAATCATCTAGTTTAGAATAAATAACACAGGTATTATTATTAACATAATATCTGCAATATTTATTTGCTATTTATAGTATACAGGCGTCATAAGTATCTATTTCCTTTAGTATATTCGTCTTCGATTTCATTATAAAAAATTTATAAAGTGTAATGGACTGTGTACTTACGGCTCCTGCGGCGAGCATGTTTAGATGCGCACTCATCTTTACGTTCATAGACATCAGTACTATCAGTAGACTATTTTTTATTCAAATTTCCACGTAAGATGGTGCTAAGTGCTAACGTCTATTATTTGTAAGCACAAACGAATTTTACAGAGCGCCATGTATTGTACGACATCATTGTGAAGTTCTGTTAAAAATACTGAAGCTCATAATTAAATAATTTCGTTTCCTTATAATTTTTATCTAATTTTAGTATTTGTTGTTCAATTACAGGATATGATTCAAATATTTGAAGTTTCAGACTCAATCTTTCAGAAAATGGAGAGTTCCGAGCACTATGTCTGTGGTTCTGAGGTCAACTTTGGACGTTAGAAAATCTCCACTTTGAAAGCCCCCCATTTCGTCAATTCAAGGGGAAAAACTAAAAAAAAAATTTTAGGTCTCTATTCCTAATTATCTTAACCTTAATTACATAATTATCTTATCCAACGCTATAAAAAATATTTTACTTCGCATTCGCTTCTATATGAGCCCCCCTGAAATAAAGATTTTTATAGGTAACTTTTTGAGCCATATTCAGCTGCAGGCCAACGGTTTACATAATATTATATTTAAATTTGAAGTAATTACGTTCAGTAATTCAAGTAATAAGGCTCTGACAGACGGACGGACGGACAAGTGCAAATTCACTCAAGTAGACTCCGAGACCTTTGCTTTGCTTCGCTCGGTCAACTACCACCTACATGCATCCCGTTTCCAGAACAGTCAATGTTTGTTAGAATATTGGCCAAACAATAACAATAATATTGATCAATAATTTAATTTACTTTATGAATCCATTTAAATTAAATACATGAAAACATTTTATTATAGTTAATGTTATAAACTTACCGAAAAAAATATATTCCCTCCGAAGTTTTGGGTTTTAGCGCAATTTTTAATTATTGAGCACTGCACCCTTTTGACGCCTCGTTATGTTGGCTAAGGTTGGCCTCCGCCAGGAGTATAAGTGTTCTGTGAGGTTGGCCCATAGTCCATACTAATGTCAAATAAGAGCACTCGTATTATGTGCTGTAATTTTTCGGGTCTATTTTTGAAGCGCTAATCGGAAATCTAGTATAGGTACTAAAATTATACATCAATGATTATACCAATAATTTAACTAGCAAATGAGTTTTTTTTTGGTTTTCATAGATATGTGGGGAATTATTTCGTACCTATTTATATTTTTACTACAAAAATTGAATATTTGCGGGCCTATCAAAATCATTATTTTTTGTCCAACAAGCATAGACTTATTATTTACATCAATGCCAACAAGATTCCAGGGTATATTCCTATAGGTATAATTTCAGGCTGTAATTATATTTTTGAAATTATTATGGGTCTGTTTGGAACAGGCTAAATTTTATAATAATCTAATGTAAAATATCTGAAAATATCATACCTCTATTATATGTTAAAAAATAGGTTATTGTACCTCGTATGAACTCATCGAATGGTGATCGAATGCGAGATCTTAGTTCGGGGCAAGCTTTTAGTTTAGTCTTAAATAGAAGTGTTTTTGACGCTGCAATGAGATTGGAAATTCGCCCAACTTGTTTTGGTGTGGTTTTGGTATTTTCTTAAGTGTAGTGCTACCATAATATGAGTGCTTTGAAGTTTGAACGCATCCATTGAAAGTTTCCCTCGTTTGCCTGCAGAGAGCGCTATGTCGCGTCTTTGTGACGTCACGCTATTGATTGTGAAAAGGAGATCGTCTTTTGGAGACGCCATCTTAAAATAAAGTGATATAAGTTTTGGTAGTGTAGAATAGAGATAAAATCTAAAGTAATCCTCTTTGATAAATTAGCAATTGAGCTTAGATAATTTTTAATTATTAATTCTTAGTGTAACGGACCAAGGTACTACTCTATTTTGCTTTTGTTATTTCTCTATGCGAAGAAATTTACTTTGTTATTTACCGTTTCTTAGCTTGTAATTTTTTAGTACCGTTATTTCGTAGTGCATATATCGTTCCCAGTGTGAAGAGTTAACAGTTAGGAGTGCAATAATTTCTAAGAGTAAAATTGGGAGTCATCGATCCAGCGTCCGTTCAACCTACGGATGTAACACGTCAATGTACTTCTGAGGGCTGGGCTCCAGTTTGTTCCAAGATGCAGTGTCCAGTGATGTGAAAGTGTTTTTACGGCCGTGTTCCGTGAGACGGAAGCTTTAATGTGTACCTACTACTCTAAATTACACCGTAGATGTTGAAATAGTTTAGTGAAACTAAATAGTTTGCGACAAGTCATTCATTTGAAGGACAGTTCTTTGTGGATATTAATTCTGTTTTTATTGAGTAGTATAAGTGTGATTAGTGACGGTTGTACTGGTTTACAGTTTTTGGTCGGTGAGAGGGTGACCTCCTGATGGTGTGTACATCGCAGCATGTCTGCACTCTCGACGCCGGGCGGCGGAGGCACTACGGCGCAGAGCAAGCCGACGTCCGGCAAGCAGAAGTTTCAGAAATTGGACATCAATAGTCTATACTGCGCTAACAGGGTAAGTTCAATAGTAAAACTTGTTTAAATCTATCAATTTATTACACAAGGTTGTTGGTTGGTTAGGTAAACATCAGGCTCTTAAACATTAGTAAACTTTCATGCTTTTGTATTCAACTAAACTGCTCTAAGTAGTTGTCACAAAATGTGCTTTAAATTTCCTTGCGTAATTTTTACTAATAACCCTAAAATATCTATATTTTAATAAATAATAATACTGATTTCAGATTATTGCAAGAAGTTTCTGTACAAAAGTAAAACTAAACTGCATCCTATTGTTAGGTTACTTATACCTGCACTAACAGCTGACCTTCACTTCATAAAAGTCTGTAGTTAATAAGAGTTGAGTCTATCATTGACGTTGCTCACTTCCTTGTTACAAAAACTAATCATTAGTTATATACAAAGCCGGTTCTTGTTATGTCTGAAATATTATACATAAAATATATTCTTTGTTAAAGGAGAGTCAATGACCTCATACACATACTTATGTATTGTTTTCTAGGCTTATTATTGATTTTAGAGTGGATCAATAGTGAAGATAATTGCCTTCTATTATAAAAACAATAATAATTAATTAATATTATACTTGGAAATATTAAAATACTTAGGAGATTTTAATTTTTAATTGTACTTAAAATAGAAAGTTAATATCAGTATTGATTAAATTATGTACCCATTTATATTTTATTTCCCAGTCATTTGAGTGTCTTTTTTACTTATCAATCAAAGCAATAGCTTAACACTGCTTAGCTTAAAATACCTGGTTATGGTTTATTCATCATTATCATTGGCGCTTCAGTCGTTTATGGGCCCAGGCCTGTTCCATCGGATTTCTCCATCTATCTCTATCATTTGCACTCGTTCTCCGGCTTCTTACACCAATCCGTTTTGCATCTTGGCTAACCCCATCCAACCATCAAAGTTTTGGTCAACCCATACTACTAATGGGTCAGCTAAAGGCTTTGTTGCTGCCGGTAGATTGAGCATATGCACGTTCCACTTGCTTAATATCTAAATCCTTTTTGTTTGATATTGTGAAAGCAAAACAAGAACCCATAATACATGAGGACCAGGCAAATGAAAAAGTTAATTTAAATATTACAATCATACTAATATTGTAAATGCAAAAGTGTGTTTGTTTGTCCTTCAATCACACTGCAACTTATCGACATGATTTTTTGCATGGGCATAGTTGAGGACACAATGAAATTGAGATGGTATAATATATGTTTGCTCTTAGAGGTTGTGCATTTGTTTATTTGGTTGTGCACGTTTTTGTTATCATTTTCTGGAAAACAGTGCCCATTATTGTTCTTTCTTAGTTGGTTAAATGAAAATTTTGATAGAATTTGTAAAATGTTGATTTACAAAAGAATATGTACCCTGAATTTAAAACACCCTTCAATGTCTTTTACCATTTTCAGAACGAAAGCTCTGAACCATCCTTGGCGAAATCTCAACTCAGCCGAAAACATGGAATGCAAAGCCTTGGAAAAGTACCTTCAGCTAGACGCCCACCAGCTAATCTTCCTTCTTTGAGAACTGAAACTGGTCAAGATCCTAACACAAAGTAAGTTCTTAAACATTCAAATGTTCATCATTATATTGTCATAAGGTATAGGTCATAAGGCTATAGCCAACATCTGAATTCCATACTTTGTAAAAGAAAGCTGAACTGAATATACAAAAGCAGCTTAAGGTCACATCTACATCTACCCCTAATTTATACTATCAGTGATCGGAATAGGTAGGTGAATGACCTGAAACATTATCATTTTTATGGATATGACTGGGATTCCTGTATTTCGGTTTGTGATTCGGCATTTACTATTAAGTACTTGCTCGATTTCTCTATATATATATTTGAATTCTTTAAATTGCAAATTTTTTAAATCCTAACCTTGTGGGATTTAATTGCATATCCATATTAAGGTTATGTTATGAAATCCTTCAAAATTGCACAACCTATTCCGATCATTGATCATGATTTCACCTTTGATTGGTGATTCAGCCGTCGAGATTTTTGCAACATCATCATTCCTTTTTTTGCTAAGGGGGCTGGTAATGCATGAAGATGACAGCAAGCATCTTGTCTCAGCATAAATTATATTATTGTGACTGAATAAGTACAGACTATACTAAAAAATACTTAGTTAAAAATGTTTCAGCTCACATTTTCTTGTAATGTGTTTTCCCCTTTCAATCTACAACAGTCTGGTGCAGTGACTTCTTGCTATTGGAATAGTCTGAATTTAACCTGATTTTTATTTGCCCTTCTGCCCTTCTGAGTTGTATTACCTAATTTACCATGATAAATATTTTCGTTTTCAGTTCTGTCTCTACTGTAACTACAACTGTATCTACTCCAGCAACATGCACCTCTCAGACTATAGTAAGTACTTTCATTCTCACTTACAGGTCACTTTGATGCAAATTTTACATAATCATGTTTGTACATCAGAACCAGAATTCTGGTAAATTTTATCATATCATCTTATGGAATTAAATTATCTTGCATCTTCTATACATATAAAGGGATAAACTGCCTATCATATTATAAACAAACAGCCTTGCCACTGGACCTAGAAACTTGAGATTTGACATGAAGATTTTCTAGGTAATATTATAGACCTCCAAGTTATCCAAAATAGCACACAAGCAAAGCCGGGACCAGGTCCCGCTACTATTGATTCAAGTTTTTGGTGTGTTGACTATGTAACCACCCCTCAGTCGCAGACGCCATCTTTGTAAAGCCTCTTGTGGATGCATTTTTTAGAAAGATTTTTAGCTTTTTGGTCAATAATAATTGAACTTTTCCTTGTGGGAGTTTTCCAGTAGAATCGGTTTTCCGAACCCGTGGTAGAGTCCTGTATTATGTAAAATAACTTATGACACACATGATAAGGACATTTTATTTATTCCAGACAACAGTATCAACCAGTGGTGTGGTTGCGGGCACAGGCTCAGCGGGATGGGTCCCCCTGCCCCCACCTTCCTCCCCACATTTCCGCACAGAGTTTCCATCACTGGAGGCTGCAGCTCAACCCTCACACCGTTCTTCAGATCATTCTGTACCCCAACCACAGCTCAGACCACAAAGTGAGTATTTGATTATGAGGTGCAAACCACACTAAATATGTAGTGAAGTGAAGCTCACTGCATATTTAGTGCATAGCTATGTTTTAAAGTCCTACCATAATGGACTTCAAAACATTGGCAGCAATACTCAGAGCTGATTTTCAGTTTGCTCCAGAGAAGCAACTCTTTAACAATTTAGGTATTTTGCACTGGTAAGAACAATATTTACAGATTTTTTTTGAAAATGTGGGTGGAGAGAAATATTAAATTCACCCTGAATTTCATATTTTGAACAGAAATGATCATAAAGTACTTGTTACAGTAACAATATAATTACTGGTCTTTATACTAAACATATTGAAAAGCACATTAATTTGCCCCCGTTTTAGCGGAAGGCAGCTGGACGTGCGGTGGCACGGCCGGCGCGCGGCCCGAGGCTACATCTTCACCCGTCGCCGCGCCCGCCTCCACGCCTGCCGCACAGCCAACACCCGCTTACCGTGCTATTCTGCCGTCCTTCGTGCGTATAC
Organism: Erebia epiphron; assembly: GCA_963932025.1. Taxonomy (NCBI): domain Eukaryota; kingdom Metazoa; phylum Arthropoda; class Insecta; order Lepidoptera; family Nymphalidae; genus Erebia; species Erebia epiphron. The sequence continues at coordinate 6,848,223 of OZ009956.1, read as the reverse complement.
CGTCCTAATGCGATGAGCTTCCCTGCCACAGTGGTAGAAGCTAATCGAATATTTCTTGTGCAGCTGATGAAAGGTAGCAGCGGTACCGGGCTCGGCTTGGGAACTTTGAGCTCACTTCGGGATAATAGAAACAATGCCGGCAGCGGAAGCGGCAACTCTAATAATAATAACGCGCCGGGCCCGAGACAGGCGCCGAGAGCGCCCGTCACGCCCCGAGCTGTGGAGGTTCTGACGGCGCGACCCATTCTACGCGAGGAAGAAATATCTTCACTTGACGAGATCTCTCGTGATGCCGGATGGGCACAACACGACGATATTGATTACGAGTGAGTATTTTAAAAATTACAAATATATTCTTTTAGATAATTTTAAAATTTAAATATAAAAATGATTTGTCCATTTCTATTTACAGCCAAAAACTTGACTTCTCTGATGGTGAATCATCAACTCCGACGATGAAAGGTGGCAACAAAAACAATAACCGGACCAGTATTGACAACGATCGTATGGATTCTAAAATCCTGGATCCCGACGAGGAGCAGCTGTGGGCGGAACGCCGAAAAAAGCAAAATAACGAAGTGGCTCAAGCAGTTGCGCGCGCGCGCCAACGTAAGGAAGAGGAGCAGCGGCGACAGATGCGGGACTCACGCGACTCGCGGGACTCACGTGACCCTCGGGAATCGCGTGACCATCGGGACTCGCGCGATTCACGGGACCCTCGAGACTCGCGGGACTCTGCGGCCGCGCAGCCGCCCAAGGGAGAGAGAAATGACCGCGATCGCAATGACAATCGCGAAAGAGATTTTGATGCGAGAGAAAAAGACAGAATCGATAATAGAGACAAAGATAGGGCAGATAATAAAGACAAAGATCGCAATGATTATCGTGAAAGGGACACGAGAGAAAAGGATCGGTTAGATAATAGGGAACGCGAGCGAGACCGATTCGATAACAGAGACAGAGATCGCGAACGTGAAAAAGACAGACCAATAGACAAAGACAGAACACGTTCAGATAACAGAGATCGTTCTGACAGCGAAAAAGATAGGGACGTGCGAGATAGGGAGCGTAACGATAACAGGGATCGTAACGATAACAGAGACCGTAACGATAACAGGGACCGTAACGATAACAGGGACCGTAATGATAACAGAGAGCGGAACGATAATAGAGACCGGAACGATAGAGATCGTCGGGACGGGGATAGGTACGACAGAGAAAGAGAGCGAAACGATAGGGATGGGCGCGATCGAGCCGATCGAGAAAGAGGAGATCGTGATCGTGGACGCGATTTTAGAGACAGAGACCGTGAAAGAGATTATGCGCGTGATCGCGATCAACCCAACTCGACTCCATTTTCTAAAACTTTTCAACAAACCTTGCCTCCGCGTTTCTTGAAGCAACAACAAAATCGACAACAAGATGATCAACACAAAGCATGGGCTTTCCCAAGCAAACCAGTGCCGCGAAGTCAAGAACCGCACCAATACAATGCTCCTCCTAGACACAATGCGAACCACAGTAATAATCGTCGCTCTTATTCCAGGTAAGGTTTTATTTTACTACTATTATGAATGAGTAAGTTTCTGTCTGTCTGCTACGTTTTGATGGCCCATCTGTTGTACAGATTTTGATAACATTGGTACAGAGATTTGGTGTATTATGGGGACATTGGCTTTTTCTCATACTTTGTTGTGCAGGCGCAGGCATCATCTAGTTTTATAATGTTTTTATTTATCTCTTCCTATTCAAAAAAATTAATTAAGAAAAATCTTAAATTACAGAGATTATTCAGACCGGGAAGATGATGTGAGAAGAGATAGAGATGGAACCGGTCCTCAATGGAGGTCAGAAATGCAAGATTACGATAGACCTGGGCGAGACTTGGATAGGTCCAACTCTAAAGATTCATACAAAGAATTTAACGATTTCAAGGATAGAAGAAATGATCCAGAGAAAAAATCAATAGAGACCACCATTGAGCATAGCAGTAGAACTGCTGCAGATAAATTAACGGAAGTTTTTGAGAGAAAAAGTATAGGACTGACTGAGCCATTTGCTTCTGTTGATTCATCTACACAACCTCAAGTTACGGAAAGGCGAACATCGCCACCGTCACATTCTGTGCAGTCGCAACGGGAGCCATTTGAAAAAGATTTTAGTAAAACGTCATGGGCTGAAGTTACACAGGAGGAACAAAGCAACACAATTGCAGTGAAACTCCCTTCTGAAAAAGATGGGTCTCTAAAACAAAGTGAACACCAAAACAGTGAGCCCACAAATAAAGAAAAACCTGACACGGCAACATCACAGTTAAACTCATCTGCTACTCATGTAAATGTTAAAACACAAAATCAACCCAACAATTATCATAATAATCACACCATATCTAATGTTCAACCTGTTCCTCATCATTCTGGTCAGAACCAACAAGCTAATATAACTAATTCTCAAATTAATGTTCAAATTCCAATATCTTCTGCTAATCAATCTCAAACCTCAGTATTTACTGATTCTCACTCTATTTCTAAGTCTATTATCAATCAACTTCCTCCAAAATCCATTAGTTCAAGTGAACTACTTTCCACTCCTCAAATAAATAAGCAACCAATACAGGAACAGATTTCTTTAGCCCCATTAAAACCAACTATTACTGTACAAAAACCAGAAAAAGACCTGTCGGAATCTGAATCAATTGCACCAAAATCAAGCACTGACCCATCTGCAATATTGGGAAATAACCAAATTGATTCAAATTCTGCCGAAAATATTCAAGACTCTCAAAAAAGGCCTTTGGATGATAAAAAGAATGAAAGGTTTAATGTTGAGCAAATCAATAAAATTTTTATAAAGGAACCAGTTGAAAGGAAATCTAGTGGCTCTGGATCTGAAAAGAAAGGCAGAGGGTATGGTAGTGGAGGTTATAATGTTTATGGTAGGGGTTGGGGATCGAGGGAATCTCGTGGAAGACGGTCCCACAGAAGCTCACGTTCAAATAATAGAGCAAGTGAATCTGACGGCTCCACAGATGGAACTAATGTAGAACGCAAAGAAAGACGCAAAGCCCCGCGCAGTCCTCGTGGTCTCAAGAAACAAGACAGACTGGATGACAATCAGGCAGCTATTGAGCAAGGACCACTGAATACAGATGGCTTAGAAAATAGAGAACCATTTGCGCCGCGGGGTCAACCTTCTCGTCGTGGAAGAGGCGGATTTGCAGGTGCTGGAGGTGCCAATAGACCTCCAGCTCCTGCAAAGCGTTTAGCTGGATATGGGCCACCTCATACAAAAAGTCCTTTTAGCCAAGCTAACAGAGCCGTTAAAGATCACGACGAAAGTAAGGACAACCTTCAAGATGATAAGGACGGTAAAGGCAATAAATCGCGTACTGGTTCGTCGTCCAGAAGAGGACGCGATCGTCGCACAAAAGGCGTTGGTGGCCCCAACAGTGGCGAGGATGAAAATTGGGAGACCACTTCAGAACATTCCGAAAGCGGTGGTGCAGGTGTACACCACCGCTCGGCTGGCGGAAGACAGTCGGCGCAATCATTCAAGGGACAAAGCAGCGGGCGTAATCAGAACTCCAACAACCGACAAAATAATAATCGTAACCAACAGGCAGCTAAAAAAGAAGGAGACAAGAATACTGATATTACAGAGGCTATTAGTGATCTTAAGATATCCACTGCAAAGAAAGAGGAAGTTGTTGATGATGGATTCCAAGAAGTTCGTAACAAGAAGAATTCTAAAGAAACCAAAGGGCCTACCAATGCTGTAAAGGATGAAAAGCAACCTAGATCTCGTTCGAATCAAGGTGGTGGTAGAAATGGTTCTTCTACAAGAAGTTCCAATGACAAATCAATAACTCGTGGATCAGCCCCTGTTTCTGGAAAACCGACTTCACAGTATGATCGCCCACGTCAAGCTAATTTAGCTCCGAGATTTGTTAAACAGAGACAGAAACAACAAATGGGATTGATAACCAGTTTTGGTCCTGATACAAGCGCCGCTCCGCCGCCGCCTCTAGTGAATGCATGGGACAAGCCCATTGCACAGACGTTGCGCGGCAGTGTTGAAGAGCCCCCAGAAGTTGTGGATACCAAGTCAAGCCAGTCAAGCCAGCGCAGCTCTCCCGGTGAAACACCCGCCGAAGTGAAGCCTGTAGCAACGCCGTGTGCGGTTGTATCTGATAAAACTGGAGTTCTTGACGGTACAACGCCTCCTGTTGAAACAATTATATTTGAGAATACTAATTATAAAACTGCCCCACCTGCTGAGGCCTTGAAACAAAAATATCAACCAAGTGCAACCACTGCCAAGCCTCAAGCAGAAGAGGTTCAAACCGAATTGGACACGAGACCTTTGGCATTCAATGGAGATATGAGAGATGTCAGAGCACGTCCTAGGTCAATTCAGGAACTTATGGCTGAAACTGGCAGACCTGTATCTGAAGCAGAAGGTTCACTCGGTCTGCAGATGTCCTTTGACACATCTCAAAAAGCTGAAGAATCTGATATGAAACTTGATTTTGCCTTTGATTCTGATCTCGGACAACTCACTGAAGACAAATCGGCGAAAACACTAGGAATGCCACGAGGCACACACATGAGCACTTCTAACACTATTTCGGCGGCAGATCTCAATTTAAAAATCGCCAGTGTCAAGAAGGTTTGGGAAGTGCCTGCAGTGGTGGAAGGTGGTGAGGAATTACAGTTTGCTGGACTTGAAGAAACCAATACAGACACTGGTGCTCCTCCCAATGTTTGTAAAGTGAAGCCAACGCAACAGTTACAGTCTCCGCCGCCATCGCACTACAACCACGTGAGCTACCAGGGTGGCTACGGCGGCCTGTCTGTTCCTTCACCTCCAGCTGTACTGTTTAACTCCACCCAACCAATGATTAACTCTTCTCAGCAACTTCAGCAGCAAGGTGGTTTATATGGTGCCTTTTTAGATCAAACACGTACACAGTTTGGAGGGTTTCCTGGAACACCATATGGCGCTGGTTCAGCCACTCCTTACAATTATCAACCACCACCAGACATGTTTCAGAGCCTTCCAAGTCAATACCGCATGGTGAGTAATATAAAATTTTCTATTGTCTTGTCTATTAAACCTTATTGGTTATGCATGTATTGTACCTATTGAAAATTATAGTATTTCATATAGTGCTGTTGTATAATTAATCTTAGATGGATATGTTTCAGGGCCCGGCGGGCAGTGGTGCAGCATTTGGGCAATCAGCACAATTAGGAAACAGCCCAAGCACTGTCCTCATTTCAAGTACTACCAACACGCATATGTCTACTGTTAAACCTTCGACTCAACAGATTGGCGCTATTGGTTAGTTTACATACCTTTTTACACTAAATTATTTATTAAGATTCTTTTATAATATGAGGATTTTCTATCAAGAGAACAGCACTGTCAAAGACAAATTACATACCAATCATTGCAATAATTACATTTCGAACATCGATAAAGCGATCAGATTTAAGAAATATTGGTTGTATTCATGCATATTGTGCAGAGACAGATCCTTTTTAGGAGTATGTCTAGCTTAGGCTGTGCTGAGATTTCTTATACTTGGCTTGGACGGGTGGCAATAGATTGTTCTCCTAGGACAATTGTGTCAATTGTGTTTATTGAAGTCAAAACTCCTTAGACGCGAGTGTAAATACTTTTCCGGACGGAAGTAACGCGAACGTTATTTTAATAATGTCGCCAAACAACAGCTGTTTTAAAAATGAATGTGCCTGATTAAAAGTTCTCGTCATTATTATGCACTAGTCTCACCAGAATTCGGACCAAGAATAATTATGTCTAAATAACCAGTGACTGAACGTCCACTGACAATGTCTAATGGTTTTTGTGTATTGCTATTTGCATGTGAGCGCAAACTTTTTGCATGCGCGTTTTTTTTACGATTTATTTTCTAACTAGCTGATGCCCGCGACTACATCCGCGTGGATTGAGGTTTTTGGTTCCCGCGGGAACTTTTCCGGGATAAAAAGTAGCCTATGTGTTATTCCAGACTATAATCTATCTCTGTGCCAAATTTCATCCAGATCCGTTCAGGCGTTCGGGCGTGATGGAGTAACAAACATCCATCCATACATCCATCCATACATTCATCCATCCAAACTTTCGCATTTATAATATTTATTTGATATTTGATTGATAGGTAGTAAAGGCGGCGGCGTAGGCGGCGTGGGAGGGGTGGGTGGCGTGAACACGTTCCAACAACAGTACCTGGGCTACTCGGGCCCTGAGGCGCAGTACTCTTTGACGGGGCTGCTGCCGCGGCCGGCGCCACCCGCCACGTCCTACTACTCGCCGTACCAGCCGCCCGCGGCCCCGGCGCCCACCTACCCGCTGCAGTTCACGCAGCCCGCGGTGCAGCAGTCCAGCGCGTTCGGCTCCCAGTTCCTCTCCTCTCAACTGCACGCCGCAGCGGCCGCGGCCGTGCAGCAGATGCAGGTCAGTGATACAGCTGTTCTGTCCGCCACGTCCCACTGCTCGCCGTACCAGCCGCCCGCTTCCCCGGCGCCCACCTACCCGCTGCAGTTCACGCAGCCCGCGGTGCAGCAGTCCAGCGCGTTCGGCTCCCAGTTCCTCTCCTCTCAACTGCACGCCGCAGCGGCCGCGGCCGTGCAGCAGATGCAGGTCAGTGATACAGCTGTTCTGTCCGCCACGTCCCACTGCTCGCCGTACCAGCCGCCCGCTTCCCCGGCGCCCACCTACCCGCTGCAGTTCACGCAGCCCGCGGTGCAGCAGTCCAGCGCGTTCGGCTCCCAGTTCCTCTCCTCTCAACTGCACGCCGCAGCGGCCGCGGCCGTGCAGCAGATGCAGGTCAGTGATACAGCTGTTCTGTCCGCCACGTCCCACTGCTCGCCGTACCAGCCGCCCGCTTCCCCGGCGCCCACCTACCCGCTGCAGTTCACGCAGCCCGCGGTGCAGCAGTCCAGCGCGTTCGGCTCCCAGTTCCTCTCCTCTCAACTGCACGCCGCAGCGGCCGGGGCCGTGCAGCAGATGCAGGTCAGTGATACAGCTGCTCTGTCCGCCACATCCCACTGCTCGCCGTACCAGCCGCCCGCGGCCCCGGCTCCCACCTACCCGCTGCAGTTCACGCAGCCCGCGGTGCAGCAGTCCAGCGCGTTCGGCTCCCAGTTCCTCTCCTCTCAACTGCACGCCGCAGCGGCCGCGGCCGTGCAGCAGATGCAGGTCAGTGATACAGCTGCTCTGTCCGCCACGTCCCACTGCTCGCCGTACCAGCCGCCCGCGGCCCCGGCGCCCACCTACCCGCTGCAGTTCACGCAGCCCGCGGTGCAGCAGTCCAGCGCGTTCGGCTCCCAGTTCCTCTCCTCTCAACTGCACGCCGCAGCGGCCGCGGCCGTGCAGCAGATGCAGGTCAGTGATACAGCTGCTCTGTCCGCCACGTCCCACTGCTCGCCGTACCAGCCGCCCGCGGCCCCGGCGCCCACCTACCCGCTGCAGTTCACGCAGCCCGCGGTGCAGCAGTCCAGCGCGTTCGGCTCCCAGTTCCTCTCCTCTCAACTGCACGCCGCAGCGGCCGCGGCCGTGCAGCAGATGCAGGTCAGTGATACAGCTGTTCTGTCCGCCACGTCCCACTGCTCGCCGTACCAGCCGCCCGCGGCCCCGGCGCCCACCTACCCGCTGCAGTTCACGCAGCCCGCGGTGCAGCAGTCCAGCGCGTTCGGCTCCCAGTTCCTCTCCTCTCAACTGCACGCCGCAGCGGCCGCGGCCGTGCAGCAGATGCAGGTCAGTGATACAGCTGTTCTGTCCGCCACGTCCCACTGCTCGCCGTACCAGCCGCCCGCGGCCCCGGCTCCCACCTACCCGCTGCAGTTCACGCAGCCCGCGGTGCAGCAGTCCAGCGCGTTCGGCTCCCAGTTCCTCTCCTCTCAACTGCACGCCGCAGCGGCCGCGGCCGTGCAGCAGATGCAGGTCAGTGATACAGCTGTTCTGTCCGCCACGTCCCACTGCTCGCCGTACCAGCCGCCCGCGGCCCCGGCTCCCACCTACCCGCTGCAGTTCACGCAGCCCGCGGTGCAGCAGTCCAGCGCGTTCGGCTCCCAGTTCCTCTCCTCTCAACTGCATGCCGCAGCGGCCGCGGCCGTGCAGCAGATGCAGGTCAGTGATACAGCTGTTCTGTCCGCCACGTCCCACTGCTCGCCGTACCAGCCGCCCGCGGCCCCGGCTCCCACCTACCCGCTGCAGTTCACGCAACCCGCGGTGCAGCAGTCCAGCGCGTTCGGCTCCCAGTTCCTCTCCTCTCAACTGCACGCCGCAGCGGCCGCGGCCGTGCAGCAGATGCAGGTCAGTGATACAGCTGCTCTGTCCGCCACATCCCACTGCTCGCCGTACCAGCCGCCCGCGGCCCCGGCTCCCACCTACCCGCTGCAGTTCACGCAGCCCGCGGTGCAGCAGTCCAGCGCGTTCGGCTCCCAGTTCCTCTCCTCTCAACTGCACGCCGCAGCGGCCGCGGCCGTGCAGCAGATGCAGGTCAGTGATACAGCTGCTCTGTCCGCCACATCCCACTGCTCGCCGTACCAGCCGCCCGCGGCCCCGGCTCCCACCTACCCGCTGCAGTTCACGCAGCCCGCGGTGCAGCAGTCCAGCGCGTTCGGCTCCCAGTTCCTCTCCTCTCAACTGCACGCCGCAGCGGCCGCGGCCGTGCAGCAGATGCAGGTCAGTGATACAGCTGCCCTGTCCGCCACGTCCTATTACACGCCGCACTTGCCTGTATCTGTGTGGGGTCTGTGCCGATGTTCTACTGTCGATCCGTCAGTCAACCTTTTGCCACCGGCGCTAAACGAAAGTACAACATCCAATCTCATCCCCTGCACTGTCTTCGTTGGCTAACCGAAATTATAAAACCGAATTTATTAAATTATATCTGCTATTGAGCTAAATTTTATCTGCTGTTCAGCTTCTTTTAACTGCTTCTTTTTATTTCGTACCAAATCGACGATCGATTCAATTTTATTATTGTTATAGCAACAGTACCGGGCGCCTCCGCTACAGACGCAATACGCGCCGCCGCAGCCGCGGCCGCCGCCGCAGCAACAGCTGAAGAGCCCCCTGCACGAGCACGCCAACGGTTTCGCGCCCCTGTGCGACTCCGGCTCGCCCACGCCGAAGGGAGCGTCCAAGCCCCAGAAGCCGCCGCACTCGCCGCCGCACAAGTACCACGCGCCGCCGCCGCACCAGCAGCACGTGCAGCACCCGCCGCCCTCGCACACGCCCCACCAGCACCACCAGCAGCACGTGCAGCACCAGCATCAGCAGCACCAACAACACCAGCAGCACCAGCAGGTACATTTACACCCACACCACCTCAGAGCAGAGGTTCCCTACAGTCACACATAAGTGTACTTTGTACTTTATATTTCGGAGCTCTGATGATATGGTCGGGTTTTCGGTATTGCATTCCGTTTAAATATGTACATACTAGATGACGCCCACGACTTCATCCGCGTGGATTGTTTTTTTTTTTAGTCCCGCGGGAACTCTTCAATTTTCCGGTATAAAAAGTTGCCAATGTCCTTCCCCGGAATGTAATCTGTCCCTGTACCATAATCCATCAAAATCAGTTGAGTAGTTGGGCTGTGAAAGCATAGCAGACAGACAGACACACTTTCGCATTTATAATATTAGTATGGAAGTGTGGATTATTTGTTCTTTTGTGACTGTTCTTCTAATTTTTACTGGAGGTCTCTCACGACTACGTCCCCGTACAATTTCCGATTTTCTATGAGATTATGAAGTTTTCCCACTGCATAAAGCCTATATAAATATATAGCTTATTCAGGTATTTATTATTTAAAACTAATAACCTCAATGCTGATTATCAAGTCTATACTTCAAAAAAATAGGACTTCCATACAAACGTGCATTGTCGTCAACATTTTGAAGATTTGTGTTGTGCTGGTGGGAATTGCTGCTTACTGGGCGGTGAATGTCGCAAGCTACTTGTGCAAGCTTCACTCGTACCACATAGATTTGTCTGCTTTGGTGGATTATAGCAAATTAAACTTCTAGTTCCTTCATTATCATGGACTTCCGCAAAGTAACGCCTGCTTCTATCCAGTAACATAACCTTAACAATGTTAACTCAGTAGGTACTTTGTTTTTATTTAGTGTTCTATGATTCACAAACAAAACTATTCTTGTTTTCAGCAACTAGTGGGTGGCGGAAACAACGGGCGTGGCAATGGAGCGGGAGGCAACGGCAACGCGATGAACCGTGGCGGTATGATCGCGCCGCGGTACCCTGCACCCATCCAGCGTCCGCACGCGCCCGCGCTGCCGCTGTACCGCGCGCCGCCCGCGCAAGCGCCGCGCACGCACCACGCGCCGCGCCCCCACCTGTACTACCACCACCATCAGCGCAGTGAGTCACACTTCTACTACACTAGACCCTTCTAACACTGAGTGATGGCGATATGGTCCCATCCAGCGCCCGCGTAGGGTACCAAGCGCCTTCCCTTCTGCTGCCACCAGCATCAGCATGGTGACGGTAGCCATATGCGTGAAGTAGTCCGTTCTCGAACGGGGTGATAGTGGCATGGTCGTGCCGCGCTACCCCTGACCCATTATTATGAGAGATAGCTGCACTTTTGGTAACTATCGCTAGGAATGCTGATTCAGTATTTAGTGGGTGTGGAGCTCTCCACTGATCGCAAAACTGCCAGTCTGCCCGCAAGCGACTGGGGACTTGACTACTTATCGCCGCTCAAAGACGAGCTATTGTTACCAAAAATGAACAATAACTAGGAAGGCTAATTCTCGTATAGTATTAAAGTATGTGCAGTACATAATATGTAAACAGTATTAAAACTGACGCTGTTCATCGGGGCGTTCACGAGATGTCGCCTCTCAAAGACGTGATAAACTTACAATATATATGTCACCGTAAAATTGCTTAAACCGTCAGATTGCAATCGAACGCTTTTTTTCTCGATAGATTGTAAACTGTCGACAGATTGTGAACCGTTCGATGTTCTGAGTGTCAATTTTTAAAATATTCATTGTATTTACGTTTTCTTGTCTCTTTCTTGTAGGTTAGGTTAGAGCTCGACATAAATAAACAGTGCCCTTAGGTTCTATCGGGTTAATATACCTAATAGATTACAATCTAACGAAAAATAATGCGTTAAGTTGTAATCTTTCGACAGTTTACGATTTCGCTAGATAGATTACAATCTAACGGTTTTCGCAATCTTACGGTGACATATATGCAAGCCTAAGTGTCGTTGCGTTGATTGCTAATATTTTGAAGGCGTGGAATTAATTACTATGCTATTCTTATTACAATTGTTTAATTATGCCAAATTTAGTTTACCTATTTTATGTTAGTATTTGTGTGTAGTATCCACTACACTTAAAAGTTCGATTTTTAACCAACTTCCAAAAAGGAGATTATCAAGCCGGCGCGTATCTTTGTTGATTTCTTTTTCAACACGTTTCGAGATTTATATTTACGAAAAGCCCAAATCTTAATTGAAAATTTAAATGACATTAAACTCCCTTTCCCCCAGATGGTGGAGGTGGTTCAGAACGAGTAACGGAAGGAGTGGAGGTTGTGGCCAGCGTCGAGGAGGCGGGCGACGGCGTGCCCGCGGGCGAGGCGCCCGTCCCCGCAGAAGTGAAGGCCGAGTGAGCGGCCACTCTGATGACGCCTGACTAGCGTTGCAAGACTTAGGTTCTCGGTATTATAAGTCGTAAATTATGGAAGTGTTTTGATGATTCGTACGAACTGATTCGCCCCCGCCGCGACGGCCGAACGGTCCGCGCGACTTTCCGCGGGCGGCGTTTCGTTGTATGTAAATAAATCGGACTGACATCCCGCTGTCTAATTGACTGTTATGTTTTAAGTATATATGTATAAAATGCGATGGGTCGGCGGCCTCGCTGCGCACTTTAGACACAAAATAGATATACAAAGGGTTGGCCTCTTCACTAAACGGTGAAAACCAGCGTGCGCTCAAAGTTTCGTTCGTACGGCAATGTCAAACGAAATCGAACTGCCGCCGAAGAAGTGGGACTGTGAACTCGCTTGTGATTGCCCTATGATCGCAACTTTGAGAGCGCACGCTGGTTTGCACTTTTGTTAAAGAGGATACCTTTTGTGTAATATCTATTTCGTGCTTCCGATGTATCGCGGGGGCCGCGCGTCGAATTGACCGATGCTGCCTCGAGACCTCTCACTAGTGAATATGTAGCCACTGTTTTGCATTACGAATGTTGATGCAATATAAATAAATAAATAATAATAATAATAATAATGTAATTCGGAGCGAAGATGACCGTGTGGCGCTCGGCGTCCACTTACCGGTGCGCGTTAGCGTTCCATGTATCATAATCAATAATTATTATTATATGCGAATAAAATTATTATGACCGATGATATTTATATCATTTACACCCTCGTTCCTTCTTGTTCTATGGAAATATAGGTAGATATATGAATTGCAATAGAGTAGATTCTACTAATTCAAAATGGAGGAATAATAATATTTATTATTTTTATTCCTCGATTTTGAAAATTAATCCGTCTTTGGCACTAGCTATTACAGTTTCAAAGTTACAAGTATCGGGTTCTTGGTCAGGCGAGCCCGGAGGCCCGGTAATTTTATTCGACATCGATGGGGGTTTATTATTATGGGCTTACGCAGGATCTTACTGACGATTATTTCTACGTAGGTATGTCTCTTTTCAAATTCCTTACAGCAAATCCTAATAGCTCCACTCAGATGCAGTGCAATATCCTAGTGGAACCAACAGTCCGAAACGAAAAATATTTATGCTTGAAAATCCTATAGGACACACTAGTCACTTAGTGCAACCAAAGTTCCAAACATTGGAATAACCCACCACCTCCCATATTATAATACTAGATGATTCCCGCGACTTCGTCCGCGTGGATTTATGTTTTTTGATTCCCTAGGGAACTCTTCAATTTTCCGGGATAAAAAGTAGCCTATGTCCTTCCCCGGCATACAACCTGTCTTTGCACCAAATTTCGTCACAATCGGTTGAACAGATACATTTTTTTGATTCCCGCGGGAACTCTTCAATTTTCCGGGATAAAAAAGCCTGTCCTTCCCTGGGATGTAACCTATTTCTGTACCAAATTTCATCAAAATCGGTTGAGTAATTGGGCCGTGAAAGCGTAGCAGACAGACAGACACACTTTCGCATTTATAATATTAGTATGGATTCGGTCTATAAAAACTCGCGGTTATATACAGACCGAATCGCGAGAGGGCGCTCGTTGGGTCCTTTTTTCATGGTGTTTCCATGGCGCCTTCTCTTCTATATTATTAATATAGTTTTCATAGGTTCGATGTACGTCGTTTCAGTCGCTAAGTGAACGACAGAAACGACGCTTCTATAACGTGAAGTTGCTGATAAATTATATCTATCTAAAGATCGATGTGTATTGGTGTAATCACAAAACACACTATATGTATGAGATACTAATAGTATGAGAAAACGTCAAATTACTATTACAGCGAACCCCCTGCTGGCATGACGCCAAAGTGTGTTAGGGTGGGGACGCCACACTGGCGCCTAAACTTCCTATCAATGTACTCCTACTGTTCTATTACAATATGTTTTTGTGCCTGCTGCCTACGAACATGGTTCTCCTAATCCGTAGATATATTTTATATGGACGTATTTTGAATGTTTTATGGAACTAATTTAATCATTGGTACTTGTTATGTTAACCCAGAGCTTTATCTTTAAGTGAGTCAACTTGCATTCGAATAATTAAAAAAATCATTCTCAAAAAATAAGTAGGTACCTAGCTTGAATTTTTCAGTCAGACAAAAGCTCCTCCAACTATAAAAAAATATTAAGGAATCTTATCATTAAAAGTAGGTACTTATTTAGATAAGTACCCACTACCCCTACGTGAAAGGGGTTCCTTCCGATTTCGAAATATCATTGAATATTTTATAAACGACAGATTGTACCCAGAGGCCTTTGCTACCATAGACTTTTTTCGCTACGTTTGCTACTAATCTATTTCTAAGAATTATTTTATTTTCATATCTCCCTATCAAACGGGTTTTCCCTAAAACAAATCATGATCACCCAAATAAAGATAATTTAAATAAAACTGAATTTTTTACAGTAAAGACTGTACTCAGATATTCATATATACCACCTCCACCTATTCGTGCAATACCTGCGATGTCTATCTCTATTCAATATGTAGGTAGTAAAGAAGGTAAGTAGGTACTGTATAATTATAATAATTAGTTTATTCGCAATTAAATGTTTCATTGTACTGATTACAGGTTGCAAGGTTGCTTTATAAGCAATCATTTAGAGTAGGTATCATACGAGTACAATACATAAATAGAAGTTTATTTCAAACAGTCCGCGTGGATTTACTCAGGTTTTTTTAAATGTCGTGGGATATCTCTTAAATTTTCCGGGATACTAAGAACTTTTTAAGCCATATTCGGCTGGAGGCCATCGGTTTACCTATTATATTTAAATTTGAAGTAATTACGTTCAGTAATTCAGAAGTTATAAGGCTCTGACAGACAGACGGACACGTGCAAATTCACTCAAGTAGACTCTGAGACTTTCGCTTCGCTCGGTCAATTATCTCTGTTCCTTTCGACTAAATCAGTTAAATGGTCGTAAAAAGGTAACAGACAGATTCACACACTTTGACAAATTCACGTTTTTAATATTATTAGTATAGAATTAAATATGTACACAAAACTAAACTGCACTGCTGCAGGGCTTCTTCATCAGCTGCTATGCACCCTTGACATATAACGGTCCTTGTTGCTGGGAGTAGTAATCTTAATATAGCTGATTACAGATATGTAAGCAATCTCCTTAGTCTATGGTCACTGGTGGGGAAAAGAACAAGTTTAACTGATATTCACTTTATCTCTTTTTGTTGTCGTATAATATATTTATATATATATATATATATATATATATATATATATATATATATATATATATATTATTTTATCATAATATTATTTATTTATTTTTAATCTATGGATACTAATGATCAAATTAGTGATAATGATATTTCAGACGACAATGTTAGCTTTTATTCAGCAAATTCGGATGAGAGTTTCCACAGCCTCTCGCTTCCTCTTAAATCTCTCCTTGACTCCACGTTCTCCCCTTTGTCCAAGAACTTCAATGTGGTTCACATTAATGCCCAAAGCATTCCTTCTCACTACCCAGATTTTCTTGATTCATTTGATAATAATAATAATATACACGCTATTTTAGTTTCGGAATCCTGGCTTAAGCCATGTCTACCCTCTTCTTCCTACGCCTTACCTAACTTCCATCTAATTCGTAACGACCGCGTCAGCAAGGGTGGTGGTGGAGTTGCTATATACTTACGCAACCAAATTCCATTTTCTATTTTAAGTAAATCTCCTTCGCAATACTCAGAATCTGCCGAGCATATCTTTCTTGAGGTTCTTTTTGGTAGTACCAAAGTGCTTCTGGGCGCTTTTTATAGTCCGTCGCTCCATATCGATTACTTCAATTCACTTGAAATCCTATTAGAACAATTCGTGCCCACTGTTGATCATTCAATTATTATGGGCGACTTCAATACGTGCTTGATAAAAAACGACCACCGATCTAGACGCCTTGTCAATATTGTTGAGAGCTCCAACCTTTTCCTACTCCCCACTAATGCAACACACTTTTTCCCAAATTGTACCCCTTCCCAGTTGGATTTAATGATAACTTCCACTCCAGACCGCGTCCAAACCCATGGCCAACTCTCGGCTGAGGGTTTCTCATATCATGATCTCATTTATCTGTCGTATAAAATTCGCCCCCCAAAGCCTAAGCCGACCGTTGTTATGCGGCGTAGTTTTAAGAAATTCAATAACCTTAGCTTCATGTCTGACCTCAACAATATTGATTGGGATCTTATCTTTAAGGCCGATACGATCGATGACAAAGTTGAACTATTCAACTCCTTCCTCACTGAGTTGTTTGATAAACACGCTCCGCTACGTCCTATTAAGCTGAAACATCTCCCTGCCCCGTGGCTAACGCAAGACATCAGAGCTTTGATGTCTAAGCGAAACGCTGCTAAAGCCAAATATAAGTTACTGCCTACTCAAGAGAATCTTAATAAATATAGGTCTCTAAGAAACCGCTGTAGTAAAGTTTGTCGTGATGCGCAAAGGAACTTTATTCATACTTCTATTGATAAGAACCCAGGAAGGACTTGGAAATTCTTAGAATCACTCGGTGTTGGGCGTCAACACTTGATTTCTCCTGACAAACTTGATATTGATGCGCTCAACAAACACTTCTCCACCATCACGCCCATTGATAGCCAAGTTAAATCCGCTTCATTAAATCACCTTAGATCCTTACCTACCTTGTGTTCCACTCCATTTAGATTTCAGAATGTTACTACAGATGATATAAAAAAACACATTATTGCTATCAAATCGGATGCTGTTGGGTGTGATGGCATAAATCGTAAGATGATTCTTCTTTTACTTGACCATGTGTTACCTATCCTCTCTCATATCTTTAATTTTTCCTTCTCAAACGATAAGTTCCCTAGCTCCTGGCGTAAGGCGTACGTCATCCCAATTCCGAAAACCAAAAATCCTACTTCCTACTCTAACTACCGCCCTATTTCTATCCTCCCTTTCCTGTCTAAAGTCCTTGAGCGTATCGCCTGTCAGCAACTAAATCTGTACTTATCCAAAACCAATTTTCTCAGTCCGTACCAGTCTGGCTTTCGAACAGGGCATAGTACTACTACGGCTCTTATTAAGGTATGCGATGATCTTCGTGCCAATATGGATCGCAAATTGGTTTCTGTCATTGCGTTGCTAGACTTTAGCAATGCGTTTAATACTGTGGACTTTGAGCTACTCCTGTCTGTCTTAGAATCCCTTAATATTTCTTGTAATAGTATCTCTTGGTTCTCCAGTTATTTGTGCGACCGCCAGCAGTGTGTGAAGCTTAACAATAAATTCTCCTCCATCACCTCACTCACGGCTGGTGTCCCACAAGGTGGTGTCCTCTCTCCTCTCCTTTTTGCGATCTTTATAAATACTGTCACTCAACTCCTCTCCTCTTCTTTTCACTTATATGCTGATGACCTACAAGTTTACGTTGCTGCTCCTGCCCATGACATTAATGTGGCCATTCAAAGATTGAATAATGAATTAGACAAGATCTGCGTATGGAGTAAATCTCACGGTTTCAGCATTAACGCTAATAAATCCCAGGTAGCTGTAATAGGTAGTACCAGTCAACTAGCTAAACTGAACTTCAACGCTTTGCCTCCCATCCGAGTAGATGCGACCAACTTACCATTTAGTTCTACCGTCAAAAACCTTGGTATTCTCATTGATAGCTCACTCTCATGGGTCCCCCAGTTAGCTGAGGTGAGCCGTAAAATATTTGCCACAATTGGGTCGTTAAAGCGTTGGAAAAACCTACTACCTATCAAAACTAAGACTGCATTAGCTAATTCCCTTCTTCTCCCCTTACTTGACTATGCTGACTGTTGTTACCCTGACTTAACAGAAGAACAGCTCAATAAGCTGGAGCGGCTACAAAACCTCTGCATTAGGTTCATTTTTGGCCTACGCAAGTTCGACCATATTTCCAGCTATCGCGCCCAGCTTAAGTGGCTCCCGATTAGGCAGCGGCGCAACATACATGTTCTGACTCTTCTTTACTCAATTCTTTATAATCCCTCTACTCCCTCTTACCTCAAGGAACGTTTCATTTTCCTCGGTGCTGATAATCCGTCGGGTCACTATCTTAGGTCTCGCTTTGATAATCGCCTTAAATTTCCTACACATTTTACTAAATTCTATGGTAATTCTTTTACCATCAAGGCTGTCGTATTGTGGAACTCCCTACCATTTGAGATTCGCCATTCTAAATCGCTCCCTATATTTAAAGATCGTCTGAATAAGCATTACCTTTCTATACAATCCTAGTCAACATTAGTTTATCTCAACCACTTATGCATATATTTTTATTACTATCGTGTACCATATTTATGTTTATTCAAAATATATTGTAAGTATTTATGGATATGTATTTATATATATATATATATATGTATGTGTGTATATATACATATTGAGTATAGTATTGAGTTTATTTATTTATAGTATCTTACCTAGTAGGTATATATTTTATTGACTATTAATTAGTATTATATCTAATGTGTTTAAGTTTTACTTGCACTATCCTGTTATCTTTACTTTTTCCTCTCTAGCCAAGGGTTGCCTGGTAGAGATTGCTTGCAGCAATAAGGCCGCCTTTGCATACTACCATGTTAGTTTTGATAATATATACTTTGTTATTTTTCATGTAACTTTTTTGGTGTGCAATAAAGTTTTTTCATTCATTCATTCATTCAACGGCAGTTGAGGCAGCTCTAGCTAACATTACTCTGACTAGAGTACCTGAGATAACTCCTATAAATTTTTAACGTTGCGCCGTTTCCTTCCACAATATTTTACAGCTTTGACCTGCACTACAAATACTAATCCAGACTAATATTATAATTGTATAAGAGTGTATGTCTGCTACGCTTTCACGGCCTGTTTCTGTTCAACCTATTTTGATGAAAGGTACAGGGATATGTGGTATCCAGGGGAAGGACATAGGCTAGGTACTACTTATCCCGGAAAATTAAACAGTTTCCGCGGGAATCAAAAACCTTTAAACCATGCGGACGAAGTCACGGACATCATCTAGTAAACTGTAATAGTTATTTGTTATACAAGAGTGAAAAGTTGTTTTTTAACCGCGTGCTCAATTTTGATGACCGAGCAAGCGAAGGAAAAATTAGAATCCTGAGCGTCAGCGAGGGAATCAAAAGAGCACGAGGTGAAAAATCTTTTCACTCGAGTGCAACACGTAACTTTTCATCCCACCTCAGCGAGGAAATGAAATACTTCTCGCGTAATTGTTGAGGGAGAAAGCTCATTTCCGCATTTTTAACAGTTTCAGTCAATTCTGTTGGCGTCAAATTAACTTCTTCGTCACTAGAATCACTCATTTTAGGTTTTACACTTATTTTCAATTTTCTTGTTTTTAATCGAAGGTTTTAATTTTAACAATATGACGTGAAAGAAAATGGTGCGCGCAAAGCAAATTAAAAAAGTACACCAAGAAGGTTACGAGTGTGAGTTTTTAACAAATTAAAAACGGTTGTATGGAAATTCGGCACCATAGAGGTAGAAGTAAATAGGTTTTAATGATGTTTTGAATTCACAAACTTCATAGACGAGTGATATTTACTAACGTGCACACGATGTTCTAAATTCAATTTACTTTATCCTCAAGAGGATAATAACGGCTTTTGCATTCAGATATCGAAGCGTAAAAATACTCTTTCCGAGATGGTGGGATGAAAATTATATTATTATATCTGTTGCAACTTGCAATGTCCTTCCTTCCAATCCTTTTAGAAATTGCCAAAAGTGAAAAGTGACGCAAAAGTGCCTGTCCATTGAAGCGGAGCGGAGCAGAGTGCCAAACAGGCTCATCTAGTGCTCATCAGATTCCTGACGAGTGACACGATAAAATTATCGCGTCATCGATCAACAATCCGATTGGTCCGCCCAACACATCCATTCCGCTCTGCTTCAATGGACATTGGGCAGGCACCCTGAGAATGGCTCTACTGCAGGACATTTATATTATCTGCCACGTACCAGCTTGCTGCATTGGATTCGGTGGATCGTCACGCTCGTAGACTTATTGGTGGCGAAGCGCTGTTTAAATTCTAAGCTTCAATGCTTGGAACATCGGCGTAGTTACTTGTCTATGCGCTAGGACTAGAACCGCTGTCCGAGATGAGCCCTACGGGCGCGTTGCGTAAAGCCTGCAGCCCATGCGTTCGTAAAAGATCTCGGAGCCTCCCAATATAAGTACTTAGGTAGGTACGCAGTGTTTGGACACCGAGGGTGTTTCACTAGGAAAATCAAGAGTGAATACTGTATCTTCTAAGCTCCACATCAGGCTGTATCACTAATGTAAGCAAGTTTAATATGCAGTCAAGCGCTAGTCGATGACATAAAAAATTGTCATATTGTACCTACATAGGTTACAGTACAGTAATAATATTATGTTACTTTTGTATAGAAACTACTATCTAGGCACATCCATACTATAATATAAATGCGAAAGTGTATCTGTCTGTCTGCTACGCTTTCTTTGGTACAGGGGTAGTACCTAGGTTGTATCCCAGAAAATTGAAGAGTTCCCGCGGGAATCAAAAATCTTAATCCACGCGGCCGAAGTCGCGGGCATCATCTAGTAGAGGATATAGTTATTCGTAGACGGTAGACGACTGTATTTATCTTAAATCAAGTCTAAATACATTATAGACAGGTGCTCGTTGAACTGTTCTGAACGCAGGTCAACAGCCAGACAGGGATGTCTCTTTGTTCTACAGCCCAGTCCGCAGACGCGCCATCCTGGGACGTTTACCCCACGTAGACCCTTTACTACTCAACTTACAAAATATTACGTAGGTACAATATTCATTTTTTTGTATTTTTAGCCTTGGAAAGGATGACGACCTCATGCAAACAACGGAAGCTGTTGCACTAAGTAGGTACCTATGTATTTTTATATTTTTGTATTCGTTTCAACTTATGTATTGTACATAGGTATTTATGATCTAACTGGACATTTCAAATACCGAATAGAAATTAAACATCCTTACACTTTGTACAATTTAGAGGAAATTTCGGTAAAATACTATTAAACTCATATCTACTCAGAGCTGTGGTTCCTTTCTACTAGGAAGAGAACCGCCATATTTTTCATTTATTATTTTGTTTTATATACGAGTAGGTACCTTGAACTTTAATCCCAATGTAAAATAAACATACCTATTTTTAGGGACCTGGCGATTTTTATTCCTGATGGTGGTGAATGTCTGATGGCAAAAAAACATGGTACTAGGTACCTACTAATAAAATTATTCGTAGGGTCAAGTCATAGCTACAATTTAGTATCTATGCAGATTCCTAGTTCCATGGGTAGGTAGGTACAATATCATTGGGTAAGGTACAATATCAGTAGGTAGGTCAGGTTATTTAAGGTAGGTACAATTTTGATTCATCGATACTTAATTATTTCGTAGTTAGATTACTAGGTGAAGGTAAAGATAACGTTAATGAAAGTATCAACTTTATCTAGTAGGTTTGTGGTGACACACCACTCACTTATCAGCACTCATTTGCGGTCACAATCTTTTAATACACATCGGCGTTGAGTGTTTTAAAAACCCCAACGTGTTTGTAAACTTATTCAGACTGCAGTCTGAAACTAGGTACTATAAGGTACCTATATCACAGTCCGCAGCGACAAGTTATGCACGCCAAGCAAAATCAATTATCAATAACTTTGAAACATTGAAATAGGTAGGCATGTAACACAGAAGTTATTGCAGCATTTATTAATAACTTAATTGAAATAGAGATCATTTAATAACAAACATAAAGACCTATATGCTGTTTTAATTATTAACTTGGCACAAAGTGCAATACCTACATATGTGGTGGCGCAGATGATGTCACATCTCCCAGGACGATCCCAATCATACAGGATACAGGCGTCGCGCAAGAGGCACCGGCGCATGTTCCCTTCAGTTCCCGGAGGCCCATTAGGGTGGCCATCAAGAGGGTTTAAGTGGGTAGAAACCCCACATAACCTGATCTCTCTCCCCAGGTGATTTCCTCTCCGTCAAAAATAAGGTTTGGTGCTCTACCTATGAAGAGTTTCAAAGGGTAGCTAGCCTAACAGCGAGGGAGAGTAGTGCCCACAGGCCAGAACACTAATGTTCTGCAGTCTGTTAGCATATGTGAACGTGCATTCTGCATCAGAACAGTTTGTGCTGTTCTATTGCGGGGTTTCGTATATTATTTTTCACACCACTCGCTCAACAACGCCTTATTAAGGTTAAGTACATGGCCTGTTATCTAAGGTTAAAGTAAGACATTAAATCCCTAGGGTTATAATGTTGTACTGAAAACCATTATTCCCTAGGGTTATAATGTGATTTGAATTTAGAATCATCGCGCATCTGAAGCAAGATCTGAAGGAAATTCTATTCATTCCAAAGAGGTTTTATTCATAATTCTTATTGCTATATACATAAAGTCTAATTTCGGTAAACAGAATGTGTTCTCAGCAGGCGCGGCCAACTCGATTTTCGAAAACCGAAGCCGTGGCCCACTAGATTCGCACTGACGACATATTTTGTTTGTCAAATCGAGTAGGCCACGCCAGCTGAAAGAAGTGGTTGTATCGCGAGGTGTGAAAAGTAGAGTATTTACCGTAGGGGTAATGCTGTATTGACGTATAAGAATTCATTGGCTGTATTAATCTTGGGCGCCCCTAATTCCCGCGCTACTCTCAGGATTCTAGATGCAACACCCTCGCTACGCTCGGGAGTTACTCTAAAATCCCTCGTTCCGCTTGGGATTTATCCCGGCGCCCGTGACATAATACATCGCATTACCCCCGTGGTGAATAATCTACTATTGTTGGTGTCATCTGTCACATAGTGGTGATGACAACGCTTAGGGAATATTGTGGCTAATACATAGTACATACCACCGTAGGTACGTTTTATTTACCTACTTCAAGCTTTATTATCTACCTATTCATGTACCTACTTACTTTAATATTATTGATACTTATCTGAAAGGTAAAAACTTATTAGCAGTTTTTTAATATGTTTATTATAGGTACATTTTATCAATGATAGAGAACAGAAAAAATGTACCTACTACATAAGTGGTCATTTTTATCGTTTATCAAACGTATATACCGTTCATTAATATATATATAGCTGCTCGGCCTGATTCATTGATTGATTACCTCTCCTGAACAATTTTGTATGAAAAAATTTTTTTTCACTGACCATTTCGTATAGAGGGGAAAAATTCATGAAGAGGAAAAATACGGAGAGAGCTGATGATTGAGGATTTCGAAGACGGGTGAACAGCACAGCCAGGGTATTGAAGATAGGTGGGGGGTGCTCGGCCAAATGTCATTCGAAACTTTATCCAATTGACAGTGAGCTGAAGAAATTTTCAAAATGGCGGATTTAAGATGGCCGCCATACAAATTTCGTCGGTGTCTATCTCGGAGAGTATAGAAGATGGAAGAGTGGTTTCTTGGCAAAAGATGATCAGGACATGAAGGTCTACTTGATGAACAGGAAAAAATTCAAACAAACAAACAAATGATTCGGAGAAAACATATGGAGATCGAGGGTTTGCAAAATGGGTGAAGAGCTAGCTAGAGAGCAGGGTATTAAAGATAGGTGGTTGGGTTGGGGAATTAGGTTTTTTTATTGGTACTCTGTTATTACAACATTGTAATTACAATTTGACAACAAAAAATTTAAACTAAAAACTAAAAACCTAATCTAAAAGATCGCTACCAGTGGGCAGCGTGCCCAGAATGCTGGCAGCATTGCCGCGTTGGATTGCTATGCTCACTCGCTGAGCGAAATATATACCAGCACTCTGGTCACGTTTTGCCTAAACCAGGCGCGCAGAAAGTTCCTTAAAGATTCTGCGCGCCCCAGCCCCCCAAGGCCCTAGCGTCTCGACCCCAAAAGACGCAAACATAAGTATAGCCACTATCCAGTGTGCTATATTTACGCACCTTGAGGCCCTCCGCTGATGCCTGATTCCGCCGCCGCACCAGCCCTAACGGTAGTGCCTGGAAGGTGGGAAGGAGCCAAGGTGTCTACACATGTGGCATCCCACACCAAGGGCCGCCCCAAACTCCAAGGAACCAGGGTCATACCATCGGGCCTCTTGCCATCGTCTCGCATGAGCCCAACTGGCTCCAGAATAGCCGCATATCCGGCAGTGGCAAAGGCCCGACGGATTATATCATTCAGGCTGGCGTGACGGGGGATACGCCCTGCGCTGCTGACGCAGGAGAGACCATGGTGACCGAGTCGGCCGACGGCAGAGCCACAATGGCAGCGGTGTGGAGCGCAGCACGATGCGCCCAGGCGAAGCGCTGCAGATATCCGAAAAGCGGAAGAGTCAATTAAGGTTCCTGTGTTGGGTGACGGGAGGGCCTGCAGCCACAGACCGAATTCCCACTCCCCCACGGCCAGAAGGCGGGCACGATCTGCAGAGCTTGAGCACGTGTCAATAAGCTTTTTCCGCGCTAGCTCGCAGATCGGCCCATCCGATTGCCGTCGCGTTGTGACGAGAGGGATATCGGGAATTCGCGGTTTGGGCAGGCGTGTGTCCACGCGTACTTGGCCTCATCCATGAAACTAATGACGAAATCATCTAGAGAGGACGCAAAAATCTTTTGGGATAAATTTAGGGTGCCATGGACTGAGGACAAGAAAGCGGGGAGAGCGGCACCAGAGATGAGAGATAGATCTGATGCCCAGGCCCCCCAGTCGCACAGGAAGCGACGCCTGCATCCATACTCGATCTTCCAAATTAATATTTAAAATAGATGCTAAACAATTTTTGACCATATTGTCAAGGCTGTTAAATTTAATAGGTTTTTTTTAAATTCCACTACAAGATAGCCCTTGACTGCGATCTCATCTGATGTTAAGTGATGATGCAGTCTAAGATGGTAGCGGGCTAACCTGTTAGGGGTACGGCAGTTATATTAAACCCATACCCCTAATCAGTTTCTACACGGCAAAGACGTACCTATACCGCCAAGTGATTTAGCGTTCCGGTACGATGCCGTACGCGGTCCGCTTCAGCGGGCCGCGCATCCACGCGCCATACTAGTTTATTATATTAGTAATACGTACTGCCAAAAAATTAACGATGAGATAGGTATCCATTCACATGACGTCAGATGCAACATGTTATATTATTAATTAATATAATATAAGGTACTAACTGATGCTCGCGACTTCGTCCGTGTGGATTAAGATTTTTGTCTTAAAGACTTCGTCCGTTTTGTCGATTCCGCGGTATAGCGGATAGCCTATGTCACTCTCCAGGACCTCAACTAGTTATACTAGTTATTATTCTGTGGTTATACCCTGCATGCCAAAAATCACGTCGACCCGTTGCTCCGTTGCGGCGTGATTGAAGGACAAACCAACAAACAAACACACTTTCGCATTTATAATATTAGTATTACTGCTTGTGAAATTTTTCTTGCAACGAAAATCTTCTTCTTCGTCGTTACACTCTTGACAGAGTGGTGGTGGTCATCACGAAATGACGGCTTTAGTGGCAGATGTTATGCGCCTCACGAGCATCCGCCACTTCTCCCTTCTGGCCGACAGCCTGGTGCACTCGTGCAATGAACCGCCAACAGCAGATTTGGTCGGTCTATCGCATGGGTGACCTTCCTCGCGCTCTGGTGGACCACCTTGCTCTGCACGACGAGGCGTTCGATGGAGTTATTCTCAGGACGGAAGACGTGTCCAAAAAATGTTTGTATGCGACTCTGTACCAGAGCTGAAAGCCGTTGTTTAATGCCGAGTTCTTGGAGAATAGAAACGTTGGTACGGAATTCGGTCCATGAGACTCCTAACATTCGCCTCCAGCAGCATCTCCAGAGCATCAATCTTTTTCTTCTCGACTTGTCGCAAAGTCCACGTCTCCACAGCGTAAAAAACCACGAAGATACCGTACCTAAATAAACGTAACACCTAAGTGCGGTATCTGAGCCAGTTACTATACCTACGTAAACACCTAACGGCGATTACAATCTAGGGACTTACGTTACGTTTATCTACTTTTTAAGTAAACCTTTGGAAATCAATAAAAGCTAGGTTTAAATGCGTTAAGTACACAAGTCAAGTTTTATCCTTGGAGTTGGGACTGAGATATTTTTCCCATAGGAGTAGAAATGATTTTTCCTTTATGATGGCTTTGCTATGAGTAATTTCTTTTGTCACTTTTTTGGTGAACGAAATTCAACCGAAGGATCAACCGTAGGTACTTAACTGTTAAGTCATTTTAACAGTGAAATTCAAGTATACAAATATCAAGTATCCTAAACAAGTTCTAAGCTATTTACTTTTTATTATAACCAAGATTGTGTGCTAACTACTTATGTACCTACCAAATTAGATATATTCTACCGTCATGTTGACAAGGAAGACCTCGGTATCTGTTAGTAATAGGATTACCCAACTGATCTCTACGTCCTCCATAGTCCGTACTCTTTAATTAAAATCATTGTACAATACTCTAGATAAGGCGCGGTTGCTATTTACACGGTACAGTGTAGTACAGTCAACGCAATCCGTACACTAGAGAGTCCTTTGTGTTTATACCAGTTTGTACCATTCAGAATATGATTCACAATTACTCGGAATATATTCAGTCGCCGTCTGCCTTCGTCTGGTGATAGACGGTTGCTGCAGTTCAACAAAACTTTTACTTTCGTAACAACGTAAACAAACTGAAACTTTAAGAGTTACCCATGCCGTTTATATAACAGTTGATGGAATCGTTTCAAATCACTTCAATTCATCACAGTTAAATGTAGTGATTGTAAATTTACATTTAAAGATGAAAGTGATAATCGTTTGGTAATTATGGTGTTTTCCACGTTCGCGTCACTTTGAAAATATAATCTCCGACGTGTAGTGTGACCGGAGTTCTTTTTTGAGCATTGTGTTCTAAGGAAGGACTGAGAAATAGCATCTTTAAAATCAACGAGCCGCGGGAATAGCTATATAGTTCATCAAAATGGGTAAAGACTACGGTGAGTTTAATCGTTATCCTCTAAATCTTATTGTCCACGTAGGTATCTAGGTACTCATACCTAACTACCGATAGGTGATACACTTTTTTATGGGACGATTGTTTAGGATCGAGTATTAATTAAATAAATATCAAGTTAACTATTCAATAGATAATTATACCTTCTTTTAGCTGAAAATTAAATAGTTAAGTAGGTAAGTAAGTATTGATTAAAAATTCACTTTCAAAATTGAGGGTATTACATTTAAAGCTTTATGTATCCTAAAATATCCTGGTAATCCTGAAATTTATTTGTAAAATTAAGAACATACAACATTCAAAAATAAATTTAAAACACAACTTCTAGTGTTTTCTGCTACAACAATATTTGCTATTTAAAAATATTAAATACTTGCTTGAATTTGAACATTGGATAGAATCAGGCGTTACTTTGCGGAAGTTCATGATTTAGCAAGAAAAGAATACAATTAATCCATACTAATATTATAAATGCGAAAGTGTGTCTGTCTGTCCGTCTGTCTGTCTGTCTGTCTGTCTGTCTGCTACGCTTTCCCGGCCCATCTTTTCAACCGATTTTGCTGAAATTTGGTATAGAGGTAGGTTATATCCCGGGGAAGGACATAGGCTTTTTATCCCGGAAAAGTCGAAAATCGAAAAATCGAAAAAACTTGGTCCACGCGGACGAAGTCGCGGGAATCATCTAGTTTGCTATAATCCGCCAACTGTTGGCGGATTATAGCAAATTAATTGTATTCTTTTCTTGCTGAATTTGAACAGTCGAATCATTTACACAAAACAGACAATCTCTGTTCAGAAGTTTCATGATGTTGAGAATATCATGTTTAACACAACGGAAGTAAAATATAGATTAAAAATAATGAATCAGTGTTTTTTTTTTAATCCATCAATAAATGACTGAGAAATGACGATTTAAAAGCTTAATTATTTAATATACATCGATTGTTGTATCTTACTGGAGTGAGAAATTTTGTGAGTGAGTTTTAATACCTAGCCGAGATTTATTTACTTCAAAATTATTTTCACACACAATTTAAGTGCTTTTAATTCAATTAAGTCACGTAAAGTCCATTTATTTCTTTTATTCGGCTTTATAAAGTCAGTTGATAGGGAATTATGACGTCACGTCTCCCGTCTTGCAAGCGAAACTTTAAAGTTTTTCATTTGTTGAGATATTTTAATGATTCTTTCATATTTTTGTTTTATTTTGTCTTAACTTTCATAATAAATTTAAAAAAAATGGTAAACTTCTCCATTGAAGCTCAAAATTTGACTGTGCTAGTTTTCAAATACTAACTTAAGTAATTATCTTATATTTGGCTAATCAACTTATAAGTATAAGGTCCACCGTCCACACCACAGGTCCACCCGTTATAATCCTCATCAAAAAATTTGGTTTGCTGTAAATAAACAGTAGGTAAACACAAAGTAAAGATTGGAACAAACACTTCAATAACTTTGAACCTACGATTAAAAGAGAAGGTTCATTTAGGGCCTAGTCTATGTACACTTTATCATAAATAGAGTAAAATACATATATTTTCTTAAAAGTAAAATAAATTAGAATAGCAAACTAAATACCGCGCAATAAATAAAAATCTAGTTCAAGTTTTTCGATATGCTTCCAAGATGGCGCCCTTCAGCCATAGAGAACTCAGTAGGCGCGAAATGTGACAAATGTCATTTTTGACAAGTAACGTGAGTCATCGTGTTATTTTTCTTTCATAATATTTGACATTTGACAGAAAACGTTAAAAATATGAATCCGCCATCGTCACCTACTCATGTTTAGTGTTGCTAATCGTGGAAAGATTAAATAATTTCACCACTGAAATTAAGACGAATTCGTGGATTTAAACAATCAAAGCTGGTTTATTATTTTATTTTCTTTCTTTTCACTACTTGTACAAGACCAGGCCCACACCCCATACAAATCGGCAGGGTTATTACGTATCGTGCAAACGTACAATATTTGCTGTCTAATCGCAAATTCGTATTATGTATCGTCGATACCTATTATGAATTTGCGATTAGACAGCAATTAATATTGTACTGGTGGGTAGCCAAAATACTAACGAACACATATTTATCTAAATAAAGAAGAAGAACCGATACCAAACATCCTGCCAGAGGAAGTATCCAACGCTTTCCCCCAACCACCACCAACCAGAATAGAGAAGAGATTAGATGAAAATCAACCTTTAGAACAAGCTGGCTTTCGAGCCACTTTTTCAACTATTGATCATATACATACGCTTAACCACATAATTGAAAAATATAATGAATACAATAAAACAATATACATTATATTCATTGACTACTCTAAAGCGTTTGATAGTCTGGAACATGATCAAATCTGGAAGGCACAGTTAGAACAAGGGATCCCAACAAAATATATACGTATAATAAAGAATAAATATTTAAATAGTAATGCCTAAATTAAATTAGAAAGTGAAGGAAAATGGTTTAAATTATCTAAAGGAGTCAAACAAGGAGACCCTTTATCGCCAAAGATATTTAATGCAGTCCTGGAAAACATTTTTAGAAGTTTAAATTGGAAAGGAAAAGTGATAAAAATAAATGGCAAATACCTTAATAATCTGCGATTTGCGGATGACCTTGTGTCGTGATCGTGTGTTCAACTGGCAACATTTATTTATTATTTATAGAATGGCAATACTGATTTCATGTTGGTATTGCACTATTAATGAATTCAGAGTTGGTAGAGGGTAGGCGAAAAAGACATTGTGTATAAATACGGGCGTCATTCTGTAAACAGGAAGTTGAGTATCGCTCGCCATCAGAGGTGCACGCCTGTGCTGTGTACATTCTTATATATCATAATATATACAGTGTTATACTTTTGTGTATAGAGTGAGTTGAGACGTGGTGTTGGAAAGTAAAGTGTGTGCGAGATGATAGCTGAAATGCCAGTAAGTCCTTTGTTGTATCGTTCCAATTTATTATTTATTTATTATTTGATCTCTGATGCATTTTAAGAGTAATCTTTAACACATGTGTTAGTGTGCTATTTCAGGATTTCTATAAGGTACATTGTGGGTAGCGAAGTTGTTCGCTACTACCCAAAAATATGCCCGTTCTATGCCCACGTGTAGTTTTATGAACTTCCAAATAAAGATCCGTAGTTAGTCAATCGGTCTTAGGTTGTATCTAGTCATGGAATATATAGACCTTAACGGGAATTCGTGACAACTTCAGAAGTGAAAATGAACCCAAGAAAACAATATTTTTTTAACACGAGAAAAATATTGTTCACTAAGTAGTTATATTGTGACACAATTCTCTGTGTCGTACCTTCAAAACTTTTAAACAAAGAGTATTCCGTTTACTAAGTTCAAAAGAGATTGACTACTTTAATCAAAGTTAGCATGTACCTACTTGAGATCCATTCTTGCTATGCTATAAAGATAACGTGCAGCAAAGAACTTTTGGATATTGCTAAATCTGTTTTGACACCTATTGTGTGGGTACATTGAATAACATTAGTTCTGGGTGAACTCTTAGATTTGCTATTTTGGCTATAATAATTATGTTGTATTCCATTTGAGTAGAGGTTAAATCGAGTGTTTGGTAATGATCTCGTGCGATTATAATTGACATTGTATCAAGGCAATTAATATTTGAATTACATTTATATTTCGTATTTAGTTACCCACAAATTGTAGAAGAGTTTGCTGTAAACTTTAATATTACGTCATCACGACGTTAAGACTGTGAAGTCTCATCTGAATGAATTGCCAACTCAAACCAGCTTGGCGACTGGCTTCCATCGAGGAGGATGATCCCCGAATTACGATTTTGTAAGCAGTTTACTTTAGTGTCGAAGTAATTCTGATTCTAAGGTATTTAGTTTAGATAAAACACATCGATAGAAATTTCAGTGAATTGAGTTTTGAATATAGTGTCCATAGTATTTATTTATGATAGATGATGTAAAAATGTCATGTCCTGGACATGAGTCCAAGAAATTTTGTGTTATTTAGCTATAATCAACAAATAAAGCGTCAAGCGAGAATTTCGCCAGTATGAGAGTTGACATACTGGAATAAATTTCACTAGCACCGGCCGTCTGAGCAGCCATTTTAGATGATTAAATGCGATACCATACAGCTTGGTTATTACTACTGGTTAACCTGAGGTACTCCTAGAGATATGAAATAGGTAAATAATTATCAGTTCTAATTAACTCAAGTATTTGTGAATTATTCTCTGGACCATTACTTTGGATGAACGTTACCTAAAGTTTTATTTAGTGTAAATGTAGTTAAATGATTATTGAATTTAAAAGCAGCCTCGTGCCTTCAGACT
Organism: Erebia epiphron; assembly: GCA_963932025.1. Classification (NCBI taxonomy): domain Eukaryota; kingdom Metazoa; phylum Arthropoda; class Insecta; order Lepidoptera; family Nymphalidae; genus Erebia; species Erebia epiphron. The sequence goes on along the minus strand of OZ009956.1, from coordinate 6,817,102 downwards.
AGTGTACTGAATGAGATTGTAGTTTTTTTTACGCACTGTTTAAGTTTCGAATTTTGATTTTACAAGGTTTTTAATTTTTAATTTAGTTTTTAATTTGAAATTTCTATTAACCAGGCATAGATTAGATTACTGGTTATTAACGAAGAGAATTCATGGAGTGAATAATAGTAATAAAAAAAAAAAAGAGAAGTGAATATGTCAAATAAGATACCCCCATGTCAATACTAGGATGCAAAGCAATTTATCGAACTCTGGTTAGTTTCATGTGTGATTTATAAGAAATACGATAAAAGTATGATTTAGTTTTAAATTCTCGATATAAAAGTATACTTACTGGTATACTTATTTTATGTGATCTAGATAGTTTAGTCTCGTGGTACTAGACTCGATCAAAACAGGTGTCTCAGGAATTTGTAATGTTTAAAAAGTAATTTTTTTGAGTGGCAGGGCAACTGTTTATATTAGTGCCGCGAGTGAACTTAAATTACATTAGTGAAGTACATTGGCCAGACATGTAATTTATGATAAGTTTATTTAAGCACTTGCTTAAAATCATTTGCCCTTTTATTAGTGATTTGTTCGATGGTAGTTGTACCTATGCTGAAAGAATAATAGTGGTTTTACTGACCAAGTCCATTTGCAACTCTTAATATGTGCTATTATCACAGCATATGTATTTTAGTACTGTATTGTATATCAGCTATTGATATCATTATCATTTGTAGTTTAAAAAAAAAGGGGAACCTCTTTCTATCGCATTACAGGTTGATTGACATCAGGGGTTCCGCTTTCATGTACGGAAGCCTTAGTGTCTCTTGACAGATTTATCAGTGATTGAGGTTAATAATGAAGGATTTTGGAAGAATACAAGATAGAGACGTTAGAATATCTTAGATTTCAAGTTGAAATTGACGATTTTGCGTAGCTGGTATTGTGGGAGTAAGAATAAAGATATTGAATGATGGTCAGAGAGCTCGTATACGTTTGGAGTAGTCATGAGTGTGTCTACTCACTATTATAGAGTGGCCAAGTGTGTCGATATTTTAAGGTGGCCATGTGAGTCACCATTTTAGAATGACTATGTATGTCATTTGGGCCATGTGAGTCCATAGAATGTAACCAAGTGTGTTACTAGAGTGGAACAAGTGTTTCCATAAGTTGTGACCTAATGAGCCGGTAGGTTGTGAACAAGTGTGTTACTGTTTTTGACAGTATGTTGTCTAACTGTTCGTGAAAGATCTAATGTATTTTATTTACTTAATTTTACGTACATATCAAACTAAAGGGATGTACATAATGAAAGCAAGTTTTCTAGTCCAGAATTATTAGCTGCTTTAGTAGATTACTGTACAAGTAACTCGTTCTATCTAGAACTACCATGGCATTTTATTCATTTTTCATAGTTCCTGTGTGCCTTTAAATGTTTTTGATCAGGGGAAGTTCTACATTTTTAAATGTTGAATGATTTTAGATAGATTTCGGTTATTTTAAACGACTAAGATCAATTTTTACAAGTAGTATAACTGTACCTAATGGTACAGCCGCAAAAATTGATTGTATTTGTATGGACTTTAAAATGGATTAATTAGTGATCCCGATGTAAGGCGACCGATCCTCGACGTGTTTCGGATGTATATAATCTGAATGCGTCGAAATACGAATGAATTATAGTTATTTCAAAAAAAACTATGATGATCAAACGAACTTGCAAATTGAAATTAGATCGATATTATATGAGTACGCTTCATTTGAAGATATACAACAACATAGTTATTATATGTACACTATTTATAATAACGTACCAGATCGATGTCGATGTGGTTTAGGAAATGATGCATTTAATAGCCTTATTGTCATTGGTTCAACTTATCAGTTGGTCACTCACCCATTCGTTATATTTGAAAGATTTGTGTTTCTCAAATATATGACTCACTTGTAGACTATGCTTAATAGTTTAAAAAGTTAGGAATGCATAAAGTAAATTGAAACAAAGGTTCCAAGTTTGTTGTTGTTAATAGATCTTTCACTCGTTTGTTTACACTATTTTATGGCTTTCAACATAATGCGGTCCGATGTTCGATGCGTTAAGAATTAAATACGGAAGGATATATACTTCAGCTTGTAACGGTGAAGGTTGTAGTAATTTTGAAATTCTAGATATCGCAAAAATAATAATTCCAAAAATAGTTCAAACGTGTTTCGTCAATACTAATTAGCATTCCAGTGATTCAGTTTGACCAAGTTAGTTCATTAAATGTTAAATTGAATCTAATAAAAAGATTAAAATTTTTGGAACATTTACTAATCACAAAGAAAGATAAATAAATAAATATAAGGGCTGAACATTTGAGGCTCGAAGTTAAGTAGCTTGCTAGAAACTACAGTCACGACACGAGAAGCCCGTTCAATAAAGTAATAAAATTGTAAAAATGCGCCATTCTCGAAGTCACATTGGGTTTTCTTTCTATATATTTATCTGAGTGATTTGAAATAATGAACTGGATGATAAAATTTAACAGACTATTATTTGAATTGAAAATGAAATCGCGCAATTAATTATCTTTTGCCGTCCAAAATCTCGAGAGTATAATATGATGTAAAAATTATATTTTCTAGAGAGTGACTAGTGCGTGCTTGCTTACTCTAATTTTATCTCCATATTGTTTTTCTCAAATTTATTGAATAATGTCGTGTGATGCACGAGCGTTGTGGATCCGCAAGCTCGTGACGAAGGTATACCCTCACCTAGCGGCTCCGGCCTACAACAGTCAGTTAATTTGTAAATACTTACTTTAATTATTAAAAGACGCAGAAAAGTAAAGCAAAAAGTATTAAAAAGCAGAATGAATAAAACACTCAGTATAATACTATATTATGTTACTGACGTAATATATTATAACTTGGTGTAACGTTTTTATTTATAATTGGTTTGATTTTTGTTCATATGTTGAGGTAATGATTCTGAAAAAAAAAGACAAAAGAGGTTTTGAGTATTAAATTCAAATTTCTGAATTTGGGGTTTTCATCTAGTTTTTTAGGGTTCCGTACCAAAATGGTAAAATGGAACCCTTATGGTGCGACTTTCTCCGTCTGTCTGTCCGTCTGTCCGTCCGTCACACTCGATTATTTCAGTAACTACCGAAGCTATCGACATGAAATTTGGAATAGTTGTGTATATTAGTGGCCCAAAGACACTGGAATTAAAAAAAATTGGAAATTATTTTTGTTCTTATTTAAAAAGGGGGGAAAATCTGAGGGTTGAAATTTAAAAGTGAGATAACTGTACTGTGTGGGGTATCATATGAAAGGGTTTACTTTGTACATTCTAAAACAGATTTTTAATTATTTTTAGTTATGATAGTTTTTGATTTATCGGGGAAAATGTCTGAAAAAATACCGTTCCCCCCCCCTTATCTCCGGAGTTTACCAATCGAAAAATTTGAAATAATTATGGTCAATAGGAATTTACGTATACTTTACAGGAAAACTATAGTCAATGCTCTAACTAGCATAGTTTTTTTGATATTAACAATAAACCTCTACAAACAAAGTTAGTCTTGCGGTTCATTAACAAAGGTAATTATTTATTAATAATGGTACGGAACCCTTCGTGCGCGAGTCCGACTCGCACTTGTTTATTATTTAGTTTTGTATCAAGCTTTGGATTTACAGCAAAATTTGAATTTTGTATTTTAATTTGAAATTGCTATTGAGTAAAGTTAATTTAAAATAATTATATGATAGCGATTTAGTATTGTACAATAATTGCAAGCCGATTCTACTTCAATTCATACAAAAGTTTTGCATTTCAAAGAAGCCTTTGATGAAGAGTTAGATTTAGTTTTGGACTAAGGTTTAGTTTTGGACTTTTTGTTTGGTTTTCAATGATGATTGTAGTCAAAGTTCAGGTATTTGACCCAGTTCAAAGCATTGGGTAAGATTCTAAGTATTTCACAAGTTAAAGATTGTCTTGGACAACATAACCTGAACTGATTCGGTTGAATTTTGTGGTGCTGTCTCTTTTTGATGGGTTTATTCAGAGGTTAACACGGAAAGGAAAGGTTAGGAAAAGAAGGGAATAAACTAAAACAACTTGTGTTTTGAGGCGTGTTTAATAGAATTGAACTCTATTTGTTAAAAATTTTGAATAAGCTACGAAAAATTTCATTTCATTTATTAAAAACGTTGACTGTTACATAGTTAAAGATTTTAAAATAGTAATAATTTAACATAGTGGGAACAGTCTACCGCGAACAGGTATACGATGTCAGGAATTTAGAGCAGATAATTTAACATAGACTTAATTTGATTCAAACGACTAGTAAAGATTAGTTAATGGTACAGCAGATCCAACTGAATTGAAGAAATGATAGATTAGTAATCCTGATTAATGTTTGCATTGGATGCGGTTGTAGATTTTATTGTGAACTCTGGGGTAGTGTGTGATACTTATTTCTTGTCAAGTTCTAAAATTTTAATAAAATCAGCTTTCCTTTACGTTCTGATAAATTTTTCGATTTCAATAAAGTTTTTTAAAAAGAGCAGGCATAACACGTCATGTATGACACATGATAGGTGGAGCTCAGGATGATGGACCTGTTGGTCTGTTACAGATTGTAATCAGGGTTTAGATATTTACTTAGCTTTAGATTCAGCGTCAGATGCTTGTAAGGTATAAATAACTGAAACGGTATAAGAAATAAAATAAATATTGGGTATTTTATTAAATTTGAATTCAGTTTTAGACTTTTGCTTACGGTATATGTAACATACTGTTTAGATTATGTTTTAGACTGTAACTGTTCCAGACTTTGATTAAGTTTCAGATTAGATTTTTATTCAGCTTTAGATAATTAATCCTTTATTTGCCTAACTTTATTCTATATGAGTTTTAGATTTAAATTGCGATATTTTTATTTCTGTTGTGAAATTTCGACTCAGCAATATCAATCAGTTTAATTGCACTTCACACACACTTCACAAATCTCAAGATCAAAAGCTCGATAGTTTTGGATTTCAGATCGGTTTGAGGTTTTAAGTTTGATATTACTAAATTGAAAAAATGTAGGTTTCCTTTTTGTTATCCTTTTTAATTCTCCCGAATGTCGTGATTTACTAAAACTAAATGTCATCGTGCAAGTATGAATGGATGAAGATGTTTTGTTGTACACTACAGATTGTTGCAAGGAGTGAAGCGAACTAAGCTTAGCAAAGCAAATATTTGGTGGTTGTGCACCGGGAGGTTGCACAATGTCGGATGGCCGAATGTCGTGATCGTGTGTTCAACTGGCAACATTTATTTATTATTTATAGAATGGCAATACTGATTTCATGTTGGTATTGCACTATTAATGAATTCAGAGTTGGTAGAGGGTAGGCGAAAAAGACATTGTGTATAAATACGGGCGTCATTTTGTAAACAGGAAGTTGAGTATCGCTCGCCATCAGAGGTGCACGCCTGTGCTGTGTACATTCTTATATATCATAATATATACAGTGTTATACTTTTGTGTATAGAGTGAGTTGAGACGTGGTGTTGGAAAGTAAAGTGTGTGCGAGATGATAGCTGAAATGCCAGTAAGTCCTTTGTTGTATCGTTCCAATTTATTATTTATTTATTATTTGATCTCTGATGCATTTTAAGAGTAATCTTTAACACATGTGTTAGTGTGCTATTTCAGGATTTCTATAAGGTACATTGTGGGTAGCGAAGTTGTTCGCTACTACCCAAAAATATGCCCGTTCTATGCCCACGTGTAGTTTTATGAACTTCCAAATAAAGATCCGTAGTTAGTCAATCGGTCTTAGGTTGTATCTAGTCATGGAATATATAGACCTTAACGGGAATTCGTGACACTTGTATTACTTTCTGAGGAGGAGTCACGTTAGAATCGATGTTAAATGAATTACTAGAGGAAAGTAAAAAAGTAGGCTTAGAAATGAACGTACAAAAAACCAAAGCAATGACTAACGGTATACAGAAATGCATTAAAGCTAATAATACGGAAGTAGAATATGTTGAGGACTATATTTATCTCGGAGAAATTGTGTCAACAAAAGAATCGATGAATAAAAAAGTCAAACGGCGGACTACAAATGCGTGGAGTAGGTACTGGACGCTAAAAAAAGTGATGAAATCCAAAGAAATGCCAATGAACAAAAAGTATTTGACAGCTGTGTATTGCCTATATTTACATACGGTAGCCAAACCTGGGCATTAACGAATAAATTGGAGCAGAAGTTAGCAATATGCCAGCGTGCGATGGAACGAAGCATGTTGCATGTAAGAAGATCAGACAAAATAACAAATGAAAAACTAATAAATGAAACTAAAATAGTAGATATCCGAGGAAAAATCCGAAAATTAAAATGGAAATGGGCCGTACATATTTGTAGGCATACCTAAACAAGATAGGTGGGCAAAGAGAGTAACAGAATGGTATCCCAGAGATGGAAAAAGATCGAGAGGAAGACAAAGAATAAGATGGAGTGACTATTTTGTAAAATTTATGGGAGCAACTTGGCAAAGATTAGCACAAGATAGAAACACATGGAAAAGACTGGAGGAGGCCTTGAAAGGAGGAAAATGACTATACTATAATAGCTTAGACATTAAGTAGTAGAATAGGTATTGTTTTTTGTTATAAGTAATACTATATATAATATGTAAGATAGATGTAAGTTAAAATAGTGAATGTAAATAATATTATGTATTGTAAATCTTATTTTCAGTAATAAAGACTATATTAATATATTATTATATTATAATATTGTACAATTTTTGCTATTTTTGCTATCGCGAATCGTTTGCTGATACGTAATCAGCCTGCCGAACTGTCTTCTTTGAACGTTAGTTAGCTACCTGTTTTAATATAGGTACCTACTGCAATTACCTACCTAGTTACCTACTTATTACCTATTTCAGAAAACGTAGGTAGATACATATTTAATATCTATTGTGTTATACCTACTGACCTACTTTCTATGTCAACATTTAATCACAGTAAATTTATAAACAGAGAGAAAAACTCATTAAGCATCAGCAAAATTTATCGCACGTTTTCGTAATGCCCTTGACAATAAATGATGGCCGAATTCCGAAACGATATACCGGATACATCGTAGCACCTTGACCTACCGTAAAACAAGTATATTTATCATTTAACTATCTTCTTACCCTGGCTTCTTCTTTATGTTTTATAAAGCTATTAAACTATTCGTAGTTACTTAATTGATTAGTATAAGATCTTCCACATGGTACGGAGATGGTGGTATGGAGAACGTAAGTTTTGTACTTAAGGAAAAAAGAATTATTGTCAAAATCGGTAGCTAAATCGACCAAAATTTTCAACCCCTAACTCGAAGTTAAGGCACTGCGTGCGACGCTCCAGGAGCTTTTAAGAACTTTTGAAATAATAACATGAAACACTATTAACATTATTATCATATATTATAATTTCCTTGATCACTGAACACTCATGTAATCTCTGAGTACACTACACATTACAAAATAATATATGTAGATGCAAGTAGACGCACAGTGAATATATAAATAAGTAGGTAAGTACATATAACTTAGTTGATTCATTTTAAGTTAAGCTTGCAATATAATTTTCCTCTAGGTATAATTTTCCAATATAAACCAAATAGGTACCTACGCAAGTAAAACTTATCAGCTCAGTTTAAACAGAAAACCTATAAATAACAGGAAAAAAATAGATAGATAGATTAAATTCTTTATTGCCAGACATAACAAAAAAAAGTATATTCTGCTTGCAAGCAAGAAGCAGGATTTTTCTGCACAGTCCATAGAATCTGACAGGCGACATCGGCCTACTGGTTTTTATTAGGTAGTTTAGTTTCAATTGAGATGACGATATAGGAAGTGCAATGCCATCTAACGTTTCACCTCTTGTGATTTAATTGTGTAGCTACGAATGACTACCAATGACCACGCTCATAGCATAGTTTTCTAGTAGGTTACCTAAAGGTAGGTGTCCTCCATGCATCGTCAACCTCACTGCTGAGGGTCGTGATCTTTGACACGAGATATACGAGTGTAATAAAGTCAAAAGTTTGTATTATGTGATACAACAATGGTTTAACTGTAAAAGGGATGATGACAACTCAGTCAAATCAGCAACTCTTTATCAAACTTAAAAAACCGGCCAAGTGCGAGTCGGACTCGCGCACCGAGGGTTCCGTACAAACCTGTAATAAGTTTTAAATTAAATGTTTTTTTTTAAAATTTGAGTTGATTGAATGAAAGGTAAATTGCGATTTACGATTAATGACGTATTAAAAAAAACTACTTACTTGATCTCGTTCAAACCAATTTTCGGTGGTAGTTTGCATGGTAATGTACAACATATATTTTTTTTAGTTTTATCATTCTCTTATTTTAGAAGTTACGGGGGGGGGGACACACATTTTACCACTTTGAAAGTGTCTCTCGCGCAAACTATTCAGTTTAGAAAAAAATGATATTACAAACCTCAATATCATTTTTGAAGACCTATCCATAGATACCCCACACCTATGGGTTAGATGAAAAAAAAATTTTTGAGTTTCAGTTCTAAGTATGGGGAACCCCAAAATTTATTGTTTTTTTTCTATTTTTGTAAGAAAATCTTAATGCGGTTTACAGAATACATCTACTTACCAAGTTTCAACAGTATAGCTCTTATAGTTTCGGAAAAAAGTGGCTGTGACATACGGACGGACAGACAGACAGACAGACATGACGAATCTATAAGGGTTCCGTTTTTGCCAAATTTGGCTACGGAACCCTAAAAACGCGCTTCTAATATGGAAGTTGTGTGAAATATAGTAGGTAGGTACGTCATAAAATTTCAACATACTTTTTTTCTTTAATGTTTAGTTTAAAAGGTTATCAAAATTTAAACCAACCGAGGATGTCAATTTTAGGTATTTTGGAAGACCCTCTATTTAATCCTAATCAGTAAGAAATAATTTATTTTTAACCGACTAGACTTCCAAAAAAGGAGGAGGTTCTCAATTCGGCGCGTATGTTTTTTTTTAGGGTTCCGTACCTTAAAAGGAAAAAACGAAACCCTTATAGGATCACTTTGTTCAAGAACCTTTTTCCCAGGAACGCATGGAGGTATCAAGCTGAAATTCATATCAAATACTCAGGTCTACTGTCCCTTGGAGCTGTGAAAAAATTAAACTTCTAAGTCAACGCAAACAAAAGATACAGCCCTTTATGCTGAAAATTTTCGACACTCGCAAGGGAATCAAAACCTACTATACAGAGTACTTCCCGTGAACTCAGAATCTTGATATTTTGCACGAAGCAACGTCTTAATATCACAGATAAAGGAAAAATACAAAAATATTTTAATGCAAATTTTCGACACTCGCAAGGGAATCAAAACCTACAGGGTACTTCCCGTGAACTACCAATATTGAAATTTGGTACGAAGCAACGTCTTATAGCACAGATAAAGAAAAAATTGCGAAAAACATAAATTGTTGGTTACATCATATAATAAAAATAATTTTAAACTTACTACCCCTTTCCGCATGAACGCGTAGAGGTATTACATTGAAATTAAAATAGATAAGTGGAATAAAAATACCATAACTTTTACTTATATACCTACAAGTTTGTACGGTACCCTGGGTGCGCGAGTCCGACTCGCACTTGGCCGGTTTTTTTATTTGTTTTAGTTATACGAGTAGGTAAAGTCGGTTTTGTATTTATTAAAAAAATACTATAGTTCCGTTATGATAATGTGTGATATTTATTTACCTATTCTTGTCACTAGGTAACTTAAGTTTGCTTCGAAGGTATAACCAGTTGCAAATAGGTACTTCACGGAAATCTAATTGGATTGCCAGTTCGCGCTAATCGGCTTCGCTTCACCCTGTGTTCTGACTCTGTAAATACCTACTACAATACCTATGGCCTTTATTTAGGCCATAGTCCACCACGCTCGCCAACAAGGAGGCGTTGCATTCATGTTTTTATTTTGACTAATCATTTCAACATATTGCCAGCTCACTACTGAGTAGGAGCCTCTTCTTGGAATGAGAAGGGTTCAGCCATAGCCCATAGTCCACCACGTTGGCCAAACAAGAGGCCCTCCGATCGTGATTACCATTTTCTGAAAAACGAATGGGCCGATATAGATGCGTTTATGGTTTTAAATATTTATACTTCTGAGAATTTCTAATTATTGTTTCAAAGTTAGGGGTCATCCTTAAAGTACGTCACACGTGAAGGGGGGTAGGGGGTCAACGAAGTGTGACATTGTGTGACAAGGGGTGGGAGGGGTCCTAAGTTTAGTGACGTCACATTCCAAAATCTTATATACCTATATAAAATGACAAAAAAACTTAAAAATATTTCCAAGTTTTGTTAATTTTTTCAAATGTATTGATGTTGATTATATAAAAAAATATTTAAATGGAATTTAAGAACGCATTTGCAAATCCCTTAAAATATTGGAGTTTTCAGTACATTTTGTGACTAAGTCAATAGGATAGAACTAAAAATTGCTATACAAAGATTGATCCTATATCTCAAATTTTTGGTAATAACATTGTAAAAAATCTTTATTTTTAATACTATAAAAATGATTTTCCCTCACCTCTTCACTCAAAATTGACGATTTAGGGGTGATTTTAGGTACATTTTTTACTGTAAATATGCCGTTTTTTTGTCATTAAAAAATACCATCTATTAGTAGATATGTTCACCTACAAATTTTGGTAATAAAAATATTAAAAATAGGACAAATAGTATACGAAATGAAATAAAAATTGCTTGTATTTTTTTCACATATTTTGTAAATCTTAACAGAGTGAACATAAGGGTTATTTTGATTTTATTCTGTCTCTGGTTTGATTTCAAATTATCAATTAGTCTGCGTTTGACCGCCGTCGTGAGTGGACCCTGCGTCGGTTGCGAGCAGTCGCTGGTGTCGAAAAGATCGCTGTACATACACGAAATACCTACCTAGAGGACCTAGTTGAGCGAACCAAATTTATATTTATAGTTATCACCTGTGCTGATATTTTGAAAAGGTAAGATATGGTACCTACTACCAACACAATACAATTTTATTATTTGCTAGCATTTAGAAATTTATTGCAGAGTCTCTATTCCCCGAGCGTGGTAGTGACCTGAAAGTATACTTCGACGACTTCTACTGGAACTTCTAGACGCGTAGAGCTAGGTGTATCGAATTTGGACTCAATTTGTTAGTTATGATGAGATCTTACCGCAAGACTTGGTAGAGTGACCTGAATGTATACTTAGATGACCACTACTGGAACTCCTAGACGCGTAGAGCTAGGTGTATCGAATTTGGACTCAATTTGTTAGGTATGATGAGACTTTACCTCAAGACTTGGTAGAGTGACCTGAAGGTATACTTCAACGACCACTACTGGAACTCCTAGACGCGTAGAGCTAGGTGTATCGAATTTGGACTCAATTTGTTAGTTATGATGAGATCTTACCTCAAGACTTGGTAGAGTAACCTGAAGGTATACTTCGATGACCACTACTGGAACTCCTAGACGCGTAGAGCTAGGTAAATCGAATTTGGGCTCGTTTTGTTAGTTATGATGAGATCTTACCACAGAACTTGGTGGAGTGACCTGAAGGTATACTTCGACATCCACTACTGGAACCTCTAGACGCGTAGAGCTAGCTGGTGTATCGAATATGGGCTCGTTTTGTAAGTTATGATGAGATCTTACCACAAAACTTGGTGGAGTGACCTGAAGGTATACTTCGATGACCACTACTGGAACTCCTAGACGCGTAGAGCTAGGCGTATCGAATTTGGAATCAATTTGTAAGGTATGATGAAACCTTACCTCAAAACTCGGTAGAGTGACCTGAAGGTATACTTCAACGACCACTACTGGAACTCCTAGACGCGTAGAGCTACGTGTATCGAATTTGGGCTCGTTTTGTTAGTTGTGATGAGATCTTACCACAGAACTTGGTGGAGTGACCTGAAGGTATACTTCGACGACCACTACTGGAACTCCTAGACGCGTAGAGCTACGTGTATCGAATTTGGGCTCGTTTTGTTAGTTATGATGAGATCTTACCACAGAACTTGGTGGAGTGATCTGAAGGTATACTTCGACGACCACTACTGGAACTCCTAGACGCGTAGAGCTATGTGTATCGAATTTGGGCTCGTTTTGTTAGTTATGATGAGATCTTACCACAGAACTTGGTGGAGTGACCTGAAGGTATACTTCGACATCCACTACTGGAACTCCTAGACGCGTAGAGCTAGGTAAATCGAATTTGGGCTCGTTTTGTTAGTGATGAGATCTTACCACAGAACTTGGTGGAGTGACATGAAGGTATACTTCGACATCCACTACTGGAACTTCTAGACGCGTAGAGCTAGGTATATCAAATTTGGACTCGTTTTGTTAGTTATGATGAGATCTTACCACATAACTTGGTGGAGTGACCTGAAGGTATACTTCGACGACCACTTCTGGAACTCCTAGACGCGTAGAGCTACGTGTATCGAATTTGGGCTCGTTTTGTTAGTTATGATGAGATCTTACCACAGAACTTGGTGGAGTGACCTGAAGGTATACTTCGACGACCACTACTGGAACTCCTAGACGCGTAGAGCTACGTGTATCGAATTTGGGCTCGTTTTGTTAGTTATGATGATATCTTACCACAGAACTTGGTGGAGTGACCTGAAGGTATACTTCGACATCCACTACTGGAACTCCTAGACGCGTATGGCTAGGTAAATCGAATTTGGGCTCGTTTTGTTAGTTATGATGAGATCTTACCACAGAACTTGGTGGAGTGACCTGAAGGTATACTTCGACATCCACTACTGGAACTCCTAGACGCGTAGAGCTAGCTAGGTAAATCGAATTTGGGCTCGTTTTGTTAGTTATGATGAGATCTTACCACAGAACTTGGTGGAGTGACCTGAAGGTATACTTCGACATCCACTACTGGAACTTCTAGACGCGTAGAGCTAGGTGTATCGAATTTGGGCTCATTTTGTTAGTTATGATGAAATCTTACCACAGAACTTGGTGGAGTGACCTGAAGGTATACATCGACATCCATTACTGGAACTCCTAGACGCGTAGAGCTAGGTGTATCGAGTTCAAATTCGATACACCTAGCTCTACGCGTCTAGGAGTTCCAGTAGTGGATGTCGATGTATACCTTCAGGTCACTCCACCAAGTTCTGTGGTAAGATTTCATCATAACTAACAAAACGAGCTCAAATTCGATACACCTAGCTCTACGCGTCTAGGAGTTCCAGTAGTAGATGTCGAAGTATACCTACATTCAGGTCACTCCACCAAGTTCTGTGGTAAGATCTCATCATAACTAACAAAACGAGCCCAAATTCGAAACACCTAGCTTTACGCGTCTAGGAGTTCCAGTAGTGGTCGTCGAAGTGTACCTTCAGTTCACTCCACCAAGTCTTGAGGTAAGATCTCATTATAACTAACAAAACGAGCCCAAATTTGATACACCTAGCTCTACGCGTCTAGGAGTTCCAGTAGTAGATGTCGAAGTATACATTCAGTTCACTCCACCAAGTTCTGTGGTAAGATGTCATCATTATTAACAAAACAAGCCTAAATTCGAAACACCTAGCTTTACGCGTCTAGGAGTTCCAGTAGTGGTCGTCAAAGTGTACCTTCAGTTCACTCCACCAAGTCTTGAGGTAAGATCTCATCATTACTAACAAATTGAGTCCAAATTCGATACACTTAGCTCTACGCGTCTAGGAGTTCCAGTAGTAGATGTCGAAGTATACCTTCAGGTCACTCTACCAAGTTCTGTGGTAAGATCTCATCATAACTAACAAAACGAGCCCAAATTTGATACACCTAGCTCTACGCGTCTAGGAGTTCCAGTAGTGGATTTCGAAGAATACCTTCAGGTCACTCCACCAAGTTCTGTGGTAAGATCTCATTATAACTAACAAAACGAGCTCAAATTCGATACACCTAGCTCTACGCGTCTAGGAGTTCCAGTGATGGATGTCGAAGTATACCTTCAGGTCACTCCACCAAATTCTGTGGTAAGATCTCATCATAACTAACAAAATGAGCTCAAATTCTATACACCTAGCTCTACGCGTCTAGGAGTTCCAGTAGTGGATGTCGAAGTATACCTTCAGGTCACTCCACCAAGTTCTGTGGTAAGATCTCATCATAACTAACAAAACGAGCCCAAATTTGAAACACCTAGCTTTACGCGTCTAGGAGTTCCAGTAGTGGTCGTCGAAGTGTACCTTCAGTTCACTCCACCAAGTCTTGAGGTAAGATCTCATCATAACTAACAAATTGAGTCCAAATTCGATACACCTAGCTCTACGCGTCTAGGAGTTCCAGTAGTGGTCGTCGAAGTATACCTTCAGATCACTGTACCAAGTCTTGCGGTAAGATCTCATCATAACTAACAAATTGAGTCCAAATTCGATACACCTAGCTCTACGCGTCTAGGAGTTCCAGTAGTGGTCATCGAAGTGTACCTTCAGGTCATTTTACTAAGTCTTGCGCTAAGATCTCAATATAACTAACAAAACGAGCCTAAACTCGTCACCAATAAATAATAATATATCGAAGTTATGATATAAGTTGATTCAACGCATTGATGTAGAATTTTAGACCAATGACCTCGCAGCTTATCCGTGCATGTGTGTGCGTGGGAATGAACCATGTGTAGTAGTGCGATTTCATACCTATCCATTTCGGAAATGCGTCCTTAACTAATTTCGGAAGTGCTGTTTTAATTTAATAATTTCTAGACGTAAAATTGCAAGATACTCGTATGTGACGTCACACTAGGGAGGGAGGTCTCAGAAATGTGACTGTGATGAGAATGGGTCAAAAAATCACGAAATTAGTATGACGTACTTTATGGATGACCCCTTAAAGGCCACAAAAGAGCGCTGCAGTTCGTCGTGGGGTTTTCTAAATTTTTATTTTTATTTTATTATTAGGTAGGTACTTGTTATGTATGAATCACGCTGTAAAGTGTAGGTAAGCAATGATGCTTGCAGCCGAAGTATCCATTCACAACAACCTGTCATTTCGTAGGTACTAAAAATGTTGCCTAATTCATTAAACGTTAAACGGTATTGAGTTCACCTACTTATTTTATGTAGTGTGAGGAATGAACGCTATTCGCAGTGTTGTTGCGATGCTGAATTGTGATTCATAGGTGATTTTGCATTGCATTTCATGTTCAATTTAGGTTTCTTGCAATGAATTGTTGATTTTACTTTGGAGGTTATATTTTGGCAACATTGAGTGTTGCAGGATGCAGAGTTTATTTTGATTGATTCTAAGTAATTTAATCACCAATCGTAGCTTTTCAATATATAGGCTGTAATCATGACAGCCAATCACAAAAATTCAGGAGAATGTTGGTGGGACGGTAACAGAAAAATAGTATAAAGGTGAGAGAAAATGGCGTCGGGAGTTCAGTCAGTATTAAAATTTTGAGGAGTTATTTCAAGTGGATAAAGTGTATATATTATTATTGATTGTATTGGTGAAGATTAAGGGTGGATTACGGCATTTTGCTGAGATAAGTATAAATTATAATTACATACTATTTTAAGAGGTTATGTTAGGTTATCATTATCGATTTCTAAACAATTGGCTTTTGGAATATTTTGAGACAGATCTTGTAGTGATATTTATTAAAATCAATATAATTATAAAATCAACTTTAATAGTTCATCGTTTTTATATAATATTATGTTTTAATATCATTGACTGTTCAATAATTTTTAAAGAGCAACTATACCAGTTTCTTGCAGTTTCTTCTGGATAGAATGTGATTCTAACATAGACAACAAACTGGAATGAACAGAAATTAAAATCTATTCATGGTTATCTTTGTGTTTATTTTTAACCTACTAGCAGTGTGGTCTAATGTCTTTGACATTTTCAGAAGTGGGATCCTACAGAGGTAGGATCCCACAGCCCACATACAATTGGAGCACGAGGCCACTTCCTGATGCAATTGGAGCATGAGGCCACTTCCTGGGAGGCAGTACATCAAATCAGTATCCGGATTTACTGGTAGGATCTAATTAAATTATTATTACCGATAGTTATGCTGGGACGGTACCCGCATTTTATCTAATGTTTATACAAATTCGATCGTCCTACAATTGGTGGTTTAATAATAATTATTAGATTTTCCTAGCAGGTTTATTTTACTGTTATACAGGTATTACTTATGCTCCAATTATTTTACGTTACGTTCCATACAGGAATTATAGAAGAAAGCATAAATTTATGGTTCGATTTACATGGTGTCGTTTGGGATATTGTTTTATTAATTGGTTAATATCAGGATGGTTATGGTTATGGTGGTACGACATGTGATCTTGGTTTTCAAAAGTTTTTATTATTTTCTATATACCCTTATTTTGAGATTAAGTGGTTTAAGTTTTGCTGTTCAGTGCCGTATTAATGATCATTTGATAATTTGTGCTATGGTTTAAATTTAACGTATTTCGAAGTTATCAACAAAAAGTAATTATTCTACTTAAAACAAATTATTAACAAAAGCAAAGTTTTCAAGCAAATATTCTAAATTAAGAGTAAATACTTAAATTTGAAAAACGAATCTTATACGTAACTATTGATATTAGTAATGCTACATATTTCTTGATCTAGTTCCTCAATAAAACTTTCTTATTTTACTACTTGCACTGCAAACGTTTTAGTATAGTTTGTTTACTTTAATTCTTAAATGCCAATTAAATCGTCAACAAAAATACTATGACAGGATGGCGTGAGCAGTCCAATTTTTTAGCGTATTTTGACTTGCTAAATTATTATTATATTGTTCATTTTAAAACGAAAGGATTGTAAATGGAGTTTCATTGAAGTGAATTTTTGATTATGGCTGTTTTATGGGGATTTTGTCGTATTTGGGTTGGAAGAAGATTCTTCTAGATGAAAAAAAGAGAGGAAACTGGAGTACCTGTGTCGTGGCCCTAAGTATGACCCTCTACTATTAATTATTCAGGGCAATATACAAGGCAAAAGGGGCGTGGGACAGACAAGGACATCCTGACTGAAGCACATACACCAGTGGTTCAATTAAATCATCCGATCCTTATTTAGATCTGCAGTGTCGAATGTTCAAGTTGCCAATATTATCACCAACCTTCGATAGAAGAGGCACCGATAGAAGTATTTGGGTTTATTTTTGCGTTTAAATTGATTACTGTTCTGGCAAATTCTTCTCATCCGAAACACAACTGTCGCGGAGTATCGTTGAAAGTATTGAACAACAATTTAAAGATTTCAGATTTGTAACTCTGGAGTTTTGCTATCGGCTTTAGTTTCACTTATTTTTACTGAAGTTTGCTATTAATTGCGTTTTCAAAAATTTAATTGATAGATAGTTTGAGTGTTGATATTGTAGAGGCGATGGAGTTGATATAGTAGAGTCGATAGAGTTGATATAGTAGAGTCGATAGAGTTGATATGGTAGAGTCGATAGAGTTGATATGGTAGAGTCGATAGAGTTGATATGGTAGAGTCGATCGAGTTGATATGGTAGAGTCGATAGAGTTGATATGGTAGAGTCGATCGAGTTGATATGGTAGAGTCGATCGAGTTGATATGGTAGAGTAGATACAGTTGATATGGTAGAGTCGATAGAGTTGATATGGTAGAGTCGATAGAGTTGATATGGTAGAGTCCATAGAGTTGATATGGTAGTCGATAGAGTTGATATGGTAGAGTCGATAGAGTTGAATTAGCAGAGCTGATAGTTGGTATAGTTGTTATAATAATATGATTACCTAAGAAAATTTAATTATTGTTATAAATGAAATTCACAAATGTGAAGTACTTAATTCAGATTTTAGTGTCACGTGTTTCGTATTGCTTGTTGACAAAAGCCTCCTCGGTGCGCTCTACCTCGAAACGTTTTGATCTCAATCTTCGTGTCTATTTTATTTAGAATGTCGGTTACTTTTGTTTGCTTTCTTATACCTCGGCTACTGTGTCGGTCTTTGATCTTTACTACCAGCATACTTCTTGCCTCGTGGTGGTACCTTCTCGTGGTTTGCATTAAGAGCCCAGGTTTCGCAACCATAGGTTAAGCATGGTAAGACACAAGCGTTGACTACTCTATTTGTAAGCGCAATCCAAGTCATAAGTCTCTTGCTCCATTCATTTGCAACCCTTCTCTAAATTTCTTTTGTTGTTAGATCTTTAACGGAAATTATCTGCCCTAAATAGATATATTCGTCAATGTAGTCAATATTTATCCGTCTATTGTAATGTGATAGGGAGGGTCTATATGGAGAGACTATAGTTGATGGTTTTTAACTATATGAGTTATTATAAGAAGTCTTATGAACGGAATGTCAGAGTAATGCACTAGACGAAAGTAAAGATCCGGTCACTAATAGAGACGCATTGATACAGCAAGGTTAGCAGATCAAAAATCATGTAAACATAGTGGACTAAGGCCAACTCGCTGCAGAAAACTTCAAAAGACTGAAGTTGATTGGTTGTTGACTGAGAAATATGATGCACGGGAAAACCGGCGTCGAGGATTTGAATAGGATATCTACTCATAGATGCTTTCATCGTTATCATCTCCGAAGACAAGATAACAGAGTGTAAAAGTGGGGACTTCCATACAGTTCTGCTGCTGCTGATTTTGTTTTCGTCATTTCCGAACTGTTGAAGATGCTTTCATCATAATCTCCAAAGATAAGAGGACAAGAAATATACTGCTGCTGCTGCTGCTGAGTTTGTTTTCATGATCTCCGAGCTGCTGAAGATAAGAAGACTAGAAACATACTGCTGCTGCTGAGGTTGTTTTCATCATCTCCGAGCTGCTGAAGATGAGAGGATTAGAAATATACTGCTGGTGCTCACATAGTTGATGCTGATGAGGACAAGGAGTGTAGAGCGAAGACTCATAAACAGTTGTGCTGAAGGTATCTACAGTACTTAAGGTAAGTCGCATGTTAAATGTGGCGAAATTTTTGAGTTATGTCTCAAGTCAAAATCTCTAGCCAGGTGCAGTAGCTGGGAGTATAAAAATTGGACTTGGCACTACAAATATTAAATAGCTGGTTACAACATACAGATTTGACTACAAGTAAGTTTTACCTTGGATACCCCTATTGATACTCCGTCGGTGAATGGATCAGTTGGACGTGTCTGATGGAGACTTATGAAGACTGTACTAGAGGTAATGATTGGTCTTGATTATTACTAATTGGTTACCCAAACAAGTTGGTAATATAAGGCCTACCCGAACAAGTTCGTAATAAAACTTAAAAGAAGTTCGTAATTTCGAGTTTAAAGATTTAATAGAAGTTAAAATATTATACTGTTTGGATAATCGATTAAAATTAAGTTGCAAGGTTTGCGACTAAGTGATTTGGAAAAAGCCGCAGTGGCTAAATGGTTTTATTGTAAGTGGCTAAATGGAAATTTGGAAATATTTGTGGCAAAAAAAAAATGGTTCTAATGGTTATAAATGGTTTTACTTGGCAAAAATATATGATGGTTTATTGGAATATGTATGAGAAAGTTGAAAAAAATGGTTTTAATGGTTTTTAATGGTTGCCACTTGGAAAAATGGTTATGACTGTTGCCACTATTTGGTTCTGGAAGGTTATACTGGTTATTACAGATTTCTTTGGACAGTTGCAATGGTTGCGACTGAAAGGTTTGAATAGTTTTAATGATTGCAAATGAAACTTTTGTAAATGAATTTGATAAAAAGCTGAGCAAAATGTGTATTTTGGTAAATGGTCATATTCGATGATTATTTGTTGAGTAGGCTCATAGCAAATGGTATATATTTTGATGAAAAGGTATACTTGCTCGGTGAATTGGTTTGATAAAAAAAATAGCTTATGGGTGTATTTGGTAAATTACAATTAAATTACAATTATAAACATTTGGTGAATAAATTTAATTATGAAGGCCGGCAGGTGGAGGTTGAGGAAGGTCTGAAATTTTCTTATAATTAGGGTTTACTGAATAATTTTACAGTTGCGATTTTTATAATTACTTATTAACGTGCGAACATGGTTGAAAATAGTTGTCCGTGAGAATACTAAATCTAACATTTTCGCTCACTGTAACACTATACGCTGATGAAGTGCAAACGTAATCTGTCAGCCGTAGGGTTGGTGCTGTCTTAGAGTCACAGGGTTGTCACTATAACAATTTGATAAACAGATGGGCAAAATGGTAAATGGTCATATTTAATGATTATTATGATTATTTGTTAAATAGGCCTGATTATCTAAGTGTGTTTATTTTGGTAATAAATAAATGAACAGCTCTTCCATATATAAATAATGAATAATATACTTGAATAACGGGAAATTAATGGAAACTATCTGATAAATGCGTATACTCTTCTTATAAACAGATGTATTTTATGAGTCGGTGCTTTATAAAATCTTGTGAAAATCTCTTTGAAAATAAACTATGTACTTTACTTTGCTCGCAATAGAGTCTTCATATTGGTCAAGTAACAAAAGAAAAAAGCAGTGGGGAGCAAGGGATTGATTGGTCGTTACTACATAGAGTTCATTTTTCTCCAAGGTTAGGTTGCTTGGCTGTTTTCATGTATGCGGTGATCGAACCTATTCATACAAATTTTTCTTTGCAGGGACGCAAAGAGGCGTCAGGATGGGCGAATGTGAGGAATGAACGCTATTCGCAGTGTTGTTGCGATGCTGAATTGTGATTCATAGGTGATTTTGCATTGCATTTCATGTTCAATTTAGGTTTCTTGCAATGAATTGTTGATTTTACTTTGGAGGTTATATTTTGGCAACATTGAGTGTTGCAGGATGCAGAGTTTATTTTGATTGATGCTAAGTAATTTAATCACCAATCGTAGCTTTTCAATATATAGGCTGTAATCATGACAGCCAATCACAAAAATTCAGGAGAATGTTGGTGGGACGGTAACAGAAAAATAGTATAAAGGTGAGAGAAAATGGCGTCGGGAGTTCAGTCAGTATAAAAATTTTGAGGAGTTATTTCAAGTGGATAAAGTGTATATTATTATTGATTGTATTGGTGAAGATTAAGGGTGGATTACGGCATTTTGCTGAGATAAGTATAAATTATAATTACATACTATTTTAAGAGGTTATGTTAGGTTATCATTATCGATTTCTAAACAATTGGCTTTTGGAATATTTTGAGACAGATCTTGTAGTGATATTTATTAAAATCAATATAATTATAAAATCAACTTTAATAGTTCATCGTTTTTATATAATATTATGTTTTAATATCATTGGCTGTTCAATCATTTTTAAAGAGCAACTATACCAGTTTCTTGCAGTTTCTTCTGGATAGAATGTGATTCTAACATAGACAACAAACTGGAATGAACAGAAATTAAAATCTATTCATGGTTATCTTTGTGTTTATTTTTAACCTACTAGCAGTGTGGTCTAATGTCTTTGACAGTAGCTATAGCAATATTAAAAATGCAAACGTTTGTTTATCTGTTGCCTTTTCACGGTCTATCCGCTCAACCAATTTTGTCGAAATTTGGTACATACAGCTTTTTAAATCCCTAAAATCAAGAACGAAGCCGCGGGCACCATTTGATTATTAAAATAGATCCTCCATTCAATTTTTTAATGCATGTATTAAGAAAAATATAAAAATAACAAATAGACGTATTTCGGCTATATTTTCGGGTAATAAAGCTTAATAGTACCTACCTAGGTACGTATCTTTTGGACAACCCTATTGAAGACAATAATAATTCCTTATACTGAGTAGGAAGGACGACCTACTACGTCTTAGCATGTACGTTCGTATGTAGGTTAATACCTATGTAACTAATACACGTTCTATGTTATACAGTGTACCACTCCACTATCATATTTAAAATTGTTAGATAAATAGTCTTTTTTTAACTTGTACCTGAGCATATAACTTTTCTATCTGTTATAATATTATGTAAGTAAACGATTTTGGAGTCTAGTCAAAAGTTTTGCTTACAAGTGCATAAGAGAAATAGTACCTGTCTACTATCTACTTATAAGCCAAACTTATGCTTTGTAGCTGTACGTAACGGATAACAATTTGATCATCAACTACGTGTACCTTTTTTACACGCCAGTCAAATATGAACCAAGGACTTAACATCCGTTTCGAGATAAATCAAGATCATAAAAAAATCGCGTAGGCTCTTACGGAAATCATTTTTGAGTAAGCTTGTACCTATTTTCCTGTCAAAATTCACCGAGCAAAGTCAATCGTCTTTATCAATAGCGAGTTAATTCATGATAAGCAGCTGACCAATCCAAACAGCTAAATATATTATCTCAAAATCAGCACGTTTATCACTAAGCGTGAACAAAAAATGAGCATAGAAAATCAAACATTTAAGTACATCCAACTAAATTAAGTATGCCTCTTTACGATCATTATGTGAATACCTTACGTGATTTGTGAAATGTGAATTCTAAGTGAAACATAATGGGTTGTTGTGATAGTTGCACTGTGCCTTCTAAAGACTCCAGTAAGTGTTCAGAGGTGCAATCATGTATAAGGATTGCTGATCAAATCGTCTAAGTTCGGCTTCAAAGTAAAATAAACCATAACACCACTGAATTAGAGCTCAATTCCGTGTACCCATTCTTATATGTTTAGGCTTAGGGTGTCGTACATACCTACCGTTAAGATTTATTTTACTTTGAAGCCGAACTTAGACGATTTGATCGACAATTCATACATAATTGGGGGGCAGATTATAGCGTTATTATCCAATTCGAGTTGATATTTTTGTTAGACGACCTTACTTCAATCTTCACATCGTATGTTTTCCCATTCTCTGTCCAGTCGGCCCCTCTTGACTGAGGATCGTGCTCACCATTACACAAAGTAAGCTCGTGGTGAAGTAACTGTCTCCGCAGATTTCTATCGCTTGCCATCAACGACCTCAATTTACATAGACGGGCCCTGTCAGTCAAAGAATGTGGGCGTATTTTTAGCAACGCCATCAACGCCATCTAGTCTGAAAAGCGGGAACTTGCTTGCAACATTTGAATGAAAGCTTGAAAACGTATGACTCCGTCATAGATAATATAGGCCATAGCCATAGAAGCCGTAAGGCCAGTTAGTAAAAAAAAAATATCATACAGTTTGCCGCGGAAATTAAATGATTGCGCAATGGATAAAAATATTAAATAGGAAGATTAAATAACGTTTTTTTGGAAATGTATAATTGTGACTTGAAACACTTAACTTAAAATAAAAATTGTACAGTGCCAAACTAATAAGACTTTAGATGTTAACCTAAGAATAACAAATTATCTAAACCAGAGGTTCCCAAACTTTTTTTGCTCATAGACCCCTTTCAAAAGTTTGCTGGTTCCGGTGGACCCTCTGCAGCTAAATTTCTATCATATTTCCAGTCGACAAAAAATGTGAAGATAAATTATGAAAATTGGCGTTGCGAGTGAGTTCCAACCACGAAAAAAACATTCTTTGAAAAAAAAAGAGAATTGATTGGTAAATTAATTAATTGATTGTGCTGTGAGTGGATGTCAAAAGTAAAGTTGACCATTCAAAAAGAAGTGATTCCATCTCAAACTTACATTTTTGACATCTACTCACAGCACAAAAACCAATCAATTCTCACTTATTTTATTTAGAAAACTCGGAGTGGTAAAAATAAAAAAATAGTATATTTTCTTGTGTTGTATTTATTCAAATACTATGTAAGTAACTATTAATTATTATTATTGTTATCATATTTTACAATATTATATTAAGTAAGTATAGTAAATCAAAATATAATTGTACCTACAATCAAAATTAAACATTAATAACGTAGGTAACGTAACTTAATGGGAGGGATGTACTTGATGTATTGACAGCAAATTATCAATATTTGGCTTTAGTTTTGTTAGGAATAACCGCAAATCTCCCCGTTCTGTGATATTCAATCTGCTCCTTTTTTTTGTTAAAAGGTTTGTTACGGCACTAAAACTTTTTTCGACAAGATACGACGAGGGAAACGCTATCAAAAGCTTTCTCGCAATTCCCCACAGTCCAGGATATTTTTCGGGTATTTCTGCCTGCAGCCAAAATGTTTGATACCCTCTTTTAAATTTCACCTTCAGCTCCTCATTAGTGCTAAGCTCGACTAGCTCCTCTTGTAATATCACATTCTCCACCCACAAGTCGTATTTGGTCCCTTTGCACGTCTGAACAAGCGTTGCGGACGGCGCGTCGGCGGGCGGCTTTGAGTATGAGGCGGGCGGCCGCGGCGGTGCTTTGCAAGTCTCGACACGTTGTACTGATTATGGAATATTACAAGTTTTTACAAATAACAGTCGCTGAGCTTCTTAAAATATTATCTGCCTACATTGATAGGTGAAGTCAAGCCAACATTTTAGTTCTTCACTATCGAAACCAGATAAATTTTCGTGGACCCCCGCTTACGAATTGTGGACCCCCATTTTTCTGTCACGCCAACGTAGACCCCCGTCGAGTCTCCCGTGGACCCCTGGGGGTCCACCTGGACCACTTTGGGAATTACTGATCTAAACGATGAGCGACCGTGACAGCGCTACGATGGGGACAAAGACAGGATAGGAACGCGTTCTCATAGTCGGTCGCCCAACCTTTTTCTATGAAAGGGCCCATCTAGTACCTACATATATATCGATGCTTGCCATACGGAATGTGTCATATGTTTTTAGAAAGAAAGAAAGAAAACATTTTTATTTGATCACAATATCAAATTAGATATAGCAACAAAGTTGTGTGTCCAAATACAGGTCTCCAGCTCAGCATCATTTTTAGGCTTCTTTGATTTGGTCAGACCTAAGGACTGAAAAAGTAACCGAAATAAGTTTTTTAAACACTGTTTATTCAAATTGTTATAGAACAAAAAACAGAAACAGAAACGATACTGTAACCGTTTATTTCTGGTAATAAGTGTTTTTATCTGTAACCCTAATGGGTACTTGTCCTAACAAATTGCACGGTATGACAACGCGGTCTTCTCACTAATTCATTGGACTTTACACACACTGACACAACATTGGCCATGTTTTTCTTAAAACAATTGCAACCATCGGTGCCTTCACCTTAGGTTCAAATTTGAATACGCATCAACAGTAAATTTGGCAACGTCGGTTACAATTTAAAACAGTGTTAAACACTTTCATTTCTGTTACAGAAATAATAAGTGTTTTGGGTTAACAGATTCAAAAACACATTGAAAACGGTTAGTACAGATTTGATTCTGTTATCAATTCAACCTGTAACACTTATAATTCTGTAACCTTTATGGATCTGTTTTTCAGTTCCTGGTCAGACCACTAAGTAGGGAAATATGTTATCTATATGGATTAGACCGAAAACAATAGTTATGGGAAACGTGCAGGAAGAAAAAAGGCCTCGAGGGAGATTGGATATCCCTATATAACTATTTTTTTCGGTTTATCCAAATTATTTTAATCTTTAGTACAATTAAGAATGTTTTGGTAGTTTGTTTCAGCGTGCTTGTTACTCATCTCAATTGACGCTTGTTAGTTAATTAAGCACAGTAAATTCTATTTTAACTCCTTCCTAGTATTCCTTGTCTCAACTGGTTAAAGATAAAATGTTTGTTTACTACAAACCTTTTCACATCTTACTAGCTGGATCACTCTAATTTTTGACCTATATGTATCGACAAATTGACCGTTAGTTACTAGTAGACGGAAGACCTACCTAACCTATCTACCTAAGCCGTAGATCCGTCAATTACTTAATACGATCAGTATTCACCGTCAAGTTTATATCGTCCTTTTTTATTTAATTTTTGTATACCTATATTTGGCGCCTTATCCATATTAATTACTGATTGTGTATCCTTTCCATTAATCATATAATGGGGTATTCCTGAGATAACAAAGCAATGTGTTTCCCAGATCTTTCTGCATACTGTGAATTTAACTCTTGGTTCCAACGGTTTTCTGATAATAACTGCGGGACCGATAGATGGATGTGCCCTCTGAAACACAGAGGAAGCAAAAAGTCCAAATTCATCCATCCAGCTATCCACTGGAGCCAAAGTTGTATAATTAGTGCAATGGACTGATATGCACTTTCACAAAAATTAATCCTTCAACCTACAACAAACACACAACGTATTCAACACCAACTTATTTTGCAGGGGAGCCGATACGATACGACCCCAACTTCAACGGCCCGATCCACAACCGCTCTTGCACAGACATCTTATGGCTAATTATCTTCATCCTCTTCCTTGGAGCATGGGGCTACATTGGATACTACAGTAAGTTTACAGAAAAATACTAAATTATTTATGTTAAAACTAAGATGACCTTGTATTTCCTGAAGGAGAGTTCCGTAAAGATAATTGTGTTGTTTGTTTACAGGCATGTCGAAAGGAAACGTCGAAAAACTATTAGCACCCATCGATTCAAGAGGACGAAGGTGCGGATTGGACTCCGGCCTTGAGAAAAAAAAGTATTTGATCTTCTTTAATATCGCAAAGTGTCTGTCACCAGGAACTCCTATAACCGGATGTCCTACCACGCAAGTTGGTACTTTTGCATTTTAAAAAAAGCAAGCAAGCGAAAGAAATTCTATCTCCAAATAAACAAAATATTTATTCCTGTTTCACAGGTGTGTGTAGAGCAATGCCCGGACAAAACTAGGCTATTTAAAAAGGAGTTAGAACAGAACCCCGGTTCATTCCAAGAAACAAAATCGCATATGGTTTGCACCGAAGATGTAAACATGCAGACAATGACACATGCCCAAGCGCTCCAATACATCCAAGAAGAGAAGTGTGCCAGTTTTATATTGCAGAGCCAACCAGGTAATTAGCACAATTTTTTCTGGTATGTCTTAACTGAAGTGTGACAATACTAATATTTGGTGCGTGAAATACCCAAGAGATTTTAAATGCTAAACGAGTGGCATGATAACTGTGCCTCCTAGTCTAAACGAATGCCATTAGATAAATTGATCCCGCTTCAGTGTTGTATCGCTGCATCGGGGATCTTTCAAGCCTGCAATGCAAAGATACGACAAGGAAGACGACCGCATGGACTGAGACGAGAAATAACGGGGAAACCTGCGTCCGCAACCCTGAAGACGCCCAGAAGTCATTATTTAATCGTGCAACAGCACTCGACTCTTACGTGGGCTGGATCGCTGCGAGCTGGGTTACGTTCTTCACGAGGAATGAGAGAGAAACACACGTTGTACGTAGTGGCACGGTTCCATGCATGTCCTTAGCTTCCTTATTAATCAAATTATCAAGCATGTGTATCGTGCACCGTGACACTTTTAACCTGTACGTTATTCGTAGCTTGTCATAATTTTAAGCGAATTTTACTCTTCATATTAGTTCTAGTACTAACACGGTGTTTCAAAGGAACGCATCAGATAGATAAATCGGAACAGTCTCGTGGTTGGTCTCGTCTCGCGACAGATTGAGTCTTGAGGGGGAGACGCTTCAACTATTTATAGCGGTTATGCTGTACGCATAATCAACTGAAAAATAGATTAAAACTGGAGCGACACTCGACACCGTACACACGGCTTGTACAACTATATTTCACACTAAAAATCCCTATATAACATTACGCACAATATTTAGATATAATTATTACACAATCGCATCAATGAGGATCCTTTCATCAAATAAATATTTTAAATAAATAATATAAATGCGAAAGTTTGGATGGATGTTTGTTACTCAATCACGCCCGCACGGCTGAACGGATCTGGATGAAATTTGGCACAGAGATAGATTATAGCCTGGAATAACACATAGGCTATTCCCGCGGGAACCAAAAAACTTCAGTCCACGCGAACGTAGTCGCGGGCATTAGCTAGTTAATAATATGTATCTATTGCATACATACAACCAATTACAACTAAACTAGTTATTGATATGTTGAAAATCAGTGCCTACTGAATGTAATAGGACTACGAGTATTTAAACGTTTAATTTATTTAGCCTATTGCTCAAAGAAAGAAGACGAAGACGAGTTGCAATGGGGCACCATTGCAACTCGTCTTTTTAGACTTCAAAGATATTGAAGTGTAAATAGGTAAATGGCTCCGATATTTTCAACGCTTAAAAATGGTTCTAGATTCTTGTTTAGATTAATTACATTAACATTTATTAACATTAGACGCTTTAAGTTCACGAACTTACTAATCCATGCTTGGTTGCGCGAAACAGTGTTGGGTCGGTGCTTTGTTAACGTCACAGCAGCCATCGAGGTGTTGCGCGAGGTCACGAATGGTACGCTCGACATGGCGGAGAGCGAGGTGCTCGAACAACTCACCAACTTGTTTAGATTTGACCAGGTAGAGTACAATAGCTTGTTTAGAACCCAATCAATCAACTTCATTTTCTTTGGACGTGTCCATACTATTAACTCTAAATATATCATCAACTACATGATGCCCGAGACTTTATCCGCGTGGATTTAGATTTTAAAAAAATCCGGCAACTTTTAGATTTTCCGGAATAAAAAGATGTTATGTTCCAATTTCCATGTTTGTACTTTGTACCTCGTCAAAATAATTACTGATGGGTCGTGAAAGCGTCGCGTAGAAGAGAGAGAGATAGATAGATATTCCTATTCATAATAGGTATTATTAGTTTAGAATGGACTAAGTATAAAGTATCCCTCACGTACCTACACGTGTGAATATACCTAATTTATGATCAATCGAACTTGCCTGTAACTTCAAATGTATGCAGTATTATAAGGCGCATGCGCATGTAAACTTTCATCATTCACTTGAATCAACTGTCTATGGGCATGGGCACTTTACATTACTTTCTTAATAATATAGGTATAGAACTTATATTTCGTTTCTAAAATAGTTACTAGTACCTAGTATTCTCAAGTAGTTTTCTAAAAGGCACCTAGAAGTAAGTAGGTAAGTGGTATGTAGTTAGACGATGCCGTGATGATTTTAGTAGTAAGCAGATTTATTCCATTCAAGTAGAAACATTCAATAATTTACAAAATGTTTGATGTTGGACACAGCCTAAAACGATGAAAATTAGGGCGCACGGTTTTAGATTCTAGAGATAATATTCGATACTTTTGTAGTACATAATGGATAATTTTTTTAACAACATTGTTGATTTAATAATTATAGTTAAAGTTAAATTATTCAAATTATTATTATTTCTCTCATCTAAAATTACACGAATTGTAGCACCGATAAAGATTGTCCACTGATTAGGAAAGAAAATAAAATGATGTTTATTATGTGAGCAGTTGTCATCGCAAATAGTTCAAGATCTGGTCCAGTCGCGATGGTATATGGCAGGAGCCTTAGTCGCCGTTGTTTTGCTGTGCTTCATCTACATACTCCTGTTACGATGGGTGATCGCACCAGTAGTGTGGGTTTCAATCGCAGGCTTGTTAGCTCTCATGGGATTTGGTGAGTTACTTTTTACCCGTTTACTTAAACTGTTTAAAAATTTAAAGTATAATTCACCATATTACAATTTCAATGTATTATACGATGATGTTATATATTAAAAAGAGGATTATAAAATATCATTGGTATTATACGTATAGTTACCAAACCAAGAAAAAATTATATCTTGAAACTTATTTTTTTTACAATTCAAGGGGATTTCATTCAAGACTGCAAAATGATCAGCCATCGAGAGAATCCTGCCAAACCGCCGCCGAAACCGTGATTCTAGAGTGTAACATTTTTATTTTACTTTTTCAGCAATTTACTTGTGTTACAAGAACTATGAGTACTACATAGCAAACCCCGTCGGTCTCTACCAAACAACCAACTTGAACGGATACGCGCAATCTATTTTTGCCAAAAGTGAGACCTGGCTCGTGATCCTCATAGCATTAGCCGTGCTACTACTTATCTTGTTCTTGGTAGTAGTTTTCTTGCGAAGTCGGATAACTATTGCTATTGCGCTCATACGTGAAGGAAGCAAGTAAGTTTTCGATTTAAGGTACATTAGATATTAAGGTTCTTAAGAGATCATTATATAATAAGGGCATCTTCATGACATCCGTGACCATGAGACTTCTGCGCCTCTAAAGGATAAACAGTATCTTCAAAGATAATGCTCTCCATCTTCAGTCATCCCTTAGTCATATCAGTAATGACTCATTATTGAAGACCGTGGCCCTGGCGAGATCCCAGCATCTAGTGGTTCGGCTGATTTCTATGTCATTTTGTCGTTCTATATTAGTTTTTTAAAAAATACATATATACATAGCGAGCAAACGAGCAGGCGGGTCATCTGATGGTAAGTGATTACCACCGCCTATGAACATTTGCAGCACCAGAGGAACCGCCAACGCGTTGCTGGCTTTTGAGATATTTGTTTAATCGCCCTTTGAAGAGCCCCGAGGGAACACAGTAGGTGGAAACTGGTTCCATAATTTGCAAGTACGTGGCAGAAATTACCTGGAATATCGAGAGGTATTCTGGTATCTCATAGACTTTTCAAGAAAATAAGGAAAATTCCCTCCATTGATCACATCAATTTCTTGGTGCAGAGCGTCTTCTCGCTCTCCTGTTTTATATAATGCTGATTTGATGTGATGCTGCACATTTACATAAAAACAATCCAAAGTTCCTTTCCTAAAGCAACCTTTGTTTTATGCCCGAAAACATAGATAACCTGGATTATTGGAGATCGGTTGCCTGGAAGAGATCGCTGTGTAGCGATAAGGCCGCCAAATTGTATACTTACTTTATTATTAGCTAAGTTTACTATTGTTTATTTTCCTTTGTGGTGTAAAATAAAACTATATTCATTCATAGCATTTTGTTTTTTGCAGGGCAGTTACATCGATAAAATCGACGATATTGTTCCCTATATTCCCATGGATCTTTCAATGTGCAATCATTGCTTATGGGATTTTAGTTCTTATGTTTTTGCTTTCGATCGGAGAAGAAGCATTCCGTGTTGTGAACCTACGCAACGATACGGCTTGCAGCTGCGGCGGGGTTTACACGGAGGTAGACTATATTCTCTTTATTAAAAGTCAATAACAAAATTCTTACAAAATATGAGATTATGACCTTATATGCCATGGATCTGGATATGATAAATGGATCAAAGCTGTTTGTGGACTCCAGTGCACTGATCGATGGTCTTTTTCGACGTTGATGATACATTACGAGCACAGCCTATTTTTGCAAACTTCGCGTTCCATTGTTGAACAGTTAGTTGTCTGTAATTTATAATGCATTCACTTTCAGGAGGGAGCCTCATGCAATCCTCTAACGTTTGTAGAGAAATGCCACGATACAAGCTCCATCGGTGGACTTTCACCGTGTCGATTGGCTTCTTGTCACTTTACCGGCATCGACAATCCACATAACGTGATATACATGCATCGTAAGAAAATACTACTATCATATTATTGACTGAGCGAAGCGAAGGTCTCTGAGTCTACTTGAGTGAAAATGCACTTGTCCGCCCGTCCGTCCGTCTGTCAGAGCCTTATAACTTCGGAATTACTGAACGTAATTACTTCAAATTTAAATAAAATATGTAAACCGATGGCCTCCAGCCGAATATGGCTTATCAAATCAAATAAATATGTCGCATTTGAACGGCAGCCTATGTCAGAAGAGACGGGTGACGCGTCGGTAAAGCGCGTTTGATTTTTCTTTTTAAATCAGCGGAACCGCTGACCTTTAGTAGGTCACCGTCTCCGCTGTCACTATCTACAGTACTAGAACTGATATCAAAAGCAAGTGCATCCAATTGAGGCACTGAAATTAATTATCAAAAAGCAGAACTAGATTAACGTCCATCGCGGATTCCCGCGATGCCCGAGCTTGACAAAGACCACCGCAAATGCAGATACGTCACAGATTGCAACTGAAAGTTACTTTGAATGAATGGCTAATTCAAGTTCATTTTAATAGTTGCCTCGTCTATCACTGGCATTGGCAATCCCTAAATAAATAGACTACCTACAAATGCAACTCATAGAAACACTACGCCACTATAAGACGTAGGTTGTAATTGTAATTAATGCTTCTAATAGTTAATCCAATCACTGGCTTGCAAAAGCCTTACTATTGTCACAATTAAGGAAATCACCAATAGCAAAGGTGATCAAATGAAATACTTCGATTACTACCATACGTGGGTAGGAACGTAGGTAGTTCAATAATAATGATTTAACCTCACAGATTCTAATCTTTAATTACTTTAAAGAAACACCGATTTAAATGTTTAAATTCAAATGGTTTTTATTCAAATGGTCAAATGAATCTACCACCAGCTCGGAAGGCCACTCACAGAGAAGAGCTGGCAAGAAACTCTGCGGTAGCTCTTTTAAAACGTTTGACAATAATGTTTACAATATTAACTTAGTTTACGATGTTCAAGATCGAAACCGATTCACAAATACATATTTATCACAACTCGAACATTATTGGAACAACTTCAATTCATTTTAAAATCAAACTAAAACCTGGCAAAACCAAGGCACACAAAATAAATGGAAAATCAAGTAGAAATTGGTCCTACAACCTTTCGCTTCCCAGTGCTCGAACAATTAACCCTCATAATCGGCCATTACAATGCTTTTAAAGCGCACTATCGCGCCCCCAACGGCAGCTCGCGGCGTTACAACAGCCGACTCGCTCTGATTGGTGGAGCATGAACAATACAAACTCTTATTATTGGTAAGTCAGTTAACCACATTCCAAAAACAGCTCAACTAGCCTCCAAAATTATTAACAATGATTTATGAGCACTTTCAACAACAAAATCTCTGCATAAAAATAAATAGGAAACTAAATAGTACATGCGGCTAAGACTACTTTCTTTCTATCTACAAACTATTATCTAAATCTCTCGAGGGTAGAAACAATAAGTAAACTTTAACAATAAATTGCTAATATTATGCTAAGATTCTCCAGATCGGGCCGCGGGTTCGACGCCCTTCGGGCTTCTTCCCCGACAAATATTATAAAAGCGAAAGTTTGGATGGATGTCTGGATGGATGTATGGATGGATGTTTTTTTTTTTTTTTTATATGTATAGCTAGCAAACGAGCAGGCGGGTCACCTGATGGTAAGTGATTACCGCCGCCCATGAACATTTGCAGCACCAGAGGAACCGCCAATGCGTTGCTGGCTTTTGAGAAATTTGTTTATCCTCCCTTTGAAGAGCCCCATATTATAATCATGAGGGAACACAGACGATGGAAGCTGGTTCCACAATTTGCGGGTACGTGGCAGAAATGACCTGGAATAACGGGTGGTGGAAGAGGGCCAGGCATCCAGGTGGTGAGGATGGAATTTGTTTCTGCGACGTAGGGTACGACTGGAGAACACGGAAGGTGGTATTAGATTGAATAACTCCTCAGAACACTCCCCATTGTAGAGACGATAGAACACACAAAGAGAACTAACGTCTCTTCGGTGCTCAATCTTACTCAATCACGCCCCAACGGCTGAACGGATCTGGCTGAAATTTGGCACAGAGATAGATTATAGTCTGGAATAGCACATAGGCTACTTTTTATCCCGGAAAATTGAAGAGTTCCCGCGGGAACAACAAAACCTCGATCCACGCGTACGAAGTCGCGGGCATCAGCTAGTAAAGTTATAAAAATCTTTATTTCAGAGGGGCTCTCATATAAACGAATGTGAAGTAAAATATTTTTATAGCGTTACATAGGGTTGCGGTATATTACTTTAAAGATAATTAGGAATAGAGTCCAAAAATATTTTTTTTTAATTTTTCTCCTAAAATTGATGAAATGGGGGGCTCTCAAAGTGGAGATTTTCTAACGTCTAAAGTTGACCTCAGAACTCTCAATTTTCTGAAAGGCTGAGCCTGAAACTTGATCAATTATTTGAATCATATCCTGTACTTGAACAACAAATAATAAAATTAGATAAATATTATAAGGAAACGAAATTATTTAATTTTAATCAGCTTCAGTATTTTTAACAGGACTTCACAATGATGTCAATAGATGGCGCTCTGTTATGGCGATACCGCGAGGTCTCAGTTCGGAGCGAACCACTAGTAGTTCGACTTTGGCTCGTCTTGGCAGGGGCACTACTTTGCCCCCAGATATTAGCTTGCTCTGACATTATATTTGGTAGGTAGCTTAATCAATCATCATGTCGCTTCGGTTTCAGTTGTCAACCTGTTGGGCTTTTTCTGGGCGATGTTTTTCATCAGTGGAGTAGCGGACATGATGTTAGCGAGTACATTCTCAACGTGGTATTGGACCTTCCATAAGAATGACTTGCCCTTTTTCACTCTCACCTCAGGAATTTATAGAACACTCCGGTAAGTACCACTGTATATGCAAGCAACATAGAGTCATATTAGTAGGGCTTGTGAATGCCTATTATAAGTACAGAACTAAACAATCTATTGGCGTCAGCAAACGACCCTGAAGCGCCACAGAAACTGGGCCATCAGATTTCAAAAAACATTACTCTATTGCACGCGAAGGACGCTGTATACTTTTTTCTTGCACGTATCGAAATCTTATTAAGCGTAGAGCTATTGGTAGTACATGCTTTATTAGCCTCAGTTACGCAGACGGCATGGTAGTTCTCAGCCCTTCTATCAAAGGACTTAGAAAGTTGCTCTCAGTCTGTGAGCATTATGCTGATGCTCATGGGCTGAAATATAATGTAAATAAGTCCGAAATGCTAGTTTTCCGCGCAGGCAAAGGTCTGTTGAAGACTACCATGACCATAGAGAAGTTGATGACTACATTATGTTTATACGCACTCTTTCGCGTAATGCGAGGCATTTGAGCGCGAAATTTGAAATTCGCGTTATAGTGAAACCGCGCATAACGGGGTCGCGTAAAGCGGGGTATTACTGTATTCACTTATTGGCTATCTGTTCATCAAACACATAATAGAAAGTAAGATGACAAAGAATATACTGCTGTTTTACAATGACACCTGGGGAGAGTTTTTTAACCTTCCCAGATAGTTTTAAGTTTTGTATATTTTTATTTTATTTTATTTTATATTGTGTTATTATTAGGTTTATATTTTAACGGTACATTGTTAATATGTGACATACATGCCTTTAATAAAAACTTCTATTATTATTTCATTATTATTACACCAAACCGCATTTTAATTTCAGGTATCATTTAGGGACAGTGGCATTTGGAGCTCTAATAATTGCCATAGTCCGAGTAATTAGGGTAATCCTGGAGTACATCGATCACAAAGTTAAAAAATTCGATAATCCATGTACAAGATGCATAATGTGCTTCTGCAAATGTATATTTTGGTGCTTGGAGAACTTTTTGAAGTTCGTGAATAAGAACGCCTACATCATGTGTGCTGTTCACGGGAAGAACTTTTGCAGGAGCGCGAATGACGCGTTTTCATTACTTATGAGGAATATTATTAGAGTCGTCGTATTGGACAAGGTAGCTGTATTGTTATTTCTTTTAAATAGCTGTTTATCTTTAGCACTTCCCTATTCAAGCGTTTTATCATTATAAAGAGCAATCCTGCCATCCACTTCAATTTTACATGATATGATTTTAAAGTACCTACTTGCGATATTAAATTATTTCTTAGTTCATCAAAAAGCTCAGGCACTTTTCGTTTGTTTACACACATTTTTTGGTGATTTCCAGGTGGCCGATTTCATATTTTTCCTCTCGAAGCTATTGATTTCCATTGGAGTGGGTTTCGCCGTGTACTACCTCCTCGAATGGAACTACGTGTACGAAGTGACGAAGGGCGAGCGCTTGCACTACAACCACGTGCCTGCGGTGATACTGAGCGTCGCCACGTACCTTATATGCACCATATTCTTCAACGTCTATTCGATGGCTGTGGATACACTGTTCCTATGTTTCTGTAAGCATGTTGTGTGTTGACGACCTCCGTGGCGCAGTGTTGAGCGCTTTTGTCTTAACGTGCGGATGTCCCGGGTTCGATCCCCGGCAGGGTCAATTTGGAAATTTATAATTTCTGAGTTTTCCCTGGTCTGGCCTGGTGGGAGGCTTCGGCCGTGGCTAGTTACCAGCAAAGACGTGCCGCCAAGCGCTTTAGCGTTCTGGTACGATGCCGTGTAGAAAACGAATAGGAGTATGGGTTTAATATAACTGCCATGCCCCTAACAGGTAAGCCCGCTACCATCTTAGACTGCATCGTCACTTACCATCAGGTGAGATCGCAGTCAAGGGCTACCTTGTAGATGATTTTAAGGAAAGTACTCATGTTTTCCCCCTCATTAAAAAAAGGACCTAATGTTACTTTACCTGCATGCAGTTTTTGGATATATGCAAGAATACCGATTAAAGACAAAAAGACTCTCCATAGCCACCAATAATTTTCCTTGCCAACAGTAGGTAATTTTCAAGACACTCCTATTCTTACTTTTTTGAATGCATTATACGTAAAAGGCATTGGGATTGGCAACGCTGCCATGCCGTGTCACAGCATCAGTGTGTTAATAGTTACGTAATCAGCTAGATCAAATCAAGGCCCTTCAGCAAAAGCTCTAATAAGGTTTCATTTGTTCCAGTGGAAGACTGCGAGCGAAACGACGGCTCTCCGGAAAAACCCTACTTCATGTCGAAAAACCTAATGAGAATTCTCGGCAAGAGAAACAAAAAGATAAAATAAAATCGATCTAAAGTACCAAAGAAATAGCTTTAAGTCAGAGTAATGCAAGCATCTCGAAATTGTGAGAACTTGTTCAATCTACTTATTTGATTATCTATGTAACGTTTTGTACTTTAATATTAAGGGTCACGCATTTAATATAACCATGTCAGATTATCCAGCTACCATCTTAGACTGCATCATCACTTCTCATCCTGGTGGGAATGCAATTGAGAGCAAGGGGTTTGAAAGAAATGAAACTCGATCATATTTACGTGTACTACTCCTAAAGGGGGCGTAACTGCTAGTTAGCTGCGTAGCTTTCTTAAATTTAGTACCCAAGGAGATCTTTTCTTTTTGTATTTTGGCAGACAAAACTTACTTTAC
This sequence comes from Erebia epiphron, assembly GCA_963932025.1. Classification (NCBI taxonomy): domain Eukaryota; kingdom Metazoa; phylum Arthropoda; class Insecta; order Lepidoptera; family Nymphalidae; genus Erebia; species Erebia epiphron. The sequence goes on along the minus strand of OZ009956.1, from coordinate 6,780,058 downwards.
TTTCGTATGCGTCGCCCTTACTTGAATAGTAGATTTTAAAATTTAAAGAGACTATGTTAATGCAAAGGCCAAATAATAATGTACCTAACACATAAATTTTAGTCTTTAAAGTTATGATCTTAAGGCTATATTGGATAATTGACATACTGAAACAATAATTTACCTTATGAGAGTTTTTGAAGACTTTATTCGTAGGATTTGATGTTTGTATTCATGTATTTTCTAAGATTTTATTAAGTATGTGTGTGATTATCTATGATTGTTATTAATGATTGAATGTGCCAAGTAAGTAACTAGTACCTACCTATTGTAATTATTCCTATTATATTTACCTATCTTATTATTTTTAATACTATCGTACTGTGAAATTTATACTTTTCTATGTCTTTATCAACTATTTTTTATTAAATAATTGAATTTCGATTAAAAAAGGAAGTTTATTAAAATAATTTTGCAAAACTGGATGTGTTTTGTTTCAAATCAATTTGCAGCTTTTGCATTTTGAGGATTTATTATGTCGGCTCCACAGTTGACAGTTGGACGATAGTGTGGACTCCACACTATCGTCCAACTGTCAAACACTCCAACATGACTCCATGTGTCCCAACATACGATCGATCAAAACCATCGATATATAAGTACTAGATGGGCCCTTTCATAGAAAAAGGTCTGGCATCCGACTTTGAGAGCGCGTTCCTAACCTGTCTTTGTCCCCATCGTAGCGCTGTCACGGTCGCTCGTCGTGTAGAAAATTTGTTATTCAAGAACAAAAAAAATTGAAAATTGTTCAGTGCCAAACTAATGAGACTTTAGAAAGTCTTATTAGTTTGGCACTGAACAATTTTTATTTTAAGGTGATTCAATTCACAATTATAAATTTCCAAAAAAACGTTATTTAATATTCCTATTTAATATTTCTATCCATTACGCAATCATTTAATTTCATTTAAAAACTCCGCCCTACCTCAAGGAGAAATTCAGTTTTTTTGGAGTGCAATCTGATTTAAGGCCACATGTCGAACCTTGACGCTGAAAACCCCAACACATAAAACGAAGTTTTATAGTAATTCATTCAGTGTACGAGCTGTTCAGCTGTGGAATGCACTTCCATGGACCATACGCCAATCTAAGTCTCTGGACATATTCAAAAATTCAGTAAAGAATCATTATCTTGCAAACTAAAGACGACACCAAAATTATTCCTTAAGCTGAGTCAAATATATTAAGTATATATTATTATACATATGTATTAGTGTATTTTATAATTAGCTATATTATATAAATTTTTACATCTTTTTTATATGTTTATTATTGGTTTATGTATTAGTATGTAGTTATTTGAATGTAAGTAAGTAATGTAATAAAATATTATAGAACCACCTGCAGTCTATTTTCCTTTATTTTCTCCTTTTCCTAAGGTTGCCTGGTAGAGATCGCTACCTAAGCGATAAGGCCGCCTTTTGTATCCTACTTCTGTGTTTGTTTTATTTCTAATTTTTGTTTTTGTTATCTGTACTTGTTGTGGTTGTACAAATAAAGCGTATTGTATTGTATTGTATTAATTTCCGCGACAAACTGTATGATATTTTTTTACTAACTGGCCTTACGGCTTCTATGGCCATGACCTATATTATCAGCTATGACCGAGTCATACGTTATCAATATATGTTGCAAGCAAGTTCCCGCTTTTCAGACTAGATGGCGTTGACGGCGTTGCTAAAAATACGCCCACATTCTTTGTTTGAAAGGGCCCGTCTATGTAAATTAAGGTCGTTGGTCAAAACAATTTTTCTAGGTTAATACTATCGTTAGATGGCGCTACCAGGCTCGCTCTTTATATGATTATAGTAAAATCGGTGAAATATCGTATTTTCTTGGTTCAATTTGTATTAATTATTTATATAAAATTATCAAAATACTAAAATTTGATATAATCACATAAACAAATAACAAATTTACATTCAACTAATTTTAATAAACAGCTTGCACAGTTACGCCATCTCAGATTGTGCGAAGAACTACAAGGTACCGGCGACTTTAATGCGCATTTAGCGAGCTTGAATTGAATGTATGAAGTGAACAGTCTTATACTGGTTTATATATTGTCTTTGGTCAAAACAGACTCTTCACACATATGTTCCAACCTCATTCACTATGAAGGACGTTGAAGTGATAGGTGCTTCTGCGATATACCATATGGTCCAAAATCCCAGAGCCGCCAGACCTTACTTATTTTCTGAGAAACAAAATTTGTGTAATATAGTAGCTTTGTTACGTAGATTTAACGTACGCATACTCGCAAATTTGGAGCGACGGCCAATTTATAGTTATAAGGTGCTAAAGGCACGTAAAAACGTTGCTAACTTTACTTGTTTTCTGAGAGCTGATTTTTATGTATGTTTCACAGATCAGCGTTAATAATTAATAATAAATACTCCCAGACTCATGCCGTGGGCCATTTTTTCTGCCAGACACTTTAAAGCTGGCAAAAAAAAACTTAACTTTACTTATTTTCTGAGTCTTGATTTTTTATACACGATACTCAGGGAACTATTTCAATACTATTTGCAAGCAGCCAGACTAATCTGATGGGCCGAACATCCGCCAGACTCAATTTGAAATTTCGCTGTGATAAAATTTTGCCTTTATTTTCAAGGTTTTGGGCACCTATTTCATTGCGTGGAGTAAGGAAAACCATTATTTATTGCCATATCTAAGCCTGTTTAAGCAGGTTTAATCCACAACAAAGGGGGTGAAATTGAAGTTGGAACCTTACATGAAGGTTCTAAGTTTTTGAAGATAAAGACTTGAAAATCGGTAAAATAATAACCTGTTTAAGCAATTTTACGCAGCTCTAAGGTGGTGAAATGGGAGTTAGTAGTTTGTATGAAAGTTCTATGTTTTTGAAGTTAGAGATATGAAAATCGGCATTTAAGTTATTGAGTAGTTTTAAATAATAAAAACCTTCTTAAATTATATATATAATAAAGCCTCTATACATACGCCTTTTACAGCGGAAAAATTTCATAATCTCATAGAAAATCAAAAATTGCACGCCGACGAAGTGCCGGCCGCGACCAATAGTACTGATTAATATGTTTATCTATGCTTATATCTAAATATTCGTATAAATTTTTCATGTACTATTAAAATAGTAGTTGATGAATACTCAATTGGGATTACAATTCCTGATTTCATGCAAGATTATGAAATTTTCCAGCTACCATCTTAGACTGGATCATCACGGACCACCAGGTGAGATTGCAGTCAAGGGCTAACTTTTAGTGGAATATATTAAAATATCATTGTTGACTTAAGGACGAAAATTTTTACTTGTTTTTATTTAGAAAACTAGGTAAATTTTTTGACAGAAATTAATTGTATAATATAATAATATTTAATGGCATTGTTCCAGGCGCCCGGTCATTTCGGAATACTAATTTATCAAATACGATGATTGCTTTAAAAATGTAACAGGCGTTTGCATTTTGCGAGCTTTATATTGTCTGGCTGAAATAACGGCCCACTGCATGAGTCTGGGAGTATTGATTATTAATTATCAACAATATTCTCTAAAACATACATAAAAATCAGCTCTCAGAAAATAAGTAAAGTTAGCAAAGTTTTTACGTACCTTTAGCACCTTATAACTATGAAATGGCCGTCGCATCAAATTTACTAGTATGTGTACGTTAAATCTACGTACCAAAGCTACACACACACACACATTTTGTTTCTCAGAAAATAAGTAAGGTCTGGCGGCCCTGGGATCTTGCTCTAATATGAGTGCATATAAATATATTTTTAAAGTTTATAATATTATATTATACTAGCTGATGCCAGCGACTTCGTCCGCGTGGTTTAAGTTTTTTGTTATTCCCGCGGGAACTCCTTAATTTTCCGGGATAAAAAGTAGCCTATGTCACTCTCCAGGTCCTCAACTATACCCATGCCAAAAATCACGTCAATCCGTTGCTCCGTTGCGGCGTGATTGAAGGACAAACCAACAAACCAACAAACCAACAAACCAACAAACAAAGTGACTTTCGCATTTATAATATTAGTATGATATGATGATTTATGACTCAATATCAAAAAACCACAAACCACGACGGAAATGAGAATAGTAGATGCTAAGTATACATAGGAATAGAATAAGGTAAACGTGTTATCTTGGTTTTGTAGCCTGAGTGAAGGGACAATATTGATGTGTAGTTGGCCAACTCAAAGGAGTTAGCCAACAACACATCAAAGCGTTCCGATGCCGGTAAATCGAACCCAGATCAAAGGATCTGGGTTCGATTTAACGCCATCGGAACGCTCGCGCGCCGACACGATAAAACACCGTCAAACATGTTGATGTACGAACTATCTCTCTACACATGGAAGGTTGGACAAACAGTTGGACTGTTGGACGATAGGTTATTTGGTCTGGTGTTGAACATAATATGAATCCGGACACAAATATGAAAGAACTGTGGTAACATTTGAGGACATAAACCGTTAAAACAGGGAAAGGTGTACTCACATAGACAAAATCAATCCAGTCTTCTCAGAAGTTTTAATAATTCAAATATTTTTCTTGTTAAACTATGCTGCACTAAATATCACTCTTCCATAATATTATTTAGTCTATGCTGTGTTAGGAATGCTATATCAAGCATGGCTTCAGGGTCTAAAAGCTCCTTTACTTCCTCATACTTGAGGCTCTCCTCAAATGCAAACATTATGCTCGTGTCCTCAAGCATCATTTTAGAAGCCACAAGAGCTGCTTTACAATTCTTCGCTCTTGCTGATATTTCTCTATCGGATCTGTCCACTGGCTGTCAACAAAAATATTAATAGGTAATTAAGACCTATGAGTTAGGTACGCTGAGTTGCACAAAACAAATTAAAAAATCGTGGATATCCTAATTTAATAACAAGGGCTGTATGGAATCTTGGGATTAAATTAGTTTAATCTTTTAAATTTGTTTTGAGCAACTCAGCATTAATATCTAACACCTGAAGAAAGAGGGCTTTCAAAGAGTATTTATTAATTTTGTTTTCAATGTATCCTCAGAAACAAAACAAAATACAATATCTATGGAAATATAGATAGATATATGAATTGCAATAGAGTATATTCTACTAATTCAAAATGGAGAAATAATAATATTTATTATTTTTATTCCTCGATTTTGAAAATTAAGTCTTCTTTGGCACTAGCTATTACAGTTTCAAAGTTACAAGTATCGGGTTCAGGCGAGCCCGGGGTCCGATAATTTTATTCGACACCGATGGGGGCTTATTATTATGGGCTTACGCAGGATCTTACTGACGATTATTCCTACGTAGGTAGGTATAAGGCTCTTGTCAAATTCCTTACAGCAAATCCTAATAGCTCCACTCAGATGCAGTGCAATATCCTTGTGGAACCAACAGTCCGAAACGAAGACAAAATATTTATGCTTGAAAATCCTATAGGACACACTAGTGCAACCAAAGTTCCAAATATTGGAATAACCCACCACCTCCCATATTATAATATTCGGTCTATAAAAACTCGCGGTTATATAGACCGAATCGCGAGAGAGCGCCCGTTGGGTCCTTTTTCATGGTGTTTCCATGGCGCCTTCTCTTCTATATTATTATAATATAGTTTTCATAGGTTCGATGTACGTCGTTTCAGTCGCTAAGTGAACGACAGAAACGACGCTTCTATAACGTGAAGTTGCTGATTAATTATATCTTTGTCTACTATACTATGAGATACTAGTATGAGAAAACATCAAACTAGTTTACTATCTCAGCGAACCCCCTGCTGGCATGACGCCAAAGTACGTTAGAGTGGGGACGCCATACTGGTGCCTAAACTTCCTATCAATGTACTCCCACTGTTCTATTACAATATGTTTTTGTGCCTGCTGCCTACGAACACGGTTATCCTAATCCGTAGATATACTTTATATGGACGTATTTTGAATGTGTTATGGAACTAATTTAATCATTGGTACTTGTTGTTATGTTAACCCAGAGCTTTATCTTTATGTGAGTCAACTTGCATTCGAATAATCGAATAAAAAAAATATTTCTCAAAAAATAAGTAGCTTGAATTTTTCAGTCAGACAAAAGCTTCCTCCAACTATAAACTTATCATTAAAAGTAGGTACTTATTTAGATAAGTACCCCTACGTGAAAGGGGTTCCTTCCGATTTCGAAATATCAATGAATATATTATATACGACAGATTGTACCCAGAGGCCTTTGCTACTAATCTAAGAATTATTTTATTTTCATATCTCCCTATCAAATGGGTTTTCCCTAAATCAAATCATCCTATAATATGATCACCCAAATAAAGTCTAAAGATAATTTAAATAAAACTGATTTTTTACAGTAAAGACTGTACTCAGATATTCATATACCACCTCCACCTATTCGTACAATACCTGATGTCTGTTTTTTCAAATGTCGTGGGCTATCTCTTAAATTTTCCGGGTTACTAAGTAAAGAGGGATGTCCGTCTTGCATGCAAATAACTAGTGGTTCGCCCCGAACTGAGACCTCGCAGTATCGTTATAACAGAGCGCCATCTATTGACATCAAAGAATTGCAGTTCTGTTAAAAAAACTAAAGCTCATTAAAAATTAAATAATTTAGTTTCCTTAAAATATTTATCGTCTGTCTGCTACGCTTTCACGGCCCATCTGTTCACGATTTTGATGAAATTTGGTATAGGGATAGTTTGAATCTCGGGAAGGAAATAGGCTTCTTTTTATCCTGGAATATTAGGAAGTTCCCGCGGGAATTGAAAAACCTTAAACCACGCGGATGAAGTCGCGTGCATCATCTAGTATAAAATATTATGTTATTTTGTATAGACTACGTTATGAACATACACACTGTAAAAAAAAAAGACGTGTGGCACTCGGAGACTGCCGCGGTAAAGCTATTGCATAATAATTATAATTATTTATTTTATTTATGCAGTATTTTTTTTCCTTTGTTTTTCTTTGATATTAATTCAAGTTACTAAAAGTTCAAAGTTCAAAGTACAAGTCATTAAAAGTTCTACTATTCATCGATAGATGGCAAAACTAAAAAGTATCACCGCCACAGATCACTCATATACTAGTCCCTGGGGACAGATAGGACAGTGCAAAAGTTGACGGTTAGTTCCGGTGCATTCGCAAAGCGCTAGTGTCGCAAGAAGTGTTGGGACATAATTTATCTGGGTGGGTATTTTTTTTTGGTAAATCAATTTAAATTAATTAAAATTTAATAAAAATAATAATAATCGAAACAAAAAATAATACTGCATTTGTGATAATAATAATAAAATGTATGTAATAAAGAGTAGGTACTCACTCATTTCCTTTCACTATTTTTTCGTGACTTTCTTATTAATAAATGCACTTTGTTTATTCATATTTAAAACACTTTGTACATTGAGGTTTTTAGATTCCCCTTGGACACCCGGTGGAACGAATAACTATTGAAAACATAATTCTTTAAAATTATTCCGCCTTTATATTTTCAACAACTTGAAGTCAACAACACAAGTAGTCATAGCAACCAAAGTGTTAGGTTTTTTTCGTTACGGAATTTCTGGATTCGGTCTCCACGCTCAAGGCCCGCGATAGAAGCTATGCAATAGCTTAAAAATATAAGCAATTATTCACGTCACGTTGATTGCTATTAAAAATTATGAAGGCGTAAGAATTTATTTAACAGCAATCAACGTGACGACACAATAATTGCCCACCAATGTCAGTGCCACATTGGCGTAGTATCGTGAACCAGTGCGAGTGTGGGCATGTGCGGCCGGGCTTATAGTTTCGCCATGTCCGTCCGTCTATCCGTCCGTCCGTCCTCGGTTAATCGGAGAGACTATTAGTGCTAGACATCTGTAATTAGGCATGGGTATAAATATTAATCACGCCGACAAAGTGGTGAAATAAAATTGTGGCAATTTTTTTTTCTCGTCTACCCCATAGTGTGGGGTATCGTTGAATAGGTCTTTTAAAAATACTGTGGGTGTGGGAACATCATTTTTCGATTTCTAGATCCGTTTGTAAAATATGATGTTTTAAAGGGCTAATTTTTATTAGAGCCAAGTGTCCCTCCCTTTTATCACCCAAATGGTAGTATATAGGAACGTGAAAGAATTTACAGCAGTAGTATATATAATCAATTTTAAAGGTAAACTATCATGGCTAAGTAGGGTTCACAGGTTAAGGAGTATTACGGAACCCTACACTGCGCGTGGCCCGCCACGAACTTGGCCGGTTTTTTAAATTTTTCTCTCCGTAAGAACCATCCTCGTACTTCATAGAATATTATAAAAAAAGAATTAGCGAAATCGGTTCAGCTGTACTCGAGATTTGCGAACAGCAACACATTCAGCGATTCATTTTTTTTATATATGAATCATGTATGGATCTTCACCCACTCTTTGACTAAGTAAATAATAATTGTTTCAGGTTATAACTATGCAGCCTAAAATTCCTTTTAAATCAGAGTCCGTTGGAAGTAAAAAAAAAGAAGAAGCTAGACTTGAATTATTTACAGCCATGCATACTAGTATACGTGTGGTTTACCACTTAGCATGAAAAAGATTTCGAAAAAGTTCAACTGCACCGAACTAAGTGCACCTCAATTACAAAAAATGTCAGCATTGCATTTCAATGAGGTTCTTAAACAAGATTTTAAAGATCAACCATTCAGCTTATTAATTGATGAATCTACTGTTAGCTGTACATAAATATTTGGGTTTGATTATAAATTACTAGACTAGATGATTCCCGCGACTTCGTCCGCGTGGACCAATTTTTTCGATTCCCGTGGGAACTCTTGAATTTTCCGGGATAAAAAGTAGCCTATGTCCCTCCCCGGGATACAACCTACCCCTGTACTAAATTTCATTAAAATCGATTGAACAGATAAATTTTTTGATTCCCGCGGGAAGTTTTGAATTTTCCGGGATAAAAAGTAGCCTATGTCCTTCCCCGGGATACAAGGCGTTCTGCAACGCCATTCTGCTGAGCACAATACGGTACTGTCAGCTGGTGAGCTATTCCCTCTTTCTCTAGGAAACTTCTAAATCTGTTACTACAGTATTCACCACCATTATCAGAACGCAGGCATTTAATAGACAATCCAGTCTGCTTTTCTACGTAACTTTTGAAATTGATAAAACAATCTAACACTTCAGACTTTCTCTTCAATAAATATCCAAAACTTTTACGAGAAAAATCATCAGTAAGGGTTAATAAGTACCTAGCATTTCCCCAGCTGGAGTCTTTCATAGGGCCGCACACGTCGCTATGTATGAGTTCCAAAGGTCGGCTTGCGCGTCTCGCAGGTCCTTTTGGATAAGCCCTGGCCACAGGCTTCCCCTCCAGGCAGGCAACACACTTACTTGTAAAGTCTTGCTTGTCAACCTGAAATGAAACGCTACGTGCTGCACACTCCCTAAGTGTACACATACCTTTAAGACAAAGATGCCCTAACCTCCTATGCCATAAATCAGCATCCATATGGTTATTAGACCCAGCTAACTTTGCAATCTGTGCTTCCTGCACTTGATGTAGGACAGCCATCGATTGCTCTTTTACAAAAATACCTTTAAGTCTATAAACACCCTTACATAAATCAGCAAACATAATAGGCTTGCCTTTTATACTACAGCTGTCATATATAAAACACCCATCCACATTAAAAATCACAACCATGCCACTCTCACATAACTTACTCACAGAAAGCAAATTTTCAGACAACTGCGGAACATACAAAACATTGTTCAAAGTTTTATCAAAACCATTAATGCTTACATGCATATCTCCAACACCAGAGCTATCCAGTTTAGTTGCTTTATCAGCACAGGTAATCTTAATTTTATTAGTTTTTAAACTAGTCAGGAAACTATCACTATTACACATGTGCAATGATGAGCCACTATCCACAATGAAATCTGTACTCTGCGTAGCTGCCAAAAACGATGAAGCGAATACGGTCTGTTCATCTTTACCATTTTCTCTCTTCTGTCGTTTCAATTTCCAACACCGTGACTTCCCGTGACCAGCCTTATTGCAAAAATTACAGATGATTACTTTCTTCTTCTTCTTATTATTATTATTAACTCTTTATTTGCACCACACAAGAAAACAAAGACAATAAAACATGAAATGAAAATAAAAAAGAAGGATAGGTACAAAAGGCGGCCTTATCGCTAAACAGCGATTTCTTCCAGGCAACCTTAAGATTAGGAAAGCGCTAGGAAACCAGAATGCGGGTGGCTCAAAATTTCTAATTCTTATTCAAACTTCGAGCAACAAGTGCATTACTCGATGAGCTGCTTCCCTGGTTCTCAGTGTTTGTCTTTCTGTACTCTTCTTGAATCAAGCGAGCACGAACTAGCTCTGAAGATAGTGCATTGGTCATCGATGCCGTCTCCAAAGCCGATACAAGAGTGTCGAATTCTTGAGGGAGACCGAACAATAATATTTCTGCAATTTCTTCATCTTTAATGACCTTACCAATGTCCGCAAGCTGCTGTACGAGGGTAAAAACTGTTTCAATGTATCTGGTCATATTATCATACTGGTTAAAGTCTACCCTATGGAGTTGACGAAGCAGACTAACCCGTCTAAATAGACCTTTATCTTCAAAAACAGATTGAAGTTTATCCCAAGCTGCCTTCGCTGAGTTAATTCCATATAGGATTTGATAAAGAGTAGGCCTAAGGCTTAGCGATATCCTAGCAAGAGCCTTGGCATCTTTAATAGTGTCTTTCTCTGTACCTCACAAGACACAATCCCAAAGACCTTCCAAAATAAGCGAATTTTTAATTCCAAATTTCCAACTGTTATAGTTTGACACGCCCTCCAGTTTCTCAATGCTTACTCCGCCACCGATAATATAGCTCGTCGTGGATGAAGCACTAGATGCACCGGAATCTCCATTTCCAGGCGCCATTATAAGCGTATGTCACGCGGCGTCGAAATCCAATTACAACAAAAATAAACTGCCAATCACGTACCTCTATCGTAACCTGGGCCGAAAACCTGTAAATATTGGCCGGTGGACCAATGATGCAGTGGAATGACGCAGCTAGAGGTGATGGCGTGTTCAATAAAAGATCAGCAGGTCACACTTGCGTTTGTATTTGAATTCAACAAATCCAATAGGCAATGTACGTCAAACATTTATATAACAGATTATACGGATTAACTTAATATTGTTTATTTATATAATATGATTAAATTAGGTCAGGAATTAGTTAATTTATAATAGAGACGTGATACATGGACGATTGCAAGGAACGTTATATAATTAAAAAGGTGTCAACTGTCAGATTATATTCTTAGTCTATGTGCATTGATAAGAATGCGTTCAGGATTTTAAGTTTTAACAGTTTTCTGGTGGTTTTAGATGTTGAATCTGGTGGGGAGTTCATTTAACCGTTGGCAACACTGAATATGATTCACAATTCACTAGGTACTCGGAATATATTCAGTCGCCGTCGGCCTTCGTCTGGCGATAGACGGTTGCTGCAGTTCAACAAAATTTTTACTTTCGTAACAACGTAAACAAACTGAAACTTTAAGAGTTACCCATGCCGTTTATATAACAGTTGATGGAATCGTTTCAAATCACTTCAATTCATCACAGTTAAATGTAGTGATTGTAAATTTACATAAAGATGAAAGTGATAATCGTTTGGTAATTATGGTGTTTTCCAAGTTCGCGTCACTTTGCAAATACGTCTCCGACGTGTAGTGTGACCGGAGTTCTTTTTTGAGCATTGTGTTCTAAGGAAGGACTGTGAGAAATTGCATCTTTAAAATCAACGAACCACGGGAATAGCTATTTAGTTCATCAAAATGGGTAAAGACTACGGTGAGTTTAATCGTTATCCTCTAAATCTTATTGTCCATGTACAGGTACTCATACCTAACTATCGATAGGTGATTAACTTATTACACTACACTTTTTAATGCGAGGATTGTATATGATCGAGTATTAATAAGTAAATATGTAAGTTAACTATTCAATGGATAATTATACCTACTTTTAGCTGAAAATTAAATAAGTAGGTAAGTAAGTATTGATTAAAAATTCACTTTCAAAATTGAGGGTATTACATTTAAAGCCTTAAATATCCTGGTAATCCTGAAATTTATTTACAATAAAAATAAGAACATACAACATTCAAAAATAAATTTAAAACACAACTTCTAGTTTTTTTCTGCTACAACAATATTTGCTATTTAAAAATATTAAATACTTACTTGAATTTGAACAGTCGAATCATTTACGCAAAACAGACTCTCTGGTTAAATTGAAGCTCGAAATTTGACTCTGCTAGTTTTCAAATACAAGTAAGTAATCTATAAGTATATATAAAATTCAAAGTCCTGACTGACTGACTGACTGACTTATATATCAACGCACAGCCTAAACCACTGGGGTTAGAAACATAAAATTTTGACAGTAGGTTCCTTTTGTAACGTAGGCGCTCACTAAGGAAGGATTTCTCAAAATTCGACCCCTACGGGGGTGAAAGTTTGTATGAAAGTCCGTCATTTCTCAAGTTAAACCCATGAAACTTGGTATATGAGCTACCAGTTGAAAATTAAGAAACACGTGTTTCACAGTTTGTGAAAATTGTACCCCCGAAGGGGTGTAATAGGGGATGAAAGTTTGTATGCAAGTAATTCTTTTCTGACGATATTTCTCAAGTTATATCAACGAAACTTGGTATTTTGGCTATAAGCCTACTATAATAGGTAAATAAAAATTCTTTCCAAAAAACCGACTTCCAAAGCCACTGTAAAGTAAAAAATAATTTTGCTTTCTACATACTATGTTGAAGTCGGGCGAGTATAACAAAGATAGGCAAAGTTGACGCGTCAGGCTCGCCCGACTTCAACATAGTGTGTAGAAAGCAAAATTATTTTTTACTTTACAGTGGCTTTGGAAGTCGGTTTTTTGGAAAGAATTTTTATTTTTAACTTTTTAGTGTAGTCTTAATCCCCACGGCTTATGAGTGCAGCATCAGAGTTGAGGAGTTGGGATTTGGGCTTAAGTATGAAGTCGTTGCATGACACTTACAATATGAATTTCCCATTAAAAAATCCGAAATCGCTATTTTTAAGGAGTTCTGTACCCTGCAGCATCAGGGTTGAGGAGTTGGGACTTGGGTTTAAGTATGAAGTCGTTGCTTGACACCCACAATATGAATTCCCCATAAAAAAATCCTAAATCGCCATTTTTAAGGAGTTCTGTACCCTGCAGCATCAGGGTTGAGGAGTTGGGACTCAGAATTGAGTCGTATACACATGACTTGATACCTACTATATGAATTCACCATCAAAACTGCCTAACTCCCTAGTTTTGAGTCGTAAGTATACCTGCAGCATCAGGATTGAGGATTTGGAGTCAAATTTTTTTATGGGACCATCTCGCGAGCTTCCTCTAACCACTGAAAAAAAAATTTTTCAAATCGGTTTGGAAACCACGGAGATATGCGGTAACATACATTAAAAAAAAAAAAAAAAAATATACGCGCCGAATTGAGAACCTCCTCCTTTTTTGGAAGTCGGTTAAAAAAAGAAGCACGTGTGTCACAGTTTTTCAAAATTCTACCCCCGAAGGGGTAAATTGGGGTTGAAAGTTTGTATGAAAGTCCTTCATTTCTCAACTTATAGCCATCTAACTTAGCATTTGGGCTTTCAGCTAGATATGAAGAAGTAAGTATTTCACCAGTTTTGAAAATTCAACCCTCAAATAGGTGGAATAGGGGTTTAAACTTTGTATGAAAGTCCGTCATTTCATAAGTTATATCCATGAAACTTGGTATATGAGCTACCAGTTAAACTTGAAGTAACACGTGTTTATACCTTTTTGAAAACACTACCCTCAAAGGGGTGAAATAGGGGATGAAAGTTTGTATGACAACGAAACTTGGTATTTTGGATATCGGTAAAAAATAAATATGTACGTGTGTCACAATTTTTCAAAATTCCATCCCCAGAGGGTTGAAAGTTTTTATGAAAGTTCTTCATTTCTCAAGTTATAGCTTTGAAACTTCCCAAAGGGTGAAATAGGGGATGAAAGTTTGTATGAACGTTTTTCAAATTATATCAACGAAACTTGATATTTTAGGTTTCGGTAAAAAATAAAGAAGATCATGTGTCGCAGTTTTTCAAAATTCCACCCCCAGAGGGTTGAAAGTTTTTATGAAAGTTCTTAGTTTTTCATGTTATAGCCATGAAATTTAGCACTTGGACTACTTCCAGTTAAATATGAAGAAGCAGGAAATTCACCATTTTTAAAATTTCGACCCCCAAAGGCGTGAATTAAGGAATGAAAGTTTATATGAAAGTCCTGCATTTCTCACGATATTTTTCAAGTTACATTAACGAAACTTGGTATTATGCTTTCGGTAAAAAATAGAAAAGTGCGTGTATCACAGTTTTTCGAAATTACAACCCCAAAAGGGTAAACTAGGGGTTGAAACTTTATATGAGTCATTCATTTCAAGTAAAAGCTATGAAACTTGGAATGAGTGCCTATGGGGAAAAAAACTTAAACCACGCGGACGAAGTCGCGGGCATAAGCTAGTTATCATATATTTGGCTAATCAACTTATCATAATATACGCTTAGGTAGGTATATTATCACGCAAGTTATTGAATTTATATTGTAAGCTCACACATAATCTTACTCATCAAAAAATTTGGTTTGCTGTAAACAAACAGTAAGTTTACTGTTTCTGTTTATTTGACGAATAGTACAGGACTAATAAACATTGACCCTAAAAAAAAAATATGTAAAGCTGATTTTTGGCACAAGTGTTCCTGGGGTCTGCGAAGTACCTCTTAAAAATTCCCCCCCTCCCCCAGGCAACGGGCGTCCCCCCCCCCCCCCCCCCCCCCCGAAACGTCTCTCCAACCGCAGTTTTTTGTAATTTTCTCAAAAATATTGGTGCTACAAAAACTTTCTATGGCGAAAATTATCTTAATTAAATTATCTACCAATTAATATGTTACTTCATTTCGATAAGACTAATAGTTTCGGAGATATGTTAACCCTTTGTGCATGAAAAGAAAATAATTTGCATGTATGGCTTTTTCTAATGTAGTTTCTTGTGATTTCCATAAAAACTGACAGAGCTACAAAAATGTTGTCTGAAGCAAACTGAAAGGCTTTTAAATTAGCTATAAAATGATATTTAGTTTATTTTGATAAGAGTAATAGTTTTGGAGATATGCCTACCTATTGTGTAAGATAGAGAAAATAATATGCAAATACCGTGTACGTTGTTTTTAATTTTCGAAAAAAAATAACAGAGTTAGGAAAATCTGATTGAAGCAGTAAGAAACATAGTAAAATTACCTACAAAATAGTATTTAGTTCATTTCATTTGATAGCACTAATAATTTCGGAAATATACCTGTCATAGTTAACATGAAAGCAATATTTTTTCAAAATTTTATATGTTTTCTGTAATTTCTAGAAAACTATTAGAGCTAGGCAAAAACTCTCAGAAAAAAAATAAACACCATTTAACCACTTATTAAAAAAAACAGTTTATAAAGATAGGACTAATAATTTCGAATATAATATCCATGTATACTCTACGAAAAAAAAAAAAATTGCTAGAATACTATTTTTTTTTTGTCGTATTTATATTTATTTGCAATTTCCACAAAACTATTAGAGCTGGAAAAAATCCTCGGAAAAATAATTAATTTCACTAAATTACCCACAAAGAAGTCTTATTTAGATAGGACCAACCAGGGAACGCCCGCGGCCTAGTGAGGGGGAATTTTTAAGAGGTACTTCTCAGACCCCAAGGAACTCTTGTGCCAAAAATCAGCATTTGCATTTTTTATTTTAGGGTTCCCATACAAAGCTTGCATAAGTAGCCTGAGCTAGAAGTTGTAAGCAGTGCTCAAAACTTCGTCCTGGCATATGACCTCACTCAACTAGCATCTGTAGGTACCAATTAGGATACCCGATATCGCTGATCACACCATCAATTATGGATCTTTTCCTCACCACTCACCCTACCAGCTACCGAGTGGTCGTCGATGCTCCCTTGGGATTATCTGATCAATGCTTGGTACAGACATCCGTGCAACTTCCATCCACTGTTTGCACCCCTATGGCCGGTACCCGTCGAATGTGGCACTACAAGTCAGTGGATTGGGATGGACAGCGTGAGTTTTACGCTCGTATCCCTGGGCGCAGCTTTGCTTTTTGGACGACGACTCTAACACCTGTGCTGAGGCCGTGGCCGACGTTATACTCCAGGGTATGGAATGTTACATTCCCATCTCATTAATACCCATTGGAGAACGTGCTAAGAAGTGGTTCAATGGGATGTGCAACAAGGCTAATAGCTGAAAACATAGTTCCTACCAATCTTGGTCCTCAGCACAAAGCAATAATGATCCTAACGCAGTTGATCTGAAGAAAATTTATAATGCTGCCTCCAGATCTTATAAAAATGCCATTGCCAGGGCAAACTTCCAGCATATTGACAAGCCAGCACAATTGGGCGCAGACTTGTCGCATTGCCTTCTGGCACCCGGGCGTTCTGGTCCCTATCCAAAGCCATACAGGGAAACTTCTGCCTCTCAGCTTTTACACCTTTATGAAAACCGGACGATACGCTGGCCCACACAGCCAAGGAGAAAGCAGATAGCAGCTAATGGCTCTTCAAAGGGCGCATAAACAAAATTATTTAATACTAGATGATGCCCGCGACTTCGTCCGCGTTGATTACGATTTTTTGATTCCCGCGGGAACTTCTTAATTTTCCGGGATAAAAGTAGCCTATGCCCTTCCCCGGGATATAACCTACCTCCATACCAAATTTCAGCAAAATAAGTTGAAAAGATAGGCCGGGAAATCGTAGCAGACAGACAGACAGACAGACAGACACACTTTGGCATTTATAATATTATAGGATTATTATCTATCCTTAGATAAATATACCTATATGCATGTATATACATATATTATATGCAGGACTAATAATATAATTTATTATGATTATTAAGAAATAAGGTATAATTCCACTAGGTACATTATTAATTACAGATATTTACGTAATTCAATAGAAAATTTACTCATTCCAGTATTAAAATATTCATACAATGTACTGTACACAGCATTCACGAGTACATTATCTAGTATTCTAGTCGATCATGAAAATTCATATAATATCACTGCAAAACACTCTTACTGTATTCGCCATACATACTTAGAACATACATAGAACAGCGCACAATGTTGCAATAGACTATTGCTGTTTGATTGGTTTCGCACTTTTTACCCGACTGCGGAACGCACAGGGTTATGTGTTCATCAGTCTAAATATGTATTTTTGTTCCTTGCAGGACAGCTACAGCCTAAACGCGTGGACCGATTTTGATGATTCTTGCACCAGTTTGTGCCGAGTATATCAGTAGAGTATCACTGTAGAAGCCGAATTTGAGAAAAAACAAAATGGCGCCCTCTAGAAGCCATAATGTAACAAATTAAAAAATTAAAGTCGATAGACTATGGCAAGTGGGGTACCTATCGATGGATAGGTCTTGCAAAATCATAGTTAGGTTCCCTTGATAATTTTCCCATTTTATCGATCATTTAGGATTTACGAGGTTTCAAAGGTTCATTTTTTGTGTATTTCTTTGTGTCGCACTACAGACAAAACGGCTGAACCGATTTTGATAAGACTTGCGCCACTAGATTTATCTTAATCTTCTAAGTGTCATAACGGAAGCCGAATTTGAGAAAAAACAAAATGGCCGCCTCTAGAAGCCATAATGTAACAAATTAGAAAATAAAAGTCGATAGACTATGGCAAGTGGGGTATCGATGAATAGGTCTTGCCAAATCATAGCTAGGTTCCCTTGACTATTTTCTCATTTTAACGATCATTTAGGATTTACGAGGTTTCAAAGGTCCATTTTTGTGTATTCCTTTGTGTCGCACTACAGACAAAACGGCTGAACCGATTTTGATAATACTTGCACCACTAGATTTATCTTAATCTTCTGAGTGTCACTACGGAGGCCGAATTAATTGAGAAAAACAAAATGGCGTCCACTAGAAGCCAATTAATAAATAAAAGTCGATAGGCTCTATAGCAAGTGGGGTATCGTTAGATAGGTCTTTTAAAATCACACCTAGGTTCCTCAAACCATTTTTCCGTTTAAATGATAATTTAGGATTTACGAGGTTTCAAAGGAAATGTTTAAAGTTCCTACTCATATCATCTATGTCTATCAAACTAGGTGGATTATCTCAAAAACCACTCAACCGCTTTTAAAAATTATAATACTTATAGAAAGCTACATTATTAACAAGTAAAATAGGCTATATTTTATTTCCAAAAAAATTAGAGATCCTCACGAAAATTGCAATAATGTGAGTTAAGGCGGAAAAACCCATGTCATCTGAGAGCTTACGTGGCGTGCGCTGCCTAAATCGTTAAAGTTACACGACAACAATGTATGGTGGAAACGTTCCTCTCAAAAAGTTCTAAAAAAAAGTCCGCGATAGCATATAACTATCTTTTAAGGTTGACTCACAATAACCATTTTTATGATTTTCAAATTTGGTCACTGCTTTACTTGCGAAGGTGTTTTACCAACATAGTTTTAATCGTTAATTCCTTATCAAAATAAATATCTTACTCATCTCAAGTATTTAATTTAGACAAAAATTGTCCTTTACACCATTCAATTTAGATGAATATCTTATGAGATAAACATAGAAATACAGTGAAAATGACGCGGCCCACAGCGGATAGGTAAAGGGTGAAGGGCGAAGGGTGGAGGGTAGGTGAGGCGTACTCTCACAATATAATAAATATTACATTAGTATAGTACCATATCATTGTATACTGTTAACGACTAAGCAATGAGCACCTTCAGTAAAATAAATCTGTTCCAAAATTTCCACACTTATTTCGTTTCGATATTTTCCGGAATAGCAGTTTATCGGAACGTTATCTGAAGGTACCGTTGCAAACTGCTTTTTCCTGCACTAGTGGGTTGGTATTCAAAATAGGTACGTGACTTAATACTTGAAACTCAAATTAGATTAGTCACATTTATATTTAACGACTTATAAACATTAAACACAATATTAATTATTCTTGACAATAATAAATCACTTAAAATATTTCACTATTGAATTCACTGATTCACTATAAACTCACTTCAATAATGCACTATTAATTTACTTCACTTTTATTTCTTAGTTTTTCTTCAGAGTTCACTGTTTAACAAACTAACTTGTACAGTCGCTCGAGACGTCCGCTTATATATGGCTCGATGCTATATCTGTCCCTTACTTGCGCATACATCCGTCTCTTTCTTTCATGCATCGAGATCTAACTGGAAGGTAATACTGGAATAGTCTCGATTCCCAGTAGGTATTTTGTGACGCCTGCTATTATGTAATTCCGCCTTGACTCCGCCCACAAACGTTATGATTGGTGCGCATGATTCCTTCGAGAAATTTCTAACGAATCGCAAGGCTCTTCACTTTCTATGTTCAATGTACTACTTATCTTCGTATATGCGTTGTAATTTACGATCTTTCTGATTGGTCGTCGCGTGCGCCTTACTATTTACTTTATTTTTCTCTTATATTTATGACTCATCGCTAACAATCTCCCCCCGGTGCGTCAGCACCTTTTCTTTTAAAGCGATGATGATGTGGGAACAACCACAACGACTCGACGACTTGGACGTCTCAACACTCCTCCAGCTGTCTGGACGTCTATGATTCTCGTTCTGCCGTCTGGTCCAGGGTATAATTTTGTCACTTTTCCTCGTGGCCAGGTATTTCTTGGAAGCGTTGAATCTACTATCAGCACTATATCGCCCACTCGAGGGTCATTTGTCTCTCTTCCAGTGATTTTCCTGGGCATTAAGGTAGGAAGGTATTCGTCAATCCACCTTTTCCAAAAATGGTCTGTTAGTCTCTGAGCAGTTCTCCAATTTGCTTTTCCGATAAGTTCTTGGTCGTTGAAATCTCCCGCAGTCATCGCTCCGCATGACCTTCCTAAAAGGAAATGATTCGGAGTCAAACTTTCTTCATCATCTGGGTCTAAACTGAGATGTGTTAATGGTCGCGAGTTCACTATGTGTTCTACTTCTGTCATTAACGTGTGCAAGACTTCCTCTGGTGGGTTTCTTTCATTTAAAACTGTAGCCAGAGCAGTTTTCACTGATCTAATCATTGTCTCCCAGGCGCCGCCCATATTCGGCGTGCCGGGAGGTATGAACTTCCATCTGACTCCTCTTTCTGCTGCAGCTTCTTCGAGCTCTTTGCTTGCTTTAATGAAATTCGTAGCATTGTCACTCATGATAGTCCTGGGCATTCCACGCCTAGCTGCCATTCTCCGTAGTGCCATTATCATCGAACTTGCACTTAGAGAAGGTACAAGTTCTAAATGGATAGCTCTGGTCGTAAGACATGTAAATAATGCTCCCCATCGTTTTTCAGTCCTTCGCCCCACCTTGACCAACATTGGTCCAAAATAATCGACACCTGAGTTTAAAAATGGATATTGATGACTTTGCATTCGCTCGATTGGTAAATCTCCAACTGGTGGTATGGCTGGCATACTTTTCTTTACTTTACACCACTGACAACCGTAAATAATTCCTTTGATTGTAGTTCGTAATCCCAGAATCCAATATTTCTGTCTAATCTCATTCATTACTGTTAAAGTATTTGCATGTTAAAAATTTCTTGTGATAATCTTCGATAATTAAACGGACAATTTTATGCTTTCCATCTAAAACTGTTGGGTTAGTTTTCCTAATGGAAAATTTCCTCGTCCGGCTTCTTAATTTAATTATCTTGTTGCTACTCAAATACACGTCAATCTTCTTTAATCGGCTTGAATTTTCCAAAGGTGTGCCCTTTTGTAAGCTCGATATTTCTTTGCTAAAACTTTCTGTTTGACTACGTTTGATCAAAAATGTTTCTGCCTGTCTTAAATGTTCTTCTTCTAAAGGAATGAAATAAATCTTCTCTTTCTTCTTTGATTCTATAAGTATTCGTTCTTTCTTCCTCTGTGGTTTCGGGTTTGGTTTCCATGCCTCGTCTTTGCGTTTGGCGGCATTGACAGATGTTTTCTTTTTTCTTAAAAGGTCTATGAACTGGATGACTCTCGCAGTAGTTCGAAGCAACTTAGTCCAACTTGAAAACCTTTCTGGATCTGGTGATACGGTCGTCGAGACCTGCGTTGTTGCGACTTGTTGCCTTATTTCCTTTTCTTCAAAATCTTTAGTTGTTCTTTCGAATCTCTTCATGGGCCATTCGTTTTCGTTTTTGCGCAAAAAAGATGGCCCTTGAAACCACCTTGCTGCTTGGTCGAAGTCATTTGGCGTTCCTCTCGTCGCATCATCGGCTGGATTTTCGTTGGTAGGTACCCATCTCCATTCTTCTGTGTTTGTCGTTTCCTCTATTTCAGCCAATCGATGAGCTACGAAGGTCTTGAATTTTCGAGGATCAGCTTTTATCCATTGCAATACTGTACTTGAGTCGGTCCAATACGTCTTTTTTACAATACGCAAATCTATCTCACGCTCTATAGTTGCTGTCAACCTTGTTCCTAGTAAAGCAGCCTGCAGTTCTAGCCTTGGGATCGAGATGGGTTTCGTCGGAGTGACCCTTGCTTTTCCTGCAATTAATGTAACATGTACCTTCCCATCTGATCCTATACTTCTCCAATATACAACTGCGGCATAGGCTTCCTCGCTTGCGTCCGTGAAGGTGTGTAATTCTCCCTCTCGTGAGTAGGGTGAGATGCACCTTGAGATCTTCAATTCTTTTAAAGTGGATACTTCATCTAAATACTTGAACCACAGCTTAACTTGATCATCCCGGATTTTTTCATCCCAGTCAATTTTTTTTCTCCAAATATCTTGGATTAATTTCTTCCCCTGAATCAATATAGGTGTCGCGAATCCCAAAGGGTCAAATGTAGACATAACAGCACTCATTACTTCGCGTTTGGTGGGAACTTTCTTTCCCTTCACGAGTTCCTCAGGGGTTAATACCCCTGTGCTAGGGGTTGATAAAGGAAGATGCATTGGCCTTTAATATTGGATTACGTAATCGTAATCCAATATTAAAGGCCAATGCATCTTCCTTTATCAACCATCTCAAACCAAGGGTCTTTTCTTCCTTCATGAGGTTCAAAGAATTATGCTCTATCTTTTCTGTGAATTCTTCGATTACCCTCGGGTCGTTGCTGGCCCACCCTTTCAAGTAAAACCCTGCTTTTTCGTGAATTTCCTTTACCTTTGCTGCTGTTTGCTTTGCTTCTTTTACGGTAGCAAAACTTTGCAGATAATCATCCATATAATGGTTCCTTTCGATTGATTTCACTGCTTTGGGATAAGATTCCTCATATTCCTTTGCATTTTTGTTCATAACATATATGGCGGTTGCCGGAGATGACGCAGCTCCGAAAATCACCGAAGTCATTCGGTATTCTTCCGGTTTCTCCTTTCTATCTTGTCCACGCCATAAGAATCTTAAACTGTCACGATCCGCTTCTCTTATTTTTATTCTGAGAAACATATCTTGGATATCAGCCATAACTGCAATTGGACCCTCTCTGAAGCGTAGTAAAACGCCAAACAACGATTGAAGTAAATCCGGTCCCGCTAGAAGTGCATCATTGAGGCTTTTTCCATCAAATTTTGCCGCCGCATCGAAAACAATTCTCGGCTTCTTCTTGACCGGATGAACGACTGCAAAATGGGGAAGATAAAAAGTTCTCCCATTCGTATAACTGTTTGGCGCATTTTCTGCGTAGCCCTTCTCCAACAAATTTTCTATTTGTTTTGTATACGATTCTTTCAACACTTCGTCTTGGTCTAGCTTCTTCTCTATATTCATCAGTCGGCGAAAAGCTTGATTGTAATTATTAGGTAGAATTTCATCTTCTTTTCTCCATAAAAGTCCCGTTTCATATTGATGGCCTGGTAATTTCCTCGTAGTTTTATCTAAAATTTCTAAGGCTCTTCGGTTACTATCATTACTTGGTAATTTTGGCTGTATTCCCAATGCTTCCAATTTAAAATGTTCCTTGACGATTTCATCTATTTCTTCTTCTTTGGTTCGGCAGTGACTAATAAAGTTAACTACTGCATTAGCACCTGTGTCAAATCCGTGCAGAACCCATCCCAGTTTTGTAAGTGATGCTACTGGTTTGGAGGCTTTTCCTTTTAAAAGCTTCATTGTTACAAGTAATTCCCAGTTATCTTGACCTATAAGAAGCTTTGGTCTTTTTCCAACGTAGACGAGTTCCTTCTTTATTTTTACTAAATGAGGGCAATTGTTTACTACTGCCGCGTCAATTTCTTGTTCTGACAACTTTAAATCGTCCATTGTTCTTGCTTTCATCGTGACAATTTCTGTACTGTGAACACCTTTTACCTCCAACTCGATGCGCGAGGAATTATTTTTCTTTAATTCTTTTCCACCAACCGTTTCTATGGTCAATGATTCTCTTTTTCCTTCAGCTCCAATTTTCTCAGCAATCGAACTGTCTAGCAGTGTAATCGTAGACCCTTCATCCAACAAGGCTAATACACGGATCTGTCCTTTTGGGCCATACAGATTCACGGGCACCATCTTTAAATATACTTTTCCGTCAGACCTTGTCGTATGGATGGACGCAGTTTTTTCTTCCGGATTTTTATCGTAGTCATACTCATCTTCGTCACTATATGGATACATATCAATACAATCGTAGTCTGTATTATTGCAGGACTCCTTCCTTTGCTGGGTTGCTGTTTCGGTTCTGTCGGAATGAAGAGTTACATGGTGATACCTTCTGCACTTTTTGCAGGGCGGAGCCCTACAATCTAGCCTCTGGTGTCTATAACGAAGGCACTTGAAGCATATTTTAGCTTTTTTTGCGATTTCCCATCATTCATGTACACTGGATTCTTTAAATTTTCTGCATTCTAGTAGGCCGTGATTTTCTTGACACAATACACATACTTTCCTAGTTGAGCGGTTAGAAATATCTTGGGTGTGACTTCTGGCTCTAGAGTGGCATGAACTGCCCTTTTGGTGCTTGTGTATTGCGGCTTCGTAATATCATTTATTTCAGGTGGAGCGAAAATCCCATAGTTCTGTATTTCTTCAGCGAGGAATGAATCCATTATTTCTAAATCAGCGGTATCTGTGTTTCTGTACCGACTAGAAAAGGTGACGTACCTGTCATGCATGTTCACTGTCATTTTTTCTCTTATACAATTAGAAGTTTCTGGTGAGTACAAATATTGTGATTTCTTCAAGGATTTTATGACAGAAATAGAAGCCTTTACCTGGCTGGCAAATCGGCAAATATCTTTAGGATCATTTTTAACTGGTTTAATTCGTTTCATTTTTTCCAACTCTGCTAACGCCAAAGATCCAGGTCGCCCAAATCTGTCTTCCAGGTGCTGTATGACAATCTTTGGGTCGTCAACGATATACATTAAGCTTTCCACTGCCTCTTTGGCAGTTCCTCGCAGGGCTTTACGAAGTCGTGCTCGATTCATAGCGTGTGAAAAGTTATCAGCTGATTCAAAATAAGCTTTCTTGAAATTTAACCATTCTGCGCTTGCACCACTAAATGGAGGTAACTCTATAATGTCTTTATCTTTGGAGTTCAACTTCTTAATTTCCTGTATAAGTACTTTCATTGTTGATTCATTGATTCATTAGTACTTTCATTGTTGATTTGTTGATTTCATTTCATTTTGCCCTGACTGCTGGTGCAGACTTTCATCTTTTTCTTCCGAAGTCTGAAATAGCCATTCTTCAACATGATGTTCTTGTTCATAAATTTCATCCTGGTTTCCTTCTTGTTCCTGTAGGGCCAGCAATTTCGCTCGAGCTAGCTTTTCCCTGGCTTTGGCAACTTCATATTCCCTCTGTGCTAACTCTATTTCGATTTCTGACCTCTTCTTCCTCGGCAACGTGTGCGCGGTGTCCGCACGCGTAGGCTTACAAGGCTTCAAAGACGTCCTTCGTACGTCCAATGCTTGTTGGCGTGATTCCTTAATTTTGTCTTTCATTCGTAATAACTCAGAATGCTCAATATTTGGTGTAACGTCGTCCACACCAGTAGTGAATACCGGAATGCCCCCCTCTATCGGGGCAGGGTCTGTATTCCCACTGATTTCCTCCTCGACCTGATGCGCCGGGGACCCAACCGTTCTGACGTTTACACTGGGCGGAGACGACCTAATTGTAGATTGACTGCTCGTTGACATATCCGCAGTAACAGGCATGCCAGCACTGCGATCGCTTGCTGAGGTTTCCACCATAATCCTTGAGCGTGACGATTCTGATCTTGTAATCGGCATCCTTACCTATTTTGATACCTGCGCAATAAACCCGATCCGGCTCGAAGGACCAATTGTTAACGACTAAGCAATGAGCACCTTCAGTAAAATAAATCTGTTCCAAAATTTCCACACTTATTTCGTTTCGATATTTTCCGGAATAGCAGTTTATCGGAACGTTATCTGAAGGTACCGTTGCAAACTGCTTTTTCCTGCACTAGTGGGTTGGTATTCAAAATAGGTACGTGACTTAATACTTGAAACTCAAATTAGATTAGTCACATTTATATTTAACGACTTATTAACACAATATTAATTATTCTTGACAATAATAAATCACTTAAAATATTTCACTATTGAATTCACAGATTCACTATAAAATCACTTCAATAATGCACTATTAATTTACTTCACTTTTATTTCTTAGTTTTTCTTCAGAGTTCACTGTTTAACAAACTAACTTGTACAGTCGCTCGAGACGTCCGCTTATATATGGCTCGATGCTATATCTGTCCCTTACTTGCGCATACATCCGTCTCTTTCTTTCATGCATCGAGATCTAACTGGAAGGTAATACTGGAATAGTCTCGATTCCCAGTAGGTATTTTGTGACGCCTGCTATTATGTAATTCCGCCTTGACTCCGCCCACAAACGTTATGATTGGTGCGCATGATTCCTTCGAGAAATTTCTAACGAATCGCAAGGCTCTTCACTTTCTATGTTCAATGTACTACTTATCTTCGTATATGCGTTGTAATTTACGATCTTTCTGATTGGTCGTCGCGTGCGCCTTACTATTTACTTTATTTTTCTCTTATATTTATGACTCATCGCTAACAGTATACTTAAGCTTAATGTGACGAAATAACAAGTCTCAAAAAACTTGATGATTTTTACTCCTTCAATCGATCAATCAATAAATTCTTCAATCCCACATGCAGCGCATATTCGACTAACATAACTTCCGACTAACATTTTTAATGTTTATTAAAATATTTGTTCCGAGTCCACTTAGTTATAAACTAAATACTAAATAAATAAATACGTCCACTACGTACTAAATACGTACAATTTGTGTTTTTGAAAATACTTAAAAATACCTACTTTTTTGCATTGTCTACGGGCATTTTCGTAAGTGGCTGACGTTCATTGCCGAGGTCTCGTGACGTCGATGCGATAGGACTCTCGAAAATTAATAAGCACATTTTTAGGAAAAATAGCAGATTTACGAACTCTACCAAATTAATATTAGCATTATAACATATGCAATTTTGATGATGGTTATGGTGATCACCGCTCGTCATTACGAATAAATTAATCCGATGCTTATTACTACTTCTCATACAAAATACTTATTAGTACCTTTGTTGCTACCACAGAATAGGTAATAGGTGCTACTTCGGGCAGATAAAACGTTGCCTGTTTCCGATAAATACAAGTTTGAAATAAAAAAGTAATTTATAAAAAACAAAAAACCCGACTGCTTGGATACCAAAAAGTATAAAACAAGACATGAATTGAAGTATTTCATTATTATCAATTTAAATCGTATAATATTAATAAAATGTATCAAGGCACAGTCGCACGTCCTAAAGCTAAACTTAACGTGCGACTGCGGCTTGATAAATTTTATGAATATTATACGATTTAAATTGATAATAATGAAATACCTAATACCTACTTCAATTCATGTCATGTTTTATACTTTTTGGTATCCAAGCAGTCGGGTTTTTTGTTTTTTATAAATTACTTTTTTATTACCGGAATAGGACCACAATGGACTCTTACGGAAACGTCTTTTAATATCTGTAGCGGCAATATCGTTTTTGTAGATTTGTAGGTCTTTCCTAAGCACTATAACCTTGTGTACATTTATATGCTACTCAAAAAAAAATAACGCATCGTTTGGTAGGTATACAAACCATTTGGATGCGCCTCGTAATTTAGTAATTATTCAAGATTTTCACTTAATCATTTTTCCTGTAAAATTGTGTTTTGTCGATTGCGGCTTTGTTCCAGGCACCCATCGAATTGATTTTACTGTTTTAAAATAAGTTTCTCCGTTTAAAAAATAAATATAATTGACTAAGGCTCAAACGCTCGACGCGCGGAGCCACTAAACACAAGAAGAAGAAGAACAGGGAAAAGATAGATACATAGATAAATTCTTTATTGCCACACATAACAAAAATAAAGGTATTCTGCTTGCAAGCAAGAAGCAGGATTATTTTGCACAGTCCAGAGAATCTGACAGGCGACAGCGGCCTACTGGTTTATATTAGGTAGGTAGTTTCGTTTCAATTGAGATGACGATATAGTAAGTGCAATGCCCTTAGGCCTAATAGCATCTAACGTTTCACTTCTTGTGATTTAATTGTGTAGTTACCAATGACTACCAATGACCACGCTCATAGCATAGTTTTCTAGTCGGTTACATAAACGAGTGTCCTCCATGCACCGTCAACCTCACTGCTGAGGGTCGTGATCTTTGACACTAGATATACGAGTGTAATACAGTCAAAAGTTTGTATTATGTGATACAACAATGGTTTAACTTAGAACTGTAATAATAGGGATGATGACTACTAAGTCAAATCAGCAACTCTTTATCAAACTTAAAAACGCGCTTCTAATATGGAAGTTGTATGAAATATACATCATAAAATTTCAACATACTTTTTAGGGTTCCGTACCTCAAAAGGAAAAAACGGAACCCTTATAGGATCACTTTGTTGTCCGTCCGTCTGTGTGTCAAGACCCTTTTTCTGAGGAACGCATCAAGCTCCTCAAGCTCCAATCAAGTAAGTATCAAGCTGAAATTCATATCAAATATTCAGGTCTACTGTGCCTTGGAGCTGTGAAAAAATCAAACTTCTAAGCCAACGCAATCAATATAATAAAAATATTTTTATGCAAATTTTCGACACTCGCAAGGGAATCAAAACCTACAGGGTACTTCCAGTGAACTCAGAATATTGAAATTTGGTACGAAGCAACGTCTTATAGCACTGATAAAGGAAAAAGGGCGAAAAGCATAAATTTTTAGTTACATCATATATTTTTTTAATAATTTTATAAGTAAGTATTACTAATGTTATGGATTTCATTTAGCAATAAAAATACCATAACTTTTACTTATATACCTACAGGTTTGTACGGAACCTTCGGTGCGCGAGTCCGACTCGCACTTGGCCGGTTTTGTTTTTTTTAATATTTAGTTTAAAAGGTTATCAAAATTCAAATAACTGAAATTCATATCAAATGGAGCTGTGAAAAAATCAAACTTTAAAGCCAACACAATCAAAAGATACAGCCGTTTATGCTGCAAATTTTCGCATTTTCTTGCACTCGCAAGGGAATCAAAACCTACGGGGTACTTCCCGTGAACTCAGAATCATGAAAATTGGTACGAAGCAACTTCTTATAGCACAGATATAGGAAGAATTGCGAAAAACAAATTTTTTGTTACATCTAATAATAAAATTATTTTTATGACCATATACAGGTCTCCAGCTCAGCATCATTCTTAGCCTTCTTTGATTTGGTCAGACCTAAGGACTGAAAAAGTAACCGAAATAAGTGTTTTAAACACTGTTTTTTTTAATTGTTATATAACCAAAAACAGAAACAGAAACGATACTGTAACCGTTTATTTATGTTATTAAGTGTTTTTATCTGTAACCGTAATGGGTACTTGTCCTAACAAATTGCACGGTATGACAACGCGGTCTTCTCACTAATTCATTGGACTTTACACACACTGACACAACATTGGCCATGTTTTTCTTAAAACAATTGCAACCATCGGTGCCTTCGCCTTAGGTCCAAATTTGAATACGCGTCAACAGTAAATTTGGCAACGTCGGTTACAATATAAAACAGTGTTAAACACCTTCATTTCTGTAGAAATAATAAGTTTTTTGGGTTAACAGATTCAAAAACACATTGAAAACGGTTAGTACAGATTTGATTCTGTTATCAATTCAACCGGTAACACTTATAATTCTGTAATCTTTATGGATCTGTTTTTAGGGTTCCGTACCAAAATGGTAAAATGGAACCCTTATGGTGCGACTTTCTCCGTCTGTCTGTCCGTCTGTCCGTCTGTCCGTCCGTCACACTCGATTATTTCAGTAACTATCGAAGCTATCGACATGAAATTTGGAATAGTTGTGTATATTAGTGGCCCAAAGACACTGAAATTTAAAAAAAAATGGAAATTATTTTTGTTCTTATTTAAAAAGGGGGGAAAATCTGAGGGTTGAAATTTAAAAGTGAGATAACTGTACTGTGTGGGGTATCATATGAAAGGGTTTACTTTGTACATTCTAAAACAGATTTTTAATTATTTTTAGTTATGATAGTCTTTGATTTATCGGGGAAAATGTCTAAAAAAATACCGTTCCCCCCCCCTTATCTCCGGAGTTTACCAATCGAAAAATTTGAAATAATTATGGTCCATAGGAATTTACGTATATTTTACAGGAAAACTATAGCCAATCCTCTAACTAGCATAGTTTTTTTGATATTAACAATAAACCTCTACAAACAAAGTTAGTCTTGCGGTTCATTAACAAAGGTAATTATTTATTAATAATGGTACGGAACCCTTCGTGCGCGAGTCCGACTCGCACTTGCCCGGTTTTCAGTTCCTGGTCAGACCACTAAGTAGGGAAATATATTATCTATACTATATTGATTCCCCGAAAACAATAGTTATAGGTGCAGGAAGGAAAAAAGGCCATTTGGATATCTCTATATAACTATTGTTTTCGGTTTAACCATATTATTTTAATCTTTAGTACCTAATTAAGGACTGTTTTTTAGTTAGTTTGCTTGTTAGTTAATCAGGCATAGTAAATTCAAGTCCCTTATCATAAAGGAAAAAGTTCATTTTAGGCCTACTCTTGTACACTCTACCATGAATAGAGGAAAATACATAGATTGTATTTATTTATTTATTTTATTTATTTTTTGAAAACATACAGTAACATAATAGATATAAAATAGGTAAACTAAATATAACATTGCACTTAAACCAAAACAGTTTTCAAAGATTCTAAGCACATATTGTCTAAACATTTTCCAAAAGAATAGTTGGGTATAGCCGCTAGACAAAACAAAATTATTTTTTATACTTGCATTAAATTAGAACAAAGAAACAAAATAAAAAAACACACAGGTACTTAGATATAATGATCAAAAAAAGAAAAGAAAAAATGATGAGCTAGTTGGTTTGTGCCAAACAATCTTTAATAGCCAATCTATACTTGGGGAGAGAGAGCTGAAATAAGTCGTTATTGAAAAACAATTCATTATACTGCTTGCAACATCTTTTTATAAATGTATTTTCTGCATAATTTGTCTTGCTTGGTGCAATGCGAAACAGTTTTGGATGTCGAGAGTTAATCCGTGGACATCTTAAAGTTATTTTAGAAATTAGATATGGAGAGTCAACCCCATTATTCATGAGTTTGAATAGAAGGATTTGATCTCTTTGAACACGTCTACTAGCAGCTGAAAGTGGTGGATCAGGATTCCCAACACAGTTGGTATTATTTGTAAATTAATTATATTACTACTATTATATACTATAATTTTGTAAATCTTATTGTCGTCAGCATAAAGCAAGAAATTTGAGTTTTTAAATACGGATATGATGTCATTTATGTAAATATTAAAAAATAGTGGACCAAGGTGGGAGCCCTGAGGCACCCCTCAAGGGACAGGGATGAACGATGAACAGTAACCTTTAATTGTAACAGCTTGACTGCGATTAAATAAGTATGATTTAATCCACCGAAGAAGGTCCCCATGTACACCAATATTCATAAGTTTAGAAATAAGAATATTATGGGAAATTTTATCAAAGGCTTTTGAATAATCTGTGTACACGACGTCAACCTGATATCCTTTATCCATCGCCGAAGTAACAAAATCAGTAAATTCGCATAAATTGCTCTCTGTTGACTTTTTATCGACAAAACCGTGCTGCTGTTGTATTATTAGAGGACGTAAAATCGGGAATATTATGTCATAGACTATATGCTCAAATAATTTAGGAATACAACTAATTTTGGAGATAGGGCGGTAATTTTTAATGTCATGCTTATCCCCATTTTTAAAGATAGGAACAACATATGATTGCTTCCAAAAGGTAGGCATGTTACCTGTTTCCATAGATAAGGTAAACAAAATACATAATGGGACACATATTGTATAAAAACAATTTTTTAGAAAAAGGGGCGTATTTCGTCAGGTCCGGCCCCTTTATTGACATTAAGTGATTTTAGGTACTTTTTAACAGTTAGCAGGGAGATACTGACCGATGACAGGCTGATACACGTTACATTTGTGGAGTTGCAGGGATTATAAACGGGAAAATTTGAACAAGATAAATCTGGTTCAAAGGATGAATGAAAGTATTTATTAAATAGATCTCTTGACCGTTGTTTGTAGTTAGTAGCGTCATCTAAGTATAGTCTTTCAGGTAAGTCTGCAGTTTGTTTTTTTGATTTAACAAATGTCCAAAAGTAGCTAGAGTTTTTAAGGAGAATTTTTTCAGCATGGACTAAATATCTAGTATAACAGTCAGCTTCGACCTTTTCTGCCTATCGCGAAGGCACCGGAAGGAACAGTAGTCCGCATAATTATTATAGATTTTCCATTTTTTATGAAATTTAAGTTTTTCTTTTATGATTTTATTGAGTGCGGCTGAATACCAGACCGGATATATATTATTATCAATAACTATTCTAGTGGGGACATAACTGTAGCAATAATATTGTTCAAAATATCATAAAATACTTCAATCGCTCTGTTGATATCAAGGCCTTTGAAGCAGTCACACCAGTTAAACTCTGATAGTTTCTTATTAATCACATTGTAGTCAGCTTTATGAAATAGTTTAACTGTTCTTGGAGTCTTAGTAAGGTATTTTGTATATATATTTTCACTTAGGCCAATGTTGAGAGCTGGATGATGTACATCTTCCTCAACTAATGGTGTATCACTACGTGTAACAACCACGGAGCTTATGTTGCTAATAATTAAATCTAAAAACCGATTATTAGCATTAGGGATCAGGTTAAATTGACTTAAATTATTCAGAGATAAGAATGTTGATAATGCATTGACAAGTACCTGCGATTCATCAATAAGTTGCGCACACTGACCATTTTGAGAAGCGACCCAACTCGCTGAAGGAATATTAAAGTCACCTACCACCACAAATGTGTCTTTTGGATGTAAAATCACAGCTTCGGAGACCGATTCATAAAATCTTATCTGTTCTTCAAATTGGCTAGGGCACTGTGGAAAGTAACAGCAGTAAATTCGACAATCAATGATATTATTTTTTAATTTCATGCTAATCGTGAGTCAAATAATATCCGCAGAGTAACTAATATTAGAAGGTTGCATTTGGACGTCCTTCACCAACAATCCCCTCTGAACGGCGATAAGTACCCCTCCACCCATTTTATCTCCACGAGAAGAGTCATCACGGTCGCAGCGGTACACTGTGTATCGACAGTCAAAGATCTCTGAGTCATATATACCCGGCAACAACCATGTTTCGGTTAAACAAATGACGTCATAATCAGAAGCTAAAATGTTTGACAGGAATCCAATGGTTTTAGAGCGTAGTCCTCTTACATTTTGATAGTAAAATGTAAATTTAGTCCCCATTAATAAATATAATAATTTAGAAATTTATATTAAAAATATAATAATTTAGAACAGTAAAGTAAATAACGAGCAAAAAAATTAAAATGTATTTCAAGTTTTCGGTACTTCTCCAAGACCTTCCTGGTATTCCTTGTCTCAACTGGTTAAAGATAAAATGTTTGTTTACTACAAACCTTTTCTCAACTTACTAGCTGGATCACTCTAGTTTTTAGCTTATAAGTATCAAATTCAAATTCAAATGATTTTTATTCAAATAGACTTTTTACAAGTGCTTATGAATAGTCAAATGAATCTACCAATAAAGTTACTCGTAGACGGAAGACCTACCTAACCTACCTACCTAAGCCGTAGATTACTTCATTCGATTAGTATTCACCGTCAAGTTTATATCGTGCTTTTTTATTTAGTTTTTGTATACCTATATTTGGCGCCTTATCCATATTAATTGCTGAAGATTGTGTATCCTTTCCATTAATCATATAATGGGGTATACCTGAGATAACAAAGCAATGTGTTTCCCAGATCTTCCTGCATAGACTCGACTGTGATTTCAACTCTTGGTTCCAACGGTTATCTGATAATAACTGCGGGGCCGATAGATGGATGTGCCGTGCCCTCTGAAACACAGAGGAAGCAAAAAGTCCAAATTCATCCATCCAGCTATCCACTGGAGCCAACGTTGTATACCTAATTAGTGCAATCGACTGATATGCACTTTCGCAAATAAATCCTTCAACCTACAACAAACACACAATTTATTCAACACCAACTTATTTTGCAGGGGAGCCGAGACGACACGACCCCAACTTCAACGGCCCGATCCACAACCGCTCTTGCACCGACATCTTTTGGCTAATTATCTTCATCCTCTTCCTTGGAGCATGGGGCTACATTGGATACTACAGTAAGTTTACAGAAAAATACTAAATTCTTTACGTTAAAACTAAGATGACCTTGTATTTCCTGAAGGAGAGTTCCATAAAGATAATTGTGTTGTTTGTTTACAGGCATGTCGAAAGGAAGCGTCGAAAAACTATTAGCACCCATCGATTCAAGAGGACGAAGGTGCGGATTGGACTCCGGCCTTGAGAAAAAAAAGTATTTGATCTTCTTTAATATCGCAAAGTGTCTGTCACCAGGAACTCCTATAACCGGATGTCCTACCACGCAAGTTGGTACTTTTGCATTTTAAAAAAGCAAGCAAGCGAAAGAAATTCTATCTCCAAATAAACAAAATATTTATTCCTGTTTCACAGGTGTGTGTAGAGCAATGCCCGGACGAAACTATGCTATTTAAAAAGGAGTTAGAACAAAACCCCGGTTCATTCCAAGGAACAAAATCGTATATGGTTTGCACCGAAGATGTAAACATGCAGACAATGACACATCCAAAAGCGCTCCAATACATCCAAGAAGAGAAGTGTGCCAGTTTTATATTGCAGAGCCAACCAGGTAATTAGCACAATTTTTTCTAGTATGTCTTAACTCAAGTGTGACAATACTAATATTTGGTGCGTGAAATACCTAAGAGATTTTAAATGCTAAACGTGTGGCATGATAATTGTGCCTCCTAGTCTAAACGAATGCCATTAGATAAATTGATCCCGCTTCAGTGTTGTATCGCTGCATCGGGAATCTTTCAAGCCTGCAATGCAAAGATACGACAAGGAAGACGACCGCATGGACTGAGACGAGAAATAACGGGGAAACCTGCGTCCGCAACCCTGAAGACGCCCAGAAGTCATTATTTAATCGTGCAACAGCACTCGACTCTTACCTGGGTTGGATCGCTGCGAGCTACGTTCTTTACGAGGAATAAGCGAGAAACACACGTTGTACGTAGTGGCATTGTTCCATGCATGTCCTTAGCTTCCTAATTAATCAAATTATCTAGCATGTGTATCGTGCACCGTGTCACTTTTAACCTGTACGTTATTCGTAGCTAGTCATAATTTTAAGCGAATTTTACTCTTCATATTAGTTCTAGTACTAACACGGTGTTTCAAAGGAGCGCATCAGATAGATAAATCGGATGCTGGACAACAAAGATGGATGGGATAAATGTGCAACATTCCTCCAAACAGTTATAGGACGACGAGTGAAAGACGAGCTGGAAAGGCAAAAAATCGACCAAGCCTAACCTGACAGCCTCCCTCCTGAAGACATGCATATTGCGCTACCGGGACGGACGGCCGGAGATGGGAGGAGTTCTTAGTCCGTACGGCACTATTACGGTGCAGTCGGACATGTCACCTGGCTGGCATCCATGAGGATTTCCTCCTCCCCAAGGAAAAAAAAAAAGATAGATAAATCGGTAAAGTCTCGTGGTTGGCCTCGTCTCGCGACAGATTGAGTCTTGTGGGGGAGACGCGTCAACTATTTATAGCGGTTATGCATAATCAACTGAAAAATAGATTAAAACTGAAGCGACACCCGACATGTACACACGGCTTGTACCACTATATTTCACACTAAAAATCCCTATAAAATTACGCACAATCTTTATATTACACAATCGCATCAATGAGGATCCTTTCATTAATAATAAGTATTGTATTTGGGGGAACTTGTTTCTGCATGACATTTTCTTGAACATAAACTTAAAGACATACAACCAATTACAACTAAACTAGTTTTTGATACGTGAAAAATCAGTGCCTACTGAATGTAATAGGACTTCGAGTATTTAAACGTTTAATTTATTTAGCCTATTGCTCAAAGAACGAAGACGAAGATGAGTTCCAATGGTGCCCCATTGCAACTCGTCTTTTTAGACTTCAAAGATATTGAAGTGTAAATAAATGGCTCCGATATTTGCAACGCTTAGGATTCTAGATTCTTGTTTAGATTGCAGATACATTAATAATTAACATTAGACGCTTTAATTTCATGAACTTACTAATCCATGCTTGGTACGCGCAACAGTGTTGGGTCGGTGCTTTGTAGACGTCACAGCAGCCATCGAGGTGTTGCGAGAGGTCAAAAATGATTTGCTCGACATGGCGGAGAGCGAGGGGCTCGAACAACTCACCAGCTTGTTTAGATTTGACCAGGTAGAGTACAATAGCTTTTTTAGAACCCAATCAATCAACTTCATTTTCTTTGGACGTCCATACTATTTACTCTAAATATCATCAACTAGATGATCCCCGAGACTTTATCCGCGTGGATTTAGATTTTAGAACTTTCCCGCAACTTTTGGATTTTCCGGGATAAAAAGCATATGTTATGTTCCTCCTAAGCTCCTATGTCTGTACCTCGTCAAAATAACTGATGGGTCGTGAAAGCGTCGCGTAGCAGAGATTGAGAGAGATAGACATTCCCATTCATACTATTATTATTATTAGTTTAGAATGCACGTACCACACGCATGCACCTACGAAGAAATATCTAACCTACCTAGGTGTGAATATACCTAATTCATGATCAATCGAACTTGCCTGTAACTTCAAAGGTATACAGTATTATAACGCGCATGCGCATGTAAACATTCATCATTCATTTGAATCAACTGTTTATGGGCATGGGCACTTTATATTACTTTCTTAATAATATATAAAACTTCTATTTCGTTTCTAAAATACTAGTAGTATTGTCAAGTAGTTTTCTAAAGGCACCTAGAAGTGCTTAAGTACCTAGGTACTAGGTAAGTAGTTAGACGATGCCGTGATGATTTTAGTAGTAAGCAGATTTATTCCATTCAAGTAGAAACATAAAATAAATCACAAAATGTTTGATGTTGGACACAGCCAAAAACGATGAAAATTAGGACGCTCGACTTCAACTTTTTAGGCACGGTTTTAGATTCTAGAGATATTCGATACTTTTTGTAGTACATAATGAATATTTTTTTTTACAACATTGTTGATTTAATAATTAAAGTTAAATTATTCAAATTATTATTATTTCTCTCATCTAAAATTTCACGAATTGTAGCACCGATAAAGATTGTCCACTGATTAGGAAAGAAAATAAAATGATGTTTATTATGTGAGCAGTTGTCATCGCAAATAGTTCAAGATCTGGTCCAGTCGCGATGGTTTATGGCAGGAGCCTTAGTCGCCGTTGTTTTGCTGTGCTTCATCTACATATTCCTGTTGCGATGGGTGATCGCACCAATAGTGTGGGTTTCAATCGCAGGCTTGTTAGCTGTCATGGGATTTGGTGAGTTACTTTTTACCCCGTTTACTTAAGCTGTTAAGTATTATTCACCATATTACAATTTCAATATATTATACGTATAGTTACCAAACCAAGAAAAAATTATATCTTGAAACTTATTTTCTTTACAATTCAGAGGGATTTCATTCCATAATAAAGAATGCAAAATGATCAGCCATCTGAGAGAATCCTGCCAAAACGCCGCCCAAACCGTGATTCTAGAGTGTAACATTATTTTTTAACCGACTTCCAAAAAAGGAGGTGGTTCTCAATTCGGCGCGTATTTTTTTTATATTTTTAATGTATGTTACCGCATATCTCCGTGGTTTCCAAACCGATTCGAAAATATATTTTTTTCAGTGGTTAGACTTAGAGGAAGCTCGCCAGGTGGTCACACAAAATATTCTGACTCCAAATCCTCAATCCTGATACTGTAGATATACCTACGAGTCAAAACTAGGGAGTTAGGAAGTTTTGATGCTGAATTCATATAGTAGACTAAGTATCAATTCACGTGTATACGATTCAACTCTGAGTCCCAACTCCTCAACCCTGATGCTGCAGGGTACATAACTCCTTAAAAATAGTGATTTAGGATTTTTTATAGTGAATTCATATTGTACGTGTCAAGCAACGACTTCATACTTAAACCCAAGTCCCAACTCCTCAACTCTGATGCTGCAGGGTACTGCACTCCTAAGCCGTGGGGATTAAGAGTATACACTAAAAAGTTAAAAATAAAAATTCTTTTCAAAAAACCGACTTCCAAAGCCACTGTAAAGTAAAAAATAATTTTGATTTCTACACACTATGTTGAAGTCAGGTGTGTTATGCCTGACGCGTCACCTTTGCCTATCTTTGATAAACTCGCCCGACTTCAGCATACTCGTAGTGTATAGAAATCAAAATTATTTTTTACTTTACAGTGGCTTTGGAAGTCGGTTTTTTGGAAAGAATTTTTATTTTATTTTACTTTTTCAGCAACTTTTTTGAGTTACAAGAACTATGAGTACTACAAAGCAAACCCCGTCAGTCTCTACCAAACAACCAACTTGAAAGGATACGTGCAATATATTTTTGCCCGAAGCGAGACCTGGCTCGTGATCCTCATAGCATTAGCCGTGCTACTACTTATCTTGTTATTGGTAGTAGTTTTCTTGCGAAGTCGGATAACTATTGCTATTGCGCTCATACGTGAAGGAAGCAAGTAAGTTTTCGATTTAAGGTAGGTACATTAGACATTAAGGTTCTTATGAGATCATTATATAATGAGGGCATCTTCATGATATCCGTGACCATGAGACTTCTAAAGGACAAACAGTATCTCCAAAGATAATGCTCTCCATCTTCAGTCATCCCTTAGTCATATCAGTAATGACTCTGGTGTGTTATTTAAGTTATAGATTATAAGATCTTCGAAAGAGCTAGATTTGGACTGTAGAAATCTAGAAATACTAAATATTATAACGAAGGAGGTAGTTTTATTGCAATTTTCAATCTTAACCAGACTCATTATTGAAGACCGCGGCCCTGGCGAGATCCCAGCATCTAGTGATTCAGCTGATTTCTATGTCATTTTGTCGTTCGATATTTTTTTTTTAAATACATAGCAAACTCCGTCTAGGTATACATAGCGAGCAAACGAGCAGGCGGGTCATCTGATGGTAAGTGATTACCACCGCCCATGAACATTTGCAGCACCAGAGGAACCGCCAATGCGTTGCTGGCTTTTGAGATATTTGTTTATACGCCCTTTGAAGATTCCATATCATAATCATGAGGGAACACGGAAGATGGAAACTGGTTCCATAATTGGCAGGTACGTGGCAGAAATTACCTGGAATAACGGGAGGCATTCTGGCTTTGGCTCATAGACTTTTCAAGATAATGAGAAAAATTCCCTCATTTGATCACACACACCAATTTGTTGGTGAACGTCCTCTCCTGTTATAAATAATTCATTGATACTGCACATTTACATACAAACAGTCCAAAGTTCCTTTCCTAAATTTGCAAGTTTTGTTTTAAACCCGAAAACATACATAACATTTTGTTTTTTGCAGGGCAGTCACATCGATAAAATCGACGATATTGTTCCCTATATTCCCATGGATCTTTCAATGTGCAATCATTGCTTATGGGATTTTAGTTCTTATGTTTTTGCTTTCGATCGGCGAAGACGCATTCCGTGTTGTGAACTTACGCAACGATACGGCTTGCAGATGCGGCGGGGTTTACACGGAGGTAGACTATATTCTCTTCATTAAGTCAATAACAAAATTCTTACAAAATATTAAAAAATATGAGATTATGACTGTTGCGGACAGCTGAGCGGTCTAAAACAAAATGAGAAGCGCGTACGCCGCGTTTTGAGTATATGAACGTAGGAGTGAGCGAGTGACCATATATAAGACAGAGAGAGCATATATGGAGCCAGAACAGGCGTCAGGGCAAGACAAGGAAAGTGTATATGTCGAGACCGTTGGTGCACTTTGGACCGGTGGCTCCACCCCCTGGCTCCTGATTGGAGAAAAATTGGCATTGCTCGCTGGCGCCGACATTCATGTGCCGGTTCAGATATGGGAATATAACCGGCCAAAAAGCAAGGAGAAATCGTTCCAGTGCTTTGAAGTGAAATTATAACAGTGAAATAGTAAATAGGGCAGTATAGGGCAAAAGTACCTCCCATAGCTCAGTGATTAAATTCAGTGAAAAACAGCTCAGGGTAAGTGACCTGAATAACAGAGCGGCTGCTAGCCGAGTACCTCTCCGAAGCCAGATCCCTGGCTGAGGAAGGCTGTGATATTTATATCGCCTTATAGGTATATGCTCTGGGGTCACTACACTCTATCCAAGCTGTCGTCATCATCGGGTCAACGGCCCGCGGTCGGGCATCAACTACGTAGGGGTCACCGCCCTCCGCGATGGGTTCGATTCATACCTACTGGCCGGGTTGGGGTCAATAACCTGCCCCAACCAGTACCTAGGCTAAGACTAGCAGCCTTCGTCGGCCGGCCCAGACGGAACGTGGCATTGCTAACACGAACAGCTGACCCATATGCCCGAACCGTGCGAATACCGTCCACGAGTCATCGAGTGCGAGCTCCCGAGCTACGTATCTCCTTCGATCCAGGCCAGCTGGAACGCCGAGTGGTTGCAGTGCGGCGGCGTATACAGCGCCGTAGGCAACGTGTAGTAACGTGGAACCGTCGACGACGATCCTTGACGGTAGCTTCTCATAGTGCATCGCGACGTACAACGATAAGAAGGCTGCGTCATCCCATGCGGTTACGCTCGCAGCGCAGACGTCTGCGATAATGGTTCGGTAGTGCTAGTGAACACACCGTTAGTGATCAGTGAGGCCGTAAGTAAATGACTTTAATAAATTAACTTGTAATTATTTTAACGTAAAACTAGTTGCACATTTTGCTGAATACGGCCCCTTAACAGAAATTTTCATTATTTTCCCTAACCTTAATGTTACTGTACAAGTTGGTATTTGGTATGTTTGTTTATTAATCCGTATTGATAAGCTCTTAAATTAAATTCTTATTATTGTTCTAACAGTTATTCATTGGATAGTTAAATTCCTTCTTGTTTAATGTATAGGTGTTAATCTTAGCTGATATATACCTTTTCTGTGTATAATAGGTACTAGCCTTTATTGATGTGTACTTATTATAATCATATGTTTTTCCATATTTAGGTCATAATATAGGTATGTGTATTCCTATAATGTTGTCATTTATAAACTCCCTTTGTGTGTATGTCCGCGAGTAGGTCGTGTCGATACCTACTCGCGCAATAACCCGTTGTGTACTTTATTATTGTTTATAATTGACTCGTGTAATATGTTGTAGCTTTTAGATTCTTATGTGTTATGTTCTTGTGTGTTATGTTCTTGTGTATAACTTTTGTTGTGTTTGGCCACGAGTAGGTCGTGTCTAAACCTACCCGTGAGTCAGTCTGTTGTAAAATCAAAACTGCTTGTTGTATATGCTTATGAAGAATAAATGTGTCATGTTTTGTACATAGAGAACTGTTTTATTGTTGAGCAAATCCTTCCCGAGATCCAAGCATATACTTGTATAAGTTCCGTAGGCAACAGTGCGGAACATTTTGGTCCTTCGAGCCGGATCTCTGGAACAGTAGAAGGATTTAAAACAGTTCTCTATAATTTTATGTGAATTAATCTGTGTCAATTAATTTTGTTTAATTAGGTACAATGGTTGTAACTCGTAGCCAAGCTGGGGATGACCCAGAGACTGATGTGGAGTTCTCTGAAGCGCGTACTGAAGACGCGCCCCCAGCCGAAACCCAGGATGCCAGAACGAGGCACGGCGACGGACAGGACCAAGGTCAAAGGAGAAACGACCAACCGTCAACCAGCCGTCAACCTGTTTCGGAACAACCAGCTACTACGAGAAGACCATTGGAGCGAGCTATTTTGAGGGGGGTACGAAGCACATCAACACCCAAAGCACTGGAACCACGGGGAGAGATGTCACAACCCCGTCAACAACCTGCCCCACATGCCGCCGAGCAGTCAGGGAGTGTACTGCAGAGGATAAGAGCGGCAGAAGAGGAGGCAGAAGAACAACTTATGTCGCTGCATCTGGCTCACAAACAGGAGCTAGTAAGGAGGCGTTTGGCCCGAGATGTAGCGAGCATGAGAGGAGATGCACCGGATGTACAGGCCCAGACGGTAGACACTGAAGCCCCAGTGTTACGCATGGTTCAGGATTGGTTAAGAACACGTGAAACGCACGCGCCGTCAACAGGGGCAATGGAACCTCGAACCGAAGCAGAGCAGCTGAGGGAGTCGAGAGAAACACGTACAGCAGTGCATCGACCGGTTAGAATGAAACCGGTACGTAAGGTTGAGTGGGAACAAGCGAACATCCTACCAACCTTTTTCCCGCCACCGACAACGGCCAATGAGGGAGCGAGATCAGAAATGGATCATCTCGTCTCTACACTAAACCACGTGGTCAACAGACGACCACCGCTCAGAGAGCTGACGCAGCTACCCAAGTTTTCAGGAGCAGCGAACGAGTGGACCGGATTTAAAGTGGCCATGATACACAGTACGGAACAGTTCCAATTCTCACCGATAGAGAACATAGCCAGATTAAGGAACTGCCTACAGGGTAAAGCCAGAGAAGCCGTGTCAAGTTTGCTGAACGCTAGGCAACCAGACCCCGAGCGAATAATGAAAGCTCTTGACCGAACATTCGGGAGGCCTGAAGTAATAGCAAAGCAAGCAGTCGCAAGTATACAGAAAATGAAAAAGCCAGAATCACCAGTTGAGTTAGATGACTTTGCCATCGCATTGCAAAATATAGTGAGCACCCTTCAGGAGACAGAAGGACAGCGACATCATCTAACCAACCCACAGTTGGTGGACGAGGTATTGGACAAGTTACCTCCGGCGATTAAAGAAAAATGGGTAGACTACGCATATGAGTACTGCGATTTCAGCGAACCTGAAATCGTAACGTTAGCCAAGTTCATCGAGATGGAGGCTGACCGGAGGATACTATTCCTGAAGCCAAACGATAAGATGAAATGGGCGTCAGCAGAGCAACCACGTGAACGACAAAAGAATGTGCCTTCAAGACGCCAACCATGGGCTGAGAAGCAGTCTTTCACAATGTCGGCCGATGCTCAGAATCAGAAGCAGTTATGTAGCTCGTGTGGCGGGAACCACCAACTACCAAAGTGTCCAAAATTCCTGAAATTGGACCAGAAAACTCGATGGGAATTAGTTAAGGGAGCAAGGGTATGTTTCAGGTGCCTGGCAAGTAAGCACTACCGGTATAGATGTAAAGCGAAGTTATGTGGGGTTGATGGATGTATTCAACCTCATCACGCCCTTCTGCACAACTGTGAACCAGCCAACGGGGGCGCCGCGACCGTAAGCGTCTTGAACACAACGGCGGTCCGAGCGCGCGATCGGATCCTGCTGAAAATCTGTCCAGTCACTATCAAGGGCCCGCAGGGTGAAGTACAGACCTACGCCCTGTTGGATGAGGGCTCTACAGTGACACTGGTAGACGAAGGAGTTGCGGCCGCCGTGGGAGCAGAAGGACCGGTAGGAAACCTCAGAATCCATGGAGTGAATTCGGTAGTTGAAGCAAGGGGTAGCAGGAACGTTAAGCTGCTCCTTAGAGGATCTGGACAGTTTGAAACAATAACTGCAAGTACGGTTCGGAATATGAAGTTGCATCCGCAAACCGTTCCCGCAAGTGTCAGACGGTACACGCACCTTCAGGAATTTAATGCAGAAGACGTGTGCTACATGGGGGCAGAACCGCGGATCCTAATAGGTGTTGATAATTGGCACCTAATTGTCTCACGACAAATTCGTGCGGGCGCACGGAAAGAGCCGGTGGCCGTCCGCACAAGCCTAGGTTGGATGATTATGGGACCCCTGCCTAGGATGCTCTTGGATGAACGGCTAGAAAGTGGGCTTCATCATCTTCACATGAGGCATCAAAAAAGTGATGGCCTGAAGAAAAAAGAGCATAAAGAGGGGAAAGCTCCTGATAGGAAGGAGCCGAACCTATGTACTGAGCATGGATTTGAAGCTCAGAAACCGTCGCACCTGTTCGAGGACCCAGGTGAGCGGTTGCAGCCGTCGCGTCTGTTCGAGGACCCAGACGAGCGGTTGCAGGAAATGGTGGATAATAGGATTCATCATCTTCACATGAGGCATCAAAAAAGTGATGGCCTGAAGAAAAAAGAGCATAAAGAGGGGAAAGCTCCTGATAGGAAGGAGCCGAACCTATGTACTGAGCATGGATTTGAAGCTCAGAAACCGTCGCACCTGTTCGAGGACCCAGGTGAGCGGTTGCAGCCGTCGCGTCTGTTCGAGGACCCAGACGAGCGGTTGCAGGAAATGGTGGATAATAGGATTCATCATCTTCACATGAGGCATCAAAAAAGTGATGGCCTGAAAAGAAAATACCATAAAGAGGTGAAAGCTCCTGATAGGAAGGAGCCGAACCTATGTACTGAGCATGGATTTAATGAAGCTCAAGAACCGTCGCATCTGTTCGAGGACCCAGGTGAGCGGTTGCAGCCGTCGCGTCTGTTCGAGGACCCAGACGAGCGGTTGCATGAAATGGTAAAGACACACTTCCATATCGATGCATTGGGAGTGAGTATGGCACAAAAGGTGAAGCCAGAAGACGAACGTGCTGTTCGGGTTTTTGAGAATACAACCCGGAGGACTGGTCAACGATTCGAAGTTGGATTGCCGTGGCGTTATGATGATGTAAAGATGCCACCTAGCTTCGAAAATGCCTTCCGTCGACTGAAGACTATGGAACGGAAGATGGACCGTGATGCAGCGTTCGCCGAAAGTTATACGGCTCAGATAGAAAACTTGTTGGACAAGACGTATGCAGTAGAATGCAGCGGCCAGGAAGAAAATGAAGACAGAGCGTGGTTTCT
Organism: Erebia epiphron; assembly: GCA_963932025.1. Classification (NCBI taxonomy): domain Eukaryota; kingdom Metazoa; phylum Arthropoda; class Insecta; order Lepidoptera; family Nymphalidae; genus Erebia; species Erebia epiphron. The sequence goes on along the minus strand of OZ009956.1, from coordinate 6,735,373 downwards.
CCCGCACTTCGCGGTTAGAAACCCAAACAAGCCAGGAAAGATACGGCTAGTCTTCGATGCTGCTGCAGTGTGCAATGGAACAAGTCTCAACCAGAAACTGTTAGAGGGACCGGACCTCTTGCAGTCACTGCCTGGCATATTGTATCGGTTCCGTGAACAACCGATAGCAGTGACGGCGGATATACAAGAAATGTTTTTGCAGGTCAAAATCCGAGAAGAGGATCAACCATCTCAGATGTTCCTATGGCGAGGGAATGACCGGCAACAGCCCCCCAAGAAGTATAAGATGACTTCCATGATCTTCGGGGCAACGTGTTCTCCGTTTCTGGCACACAGCGTACGCAACAAGAACGCGAAGGAATTTGAACTCTCTCATCCAGCGGCATTGGACGCAATCACCAAGAGTCACTATATGGACGACTTCGTGGATAGCTTCAGGACGATAGAAGAAGCTCAAAAGGTGGTGATGGATGTAGACTTCGTGCATAAGCAAGCAAGTTTTATGCTTCGTGGATGGAACTCCAACGAGAGAAGCATACTGAGCCACATTCCCCCAGAGCTTTGCTGCAAGACGCAAACGCTTCTCATGGCAGGAATGAACAATGAGGAAAAGACATTGGGTCTTATATGGGATTCCCAAAAGGATGAATTGGGATTCAACACGTCAATGCCACGAGTAAGGAAGGAGGTGAAAGACATGGAACGTGCACCTACCAAAAGAGAAACATTGAGTGCGGTAATGTCGATCTATGACCCGCTCGGTTTTCTAGGACCTTACACAATAGTGGCCAAAATTATGTTACAATCGCTATGGCGATTGGACGTTGGATGGGACGAGCCCATACCCAACGAACAGGCGAAGCAGTTCTTCACCTGGATGCAAGGATTGAACAACATCGGGCAGCTTCGACTACCTCGGTGCTATGAAACAATGGACGATGACAGTGAGAAACAGCTGCATGTGTTCTGCGATGCGAGTGAGCTAGCCTATGCAGCCGTGGCATATTGGCGTATTGAAAAGCCAGATGGGACCGTCACCGTTCGATTGGCGGCATCTAAGGCTAAGGTAGCTCCGCTGAAGAGTACCAGCATCCCTCGACTGGAACTTCAGGCAGCAGTCATCGGGTCAAGACTTGCAGATGCAGTAAAAAAGGAACATCGTTGGGAGGTAACGAGTACGACATTTTGGTCAGACTCCCGAACAGTTCTTATATGGGTAAGAACGAATGCCAAAAAGTATACACCCTTTGTGGCGCATCGGCTAGGAGAGATTGCCGAGCGAACAAACCCATCACAGTGGCGCTGGGTGCCAACCAAGGAGAACCCAGCGGACGATGCAACGCGCTCCTCGTACATATCTGGCCCACGAACAGAGTGGCTGGAGGGACCAGGCTTTCTGCGGCGACCGAATTCTGACTGGCCCGCGGAGACGGTCCAAGAACGGGGGGAGCCCGAGGAAGAAGTTCTCGTGCATCACGTAACTCAGGGACCGCCGAAACATTGGGAAGCGATGCCTGACATTAACCGAATACGTAAATGGGACGTGCTGATACGAGCAACGGCACGAGTCCTCTACATTGCGTCGAAATGGATACGTAAAAGCACGCAACTAGAGGTACAACATCTCCAAATGGCTGAGAAGCTGTGGCTAGAACGAGCCCAGGAAGAAAGCTTCGACGAGGAGATTCGGTTATTAAAGCGAGGGCAGCCAGTGCCTCGCTCTAGCCGACTGTATAAATTAGATCCAATATATGGGACGGATCGCCTACTGCGAGTGCATGGACGAATTGACGCCGCACCAGTAAATAACGACCAGAAGCGGCCAATCATATTGGATGGACGACATAAGCTAGTACGGATGATGATTCAAAAGGAACATGAAGCCGCAGGACATGCAGGAAATGAACGTGTTGTAAATGACCTACGCCAAAGGTATTGGATCCTGCACCTGCGCCCATCCGTACGAGCCGTAGCCAGGACATGCCAGCGATGTCAGATTCACAAGACGGTTCCAAAAGTACCAGCCTTTGGTGACTTGCCGAAAGCAAGACTGGCGCCCTTCAGCCGCCCCTTCAAGAATACGGGTGTGGACTACTTCGGGCCCATGAGCGTAACCATCGGCAGGCGCCACGAGAAAAGGTGGGGTGCCCTCTTCACTTGCTTAACCACACGAGCAATACACATAGAGTTGGTAACAAGCCTCTCCACTGATTCAGCGATTCAGGCCATTAGAAGGATGGCTGCGAGAAGAGGCTGGCCAAGTGTAATGTACTCGGACAATGCGACCAATTTCCGAGGAGCTGACGTGGAGATGAGAGCAGCTTGGAAGGAGTGGGCCGAACCTCTGCGAGAATTCTGTATGAACAAAATGATAAGCTGGAAGTACATACCTCCTGGCGCGCCAAATCAAGGAGGCGCATGGGAAAGACTGGTTCGCTCAGTGAAGAACGCACTGAGCGCCACCTTGGAGCAGAAGCATCCCAAGGAAGAAACACTGCATACCCTGCTGGTAGAGGCCGAGCATGCGATCAACGCCCGTCCTTTAACGCATGTTTCCGTGACCCTTGAGGACCCTGAAGCACTGACTCCGAACCACTTCCTGATAGGATCATCATCAGGACTGCCCGTGGTAGGACCGTGCCACCCGGCAGATAAGAGAACCTGGCGAGCGGCACAGGCGCTTGCCGACGAATTTTGGAGGCGATGGGTGAGAGAATACCTACCCAATTTGGTGCCTCGTGGCAGCGCCGCCCAAGCATCACGACAATTACAGCAGGGAGATCTCGTCGTCGTAGTCGACCCTAACCTACCTCGCAATGTATGGCCACGAGGAATTGTAGAAAGGACTTATGAGGGACCAGACGGCGAGATACGATGTGCAGATGTACGAACACAAGGAGGTGTGTTTCGAAGACCAACTAGGAAGCTAGCTGTCCTCCCGGTTGAGGAAGAGGCTGCGTCTCCTTGAGAGGGAGCCTGCGCCGGGGGGAGGATGTTGCGGACAGCTGAGCGGTCTAAAACAAAATGAGAAGCGCGTACGCCGCGTTTTGAGTATATGAACGTAGGAGTGAGCGAGTGACCATATATAAGACAGAGAGAGCATATATGGAGCCAGAACAGGCGTCAGGGCAAGACAAGGAAAGTGTATATGTCGAGACCGTTGGTGCACTTTGGACCGGTGGCTCCACCCCCTGGCTCCTGATTGGAGAAAAATTGGCATTGCTCGCTGGCGCCGACATTCATGTGCCGGTTCAGATATGGGAATATAACCGGCCAAAAAGCAAGGAGAAATCGTTCCAGTGCTTTGAAGTGAAATTATAACAGTGAAATAGTAAATAGGGCAGTATAGGGCAAAAGTACCTCCCATAGCTCAGTGATTAAATTCAGTGAAAAACAGCTCAGGGTAAGTGACCTGAATAACAGAGCGGCTGCTAGCCGAGTACCTCTCCGAAGCCAGATCCCTGGCTGAGGAAGGCTGTGATATTTATATCGCCTTATAGGTATATGCTCTGGGGTCACTACACTCTATCCAAGCTGTCGTCATCATCGGGTCAACGGCCCGCGGTCGGGCATCAACTACGTAGGGGTCACCGCCCTCCGCGATGGGTTCGATTCATACCTACTGGCCGGGTTGGGGTCAATAACCTGCCCCAACCAGTACCTAGGCTAAGACTAGCAGCCTTCGTCGGCCGGCCCAGACGGAACGTGGCATTGCTAACACGAACAGCTGACCCATATGCCCGAACCGTGCGAATACCGTCCACGAGTCATCGAGTGCGAGCTCCCGAGCTACGTATCTCCTTCGATCCAGGCCAGCTGGAACGCCGAGTGGTTGCAGTGCGGCGGCGTATACAGCGCCGTAGGCAACGTGTAGTAACGTGGAACCGTCGACGACGATCCTTGACGGTAGCTTCTCATAGTGCATCGCGACGTACAACGATAAGAAGGCTGCGTCATCCCATGCGGTTACGCTCGCAGCGCAGACGTCTGCGATAATGGTTCGGTAGTGCTAGTGAACACACCGTTAGTGATCAGTGAGGCCGTAAGTAAATGACTTTAATAAATTAACTTGTAATTATTTTAACGTAAAACTAGTTGCACATTTTGCTGAATACGGCCCCTTAACAGAAATTTTCATTATTTTCCCTAACCTTAATGTTACTGTACAAGTTGGTATTTGGTATGTTTGTTTATTAATCCGTATTGATAAGCTCTTAAATTAAATTCTTATTATTGTTCTAACAGTTATTCATTGGATAGTTAAATTCCTTCTTGTTTAATGTATAGGTGTTAATCTTAGCTGATATATACCTTTTCTGTGTATAATAGGTACTAGCCTTTATTGATGTGTACTTATTATAATCATATGTTTTTCCATATTTAGGTCATAATATAGGTATGTGTATTCCTATAATGTTGTCATTTATAAACTCCCTTTGTGTGTATGTCCGCGAGTAGGTCGTGTCGATACCTACTCGCGCAATAACCCGTTGTGTACTTTATTATTGTTTATAATTGACTCGTGTAATATGTTGTAGCTTTTAGATTCTTATGTGTTATGTTCTTGTGTGTTATGTTCTTGTGTATAACTTTTGTTGTGTTTGGCCACGAGTAGGTCGTGTCTAAACCTACCCGTGAGTCAGTCTGTTGTAAAATCAAAACTGCTTGTTGTATATGCTTATGAAGAATAAATGTGTCATGTTTTGTACATAGAGAACTGTTTTATTGTTGAGCAAATCCTTCCCGAGATCCAAGCATATACTTGTATAAGTTCCGTAGGCAACAGTGCGGAACAATGACCTTATATGCCATGGATCTGGATATGATAAATGGATCAAAGCTGTTTGTGGACTCCAGTGCACTGATCGATGGTCTTTTTCGACGTTGATGATACATTACGAGTACAGCCTATTTTTGCAAACTTCGCGTTCCATTGTTGAACAGTTAGTTGTCTGTAATTTATAATGCATTCACTTTCAGGAGGGAGCCTCATGCAATCCTCTAAAGTTTGTAGAGAAATGCCACGATACAAGCTCCATCGGTGGACTTTCACCGTGTCGATTGGCTTCTTGTCACTTTACCGGCATCGACAATCCACATAACGTGATATACATGCATCGTAAGAAAATAACACTATCATAATATTATAAATATTTAAAAAAAACTAGACAATGCATACGACTTCGTCAGGGTGGATTTAGGCTGTTGAAAAATCCCGTGGGAACTTTGATTTTCCTTTGGTGCAACCTATCTCTACCTATCTAAATCGGTTAAACAGATGGGCCGTGATAACGCAGCAGACAGACAGACACACTTTCAAATATTTTATAATATTAACTTACACTGACATTATACTAGGTAGCTCAATGAAATCATCATTATCACCTTGATGACGATGTTGTTGATGATTTCAGTTGTCAACCTGTTGGGCTTTTTCTGGGCGATGTTTTTCATCAGTGGAGTAGCGGACATGATGTTAGCGAGTACATTCTCAACGTGGTATTGGACCTTCCGTAAGAATGACTTGCCTTTTTTCACTCTCACCTCAGGAATGTATAGAACGGTCCGGTAAGTACCACTGTCTATGCAAGCACCATAGAGCCATATTAGTAGGGCATGCTGAATGCCTATTATAAGTACAGAACTAAACAATCTACTGGCGTCAGCAAACAACCCTGAAGCGTCACAGAAACTGGGCCATCAGATTTCAAAAAACATTACTCTATTGCACGCGAAGGACGCTGTATGCTTTTTTCCTAAATGATGCACATGTCGAAATCTTATTACAACAAACCGCATTTTAATTTCAGGTATCATTTAGGGACAGTGGCATTTGGATCTCTAATAATTGCCATAGTCCGAGTAATTAGGGTAATCCTGGAGTACATCGATCACAAAGTTAAAAAATTCGATAATCCGTGTACAAGATCCATAATGTGCTTCTGCAAATGTATATTTTGGTGCTTGGAGAACTTTTTGAAGTTCGTGAATAAGAACGCCTACATCATGTGTGCTGTTCACGGGAAGAACTTTTGCAGGAGCGCGAATGACGCGTTTTCATTACTTATGAGGAATATTATTAGAGTCGTCGTATTGGATAAGGTAGCTGTAGTGTTTATTTCTTTATAGCTGTTTATCTTTAGCACTTCCCTATTCAAGCATTTTATCATTATAAAGAGCAATCCTGCCATCCACTTCAATTTTATATGATATGATTTTAAAGTACTTGCGATATTAAATTATTTCTTAGTTCATCAAAAAGCTTAGCTTTACACAAATTTTTTTGGTGATTTCCAGGTGGCCGATTTCATATTTTTCCTCTCGAAGCTATTGATTTCCATTGGAGTGGGTTTCGCCGTGTACTACCTCCTCGAATGGAACTACGTGTACGAAGTCACGAAGGGCGAGCGCTTGCACTACAACCACGTGCCTGCGGTGATACTGAGCGTCGCCACGTACCTTATATGCACCATATTCTTCAACGTCTATTCGATGGCTGTGGATACACTGTTCCTATGTTTCTGTAAGCATGTTGTGTGTTGACGACCTCCGTGGCGCAGTGTTGAGCGCTTTTGTCTTAACGTGCGGAGGTCCCGGGTTCGATCCCCGGCAGGGTCAATTTGGAAATTTATAATTTCTGAGTTTTCCCTGGTCTGGCCTGGTGGGAGGCTTCGGCCGTGGCTAGTTACCAGCAAAGACGTGCCGCGAAGCGCTTTAGCGTTCTGGTACGATGCCATGTAGAAACCGAATAGGAGTATGGGTTTAATATAACTGCCATGCCCCTAACAGGTAGGCCCGCTACCATCTTAGACTGCATCGTCACTTACCATCAGGTGAGATCGCAGTCAAGGGCTACCTTGTAGATGATTTGAAAGAAAGTACCTGTTTTTCCCCTCGTTAAAAAAAGCACCTAATGTTACTTTACCTACATGCAGTTTTTGGATACATGCAAGAATACCGATTAAAGACAAAAAGACTCTCCATAGCCACCAATAATTTTCCTTGCCAACAGTTGGTACGTAATTTTCAAGACACTTTCCTATTCTTACTTTTTTGAATGCATTATACAAAGGCATTGGGATTGGCAACGCTGCCATGTCGTGTCACAGCATCAGTGTGTTAATAGTTACGTAATCAGCTAGATCAAATCAAGGCCCTTTAACAACAGCTCTAATAAGGTTTCATTTGTTCCAGTGGAAGACTGCGAGCGAAACGACGGCTCTCCGGAAAAACCCTACTTCATGTCGAAAAACCTAATGAGAATTCTCGGCAAGAGAAACAAAAAGATAAAATAAAATCGATCTAAAGTACCAAAGAAATAGCTTTAAGTCAGAGTAATGCAAGCATCTTGAACTTGTGAGAACTTGTTCAATCTACTTATTTGATTATTTATCTATGTTACGTTTTGTACTTTAATAATAAGGGTCACGCGTTCAATATAACCATGTCAGATTATCCAGCTACCATCTTAGACTGCATCATCACTTCTCATCCTGGTGGGAATGCAATTGAGTACAAGGGGTTTGAAAGAAATGAAACTCGATAATTTTTACGTGTACTACTCCTAAAGGGGGCGTAACTGCTGTCTGCTAGTTAGCTGCGTAGCTTTCTTAAATTTAGTGCCCAAGGAGATCTTTTCTTTTCGTATTTTGGCAGACAAAACTTACTTTACTTTCGTTTGCGTCGCCCTTACTTGAATAGTAGATTTTAAAATTTAAAGAGACTATGTAAATGCAAAGGCCAAATAATAATGTACCTAACATATAAATTTTAGTCTTTAATGTTAACAATAATTTACCTTAAGAGAGTTTTTGAAGACTTTATTCGTAGGATTTGATGTTTGTATTCATGTATTTTCTAAGATTTTATTAGGTATGTGTGTGATTATCTATGATTGTTATTGATGATTGAATGTGCCAAGGAAGTACCTAGTACCTACCTATTGTAATAATTCCTATTGTATTTACCAATCTTATTATGTTTAATACTATCGTACTGTGAAATTTATATTTTTCTATGTCTTTATCAACTATTTTTTATTAAATAATTGAATTTCGATTAAAAGAGGAAGTTTATTAAAGTAATTTTGCAAAACTGGCTGTGTTTTGTTTCAAATCAATTTGCAGCTTTTGCATTTTGAGGATTTATGTCGGCTCCACACTATCGTCCAACTGTCAAACACTCCAACATGACTCCATGTGTCCCAACATACGATCGATCAAAACCATCGATATATATGTAAGTACTAGATGGGCCCTTTCATAGAAAAAGGTCTGGCGTCCGACTTTGAGAGCGAGTTTCTAACCTGTCTCTGTCCCCATCGTAGCGCTGTCACGGTCGCTCGTCGTGTAGAAAATTTGTTATTCTTATGTTAAGGCTTTAAGATATGTCAAACTGCCTCAGTATTAGGATGTTTAAGTCAAATTGTCGTATTATCTGATAGTTGAATCCGTAAAGAAAAAATATGTAACGGAAGATATAGGCTTAATAAACATTTCTACTGTAAAAAATGTTTACTTTTTTCAAACCCTCTTTCAGAAAAAAATCCCCAAAGAGTATCTACTTTTGTCATACTTTGAAAATTGTCTGCAAAACGGCACAAGCTTTTTAATTAGTTCTTGCACACAAAAATAGGTCTTAAAAATCACAATATTTTTACTGGCGAGTTTTATTTTTACTCCCTATAACAAGCGTGTAAAGTAATTTTCCCCCGAAATTTAAGTATATTAGTGAGAACGTGGCTGCTCCGTCGCCCTGTAAACACCCGCGAGCCCTTCGGCAGTCCGTTTCGGGCAGGGTCATCAATCTTAGTACAAACCAGTCTATACAGTCCTTTCGTTTAGTAACAAAAGGCAATAACAGATGGCGCTATCGTACCTATTGTGCTAAAAAAATAACTACTATATCAGTAGTTTAGTTCGCACAAATATCTTCTTAAAATAAATTCTTGTTCTTTCTTATCTCTTTCATATTATTTTTATTTCATTTTATTTTTTCTTTTAAATGCTATTCTAATAGTAAAAATATTTATGACTTATTTTTATATTTTTAGCTAGGTAGAAATTCACTAAATAACTATGGCAACATTTACTCAAGGGATTCGATCGTTTAGCAATAATGTCAAATTAATTTGAAAAATAACCTCTGCATTGCCGGGTGTGTTGTTTTTCTGATTGCTTTATTTAATACTTTTCATTTTGATTTGCGGTGCTTTTCACGCTACGTTTGTTGAGTTGAGCATTCTCCTCCAAACAAGTGAACCCACGCTTTGAGATTGAGACAGAGACTCTTAGTGCTTTGAGACAGGACTCCAGTGTTTTGAGATAAAGACTCCAGTATTTTTAGTTAGGACTTCAGTGCTTTGAGATAGAGACTCCAGTGTTTTGAGATAGGACTCCAGTGGTTTTTGTTTACTTGTATAGGTACTAAATATGTCTTACAAAAGGTGCTGTATCCCAGGCTGTCCAGGAGCTGCAGGTTTGTATTCGCTCGCAATTTTGATAACGATACTATACTTAAGTACTTTTATCTTTGAATACTGTCTTTATTTTTTTATAACTGCAACATGTTTCCTCATACAGAATTGTAAAAATTTCAGGTTCGGAAAACGTCCTGCATGAATTCCCAAATCCCGCAAAGGATTTAGATCGTTTTATGATCTGGGTTCACAGCATTGGTGGAGATATCTTGAAACTAACCAATGAATTCATTTACAAGAATCGGAGAGTTTGTCGTTTACATTTTGAAGCAAAGTATCATTGCCGATTTAATAGACTCAGCAACATAGCTGTGCCTACTATTAACATGCATTGTAAGTTGAACAATAGATTTTTAAAGTATGTACAAAATTACCTTGTAGTCTAAAATAGTGATATGTTATATTGTGCTAATTTTGTATTTTCAGACCTGCATTCTTCTGTCCCAATGGTGCAGACGCCGTCTAGGCAATTACAGAATCTCTTGGAGAATATGCCATTAGTATCATCTGTGTCAACAGATCATACTTCTGCGATTTCAACAGAGGAACCATTAAGGAACATACAGAATTTGTCTTTGAACAGGCCATTATCTTCAACTAAATGTAATTTTTTTTTTCACTTTAAAAACCATATACACATCTCCATACTTAAATTATAAATGCGAGAGTGTGTCTATCTGCCTGTTACACTTTCATGGTTCATCTTTTAAACTGATTTTGATGAAATTTGGAATAAAACAAAATCCTCAATCTACGCAGATGAAGTTGCGGGCATCAGCTAATTCTTTGTAAAAGTTCTTCATAAATATCTACGCTATCTTGTAATTTTACACATTCATCTGTATACATAGAAAGAGTCTAACTAGGTTTAATGTCTGTTGTTTTATTCTCTTTTTCAGCTGGTAATTTACCCATTGAGCCGGAAGCGCCAATGCAATATGAACTCTTGAGCGAAGATAAAGAAAATATTGGTGGGTAAAAAATATACTAAGAGCCCTATGTAATATCATACTAATATTATAAATGCAAAAGTGGGTCTGTCTGTCTGTCTGTTTGCTACACTTTTATGGCACACATAACTTAGTCCATGCTGACGAAGTCACGGGAATCATCTAGTTAATTATAATTGAGTACTTGCTATTGTCATAGGTTTCATAATTTTTTTCAGCAGGGCAACCGCGTATCTTTTGCATCAATCATTGATACATCGCAATCACTTCTTATTGGTTAACACTCTTCCACTATTAGATGAAATCCATTGACGCAGCAAGAATACCATAAATTCAGCCAATCCCTGCCCTGCTGATGTTATTCTATGCTATTATTACATAATGAAATTCACTGTTACAGCACCAAGCTCCAAGTATATGCTAGACCTCAAATCTATCCCAGATATTAAAGAAAAGATTTATAGAAATCAGCAGAAAGGTAAGTCTTAAAACTTATTTTATTTATTAACATCTAATTAGAATGTCAGTGCCCATTACACTAACTAGATGGTTATTAAAAAAATTAAAAATATAAAAAGGCAGACATAAAATATCATCTTAATTGGTATTGCATAGCTTGAGTTACTGCTACAAAAATTCAAACAAAATTATCTATTTAATATATTTATTGTCTACTATTACTTGTAATACCTGATAATGCCTGAGATTTTGTCTGCATGGATTAAGATTTTTGGATAAAAGCCCTTCCCCAAATACACAGACAGAGAGACTTTAGCATTAATAATATTAGCTAAGACATAGTAGTAGATACTGGAAAAGAGGTAAAAAGAGACTTACTATTTTATCTTTTTTAAATTATGATATAATCTTACTTTCAGCTGTTACAGCAAGGAAAAATTCTTATAAAGTGACAACACGTCGTGTGAAGATGACGAAAAATGAACAAGATTTATACAAAAAATTGGTGTCTGTGAAAAGAAAACTAAGTATATATAAGAACTAGTATGGCGCGTGGATGCGCGGCCCGCTGAAGCGGACCGCGTACGGCATCGTACCGGAACGCTAAATCACTTGGCGGTAGGTACGTCTTTGCCGTGTAGAAACTGATTAGGGGTATGGGTTTAATATAACTGCCGTACCCCTAACAGGTTAGCCCGCTACCATCTTAGACTGCATCATCACTTAACATCAGATGAGATCGCAGTCAAGGGCTATCTTGTAGTGGAATGTAAAAAAAACCTATTAAATTTAACAGCCTTGACAATATGGTCAAAAATTGTTTAGCATCTAAGTATTTTAAATATTAATTTGGAAGATCGAGTATGGATGCAGGCGTCGCTTCCTGTGCGACTGGGGGGCCTGGGCATCAGATCTATCTCTGGTGCCGCTCTCCCCGCTTTCTTGTCCTCAGTCCATGGCACCCTAAATTTCTCCCAAAAGATTCTTGCGTCCTCTCTAGATGATTTCGTCATTAGTTTCATGGATGAGGCCAAGTACGCGTGGACACACGCCTGCCTAAACCGCGAATTCCCGATATCCCTCTCGTCACAACGGCAATGGGATGGGCCGATCTGCGAGCTAGCGCGGAAAAAGCTTATTGACACGTGCTCAAGCTCTGCAGATCGTGCCCGCCTTCGTGGGGGAGTGGGAATTCGGTCTGTGGCTGCAGGCCCTCCCGTCGCCCAACACAGGAACCTTAATTGACTCTTCCGCTTTTCGGATAGCTGCAGCGCTTCGCCTGGGCGCATCGTGCTGCGCTCCACACCGCTGCCATTGTGGTTCTGCCGTCGGCCGACTCGGTCACCATGGTCTCTCCTGCGTCAGCAGCGCAGGGCGTATCCCCCGTCATGCCAGCCTGAATGATATAATCCGTCGGGCCTTTGCCACTGCCGGATATGCGGCTATTCTGGAGCCAGTTGGGCTCATGCGAGACGATGGCAAGAGGCCCGATGGTATGACCCTGGTTCCTTGGAGTTTGGGGCGGCCCTTGGTGTGGGATGCCACATGTGTAGACACCTTGGCTCCTTCCCACCTTCCAGGCACTACCGTTAGGGCTGGTGCGGCGACGGAATCAGCGGAGGGCCTCAAGGTGCGTAAATATAGCACACTGGATAGTGGCTATATGTTTGCGCCTTTTGGGGTCGAGACGCTAGGGCCTTGGGGGGCTGGGGCGCGCAGAATCTATAAGGAACTTTCTGCGCGCCTGGTCGAGGCAACACGTGACCAGAGTGCTGGTATATATTTCGCTCAGCGAGTGAGCATAGCAATCCAACGCGGCAATGCTGCCAGCATTCAGGGCACGCTGCCCACTGGTAGCGGTCTTTTAGATTAGGTTTTTAGTTTTTAGTTTTATTTTTTTGTTGTCAAATTGTAATTACAATGTTGTAATAACAGAGTACCAATAAAAAAAACCTAATTCCCCAACCCAACCACCTATCTTTAATACCCTGCTCTCTAGCTAGCTCTTCACCCATTTTGCAAACCCTCGATTTCCATATGTTTTCTCCGAATCATTTGTCAGAATGACAGTACGAAGATACAAACTTTGAAAAGGTCTTGCATAATTTCCAAATCCTAGTCAACATTCGCTATACATTTTCTATGGAAAAATAAATTCCGCTATCTTGAATTTTTTTCCTGTTCATCAAGTAGACCTTCATGTCCTGATCATCTTTTGCCAAGAAACCACTCTTCCATCTTCTATACTCTCCGAGATAGACACCGACGAAATTTGTATGGCGGCCATCTTAAATCCGCCATTTTGAAAATTTTTTCAGCTCACTGTCAATTGGATGAAGTTTCGAATGACATTTGGTCGAGCACCCCCCACCTATCTTCAATACCCTGGCTGTCCTGTTCACCCGTCTTCGAAATCCTCAATCATCAGCTCTCTCCGTATTTTTCCTCTTCATGAATTTTTCCCCTCTATACGAAATGGTCAGTGAAAAAAATTTTTTTCATACAAAATTGTTCAGGAGAGGTGATCAATCAATGAATCAGCACGAGCAGCTATATATATATTAATAAGCTCTCAAAGCGAGCTGTCCAACTAAAATTGGCAAAGAAAATAACATCAAATCCAGCATTTGTAAAAGTGATGGAAAATATGCCAGCATCAGCAAAAATATTAATGATGATGCAGTTTCGCGAGCAAGGTAAAAAGGCTAAAGGGAGGCGCTTTGACATTAAGGAAAAAATAACTGATTTATCTTTGATAAAACAAAGCTTAGGGCTTTGTTTTATCAAAGATAAAGCAGTTATTTATAGATAGCGGCTTATAGATTTTTAAGAAAATTTTTAGCTTTGCCAGCCCCACAAACATTGAGCAAATTGTTGACCAGAGCTCAAGCCTGGTATTAACAAAAAAATATTTGAACAACTAAAATCAAAATCAGCAGAAATGAAATCAAATGAAAAATTGGGTATTTTAATTTTTGATGAAATGTCCCTAAAACTGAATGTCACATATAATGAGCGAAAGGATAATGTGACTGGCTTTGTGACCAATGGAAGTGAAATACAGCCCATTTTCGCAAATCATGCCCAAGTTTTTATGATCAGGGGGCTTCATAAAAATTATAAGCAGCCAGTGTCTTACACATTTTCCTCTGGTGCAACGAAGGGGCCAGAACTTGCCAAGCAGGTAAAAGAAATTATAGCAAGCTTGCAAGATGCTGGGTTTAAAGTGATTGCCACTGTGTGTGATCAAGGCACCAACAATCGTCAAGCATACAGATATCTCATTGATGAGGCAAGAGGTGATTATTTAAGAAGAGGAGTTACTCCAAAAAACAATTTTTTCACAGTTAATGCAGAGGAAATTGTACCCCTTTATGATCCCCCTCATCTTTTAAAGGGGATAAGAAATAACTTATTAGTTAAAAACTTACAATATGAAATGCATGGGGAAGTGAAAGTAGCAAAGTGGCAACATTTGGAGTTACCCCACAAAGAAAATCCGGGTTACAAAGGCGTGAGGCTTGTTCCGAAACTGACTGACAGCCATATTGTTCCCCAAAAAATAGGGAAAATGAAAGTAAATTACGCAAGCCAAGTATTTAGTGCAACTGTTGCATCTAATATGGGATACCTCGCAGGTACCTGTTCTATTATGTCTATTCTTTCTTATTTTGCGTTGGAATGATAGGTTATCTCTTCAATTTCCTGGCATAAATAGTCCATAATCCATAGTAATGATATAAATGTGAATAAGAGTTCCTGTGGGAATCAAAAAAAACCACAGGCGTCGCAGGCATCATCTAGTAAACTATATCTTTCTCCTGATGCAACCTTTCTCTGTACTAATTTTCATCATAATCAATTGAAAATATGAGCTGTGAAAGTGTTGCAGATAAACAGACACACTTTATAATATTATTAATATGGATTTTTAGTTTGAATGTGAAGAATTTACCCATTCCTTATTTATGTTTCAGACAAGAAAATTCTTCCTGAAGAATGTAAGGAAACAGCAGATCTACTTCTGTTCTTTGATAACCTGTTTGATTCAGTCAACGGCAGCTTTGCAAAAAGGAATAGGTTTGCAAAGCCACTTTTGGGTCCTGCAACACATACTTCTGTACATAATAAGATATGGGCTGAGGGGAAAAAGATTTTAAAATCGATGAAATTTGTAGATAAAACTGGGAAAAAAGAAAGTGTGCCAACCCTAACTAATTGGGTGTGGACACTGGAAGGAATCGAGGTTTTACTGAAAAAATTAGAAACAGATCATAAGATTACCTCAGTGTGGATGCGACATTTTAATCAAGACCCATTGGAGACCTTTTTTGGGTCTATAAGATCCCATGGTTGCCGCAACACAAACCCTACGCCTGAGCGTTTTGAATCAGCATTCACCACATTGTTAATAAATAGCCTTACCAGTGTCCACACTCCAGGGGGAAATTGTGAGCGTGATTTTGGAGAGGCATTAATTACCCTGCTAGACGAAGACAGTAAAGCCGACGAAGATTCTAATTGTGAAACTGTTTTAAATGATATTTTAAGTATTGAACTGGAGCCAATGGAAAAGAAATGTGATCCAAAAATATTGGCTCCTTTGCAATACATAAGTGGATATTTTATTAAAAAAGCAAAAAAGATATATAGGTCATGTGAAACATGCAAGAAAGCATTAGTGGCATCAAAAGAAACTGAATACATAAAATATAGGGAACTAGCAGCCCGTCCCGGCTTCGCACGAGTAGACATAAATAGGTACAGATATTTTTCATAATGGTGCACCCCCTTCTCCCGCACTGCCCCTCTCACGAAGAGTTAGTTACTCGATGCGCTGCGTGGCGGCCGCATGTATTTTTATTTTAATTTCATGATATCTTTTGAATGGAATGTCCGATTTCAATAATTCAAAAAGTAATCATCAGGTATTGAGACAGTCTTGAATATTAAATTATTTATTTGGATAAAAATTTATAAATGGTATGGATAACACGGTCTGATTTTGATCGGCATTTCTATCAATTTGTTAAATGTAAAAAAGTAGTTATAGTGACGTAACTACAATAGTAAGACACATGGTCTCGCGAAGTTTTTTGTAGACATTGATATATTCTATAATATTGTCGATCATTTTTTTGTCCTATCATTAATACTCTTCGCAGCGTATGCGATGAAAGACATTTTATGGCTAATTTTTTTACACCTTCGGTTGGTTTTAATAGGAATTTCTAAAGATTTCTATAGTAATCTAGTACTAAATATAGCCTATGTTACTCAGTGATAATGTAGCTTTCTAATGAAAAAAGAATTATTAAAATCGGTCCAGTACTTTTTGAGTTTATTCGTTACATACAAAAATACAAAAATACAAATCTTTCCTCTTTATAATATTAGTGTAGATGTAGATATAGAGATCGTCGTTGGCTTTGCAGCCCTAGTGACTCAATTGTAACTTTAATATCCAATATACAGGATGTTGCAATATCTATATTAAAAACAAATTTTGAAATTAATAATTTGAAGCAATATATAAAAACTGTTATTTACATATTAGTAGATTTCACAACAATTTCATGTCCTAACCACAAGGATAACTTAATCAAGTTTTTAATTAATGCTGTCTGCCGCTTCTTCATTTTCAACTATTGTAAGTCTATTAATAAGATTTTGTATGGACTAAAATATGTTGATGATGACAACGACAAATACCAAATATTGGCAAGGAAATGCTTCCAAAAGTGTCATAAGGTTAACAAAAATTAACTAGCTCCCCTGTTCTCAAGGGACCCTAGTTATTACTAGGTAATTTGGTATTTGTCATTGTCATCATCAGCATCATAGTCCATACAAAATCTTATTAATATCCATTGACTTACAATAGTTGAAAATGAACCGGCAGACAGCATTAATTAAAAACTTTTAAGTTATCCTTGTGGTTAGGACATGAAATTTTTGAGAAATCTACTAATATAACAGTTTGTACGAGTATATATTGTTTCAAATTATTAATTTCTTTTGATATCAAAAGAAAGTAATATAGTTTTGACTTTCGTTTCTCGAGGGACCTTTTAATGTCTAAAAGCGGTGTATGTAATATGACGTAGTAAAACGAATGTATGTAGAAAATAAAGTATAAAAGTCAACAAATTGTATTATTTAAAATGTATGTATTCAGATTTTATTGTTACATTAATTGTGAATAAAAAAATTAACATTTAATATAAATAATCTGAATGCATAATCCTTTCCTGCGTTTCACTGCTAAAGAAGCAGTCAGATAGGCGCGCGGTACACAGTCAATCTGGATTGCGGATTGAGGTCCAGATTGACTGCGAACCAGGCGCCTTCAGAAAATAAAAACGTAAGTAATAGGTATATTAGCTATACATGCAGTCAATATTACTATAATAGGTATGTATTATATATATATGATAAGTTCCAAAAGGCGAATACAGATGGCGCCACTAGGCTGTTACCACTATTCTATGGCGAGATAGATCTCTATTCCCGTATATAAAAAGTACTCTGTGGTTTCGGGACATTGTCGAAGGTCGCACGTCGATGTCGGAGCGAATTTGTTGAAGTTAATTTTAAATTTTGAAGGGTTTATACTCATTTGTACATATTTAAAATTTTAGAAATACTTAGTTCAGTAATTATCTGTAAATTAGTAGGTGTAAATATTTTTTTTTAAGAATTTAATTTTTTAAGTGTGCAAAGTAGGTGCAAAGACTAAATAAGGTTCTGTAGTGACAAGTGATTGTAAAAATGCCCAAATATAAGAAAAAATATCTTGCGAAGGCAGCCCGACAACTACGTAAGTATTGGTAAATACCTTTTTAACTATTTAATTTCGTATGTTTGTTTGTTAATTGAATTAGTACAGTCGGCAATGTATTTATTCTAGCGTGATAGTTTGACTTTGAACAAGCCTTACCATTGAAGCAATAGGGTTGACATTTGTAATGAACTGTAACACCTGACAAGTTGTCGACTGTATTAAATTTACGTTTGTACCTATAGTTTGGGGGTGTATCATCATACTAACAGTTAGGTATTATAGGTGAATAATATGCGGAAGTGTGTTTGCTAGTCCTTTAATCACGCCGCAACATAGCAACGGATCGATGTGATTTTTCGCATGGGTACCTATAGCTGTTAAGGACCTAGAGAGTGACATACCTAGGCCTTTACATTAGTTCAATAGGTAGGTAGGTATATGTACTACAAAGTACAAACACTAGTGTTGTTGCGTAAGTATATCGATAGTATCGTGACCTCGAAAATCACGCAGTATTGTTACGTGCAAATAGTATCGATAGGTCTATCGATATTTTTCATATTATCCATAGTCCTATCGATTCTATCGATAAAATCAATTGTTAAAGAAGAGTAATACTAGCACAACTCGATAGTATCGATGGCACCGGTTGCAAAACTATCGATAGGTTCGATACTATCTATGGAATCGCATCAGTATTACCGATAGTATCGATTAAGTATATTATTATCGATTATGTCGATAGTATCGATATTATTGATACCTGAGAAATACTGTAATAATGCAATCGACAGTATCGACTTTAATAATGGATTCTTTTGATAGTATCGAAAGGATTATAGAAATTATGAATAATATCGATAGCCCTATTGATACGATTTGCACGTGACAATACTTCGTGATTTTCGAGGTCACGATACTATCGATATACTATTACTATCGAAACAACACTAGTGTTTGTACTTTGTTAACTGACTGATTACGTTCAAAATCGATATTTGGGGCTCCCTAGGATCAAAAAACAGGAAACTGTTACCAAAATTTAAAAAAGTCGGCGCCATTTTGAAATGTTTTGTTAATTGACCGATTTCGTTCAAAGTCGATAATTAAGGATCCCTAGCATTACAAAACAGGAAACTGTTACCAAAATTTAAAAAAGTCGGCGCCATTTTGAAATTCTTTGTTAATTGACCGATTTCGTTCAAAGTCGATATCTGAGGATCCCTAGCATTACAAAACAGGAAACTGTTACCAAAATTTAAAAAAGTCGGCGCCATTTTGAAATTCTTTGTTAATTGACCGATTTCGTTCAAAATCGATATTTGAGGATCCCTAGCATTACAAAACAGGAAACTGTTACCAAAATATAAAAAAGTGGGCGCCATTTTGAAATTCTTTGTTAATTGACCGATTTCGTTCTAAATCGATATCTGAGGATCCCTAGCATTACAAAACAGGAAACTGTTACCAAAATTTAAAAAAGTCGGCGCCATTTTGAAATTCTTTGTTAATTGACTGATTTCGTTCAGAGTCGATATCTGAGGATCCCTAGCATTACAAAACAGGAAACTGTTACCAAAATTTAAAAAAGTCGGCGCCATTTTGAAATTCTTTGTTAATTGACCGATTTCGTTCAAAGTCGATATCTGAGGATCCCTAGCATTACAAAACAGGAAACTGTTACCAAAATTTAAAAAAGTCGGCGCCATTTTGAAATTCTTTGTTAATTGACCGATTTCGTTCAAAATCGATATCTGAGGATCCCTAGCATTACAAAAAAGGAAACTGTTACCAAAATATAAAAGTGCGCGCCATTTTGAAATTCTTTGTTAACTGACCGATTCCATTCAAAATCGATATTAAGGGCTCCCTAGGATCACAAAACAGGAAACGCAATTAAAGCTTATTTTTAATGTTGGTTCTATTGTTTGAAACTCAATTAAGTAATTGTTTTTAGGGAGCAAAGAAGAGGGAAACATTGTGATGAGGATAAGAACATAGCCCCTGAAGATGATACTTCTTCAAATAAAATAACAGACGTAGTACCAGTGAATCAGTTTGAAAACATAATTAATTATGAAAACACTGCTATGTAAGTATCTAACTTTTTTATGGAAACAATTCAATAGAAGTTACAGCTAGATAACCTAACCTAATTACTAAGTGTATAAATCGTGCTTGCGTGGAATTGTGGTAAGAATGCGGGCTGGATTTCCTCGTTAGACCGCCAGGCTGATCCTTTGCGCAAAAAATGACATAATAAGCTACTTTTTATCCCGGAAATTCAAAGAGTTCCCACAGGATTTTTCAAAAATACAATTTCACACATAGTCTAATCTAGTAAGTAACGAGAAGTCTATCATTTATATCTTATATTTCTGTGCCTGATGATTTGGTTTTGATGGTAAAAACTGGAGACAGAATCTTGCAACAGACATACGTAAAAACAGCGTGTAAAAAGTATCTATTAAGTAAATTTTCCTTTAGTTATTAATAACATTTCATTTTTCCAGACTCGCAGAGACACAATTGAATTTGACCGCAGAAGTCAACGAAAATTACCCTTCACAGGAATTTGAGGTACTTAGTTACGAAAGCAAATATTCTGGCTATTTGTGTATTAAATCCATAATAATATCACAAATACGAAAGTGTGTCTGTCTGTCTGCTACGCTTTGACGCCCATATATTCAACCGATTTTGCTGAAATTTGGTACAGAGATAGTTTGTACCCTGAGGAAAGACAAATGCTCTTTTAATCCTGGAAAAATATCATAAAACCACAAAACCACAGATTTCAAGGGCATCATCTAGTTTTCATATAAATCTATGCAACTGGTACGATCTGATTTTTTAGCTTAATCAACTATCAATTACAAGTTTGTAAATTCATATAATTTTTCAGCAACCGGAAGAAGAGAGGGAAATTACCCCAGAACTTTTTATTGAGAAAGAACCACTGGCAAAATATATTGAAATGCCTTCAGGAAGACGCCTTGTGGACATTAAATACTTCTTTGAAGAAATTAAGAAGATTTCCAAACACGGTCACCTCGGTTGTGATTTCCAGTGTTTACAACTAATAGGAGAAACACAAACTGGATTTAAATCTAAATTCAAATTGAAATGTGAACTATACAAGTCTGTCTTTTATGTTGATAATGATTGCAATGAATATGATATTAACAACTCAGCTGTAGCAGGCAGCATTGCTATTGGTTGTGGTCACTCACAACTTCAGGAACTGGCTTCAGCGCTTGATTTACCTCTTATAACGCCAACTGTATTTAGAAAAAAACAGGAGTTGATTGCGTAAAAATTGGAAGACATAATTGAAGAAAGTATGACTAAAGTAGGACAAGCAGAAAAAGCTATGGCTATAGCAGAAGGCAGAATGGATAAAAATGGAATACCGGTGATCGATGTCGTAGCTGATGGGTGTTACTCAAAGCGCACATATAAAAAAAAATATTCTTCTCTATCCGGGGCTGCTGCTACAGTAGGACGAAAAACCGGAAAGATTTTATATTTAGGAATTAAAAATAAATATTGCAGCATTTGTGCTCAAGCTGAAAGAAAAAAAGTAAATGCAAAATCCCATGAATGCTTTAAAAATTTCAACGGTCCCTCCACTGGTATGGAGTCTGCCATAATCGTGGAAGGCTTTAAACAGTCTCTAGAGCGACATGGACTTATTTATGGACGACTAATATCCGACGGAGACTCGAGCACCTACCATAAAATACTGGAAGCTCGTCCATACGAAAATACTACGGTCGAGAAAATAGAGTGTAGGAACCACCTATTACGAAATTTGTGTAATAAGTTGCAAAATTTACAAAATGAAACAAAATACCCTGCCAAACAGAGAAAGCTAATAACGAAGAAAAGAATTTTATCTATTAGAAGGAGCATCTGCGCTGCCATTAAATATAATTCGGAAAAAGGGACTGACGATTTTAATACAAATATACTTTTCGAAGATATATTAACTTCGCATCTGCATGCCTTTGAAAATCACAGTAGATGTAAATCCTATTTTTGCAAATATTTAAATAAAAAAACCGAAATAAACGAAAATATACCAAATGATTTTTTTACAAGTTCTATTTGGCAAGCAATTTGCTTTATTATGAACAATCTTGCTAGCCATGCAAGAAGCCTAATAAATGACATTGATAGCAACATTGTAGAAAGCTTTCACAGCATTGTTGCTAAATTCGTGGGTGGGAAACGCGTAAATCACTCTTTACGTCCAGGGTATGGAACTAGATGCAAAGCAGCTGCCATCTCTTTTAACCGACAAAGACCGACATCAGCTCTATATAAATCCATAGCTGGACGGAGCCCTCGAGGGAGTATGAAACTTTTTGAAGATAGGAAAATTAAACGATTAAGTCTTTTAAAAAAATACAAATATAAGAAACGAAGTGTGCCGTTAGCCACCAAGCATGGTGAAAATTATGGAGAAGGTAGTATAAAACCCGATGTATCAGACGATATGCTGAAAAAATTAAAGAAAACTTTTATTGAAAATTTAAGGAGAAGTGATGAGGAAAGGCGGAACATAGAACAACGAACTATACTGCAAAGCGGCTCTAGCGAATGGCTAGAGCTGCGACGAGCATTACTTACAGCATCCAATTTTGGACGCATAGTGAAAAAACGAGACCTCACAAGTTGTTCGAATATTGTTAAAAATTTACTTTATAAGGCAAATATAGACCATGTTCAGGCTATAAAACATGGTCGCGAGAATGAAAAGCTTGCCCTTGACCAATTATCAAGGCAGGAGAATATTTCCATACAACCCTGCGGATTATTTATTGATCCAGAAATACCATTTTTAGGAGCAACCCCTGATGGTGTGTGTGGTGACGAAACAATCATCGAAATAAAATGTCCCATAACTGCTCATAAAATAGGGATTGAGCAGGCCATAAAAGACAAAAAAGTAAATTTCTGGATTCAGAACAAACAGGGTCAAATAACGATAAATAAAAACCATGATTGGTATATGCAAATACAAGGACAATTGCATGTAACCAGAAAAAATATTTGCTTGTTTGCTGTGTGGTCTAATAAAAATGAACCATTAAAAACTGAAATCATATACAGAGATGATGAGTTTTTTGAAAAAAGAATGAAAAGTAAACTCCTTGCGTTTTATGAAGATTGCATTCTTCCCGAACTGGTTGACCCACGACATACTAGAAATTTACCGAAAAGAACTACTGATAAAGAAAACCAAAAACCACAAATTCAAAGTAATGACCAAGAAAGCAATCAAAATACTCAAAATTCAAATCAAGATGATTTTGATGAGGAACAACCTACCTGCACTCGCTACTTAAATTTTGATTGTTTTTAAAGCTAATAAGCTTTAATTTGAATAAATAACTTGCACAATGTAATGGTTGTTTTGATTTTTTTCCTCCTACCTGACGGAATAGATTATAATATTTTTAATGCAAAATTACTTACTAATAATATTAATGCTACTAATAACTAAAATCCATACTAATAATAATTATAATGTATGCGTAAGTGTGTCTTTCTGTCTGTCTTTCTCAGATGTAAATGTGCCATTTTTGAATTCTAACAACTTTTGTTTTAGTAAATCCATTATGCTAGCGAGACAAAATCATTTTCTCTGCGACTGAGAGACTGCGGAAAAGCAAGCATTATAATTTCAGCGTGTATAATATCATAATATGGAATCGAAATTCGTGATGACAAGCTGGGAACACCTGCACTCCTATTGTCTAACTCCGTGGCTATCATCATATATTAATTATATATTTTATATTCATCAAAATACATTACATAGTCATGGAAACATAACAACTTGAATTTCAAAATGGCGCTTACTTTGTTAAATTTTGGTAACAGTTTCCTGTTTTGTAATCTCAGAAAGCCGTAAATATCGATTTTGAACGAAATCGGTCAATTAAAAAAGAATTTCAAAATGGCACCGACTTTTTTAAATTTTGGTAACAGTTTCCTGTTTTGTGATCCCTGAAAGTCGTAAATATCAATTTTGAACGAAATCGGTTATTTGACAAAGAATTTCAAAATGACATCTATCAATCCTATTCGTTAATCTTCGGCCGACGTGACGCGGTCTTTGTTAGAACTTTGAACGAATATAAATAATAATATATAATATGTTATTTACTAAGTGTGGTGTTGTATTGTAGATATTATGATTTTATATTAATTACTATTAGTTTATTGTATTATAGCATCGATCATTATCAAATAGAATGAGTAGGTACAAAGTCAATATTATTGCAAAATATTTTTCTGTCATGCATGTTTTCGAGCGTCATATTTCCGAAAGTATTCGGTCTATTGAAATGAAATAAAAAGCATTTTGTAGAAGATTTCATGAATTTTCATTTTGGTCTTGTCGTTTTTTTCCTAGCTCTTATACATTTCGTGTAGATCACAAGAAACTTGCACGATTTTTCAAAAAAAAAAACAACTACGCAAAATAAGCCGGCATATTTCCAAAACTATTTATCCGATTATAATGATTTAAATGCCACTTGGTAGATTATTTAATGTAGATTATTTTCGCCATAGATGGTTTTTTTCTAGCACTAATATTTTTTGAGAAAATTACAAATAACTGATTTTTTAAGAGGTACTTCTCAGACCCCAAGGAACACTTGTGCCAAAAATCAGCTTTACATTTTTTATTTTAGGGTTCCCATACATAGCTTGCACAAGTAGCCTGGGCTAGTAAGGTTTCAAGGTAAAGCTAAAGGTAGGTATTAAAGAAAGTTTACGTATTTGTGACCTATGATATTTATGCGCAAACATAAATATAAAATAGGCATTATCCCATAAAATAGCACTTGTTCCCTCTGCAGTCTATAGTCTTTGGCCTAGTTTGCGTAGTTCCGGGCGTGGCCGCTATACGGCATTACCGTCGGCAAAAGTCCCGCTGGTCTGCGTTTCGTCAAGGTCATTCGGCCTTCTTAACCCCTTAACATCTAAAGTCTTATTAGTTTGGCACTGAACAATTTTTATTTTAAGGTAGGGTGATTCAATTCACAATTATAAATTTCCAAAAAAACGTTATTTAATATTTCTATCCATTACGCAATCATTTAATTTCCGCATCAAACTGTATATTTTTTTTTACTAACTGGCCTTACGGCTTCTATGGCCATGACCTATATTATCTATGACCGAGTCATACGTTTTCAATATATGTTGCAAGCAAGTTCCCGCTTTTCAGACTAGATGGCGTTGATGGCGTTGCTAAAAATACGCCCACATACTTTGTTTGAAAGGGCCCGTCTATGTAAATTGAGGTCGTTGATCAAAACAGACTCTTCACACATGTTCCAACCTCATTCACTATGAAGGACGTTGAAGTGATAGGTGCTTCTGCGATATACCTACCATAGAGAGTGCATATAATTATATTTTTAAAGTTTATAATATTATATTATATTTATGACTCAATATAAAAAAACCACAAACCACGACGGAAATGAGGATAGTAGATGCTAAGTATACATAGGAATAGAATAAGGTAAACGTGTTATCTTGGTTTTGTAGCCTGAGTGAAGGGACAACATTGATGTTTTGTTGGCCAACTCAAAGGAGTTGGCCAACAACACATCAAAGCGTTCCGATGGCGGTAAATCGAACCCAGATCCTTTGATCTGGGTTCGATTTAACGCCATCGGAACGCTCGCGCGCCAACACGATCGAACACCGTCAAACATGTACGCAGTGCCGGATTTACCATAGAAGCTGGATAAAGGCCCATCCATATGCGGGCAGACTTTCACTATTGACATAAGTAGAGAGCCCTACACCCACCTCATACTGAATCAGCTTTTCAGGCGATAGTTACAAAAAGTGCAGCTATCTCTTAGTCTAGAAGGGCCTGAGGGCAGAGCGGACACGACCTTCAGCAATGAAGAGTGCGACCGAGAAGACAAAAAAAAATAGGTAAGTATGAAAAATTACTAAACATTAAAGTTAGAAAATATTATTCCTTATTTAATTTTTTAGGGTTGTTCAAGGGACATTAGACCTGAGTATTTGATATGAATTTCAGCTTGATACCTCAGAAAAAGGGTCTTGACACACAGACGGACCGACAACGAAGTGATCCTATAAGGGTTCCGTTTTTTCCTTTTGAGGAACGGTACCCTAAAAACGGAACGCTTATAGGATCACTTCGTTGTCCGTCCGTCTGTGTGTCAAGACCCTTTTTCTCAGGAGCGCATGGAGGTATCAAGCTGAAATTCATATCAAATACTCAGGTCTACTGTCCCTTGGAGCTGTGAAAAAATCAAACTTCTAAGACAACACAATCAAAAGATACAGCCGTTTATGCTGCAAATTTCGCCACTCGCAAGGTAATCAAAACCTACAGGGTACTTCCTGTGAACTCAGAATCTCGAAATTTTGTACGGAGCAACGTCTTAAAGCACAGATAAAGGAAAAATTGCAAAAAGCATAAATTTTTAGTTACATCGTATAATAAAAATATTTTTAAACAAATTTTCGACACTTGCAAGGGAATCAAAACCTACAGGATACTTCCCGTGAACTCAGAATCTTGAAATTTTGTACGAAGCTACGTCTTAAAGCACAGATAAAGGAAAAATTGCGAAAAGTATAAATTTTTAGTTACATCGTATAATAAAAATATTTTTATACACGACACTCGCAAAGGAATCAAAACCTACAGGGTACTTCCCGTGAACTCAAAATCTTGAAATTTGGTACGAAGCAACGTCTTATAGCACAGATAAAGGAAAAATTGCGAAAAGCATAAATTTTTAGTAACATATAATAAAAATCTTACTTAATATTATAAATGCGAAAGTTTGGATGTATGGATGTTTGTTACTCAATCACGCCCCAACGGCTGAACGGATCTGGCTGAAAGGAGATCGGCGAAGTATGACCCAGCTAATTTAAAAACCATTCAGATTCAGAAATCATTTAATATTTTTTAATATATTTCAAAGTATTTTTCTGTGTAAACATCAATTTTTTAAAAGATGGGGATCAAAAATAAAAATTATTACGAAACAATAAAAAAAGTCGTTCTAATGGCAAAACGGAGTATAGATACCCGCAGGGTGACCGCATATCTTTTGCATCAATCATTGATACATCGCAATCACCTCTGATTGGTTAACACTCTTCCACTATTGGACGAAATCGCCATTGACGCAGCAAGAATACCATAAATTCAGCCAATCGGAGGTGATTGTGATGTATCAATGATTGATGCAAAAGATACGCGGTCACCCGGCAGAGTGACTTAGAGTTACTTAAAGTAGAAACTAACGTGTCAAATGTCAATTACTGTCAAACTCAATCAAATGTCATTCGTGGACCGTAGTAGAGATGTGTCGGAAAAAACACATTAACTCGAGTTAAAATTCAGGTAACTCGGAATGGAATTCGAGTTACACAACTCTGCTTAGCATAAAGAAACTAAGTGTATTTTATTTGTTACAAAATACTTTTTTCCATACATATTTGTACTTCAATCCAACTATCTGTTAGGACAATTATTATTATCAATGCTAAACTTCGTAGGTAGGATTGAAATAAAAAGGTTTTTATAGTTTACATAAATCATAATTTATATCGTTCTCATTAGAGTTAGTAGGTACTTTTATTTTTGGTTTTATTCTTAGTTAAGTTATAGTAAGTACTGATATTTAACAACAAAACTAGTTAGTTATAAAGCAGTCTTCACAAAATAATATCAGTCTAACTTTATAACTAGGTACATATTATGCTATTAATAGTTTAATCATCACAATGAAAATATTCATAAATAACTTTGTCATCGTTAGTGTCATTCGGTCGATGCAATGGCGGGAGTACGTAGACAGAGAAAGAGATATATTAGACAGGGCGTCGGCGTATACAGTATGCGATAGTAATTAATTAATAAATAATTAATTAAAATTAATTAAAATCGTTAATTTAATTTAAAGGCGATGCATTATCGATACAGTTCTGCACCGCCGGCACCCCTCGCTCTTCTTTTACCCCTGAAAGCTCACGCGTTATAAATACGATACATCGCGACGCGATTGTATCGCTACTGTTTTGCTTCTGTTGCGCGTTGTAAATGCGACTAACGCCCAAAAGTTGCGATGTATAAGCGCGTTAGGGTTAACCCCCTTTTCAAATAGTAAGAATAGTATAACAACCATCAATTTGTATGTCATAATATACTTACTGGCCACGTTATGAATTACATACCTACTATAGGTTTAATGTACCCAGCAGGTAGGTAACTTGTTTTTATGTAGGTAGGAAAGCGTATTACTATTTGGTACATAGTCAGATAATGATCTGCAGTGCCTGATAGATTTTTCAAAGCTATTAAATGGTCATCTGGCTTAAAAACCATGAAATAGAAATCTAACCTCACTTTTAACTATTACTACGAATATCTTTTTTCTCCCAACTTTATTTGATTGACTTTTTTGTTAGTCTGGTTTATTATAAGAAGTATGAGAAGTTTGATGCGTGAACGTGAACCTCAAGTTTGGGTCAAACACTATATGGGAGCTCGCCGACCTCCTTTGGCACAGAGATAGATTATAGTCTGGAATAGCACATAGGCTACTTTTTATCCCGGAAAATTTAAGAGTTCCCGCGGGAACCACAAAACCTCGATCCACGCGTACGAAGTCGCGGGCATTCGCTAGTATTTTTAATAATTTTAAACTTACTATCCCTTTCCGCATGAACGCGTAGAGGAATTTAATTGAAATGAAAATAGATAAGTGGAATAAAAATACTATAACTCTTACTTACTTATATACCTACAGGTTTGTACGGAACCCTCGGTGCGCGAGTCCGACTCGCACTTGGCCGGTTTTTTTTTTAAAATCTAATTTTAGAAATCGTAGGAGTGGCAAAAATTTGATAGCTTTGGGGCGGCAAATGTGTAAATCCAGCACTGCATGTACGAACTATCTCTCTACACATGGAAGGTTAGACAAACAGTTGGACTGTTGGAAGATAGGTTATTTGGTCTGGTGTTGAGCATAATATGAATCCAGACAAAAATATGAAAGAACTGTGGTAACATTTGAGGAAATAAACCGTTAAAACAGGGAAAGGTGTACTCACATAGACAAAATCAATCCAGTCTTCTCAGAAGTTTTAATAATTCAAATATTTTTCTTGTTAAACTATGCTGCACTGAATATCACTCTTCCATAATATTATTTAGTCTATGCTGTGTTAGAAATGCTATATCAAGCATGGCTTCAGGGTCTAAAAGCTCCTTTACTTCCTCATACTTGAGGCTCTCCTCAAATGCAAACATTATGCTTGTGTCATCAAGCATCATTTTGGAAGCCACAAGAGCTGCTATACAGTTCTTCACTCTTGCTAATATTTCTCTATCGGATCTGTCCACTGGCTGTCAACAAAAATATTAATAGGTAATTAAGACCTATGTGTTACTCTGAGTTGCACAAAACAAATTAAAAAATTTAAGTCGTGAATATCCTAATTTAATAACAAGGACTGTATGGAATCTTGGGATTAAATTTGTTTTGAGCAACTCAGCATTAATATCTAATACCTAAAGAAAGAGGGCTTTCAAAGAGTATTTAATTTTGTTTTCAATGTATCCTCAGAAACAAAAGCTTCAAGCTGGTAAGTACAGTATCACTACATAGTTTAATAGTTTGCATTTGGTACTATAATAAACATACCCAGTGTAAACATTAAACTAACCTGCATCTCATAGTTGGTAATTTCATCATTATTCCCTTCGGTCAACACAACAGGTGGCTGAGGGCTTATCCATATGAATCCGTTGTTTCCAATTATAATTGATACTCCACATGGCAGATTGTGAAAGTGATTCTTTCGACGCTTGATCAATGATGGAAATACTTTGACTAAAACACCTTGGGATAGCTGTAACAAGCAATTTGTAAAAATTATAACATGAGATTATGTAGCAAATTTATAGCTGTTACAAAAAATGGTAATGAAAATTTGTTTATGAAGTTGGTGAGTGTGAGTACTTGAGTAGGTAAGTATGTGACTCATGGTAATGCTTACAGCACTGCTTATGCTTTGGGTATGATAAGTATAAAAGGTGCTGTGCCAATAGTTACAGTAAAAATTCTTCTATCTGCCTTCAATCCCAAATTCGTCTGGCAGAAGTCTTTGACGTTGGCTTGTTACCACCCTACCAGCTGAGATGCGTATATCAAGAGATTCATTGCAGTTTTATACCACATATTATAAACAAATAAGTGTGGGTGTGATAAAAACTGCAGGGACATTTCCATCTTAGATTACATACTCATTTACCACCAGGTGAGATTTATCCCTTACTTGATCTCCTCTTTCTGTGTACTCCATGAATTACTATTTATTGATAAGTGTGCGAAAGATGTCTAGGATATCACTTGCAGTGTCCGAGGATGGTGTAAGGTTTACGAACTGCTTTGACTCGGGAGCCAAAGGGTGAGTACTATATTTACTTACTTTGCCATACTTCAAGCTTCTAGTGTGCAATGACAGTGAGCCATCTGTGAACACACTCTGAACCTCAGCACTGATGAGATCCCCTTCTTTTAAATGTTTCCTCATCATCTGTTCATCTTCAGCAGATCTGCGACGCTGTCAACATTTTTGCAATGTTTACTTTTATCTAAATTCTATATAATTTTTATAAACATAATTGTGGAATGATTGGTGGCTTTTGTTAATAAATGTTGGTTTTATAACTAAATATATTAACTTTATCATACCTAACTTCGAAAAATCTAATATTTTAAACAATTCTCTCCAATCCAAAATTTCTACTGCATTTGTGTACTTTAACACTGGGAAAATATATATGGCACATGCCAATTTCTTGGTGTGCACAATAAAAAAAAAAGTTTAGGGGATAGTTTTATTCAATACTATATGATTCCCGCGACTTCGTCCACTTGGACCAAGTATTTTCGATTCCCGCGGGAACTCTTGAATTTTCCGGAGTAAAAAGTAGCTTATGTCCTTCCCCGGGATACAACCTACCCCTGTACCAAATTTCATCAAAGTCGGTTAAACAGATGAGCCGTGAAAGCCTAGCAGACAGACAGACACACTTTCGCATTTATAATATTAGTATGGATATATAATAGATAGTTATATAAAACTTTCCCCTAAACTTTGAAGGCCAACAATCTTGTTGCAACCACATCTTCACAAGAGGCAAACAAACCTGCTAAAAGACTTTCCAAAATTATATTACACGTACTGTCATCAATCTATGTTATGGGTGAGATCCATCATCCATAAGATGAATTGATAAAGAGATGGCCAGTAAATTTTTTGAAAAAACTAATAATATTAACCAACTCTCCACCAGGCAAGTTCACTGAGGATAACTGCAGTATTGAATCCAATCGAGAATTAGTTTCCACTTTCCACCTTTTCTGCTGCACTTCAAGCACTCGGCCAACCACAACATCGCCAATCTCACCCACATACCGGCTCTTCAAGGGGCGTACACAAATCAATTTGTTAACTTTCTGCATCACACCTGCAACTGAGGACTTGATGCAATCATCTTCAACGTAGGTTCCATGGCCACTGAAAGGAAGTGAAAATTATAGGTCAAGCCCTTTTATTTACATCTTAGTACTAAGAGTTTACATCAGGATGTTATGTTGCTATACTTAAACAATATTTTATACAGGAGAGCAAAATTATTATGTATACATATGTGTCCATCAGACAGATAGTATCTGATGTACATTTTCATGACTCTTTTTTTATAGTAGGTTTTTGAGAGGTCAACTTCTGACTCCTTGACCTAGACAAACTTTCGCACAAAGATCCCTTGCACCCTGAAAGTGGACATACTTGTTTTACCAAACAAGAGTTTTCAAGAAATTTGTACTGTCTAAGGGAACGAAGTCACGAAAAATGCTACTTGACCAGATTCAATACATACCGCATGAAATCTTGCATTCCAGTTATAACCTCTCCTGGCGTATAGAACCTGGGTGTATCATTGCTTGAGGCAACGCAATGATTCACTCGTTCAGATGCCAGTCTTATGGAAACGTGGCCCGTCATATTTATGCCTTATTATATAGTTTTAATTAATTTCATGAATAAAATGTAAACAAATAATTCAGATTATTCAGATTTCAGCCAGTCAGCTCTGGTTAACTTGTCTCTGCCAGTCAGCCCCTATTTATACAAAGTACTCTGTGGTCAGCCCCCATATGTTACTTGTCTCTGCCCCGAACACATCTATGGCCCCGAATTAAAAAGTAAAAATAAACCAGAACCACTAACCAGAGACAAGTAACCACAGAACACATATACTAAATACATAAACCCCTATTACACCGCACTTTACACAAGGACCCTTTTCCTAGTTAGTGTAGTGTAAGAAACCCAGGTTGAAGGGTCCCTGATCTGTAAGATCGGGTGGTCCCGATTTGCCTTTATTTCATTGCGCTCTGAATTCAGGGTAATGTAATGAC
This sequence comes from Erebia epiphron, assembly GCA_963932025.1. Lineage (NCBI taxonomy): Eukaryota > Metazoa > Arthropoda > Insecta > Lepidoptera > Nymphalidae > Erebia > Erebia epiphron. The sequence continues at coordinate 6,703,180 of OZ009956.1, read as the reverse complement.
ATTCAGGGTGGTAGGGAGCTCTCTGCTCAGTCGTCGCACGACCAGGGTACTGTTCAGTAGTTGCGCTTCTCCGGCTCGAGCGAGCATTTTGACAATTATTCTTGTCCGAAGGAAAAATTATCAAAATCTTTAGCAAATTTTATATAAGGCTAGCAGATGCCCGCGACTTCGTGCGCTTGGAATGAATTATTTTGGTTCCCGCGGGAATTCTTTTGTTTTCAGGGATAAAAGTGATGAAATGTATATTTTATGTAGGACTAGCTGATACCCGCGACTTCGGCCGCGTGGATTGACGTGTGTTATTAAAGACATTATATTTTGATAATAAAAAAAAACCCCCGGCTGAGTTTGTTGTGGGCTCTTCTCAGACTAGGGCGCGTTTGGAACCCTCGTAGCATTAGTTATAAGATACCGTAACCGATTAACACCATCACGTTTAATAAGTAAGTAATATTGAATAAATGATTCGATTGATTGATTGATATAATCTGATGTTTGACAGTTACGAAACCCATGAACATTTTGTATGGGAAAATCAAGGGAAAATGTATTTTCTTTTATTTTATTTTTTCGTCAATTGTCCAATGTTTTTAATAGTTATTCTGCTATTCGGGACGGAAAAAAATACAACAAATCAAAAACCATGAAAATCGGTCCAGCCGTTCGATAGCATGGGTGCCTAGTGAACGATAATTAACATAAAGATACACGTACAGCTCTGTTGACGTTCTCGTTCAGACAAAGCTAGAGCCCGATAGTCAGTGCAGTGTAATAGCGACGTTAAAACTAGCGGCCACCCCTACCCATCATTAGGGCCCTGTGAAAAGTGCAGTGTAATAGGGGTTTTAGCAAGTAATTACACAAATTATGTTTAAAACAGTTTTTTTTTAATTTATTTTACGGCCCTGGATAAAAGTACTTTAAGTTAAAAAAACAGTTTAAAAATAGATCACAGAACATTAATACCCTAAGCAGATACCATTCTTTTAACTGGCTTTACGGCTCTGCTGATCTTTGATTAGGTATATAGAGATGGATGTGTTACATTTTACTCAATTATAGTTATACGATGCATTTTGTTAATAAAGCATGTACTACTATGTTTTGACTAGTCTTACTTATTGAAAGCTACGTTTTTAGAATGAGACAGGTGTATTATGTTATTGCGTGAACGTGTCAGGCAATTGTCATATGACGTCATCAAATTTTGCTATTGAAGCCAATTTTTATGTATAACCTTTATATGGCGTCTGTATTGCTTCCGGTGTTTTAATTGTGGCTGATTACCAGTTTTGTGAATATTTTCATAATATTTTTATGTGTTTTTGCTTAGTTTTGTGTAATCAACAATGGTGAAGTGCTCAGTTGTGGGGTGTCGTAATAATAGTATTGTAAAACGCCCAGGAATTTCATTTCGTAAGTGAGTAACATAGTTGTTTTTATTTTTCTTTTTGTGGCGAGTATTTTAAGTTATTTCAACTAATTATAGCTTAGTTTCTTCTTTACTGAATCCAAAACACGTCAATTTTTGCGCTATCCCTGAAAATTTGGATTATTTCATTAGTTTTTGTTTGAGTGTTTATATAGTGTGGGGATTGTATTGTTTACAAATAAATTGAGTATCGATAAAATTAAAATTTCATATCACTCTTACTGTTTCTCACTCAGAGGGGTAGAGAGATGAAATTGAACAGTCAGCTTCTACTTATAATATTGCCAAACTCATTTTAGGCTGTAGCGATGATAATCTTGTGATTAAGACCCCCGTAGGAGTGTAATTTTGAAAAATCTTTCCTTATTGAGCGCCTACGTCACAAAAGGAACCTACTGTCAAAATTTCAAGTTGCTAACCCCAGCGGTTTAGGCTGTGCCTTGATCCCTTAACGATTTAGTATAGGTACTTTCACTCCACTCTTCCATTTAGTATAGGTACTTTCTGAAATAAACACCTCCATATATTTTATCTCCGAAAAATTATGGAGAGTTCTTCATTAAAAACAAATTTTGAAATGGAACCGCACCCGGCTGCGTAGACCGCGCGGCCCACTGTCTACTTACTTGCTCTCCTTCTATCCTAGTGTTTACTGCCTACGTGTTCTGAAGTAAACAACACATTGCTATGCTAGCGAGCACAGTGGAAGCGCCAGAGTGCCGACAGTCTCCGACAGACGTAAAAAAAATTCTCATAAGAAAACATAAAACAGAGACCCCTTAAATATCTAAAAGGGCCTTTTAATGTAAATGAACTTTCCAGACATGCATACAGTGTAAGAGACTGTTGAAGTAAAAACACAAAGAAACCTTCCTTAGTTGATTAATATCAATATCATACCACTGACGATCGGGTACCTTTGGGTGCCATTGAACTTCGCCATCTTGGCTTTCCTAACAGCAAACCGACAATTCTTCCATACAGAACAAATCTTGTAAAAAAACCGCATCAAAGTCTTGCATAGTTTTACACTTGTAAGCTTCTTCAATATTCGCCATACATTTTCTATGGAAAAATAAATTCCGCCATCTTGAATTTTTTCCTGTTCGTCAAGTAGACCTTCATGTCCTGATCATCTTTTGCCAAGAAACCACTCTTCCATCTTTTATACTCTCCGAGATAGACACCGACGAAATTTGTATGGCGGCCATCTTAAATCCGCCATTTTGAATTTTTTTTCAGCACACTGTCAATTGGATGAAGTTTCGAGTTACATTTGGTCGAGCACACCCCACCTATCTTGAATACCCTGGCTGTGCTCTTCATCCGTCTTCGAAATCCTCAATCATCAGCTCTCTCCGTATTTTTCCTCCGAATGAATTTTTGTCTTCTATACGAAACGATGAGTAAAAAAAATTTTTTTCATACAAAATTTTTTCTTACAAAAACCTCAATTCACGCGGACGGGGTCGCGGGCATCAGCTTGTTCATTATGAAATACGAATACTAGTGTATTTCAAAAATTATGTTTAATTATTTATTAATTATATTTTGTTAATTTTATATCGAGTATATACTTAAGTATCGACACAATCAAAGGTATCGATAATTTCAGCCCTAATGCCCGCATTAAGCTCCGCCCATGCGCCATTTTAAGGTTATAGGAAGCTTCAATTTAAATATGTTAGGGCACATCCTTCTGTATATACCTAATCAAAGCTGCTGAATGCTGATCAGCAGATACCATTTTTATTATTGACTGGCTTTACGGCTCTGGGTTCCAGCCGCAGCAGATACCAATTTTTACCGCACCGCACCTTCTTAGCAGCAGACTTTAAAATCCTATGATAAAATCAAAGGCAGCAGATACCAATTTTTTTTACTAACTGGCTTTACGGCTCTGGGTCGGTGCAAGATCGCGCAAGATATCTGATGCAAGATGATATCAGCAGGGCGACCGCGTATCTTTTGCATCAATCATTGATACATCGCAATCACCTCCGATGCGTCAATGGATTTCGTCCAATAGTGGAAGAGTGTTAACCAATCAGAGGTGATTGCGATGTATCCAGTATCAATGATTGATACAAAAGTTACGCGGTCGCCCTGCTGTAACAAAGATATGTTAAACCCAATCCTAACCTACCAACTTACAAGTTACAACCACTATCTTCCATTCCAGATTGGAAAATGAACCATACTATCTCCATACAATCCTCCTCGAATAGCTGAAAAGTGAAAACATCAGCTAGTGACAACCTTTTTTTTCTGGTCGGTGGTGACAACTTTTTGGTAAATCGCGGAGCACCACACAATGGCAGTCAATGCACCTCCTATGACTGCAACAGACAGCTTATCACAAGCAGTGAAAGCAAACATAATTCACAATCAGGAATACTTATTGCAGGTTAGTAATTGTAACATCTACTATTTCTATAGACTAATGTGAATGAGATCCACGTAATATAAACCTTCCTTGTTAGATGATGGGTGATTTTCTTTTACGTAGATTGAAGAGATGAAAATAGTAATTACTTGTTACTTTTACTTAATTTAGAAAGATAGACTTAGCTGTACGTTTTAAGTTGGTTCTACAAGTTCAAAATCAGCTAATAAATATTCCACGGCTGGGCAAAGGCATCCTCATAAAACAGAGGTATTATGCAAATTGGATGCCCCATGGTGCCTTAGTGTGAGTTTGTGAACTATGTATCTTAAGAAGATACCCCTTATCACAGTAGTTGTAATCTGTAGACCAATGTTTAACATTGCAAGGACCACAATCACCTTTGATGGGCTCTTAATATTCAAATCCAAATTTCATGTGAGTTATTACAGTCTAACTCTAAAGTATACTTACTATCAACTTAAACTGCCAAGAAACACTGCTAAGTTACTCTTTTCAAAACCTGTGTGACTTAGTTTAGTTAAAACTAGCGACTTTGTTCGTATTGATTGAGGATTTTGGTTCCTGCAGGAACTCTTTAATTTTCCGGGATAAAAAGTAGCCCATGTTATTCCAGACTATAATCTATCTCTATGACAAATTTCTTCCAGATCCATTCAGCTGTTTTGGCGTGATTGAGTAACAAACATCTATCCATCCATCCAAACTTTCGCATTTATAATATTCGTACATATGCACCATTTCTAAACTCAAAATGTTAGTATTAGTTTGAAATAATTATTGTGCAGTAGCTTCTATCACACAAGTTTGAAGATGAAAATAAAATACAGAAAAGAACCCAGGTATTTCATTTCAGGTATAATTATTTACTGTACAATTACGAATTGAATGCATTGAGGCCCTGAGTTAAAGCGTTGAGCATGGTGCGGTAAAGCATACCTCTCGCACACTTCTGCAAAGTGATGTTGTAGACATCATCATAGATTAATTATTCATAAACAGTGGTTCTTGGAGTAGATTGCAGACAAAAAGGTTCTCACCATTTTGTTCACTTTTTTTCCTACTACAAAAAATTACTTTTAATCATATTTCAGGGTTCAGTTTTGGATTCAGCTGTTGAAGTGTTACTTCACAGGCTGCGTGGGCTGTGTGACAATGTTGATGCTGGTCCTGAGACCTTTGACGATCAAGAAGTTTGCTTTATATTGAGGGATCCCAATCAGCAGGTAAACTTATTACTGTCACATATTTTACATATACTATTTTCAATGGTACACAATGCATACAGTGACTAGTGAATCCACATCATTGATATTTGCAGACCAGCCTGTCTTTATCAGCCTGTATTTTCAGTCATAGCACCCTACATGTCATAGGCATCACAGGTCTCCCCTGTGATGCCTCAATTGCTAAAAAGTCTAAATATCCCTATTAAATATCGCTTGGTGGCACTTTTTTGCCAGTAGGGTGGTAACTAGCCACAGCCACAGCCTCCCACTAGGCAAGACTGAATTAATTCCCAAATTGACCCTGCCGGGAATCTAACCCGGAACCTTCCATGTTAAGGCAATAGCCCTTAACACTACGCCAGAGAGGCCACCTAATTTCGAATTGGATCAGTTCTTGTCTGTTGACTTCAATGACAAGTTACCACTGATATACCTGATGATGTCTGTGACTCGTGGAGGAGTGATTTAAGGAAAAACCAACAAACAAACTTTAGTTTTTATAATATTCATGTTTAATATGGTCATCTTTTTAGGCACTGCCCTCAATGTTGCGTGTACGAAAAGCGTTAGATGCAAGAGACATGCCTTACCAGTTGAGGTACATTGGCCAAGCGGACGGTGAAAAGAACAGGCCAACAGTGCTGAGGAGTGTCCTAGATATTGCATGCAGTGGGATGTTGTTTGAATTCCTCAATGAACTGGGCTGTAGAATCGAATATGAATATAGTGTCAAAGGTAAAGTCAATTAGATTTATTTTTTGATTATGACAAAACTTGTATTACTGAGGTTTCTACATTATGTTCTTATGTTCATTATGTTCTCAAGGCCTATCTGCACTTGGCCAGAGTTGTGGACTGTGGTCTAAGCCATTCTCATACTGAGAGGGAGACAAGTGCTCAGTAGTAGGCAGGCAATCAGTTGATGATTTACTTCATGTAGGCCAACATATAGATTTTAAACAGAGTGTCCAGGTAACTTCTACAATACCTCCCTGGAGTTGGCTTTAGTAAGGCTAGCAGAATGCAGTTGCAAGTTTTCTAGAAATTTAATTGCTGCAAGTTTTTACACACTGCAATTTGAGAAAGTTATTTATTCTGGAAATTCCTGAATTTTAAGTAAATTCTCGTGGACACGAGTTAGCCTAGTTGTAACTAATAAGAAGTCCCATCTAATAAAATTCTCGATTGTTTAATAATTTATATACATATATATTTAACTGCAACTGACTTGTTGGTCTAGCATGTTTTACTGCGGCCGACAAGGTCCCGGGTCAGGCCGTAATTAAGTACTTACTGGGTTTTTCTGACTAGAAATTCTCAGTACCAGCCCGGAGTTAGGAAGTTGGCGGTGTTCCACCCCGGTGCCTCGGAGAGTTCGTTATGCCGTCGGTGCCGGTTATTATCACTAACATGATAATAGTCGTCAAAGTCCACCAACCCACATTGGAGCAGAATGGTGGTTAGATCCATCATTCTGCTCCAATGTGGGTTGGTGGTCTAAGTTCCCTCTCTCCTATGAGAGTGGAGGCCTGTGCCCAGCAGTGGGACGTTAATGGGCTGTAATGGTATATATTTAAAATATTTCTGCAGGTTACATGTTCAGGAAGGGTCGGATGAAGATCACAGTGGCAAAGGTGTTCAAGATACCACAGAGCTCTATGGCCCCTGAACCCATATCACAAAGCTATCTTGTGGAGTTATCGGTAATTATTATCTTCTATTTTTTACATACTAGATGATGCCCGCGACTTCGTCCGCGTGGTTTAAGTTTTTTCGATTCCCATAGGAACTACTTAATTTTCCGGGATAAAAAGCCTAGCCTATGTCACTCTCCAGGTCCTCAACTATACCCATGCCAAAAATCACGTCGATCCGTTGCTCCGTTGCGGCGTGATTGAAGGACGAACGAACAAACAAACTGACTTTCGCATTGATAATATTAGTATGATGATTTGTGTATTTAATGGCCATTATACATTCTGATTATTAGTGTCTATATTACCGCTCAAGTTCGCAAGCCAATTAGAGTGCTTACAGCTTGGATCTAGTTGATTGGGGTTTTGCTTATGTCAAAAATTGATACCTATTTATACTATCGATTGAAGTTCCCGCGGGAACTCCTTAATTTTTCGGTTTTTTTTTTTAAATATATAGGTTAGTGCTTGGCTGCAATCAGACTTGCTTGCAAGTGGTGATGCAGCCTAAGGTGGAGCGCGCTTGCCTAGAAGATGCCTATTCACTCTTGATTTGAAGGTACCTATATTAAAAGAGGAGGGGAAAACGGAAGCCGGGAGGGCATTCCATATCCTAGCGGTTCGAATTAGAAACGAGGAAGCAAATCGCTTCGTACGAGCCCGCGGAATTTCGACTGCGTAAGGGTGCAGACCTTGTCGATGCCTTGCGGTCCGATAGTAAAAAGGTGACGGAGGAACCAGATCGAATAGCTCTTGAGCACACTCTCCGAAATATATCCTGTAGAATACCGACAGACAGGCAACTTAGCGCCGATGTTCTAAGCTTTGCAGCTTATGGATAAATGGATGGTATGGATGTATGGATGTTTGTTGATGAACAGCTGAACGGATCTGGATGAAATTTTGCACAGAGATAGATTGTAGGTTAGAATAACATATAGGCTACTTTTTATCCCGGAAAATTAAAGAGTTCCCGCGGAAACCACAAAACCTCAATCTACGCGGACGAACTCGCGGGCATCAGCTACTATAGTACTCTTATAAGTATAGATCTGTATAGTTTATATTTTTTTATATGTATTTGTAGGTGCTGGCCCCCACAGGCCAGGATGCGATAGGAGAGGACATGCGAGCGTTCGCCGACCAGCTGCGGCCGCTGGTGCAACTGGACAAGATCGACTACAAGCGGCTGAGCCACATGGCCGGCACATAGCCCGTGCTCCTTAAAGGGGCTACACACGGTCCTAATATCGGAGGCAATATCGGGAGAGTGATGGTGGGGATGAAATCGGCTACTTCTCTACACACGTTCCTGCCAGTTAGTACGTAACCCACCGTGCAGCAAAGCGCTCGTCGATTAAAGATGCCCTACACTATCTAAAAATCAAAAAATAGGCATCGCTTTGGCACTTGCTTCGGTGCGACCGAAACAGAGACGAAAGAGGCAGTTCAGTTCTCTTAAATATGAAGTACGCATGTTATCTAGTTTTTTCTTAAAGTTGTCCATCGTAGTTTCTTCACCGGCCTCTTCACTGAATACTTGTAAAAGCATTTTAAAGCCCTCCTGCCTCATGTCGCGGTTAAAATACTCTTTATGTTTTTTGTCCCATAAATACGACAACTCCTTATAAATATCAATTGTTTTCGCCCAGGCCTCTTGCTTCTTCTCCTTCGCCATATCTCAGCACGAAATAAAAATTAATTAAACCAAAAACACGTCCTACTGCCACTACAGTCGCACGCACACTGCATTGAAATCGTCCCGGATTTCGCTACACACGCACCGACAACACTCCCGAGCCGATAATCGTTCCTAAATCGTGAGCTCGCCCGATCCAATTTCTGATTTAGGAGGAATAATAATAATAATGATTACGATTTGCCTACACACGAGGCGATCAAGAGAGCGTTCTAGGGCGCTCCCCACCACTGCCCCGATATTGCCTCCGATTTAGGACCGTGTGTAGCCGCTTTTACTTAGCCTGCCTTTGTACATGACACGGCCCGCGCGAAACATCGATATATATATATATATATATATATATATATATATATATGAATACTAGCTAATGTCTGCGTGGATCGATCGGTGTGGTGCGTGGCTAATGCTAATGTCTGCGTGGTCGGTTTTTGGTTCCCGCGGGATCTCTTTCATTTGCCAGGATAAAAAGTAGCCTATGTGCTATTCCAGGCTATAATCTTGGAATTAAATCTCTATGCCAAATTTCAGCCAGATCCGTTCAGCCGTTGGGGCGTGATTGAGTAACAAACATCCATACATCCATCCATCCAAACTTTCGCATTTATAATATTAGTGAGATTAGTAAGATGTCACCGTAAAATTGTAAAAACCGTTAGATTGTAATCTAACGCTTTTTATCTCGTTAGATTGTAAACTGTCGAAAGGTTTTTTTGCAATTTTACGGTGACATACATATCACGACCCGCGCGAAACATCGATATACATGTAGGTACTAGATAGGCCCTTTCATAGAAAAAAGTTGGGCGTCCGACTTGCAGAGCACGCCCCTCACCTGTATAAGCCTGTCCTTGTCCCCGCCATAGCGCTGTCCCGCTTTTTAGATTAGATGGTGTCAGTAAAATAAATCCACATTCTTTGTTCGATAGGGCCCGTCTATGTAAATTGAGGTCGTTCATTCGTGAGTCAGGTTCATTTGCGTACATAATTTAGGTAATTAGGCGTCCTATTTTGATTGAATCTGGGAAAAAACCAGTGTATGTGCTCTTGCCATAAAAATCGTCAGGTCTAAAGTGAGCGCTACATAACCTAGCCGATGAACTGGGTTTCCAATTTTATTGGCGCAAGGCTTTGTACCTTAGTCTTCTTCATTCCTCATCAGCAGGAAAACGGAATGCACAACATTTAGGCATTAAAATGCATTAATCTAAGAAAATGAAACTATTGCGTAAAAAATATATGGTGTTTGACAGGTAAACAACATCAGCGACGATGCGACACCTAGCGGGATAAATTGGCAGTGTCCCTCCCCATTCCGGACATAACGCTATTGTAGACGTCAACGTCTTAGATTTTACCCTTGACGTCAACGTCCACGCTATACCTTTTACATACCGAACCGTTTTCTTTGTTTTAATATTATAAAATATTCATAAACTCATCAGCACATGTAATGAAGTTGAATTGAACCTTAACTTAAATTTAATAAAATACATAAGAATTATTTTGTATTTTTCTTTTAATCGTTTAAATATGCATATAAAAGCAGGTTATTCTCTCAATTTAACTTTAAATATATAATCTTCAACGCACAAAATCTGGATTCTTTTTTGAATGGATCATAGTTAAATGGTCTTCCCCATAGTCGTAATCTTCATGTTTTAGTCCATGCACATAGGCGAAGTTTCCAAAGTACAGGCAATTTTCATAGTTCATCTTAATGAAATCTGAAAAGATAGGTATCGTCAATTTTTTTGCGTTGCAGTGTGTCCTATTTCTTTCTCAGTATGAAGTCCCGGGTCGATCTGCTCTGGGTTTGGCTAAGGATAAAGTCGTCAGTACTACCAAGTTTATTTATTCTGGTACGATTCTGATGAACCGATGTAGGTATACTTTATAGCTTAGCGCGCTTCCAAGGTCAGTCTAACTCTAAAGAGATGATCCACGTATGATCTTATTATAGGTCATTAGGTATGCGTTACAAAGGCCGGTCGGCCATGCGCAGACCAATTGGTCTGTTTTACAGTCTCACGCACATTAACTGCAGAGGACACTATGCAATGCATTGCAAAAATAAAAATTCTGATTGCACTTTCGTACATCATACCTACTTACTAATATTATAAATGCGAAAGTGTGTTTGTTTGTTGGTTTGTCCTTCAATCACGCCGCAACGGAGCAACAGATCGAAATGATTTTTGGCATGGGTATAGTGAGGACCTGGAGAATAACATAGGCTATCCGGAAAATGAAGGCGTTCCTGCGGGAATAAAAAAAACTTATTTCACGCGGACACTAACACACCGCACACTAATATGCGGATAATAACACTAACCTGTGCCATGAATGCAATTAAATAAATCCATAACGCAAATATTGTCAAAAATATAGGTCTGATTAGTCTGGAAGTCGAATCCGCACAGCTTCTGCATGTATGTTGGACATATCCCGCACCTGAAAAAAACACATCAAATATAAAATATTTCACGTACGAACCACTAAATAACCAGGAAAAAGCGTTGAATATTTTTCACCTATTAGAGGGTATTTTGACTTTGCTCAGGCTTTACTTAGAGTTTAAACGAGATGGACTTATGTGCGGTATCTGTCTCATTTTACTCGTCTTAAGTTAGAGCTAAGTTAAAGTATTTTCTATCTATAGATCTCACACTTTTAAACTCTGTTGCCATCGAGAGATCTGGATTTCTATTTCTGCTTGGCTTACTTACTAGGCTGGTTCAGTGATCCAAAGATGATCTTAGCCCCAGACTCTAGAAGCTATAGAACCGTACTTTTTCCAATGCTGTACCATTTCGCGCCAATCGGGTCTTCCGCGGGCTTGTTTCGTCAAACCAGCGATACCTGCAGGCCGAGCATGGGAGGGGACAAAAATCTTATCCCCCGATTATATCCACTGACAAGAGATAAAATTATGCTAGAGCATGGCAACAGGGGAAAGGAGAAGTATATCCCTGTTGGACTTGTGCATAGGACGTAGGTTTAAGTTTATTTTCATACCATTAAATTATAAAAAAATATGTCTCGAGCCAACTGGGACATCTTATCCTTTCCCCGTGGATAAAATCTCCCCGCCCATGCTCGGCCTACTGGGCGTCCAACAGGGCGTTTATGACCCAAGTACCTATGTATGATTGGCTTAAAAGTAAGAGAATTTCTACGACGTTTAAGTTTACCTTTGGATTTCTTACCTATGACCTTCAGTTGGCTGCCTTTTAAACTGTAAGCCTGTTTCATCATCATACGTGACACCTTTGCACAAAGCTTTGAAATGAAAAATTAAAGATCAGTTTAAGTGATAGGTACGTGGTACATAGAATGTATAGTACATAGTCATATAGTTATAATGTATAAGAAGTTTAGAGAAAAATGTAAATATAATAATATGGAAGAGGTTAAGGAAATCCTGCCTTTGCAGTGTACAAACTCCTTCATCTCTATTTTCCACCAAATGCCATGAAACCAAAAGCCGTTTCGTTTCACCTCATCGTTCGACAGTACCAACTCATATAAATAGCTTCTTTTTAGCGCATTCTTTAGCATAGAGGCATCAGCATAACTTTAGGTTCAAGGAATATTGGCACCTAAATAATATTATGCTATCGTTAAAGTTGCTAAACCCGTTAATGTTGACATTAACGAGGTAATGTCAAAGATCACCATCAAAATATGATCTTAACCGTAAAACCGGGTTGGATCCCCGGCGGGGTCAATTTTTGAGTTTTATCTGGTCTGGTCGGTGGGAGCCTTGGGCCGTGGCTATTTACAATTTAGCGTCTAGGTAAGATGTCGTATTATATATTTCTATAATCTGGATTAGAAATTAGAATATAACTGTTAAAACCGTAACAAGATAGCCCTTTACCATCGTTTCGTTGTAGTGGAATAAAAAAAGGATTTAAATATTTTTACTTACAAAATACAATAGCAAGAATCCAGAGATTTTTAACAAACATGGCTTAGCCTATAGGTACAAAACTTAAGTTTCCTTATCTTTTAATTAATTTAATTTTATCATATCGTTTGAAAGCCATAACGTTTTGCTATTAAATAGTTGACTACATACATCCATATCCATCTATACTCATATTACAATAATGCGAAATTGTGTCTGTCTGTCTGCTAAGCTTTCACGGCCCACCAGTTTGACCGATTTTGCCAAAACTGATTTTTTATATTTTTGTCTGTCTGTCTGTCCGTCTCCGTGATAGTTCCGCCCACCACCACTTGCTCCGCCCACCATCACTTTTACGTTTAGCTCCGTTTACCACCAATACTCAGCTCCAAAAAAAGGATTTTCAGAAATCCTACCCGAGCACAGTTCAAGGTCATCTATTTTTTTAATAATTATTTTTTCAGGTACGTAAACAGCTATACTTATTGTAATCCTTCACACAAATACATTAATTATCAATAGGCGCACAAAACGGCGCGGACGCAAATGATTCACGATGCGTACGTAGACCCCGGCGTAGCAGACACGTAGGCAGTGGGCCGACTGCTTACGTGGTGTAGTACGTGTCACTTATCGCTTACGGTTCACACCTACCTAAACCGATCCCTATAACTAACTTAATATAGGCTAGATTAAGTTCAAATATATTATTTACTAGCTGATGCCCGCAACTCCGTCCGCGTGGTTTAAGTTTTTTGTTATTCCCGCGGGAACTCCTTAATTTTCCGGGATAAAAAGTAGCCTATGTCACTCTCCAGGTCCTCAACAATACCCAAGCCAAAAATCACGTCAATCCGTTGCCCCGTTGCGGCGTGATTGAAGGACAAACCAACAAACAAACACACTTTCGCATTTATATTATTAGTATGATGTATGAACTAGGAGATCCGCGCCTGCTTCGCACGTGTACCGTGCATTACCTAGTACTACAGCATGTATAGTAATATTATGTACATAACTGTGTATCAAATAATAATAATCAAATAAATAAGTATTATAAATGCGAAAGTTTGGATGGATGGATGTATGGATGGACATTTGTTACTCAATCACACCCCAACGGCTGAATGGATCTGGATGAAATTTGGCACAGACATAGATTTTTGTCTGGAATAGCACATAGACTACTTTTTATCCCGGAAAATTGAAGAGTTCCCGCGGGAATCAAAAAATGTATCTGTTCAACCAATTTTCGTGAAATTTGGTACGGGGATAGTTTGTATCCCGGGGAAGGACATAGGCTACTTTTTATCCTTATTATAATTATTTTTATTATTATATTTTTAATTGAAGAGTTCCTTCGGGAATCAAAAAACATCAATCCACGCGGATGAAGTCGCGGGCATCATGTAGTTGACAATAAAGGCTTATCTTATCTGTCTGTATGGTAAAGCTTTCACGGTTCATCATTTTAAAACTGAATTTAATTAAAGGTAGCTTGAGGGCACGGACATTGTGTGGACTGTAGACTGTAGTCTAAGTACGTTTGTCTCTTCGAAGTTCGAACTGACTGTAGTCTAAGTACGTTTGTCTCTTCGAAGTTCGAACTGACTGTAGTCTAAGTACGTTTGTCTCTTCGAAGTTCGAACTGTTCCCGAGTGATTTTAAAACACCCTAAAACCACGCGGACGAAGTCGCGCGCATGTTTCGTAAGCCTTCGCCGTAGGTCATAACGCAATGTAGTATAATAATAATTTATATATGTCACCGTAAGATTGTAAAAACCGTTAGATTATAATCTAACTCGCGAAATTGTAAACTGTCGAATGATTACAATGTAACGGATTATTTTTCGGTAGATTGTAATCTGTTCGGTTTATTAACCCGATAGAACCTAAGTGCCCGCCCTGCGGCCGCGCACTACCTGATCATTTATGTCGAACCCTAATCTAACCTACAAGAAAGAGACAAGAAAACGTAAATACAATGAACATTTCAAAAATTGACACTTAAAACATTGAACGGTTCACAATCTTTCGACTGTTTACAATCTATCGAAAAAAAAAGCGTTAGATTATAATCTAACGGTTTTTGCAATCTTACGGTGACATAATAATATATAAATTCTTAACAATATGTCAGGAGCTGTCGCCTGTCGCTCTAGACGTCGTGGTGTTGAGTTGAGCCACCCGTTCACCTTGAATAATAAATAATCTATATTCCATTCACTTTGCGGAAAAACCAACAATCCAGTATTAGGTATTACATATTTATTAATATTTTATTCGGGATAGAAAGCGACACAGAAAAAAAGCGAGTCGGACTCACCCACCAAGGTGTCGGAGGTTCTTTTAGAAGTAGTAGGGTACCATAGAGATGGTAGGTACCTACTAAGTAGGTATAGGTACGTTTTAGGGTAACTTGCCTAACTCTGCATACCTAATATCTACGTAATATAAAAAAGGTTATAAAAAGTTCCAAAATTTTGGTAACATTTTGGTTTGGTCACAACTCAAAACACATTAAAAGACCGCTAATTGCACTACAATGTCAATGAATTCAAATATTTTTAGTTTTTATTTTAAGCTATTGCATAGCTTCTATCGCGGGCCTTGAGCGTGGAGACCGAATCCAGAAATTCCGTAACGAAAAAACCTAACACTTTGGTTGCTATGACTACTTGTGTTGTTGACTTCAAGTTGTTGAAAATAAAAAGACTATTTTTATGAAAAGATGATTTTGGTTGCTATGACTACTTGTGTTGTTGACTTGTTCGCTTAACAGTCGATTGCGATAGTTATAAACGTTTACCAAAGTCGGTAACTGAATGAGTGACCGAATTTGGTCTTTTTCGTTTCCTTCGTGCCTCGGAGGGCACGTTTTAAGCCGTCGATCCCGGTTATTATCACTAACATCTGATTATAATCGTGTTAGTAACCTAAGAGTCGAAATAGTCCTCTTAGTCGAGTCGTGGGTATGCGAAAGGACCTGGGAACCCATTATTATCCCAAGAAAACTCCAACCTTATGTGATGATGGGTCATTGGCAGGGGATGCGTCGTCAGTTCTTCAAGATTTAAGAACAATCATACAAACATTTTCAGAAATTGGGCTTATTCTAAATTTTTCCAAATGCGAGATTTACTTCCCAAATTCAATTTCCACTGAGAAGAAAAATGAAATTTTTCATAGTTTAGAGTTCTTTGATACCGGGTATATCTACAGTTTCAAGTCAAAATTTAACCCTTCTTGGTGCTCCAATATTTGATGACGCATTTCCCCCTCTAATAAATTCTAAATTAGAAAATTTCAATAAATTTTCGCATCACCTTTTAGACATAAAGCCACACATGGCCATTTATATTTTACGGTTATTTTTATTTGCTCCTTTTATGTATCTATTAAGGTGCAGCCCCTTTTGGATATACCCTTCTTTGATCTCAACTTTAGATGCGTCTCTTAAAGACACTCTGTGTAAAATTCTAATTTTACAATTTGATGACCGCACCTGGATCCAAGCGAGCCTACCTGTGAAATACGGGAGCTTAGGCTTCTGGCTCTATTGCTCTAATCAGTCAGATCCTTAATCTGACTAGTCCGACTGATGTTGTGGTTGAGAGTCTGGCGGAGGTGAGGTTGGCCTGGAGTGCATCATGTCCTGGGAAGAGTTTTCCTTCGGCTGTGGAATGTCAGGGTCTTTGGGACAAACTGCGTGTTATCTTGACACATGCGGATCTCATAGCTCAGTGTACGTCGGATACGGATAAAGCCCGTATTTTAGCCGTATCCGAAAAAGAGTCAGGTCACGGCTTCACGCTCTGCCATCTCATAGCCTGGGAACGATTCTCGACCGGACAGCGCTTCGTGTGGCAGTTTGCTTACGTTTGGGAATAAAGGTATGTGAGCTTCATTACTGTCCTTGTGGCAGCCACGTGGATCAGTTTGGTCACCATGGACTTAGTTGCATTCGGAGCGCAGGCCGCTTGTATCGTCACGGTGCTCTCAATGATATAGTCCGTCGCGCTCTGGCCACTGCCTCCATCCCTGCACAACTGGAACCCTCCGGTATGTTCAGGGATAACGGCAAGAGGCCGGACGGGATGACTTCTAGTACCGTGGTGGATGGGTCGTGCACTGGTGTGGGATGCAACCTGCGTTGGCAGCGTCCCACCTACCGGGTTAGTGCCTAAAGGCGGGTGCAGCTGCCGAATCTGCTCAGTTGCTTAAGCGTCGCAAATACTCAGCCATTACTAGGGACTACGTTTTTGCGGCGCTTGCTTTTGAGACTCTGGGCCCATGGTCATCGGACACGAAGAATTTTATAAATGTCGTGTCCCAAAAACTGATCCTCGCCTCTGGTGACCAAAGAGCTGGCGCTTATTTAGCCCAACGGCTTAGCCTTGCCATTCAACGAGGTAATAGCGCCAGTGTTTTGGGCACCATGCCCATTAACGATCACTTGGACGGCGTGTATTTTTTGTAAATATAAAAAAAAAATTAATTTAGATTTTAATTTTAATTTATTTCGTAGTTTTAATTAAAATAACATTTGTGTAAATTGCTAAAGTACAATAGTAAGTTTTAATTACACCTTATGTGATTAATGGGATGGAGTCACGACCATCAGCAATGAGGAATATGACGCATAGAGAGAAGGGTATGTATAATGGTCCTACAAAAGCTACCCTTTAGATTTAGGTTATTAGTATTTTTCAATTAATCTTGTACTTGTACCTTTTAGGTATCCCTAGGTAGGTATATTCGAGATAACTATAGAATGTGTCATTGACTCCTCACTCAGTGTATGACATAGGATTGCATCAGAGAGCCGAACGTCGCCGACTAACCGCAATTAGTCGCTTCTTTATCCTTTCATAACGGAAATACCATCGCAATAACGAATAATAAACGAAATAGCGTTATAGGACTTTCGCAATAAGTGATTGACACTGTACCTATAGCTTTTCTAAAGAAGAAATAATAAATGTGTGGCACTGACACTTTCATCTCCTATCCCGAAGAAATCTTTTTGGGATAAAAAATAGCCTACATAACCTAGAGCTATATCTAACTCTATAGGTGTGCCATGTTTCATTTAAAGTTTGAGGAAATATTATGTGGATCTTAGGTGCAATCATGTAAGGATTACCGATCAAATCGTATAAGTTCGGCTTCAAAGAATAAAAACCATAAATAATTGAATTAGAGGTCAATTTCGTGTATCCATTCTTATACGTTTAGGCTTTCGTACATACCTAAACGTATGAGAATGATGTTATGGTTTATTTTACTTTGAAGCCGAAGTTATACGATTTAATCGACAATTCTTACATGATTGGGGGGCTGGATATGGATACGGATATGAATAATATTATACCTACCGGTTTCAGTTAGGGATATTAGATTTGTAAAGAATTTTAGAAGGAAAATACAAATAAGTAACGATTTGCCTTTTCTATTTCATCATTATTCATTACCTACTACAATCTAGTCGGCTTGGCAAGTTGGCAGGTAGAAAACCTATCGTATTTAACGTTTCCGATAGATTTTTATTTCAGACTAGCTGATGCCCGCGACTTCGTCCGCGTGGTTTAAGTTTTTTGTTATTCCCGCGGGAACTCCTTAATTTTCCGGGATAAAAAGCCTTTGTCACTCTCCAGGTCCTCAACTATACCCATGCCAAAAATCACGTCAATCCGTTGCTCCGTTGCGGCGTGATTGAAGGACAAACCAACAAACAAAGTGACTTTCGCATTTATAATATTTAAAAAAAGTAAAATATGATATGATATCTTGTGAAAATTTCGGAAAATACAGCCTTATTCCCTATAAGACCCATAAGAGGCCTTGGACTTAGAAATTTCCTTTTTAACATGTAGTCGCATTATAAAGGAAAATCTATAATTTGGGCTGGGCGTTGATGGGTCGGTAAGTGAGTGTTTTAATGTATTATGAGTTAAACTTAGATACCAACAGCGGTGGTGATGGTAATAGGTAGGTCTACCTTAAAATTAAGAATGCATAGGCATTAGGCATAAGTTCTCTGGGTGCGTCCACATCTGGCGAATGTGCCGCGAATGTGCAGCTCGCGAGCTGCCCGCGAGCTGCGCGCGTGCATTTTTGTTCGTGAGCCGCTCCTGCGCCGCCCGCGCGCAGTTCGCGCGCAACCTAAGCGCCGTACGCGATCAGCGAGCGGGCGGCGCGCTAGCGGCTCGCGTCTTCCTTCCGCCCGCGCCTCAAGCCCCGCACCCCTAACTTACCCGCTCAGTTCGTTTCTGATTACTGGAGGCTAAGTACGTGTTGTCATGGAGTGGACGGAGGAAAATTGTTTACGCTTAATTGAAACATATAAAAGATTTCCAGTTTTGTGGGATCCCAAAGATCAATATTACTATAGAAAAAAATCTAAAAAATGATGCGTGGAAAGAAATAGGTGCTATAATGGGAAGCGATTATGAACAATGCCGTAGCAAACTGTTAAGTCTTTTATCTTCTTTTAGAAGAGAGAAAGGAAAAAGTCAAAAAAGTAAAGGGACAGGGAAAGGTGAGTAAAAACTACTTGTTACTTTTTGTGTTTTATTTTATTAATTAAATTGACTATGTAACTAATATTATTCTACATATATTTTTAGGTGCATCCGAGACTTACAAAAGTAGATGGTTTGCCTACGACGCTTTTTCCTTTTTAGCTGATCGGGATAAACCAAGGAAACGTTTAAATACTGTAAGTAATTAAATCAACAATATTTATCTTGAAATGCAATACGGCGTTCATTTACACAATAAGAAGCAATCTCATCTCTTATTTCGTTTATTTCTCTGGAATATCTTATTTGTGGTGTTTGAATATTTGAAAGAGATGTGAAATTAGGTACGGATTGATTTATGTACATATTAGAATTAGTAGTATAAGTATCGGTGGCGTTCAGTTTCAAATAATTATGCAAGTGAATAATACTCATAACGACCACTTCAGCAACTTCTGGTTTTAATATCATGGGTTTTCTAAGTACCCTAAAAATGGATGATGCAATGCCAAATGCACTTTCAACAATTCTGTGAGCTCTGCTTAATCTATAGTTAAAAATACGTTCCGGAGTGCCTTTACTGTGGTTACCGGAGTATGGTTTCATCACATGTTTATCTAGAGCAAAAGCGCTGTCAGCAACAAAGAAGTAGGGTATCGCTTTAGTCCTATAAGGTAATGCTTTTTCTTGTGGTAAATTTAAGGTGCCATTTTGCATCATCTTGTAGAACTCTGTATCTTTGAATATCCCTCCATCAGATATACGCCCCTGGCAACCAACATCAGCAAACATAAATTTATAATCTGAGTCTACCAGTGCAAACAGAACAATACTAAAAGTAGATTTGTAATTATGATATTCAGTTCCACTTTTCGGAGGTGCCTGTATGACTATATGTTTACCGTCTATTGCGCCAATGCAATGGGGCAAATGCCATTTATCTTCGAATCCTTTACTCACTTCTAGCCATATATCTGGTCTCCTTGGCACCTGAAAAATAATAATATAAATATAAAAACATTATTACAGGAACAAGCAGATATAGAACAAGATAAAGTGGATGAGGGACAGGTACAAGATGATGGAATAAATACTGACACTGAAAGCAACCTGTCTTTTATTGAACCTCCGCCGTCCAAAAAGAAAAAATCGACGGATGATAAAATCGTAACTGAAGCCCTACAAGTTTTAAAGACTGCTACAGAAAAATTGAGCGATAATTCCAAGTTGTCACAAGAAGTACATTCATTTATAAATTTTATTGGAGCCAAAATGGAATCTTATTCACGTTCAACAAAAAATATGGTTCAACAGGCAATATTTGATGTCATAATGAAAGCCGATTCTGGGTACTATAATTATCAACCAAATATGCAAGTGTCGACGCAAGGTTATACAACTTATTCTCAAAGTGCTTCTACGTCCAGACCGCACAGTCAGGAAAGTAATTATTCGGCAGAAGATACGAATGACAGCTTAGATGATTTGTTTCAATAATAAATACTTTCTTTTCGTAAACTTATAATATGTTGCTTAAAAAAAAGGCTATTTGATTATTAAATAAAAATAATTGGAAAAATACTCACACGTACGTTTTCCTTTAAACACTTAATAATCGCCAAACACACTTCAGGAATAATAATACTTATACTTTGCTTAGAAATTCTAAAAAGGTACTGCAAGCTTGTGTAGGAATCTCCAGTGGCCAAGAATCGTAATGTCAAACTTAATTAATTTTCAACTGAAATTGGTAGCCTAAAATGCGTTTCCTTTTTAGCAATCTTGAAACTAACCATATGTAGTAGATTTTGATATAATTCTGGTGACAATTTTAAAAAATTTGCATAGTGTCCGCTTAATTGATGGCTTTTCAACTCCGCTACTATATTCTGTTTTCTTTTAAAAATAGGATTTTGCCACCAACGCCGTTGTCTCTTTTTTTTCCTTTTTATCGGTAATATAATAGCTAATGATGCAGCAATTATATTAAAAGCACTAGTGTCGTCCGACATCTTCGGAAGTACTGAGCCAGTAAACGGAACTGTAAGGGTGCGTCCACATCTGGCGAATGTGCCGCGAATGTGCAGCTCGCGAGCCGTTAGCGAGCTGCCCGCGAGCTGCGCGCGTGCAGTCACGGCAATGGTTTGGTGCGCCTCTAGGCGCAACTCATGCAAGGCTCGTAAAAGGCGTGCGCGCGGCGCGCGATCTGCGCGCACTCAATTCTCGCGCTTACAGTTCCGTTTACTGGCTCAGTACTTCCGAAGATGTCGGACGACACTAGTGCTTTTAATATAATTGCTGCATCATTAGCTATTATATTACTGATAAAAAGGAAAAAAAAGAGACAACGGCGTTGGTGGCAAAATCCTATTTTTAAAAGAAAACAGAATATAGTAGCGGAGTTGAAAAGCCATCAATTAAGCGGACACTATGCAAATTTTTTTAAATTGTCACCAGAATTATATCAAAATCTACTACATATGGTTAGTTTCAAGATTGCTAAAAAGGAAACGCATTTTAGGCTACCAATTTCAGTTGAAAATAAATTAAGTTTGACATTACGATTCTTGGCCACTGGAGATTCCTACACAAGCTTGCAGTACCTTTTTAGAATTTCTAAGCAAAGTATAAGTATTATTATTCCTGAAGTGTGTTTGGCGATTATTAAGTGTTTAAAGGAAAACGTACGTGTGAGTATTTTTCCAATTATTTTTATTTAATAATCAAATAGCCTTTTTTTTAAGCAACATATTATAAGTTTACGAAAAGAAAGTATTTATTATTGAAACAAATCATCTAAGCTGTCATTCGTATCTTCTGCCGAATAATTACTTTCCTGACTGTGCGGTCTGGACGTAGAAGCACTTTGAGAATAAGTTGTATAACCTTGCGTCGACACTTGCATATTTGGTTGATAATTATAGTACCCAGAATCGGCTTTCATTATGACATCAAATATTGCCTGTTGAACCATATTTTTTGTTGAACGTGAATAAGATTCCATTTTGGCTCCAATAAAATTTATAAATGAATGTACTTCTTGTGACAACTTGGAATTATCGCTCAATTTTTCTGTAGCAGTCTTTAAAACTTGTAGGGCTACAGTTACGATTTTATCATCCGTCGATTTTTTCTTTTTGGACGGCGGAGGTTCAATAAAAGACAGGTTGCTTTCAGTGTCAGTATTTATTCCATCATCTTGTACCTGTCCCTCATCCACTTTATCTTGTTCTATATCTGCTTGTTCCTGTAATAATGTTTTTATATTTATATTATTATTTTTCAGGTGCCAAGGAGACCAGATATATGGCTAGAAGTGAGTAAAGGATTCGAAGATAAATGGCATTTGCCCCATTGCATTGGCGCAATAGACGGTAAACATATAGTCATACAGGCACCTCCGAAAAGTGGAACTGAATATCATAATTACAAATCTACTTTTAGTATTGTTCTGTTTGCACTGGTAGACTCAGATTATAAATTTATGTTTGCTGATGTTGGTTGCCAGGGGCGTATATCTGATGGAGGGATATTCAAAGATACAGAGTTCTACAAGATGATGCAAAATGGCACCTTAAATTTACCACAAGAAAAAGCATTACCTTATAGGACTAAAGCGATACCCTACTTCTTTGTTGCTGACAGCGCTTTTGCTCTAGATAAACATGTGATGAAACCATACTCCGGTAACCACAGTAAAGGCACTCCGGAACGTATTTTTAACTATAGATTAAGCAGAGCTCACAGAATTGTTGAAAGTGCATTTGGCATTGCATCATCCATTTTTAGGGTACTTAGAAAACCCATGATATTAAAACCAGAAGTTGCTGAAGTGGTCGTTATGAGTATTATTCACTTGCATAATTATTTGAAACTGAACGCCACCGATACTTATACTACTAATTCTAATATGTACATAAATCAATCCGTACCTAATTTCACATCTCTTTCAAATATTCAAACACCACAAATAAGATATTCCAGAGAAATAAACGAAATAAGAGATGAGATTGCTTCTTATTGTGTAAATGAAGGCCGTATTGCATTTCAAGATAAATATTGTTGATTTAATTACTTACAGTATTTAAACGTTTCCTTGGTTTATCCCGATCAGCTAAAAAGGAAAAAGCGTCGTAGGCAAACCATCTACTTTTGTAAGTCTCGGATGCACCTAAAAATATATGTAGAATAATATTAGTTACATAGTCAATTTAATTAATAAAATAAAACACAAAAAGTAACAAGTAGTTTTTACTCACCTTTCCCTGTCCCTTTACTTTTTTGACTTTTTCCTTTCTCTCTTCTAAAAGAAGATAAAAGACTTAACAGTTTGCTACGGCATTGTTCATAATCGCTTCCCATTATAGCACCTATTTCTTTCCACGCATCATTTTTTAGATTTTTTCTATAGTAATATTGATCTTTGGGATCCCACAAAACTGGAAATCTTTTATATGTTTCAATTAAGCGTAAACAATTTTCCTCCGTCCACTCCATGACAACACGTACTTAGCCTCCAGTAATCAGAAACGAACTGAGCGGGTAAGTTAGGGGTGCGGGGCTTGAGGCGCGGGCGGAAGGAAGACGCGAGCCGCTAGCGCGCCGCCCGCTCGCTGATCGCGTACGGCGCTTAGGTTGCGCGCGAACTGCGCGCGGGCGGCGCAGGAGCGGCTCACGAACAAAAATGCACGCGCGCAGCTCGCGGGCAGCTCGCTAACGGCTCGCGAGCTGCACATTCGCGGCACATTCGCCAGATGTGGACGCACCCTAAGCGCGAGAATTGAGTGCGCGCAGATCGCGCGCCGCGCGCACGCCTTTTACGAGCCTTGCATGAGTTGCGCCTAGAGGCGCACCAAACCATTGCCGTGACTGCACGCGCGCAGCTCGCGGGCAGCTCGCTAACGGCTCGCGAGCTGCACATTCGCGGCACATTCGCCAGATGTGGACGCACCCTTATTCACGCTCGTATCGGGCATAGGGTGTTTATCGTTCACTGGCATAGGGAGTATAGGGACCGGACACTACCTAATGTTGGTGGCCAAGGATGGTGCGTAGGTAAAGGTACCTACTCGTTCTGAGCTTCCTATCCTATTGTTATTATCCGAAAACAACTTACTACAACTTAACCCACATCAACAACCCCTCAGCTGCGGCGACGCCTTTAGACTGTCGATAATTAATGCTAATTATCCTGATAATGCATCTATGAGCTATAATACCAGAGTCAACGATCAATACCTACACCATGCAGTTATATCTTGTAAAGTATTTGAGATAGGAATGTTTGTTAGTTGTGTACATCCTATCCCTTATGGAGGCAAGGTCAGTTGTTTACATTGCAGATAAAGCGAGCTGCTTGAGTGGAATTAACAAGTGACGAACGCTATTGAATAGGTAAGTATTAGGTAAGTATGTGAATAGATAAATAGATACATAATATATAGCGCTCTGTATCCTTCCCAGGTACTTACGACGTAGATCCCTGCATTGGCATTCAACCGATCAACCTGAAAGTGTTTTATGATTTCGGCAAGCTTTTAGGGAGCATCGTCTAGTAAAAAGGTGATAGCGGTACTTGGTAGGAAGCTACAACAATGCTAAAATAAACTTCGCCAACTATGAAAATGCTGACGGAACGGCGGCTGCGACGGAGTTCGTGGTGAAGATGCCATTATTATTACCGATTGTACAACAGGAATATCCCTAAAGAAATGGACAGGCATCAGGAAATCCTAGAACTCATAAGCGCGATTTGCAAGATTACCAGTTACCGAGTGCCTATATGCCATGTACTTACTTACAGCTTTATTAATGTTACTAATCCATATCAAATTATAAAGTAGGTAATTAATATATTATGGTTATATTAAAAAACCAGTCTCACATAGTCAGCATACCTACTACTTATTA
Organism: Erebia epiphron; assembly: GCA_963932025.1. Taxonomy (NCBI): domain Eukaryota; kingdom Metazoa; phylum Arthropoda; class Insecta; order Lepidoptera; family Nymphalidae; genus Erebia; species Erebia epiphron. Next base: position 6,678,370 of record OZ009956.1, on the reverse strand, counting down.
AATCTGTCCTATTATACAGGAAAGCGTGCCGAGTATCCGAGTATCGACGCAACACGCATTGTGCCAGATCCTTAAATGACCACTCATTATTCAGTAGAAACTTAGGCCCAGATTTATACAGTGAATTAGACAAGTCTCCATATAAAGTGTGACCCACCTCCCCAGACGATAGCCTTAAGCCTAGCCACTACGGAGTTAATGATGGAAAAATAAATTCAAGCACAGCTTACCTTTTAATTGATATCAATTAAGGTGAGTGGGGGTAAGTCAAAATGGTTTTTGGTGAGACAAATAGTGTTGATTTGAAACTGTTGTAGGTAAATTATAGTTGAAAAAGTATAACTACTTTTTTTTTTGAAATATAATAGTGAAATTCTCATTCTTGCGGAATACGATTATCATTTTTACACTTTTAGGCGATACTTTTGACTCATATAAATCCAAGAAAAATTGTAATAAATGACTTATAAAAAACAAGTAATAAATGACTTATTTTTTTTTTTTTCTTTTTTAATACAAATATTATACTTGAGCTGACAGAAATCAGTTTGAAACATTGTTTGATTTAAAAAAAGGTTGCACAGTTTGCACTTAATAAAAAATAAAACAGGGGAAAGATAGAACTACAGTGGAGTAAGATTGATATAGTTACTAGAATGGTATTTATGTTACTAGAATCGTACTTATGGCCTTTATGCATTCGTGATGATAAATATACTCCCGGCTTCTACGACCTAAATAGCTTGGAAGTAACTGAAATTCAAAAACCGCTTTGCATAATGAAAAAAATAATAATTCATCCAAAAATATATATCAATCTTACCCCGTAAACGGCAGACAGCCGGAGGTTCTCAATTTTGATATTATATTTTAAAAAATATTTACGCTCACGTTTTCAAGTAGATAAATAAAAATAAAAATGTTAAATTTTTAGTAGATATATTTTTAAAAATATAAAAATTAGTTACTTAGATGATTGATAAAGAAATTAATTCTTTTATATAAGTAAGTACCTATGTCATGAGACATTTTAATGTGGACGAATGGAGTCGGCTTTGAATACTATGGTAGTTTAAGTACTTACAACTTCATATTTTTGGCTGAAGTTATGACTCAGAGATGAAATAAGAATGACCAAATCAATTTGACCTATTAGAAACATTAGTTTTGTATTCTAATGTCCACCACTATACGAAGCAGCGAAATGATATTCGCCAATAAATTATTATCTACTAGAGCCATTTGAGTGTGCAAGCACACACGTTTCGTAAAATGTGTGAGTAAAACGATCAGTACGCTTACTCTGAGTTTTAACATTGCAAATACGATTGATCGACGTGAGAGCTCACCACGCCAAGCGTCAAAGTAAAATGAACCTTAACCGCATTAGTTTAGAGCTCATTTCATCATTTCATGTATTCATTCACAGCCAGCGCTCCAAACGCTGAATTTGTGACTTTAAAGCAAGAGCTTTTGGGTCCAATTTACTTTGACGCTTGGCGTGGTGAGCTCTCACGTCGATCAATCGTATTTGCAATATTAAAACTCAGAGTAAGCGTACTGGCGTATATTTCCTTTGTAGATGATTATTCATAGCACATTCATTTTATCTATGCAGTAGGCACGCTCAATAATAAATGATTCCATCAATCTCTACGAGTAGATATAAGTACCTACATACTGGGTGCCTAAGTTCGATAAATAATAATTATTATTATAATACTATCAGAGATGTTATGGAGCTCTGTAATAATATTCTATATCTATAAAATAATAACAATCTAAAATAATAATAATAAATCTATGAAAACGGTAACCGAATGTTATACATATAATAATTTCGAATAGGAAGTAGAGAAAGGAGTAGGAGTAGAGTAGGAGTAGGAAAATTTAAATGAGACATTTATGACATACAAGCTGATGCCCGCGACTTCGTCCGCGTGGAATAAGTTTTTTCAATTCCCACGGGAACTCCCTAATATTCCGGGATAAAAAGTAGCCTATTTCACTCTCCAGTCTCTCCAGGTCCTCACCAAAGACAATATATAAACCAGTATAAGACTGTTCTCTTCATACATTAAATCAAAGCTCGCTAAATGCGCATTAAAGTCGCCGGTACCTTGTAGTTCTTCGCATTATCTGAGATGGCGTAACTGTGCAAGCTGAAAAATAATTAATAACGAACATAGCTATTGCCATCTAACGAGTAGTAGTTGAATCATCAACTCGATCAAACTTACCTAGTGCCATCTAACGTATAGTTATATATCCATGACTGCCTCGTTGGTATAGTGGTTAGCATGTTGGACTGCGACCATAGATTAAATATAATACAGGTTTATATATTGTCTTTGACTGCGACCGACGAGGTCCCGGGTTCGAGTCCCGGGTCGGGCCATAACAAGTATTGGGTTTTTCTGGCAAGAAATTCTCAATACTAGCCCGGAGTTAGGAAGTTGGCGGTGTTTCAACCCCGTGCCTCGGAGAGCACGTAAACGTGTCTAATTATATATATTTTTTTTAAAACAATCTTGATCACTTGTTTTTGTGTTTTTTAAAAGTATTTCTTATATATGTTAGTTATTCTTGTTTTTTGATTATTTCACAAGTCAGCCCTTGACTGCGATTCAACCTGATGGTATTTGATGATGTAGCCTAAGATAGTAGTGGGCTAATAAGAAGGGGTATAACGGCTTGGTACTTATAATAAACCCCAAATCGATTTCTAGGTACGCTAAATCGCTTGGCAGCACTTGGCTTCGCCGGTAGGGTTATAGCTAGCCATGACCGAAGGCTCTAAGCAGATCAGAACTAATGTGCCTATAGTTCTGAAGTAGGTAGACTCTAGAGTAATGGTAAATTTAGTTTTTTTATCAAGTATTTCTTGAATAATGCACAATACCTACTGTAAATATTTTTTCTTGATTATTACCTAAGTACCTACCTAAATTATATCGCCATCAACCAGACTTCTACTGTAATTAGCTAGCTATAAATAAAATAATTATCTATATTATATTTATTTACTAGATGATTCCCGCGACTACGTCCGCGTGGACCAAATTTTTTCGATTCCCGCGGGAACTCTTAAATTTTCCGGGATAAAAAGTAGCCTATGTCCTTCCGCGGGATACAATCTATCCCTGTACCAAATTTCATCAAAATCGGTTGAATAGATGGGCCGTGAAAGCGTAGCAGACAGACAGACAGACAGACGGACAGACAGACAGACACACTTTCGCATTTATAATATTAGTATGGATAGTATGGATTAGTATGGATTTACATATTTCGGAACCCTGCATGTCGATAAATATATTATTATTAGCTAAATGGCTAAAGAATACCTAACAATTGCCAAACTTAACCTCAAAGATTAATCGTATAGCAGCAGAATCTCAGAGTCCAGAAGCGTAGGTCAGCAGTTAAGTAGCAGGATCTCGGAGTCCATTAGTCTTATCACGGTCACAAACAAAAAAAAAACCGGTTAAGTGCGAGTCGGACTCGCGCACCGAGGGTTCCGTACAACATGTAGGTATATCCTATAAGTAAAAGTTATAGTATTTTAATTCAACTTATCTAATATTTTAATTTCAATTTAATACCTCTACGCGTTCATGCGGAAAGGGGAAGTAAGTTTAAAATTATTAAAAATATTTTTTTTCTTATATGACTAGATGATGCCCGCGACTTCGTCCGCGTGGATTGATGTTTTTTTTTTATTCCCGCGGGAACTCTTGAACGCGGAAGCCTATGTCCTTCCCCGGGATGTAACCTATCTCTGTACCAAATTTCATCCAAATCGGTTGAACAGATGGGCCGTGAAAGCGTAGCAGACAGACAGACAGATAGACAGACAGACAGACACACACACTTTCGCATTTATAATATTATAGTATGGAGTATGGATATAGTATGGAAGTATGGATGTAACTAAAAATTTATGCTTTTCGCAATTTTTCCTTTATCTGTGCTATAAGACGTTGCTTCGTACCAAGTTTCAAGATTCTAAGTTCACGGGAAGTACCCTGTAGGTTTGATTCCCTCGCGAGTGCAAGAAAAATCGAAAATTTGCAGCATAAACGGCTGTATCTTTTGATTGTGTAGGCTTTTAAGTTTGATTTTTTCACAGCTCTAAGGGACCGTAGACCTGATTGATATGAATTTCAGCTTGATACCTCCATACGTTCCTGAGAAAAAGGGTCTTGACACACAGACGGACGGACAACGAAGTGATCCTATAAGGGTTCCGTTTTTTCCTTTCGAGGTACAGAACCCTTAAAACACAAGAAACGCACAATTCACTGAGCCGACACCATAGATCTTACTCTTACTAATATTATAAATGCGAAAGTTTGGATGGATGTATGGATGTATGGATGTTTGTTACTCAATCACGCCCCAACAGCATAACGTATCTGGCTGAAATTTGGCACAGAAATAGATTATAGTCTTGAATAGGTAGCACATAGGCTACTTTTAATCCCGGAAAATTAAAGAGTTCCCGCGGGAACAAAAAAACCTCGATCCACGCATACGAAGTCGCGGGCATCAGCTAGTTAATTATAATACCAAGTACCAATAAGTATATCGTCTTTGGCCGGCACCAAAACAAGAGGAAAAAATTATTTTAGTGTATCGTTTATGTGTGACGCCATCTATAGGAATGCAGCATAACTGCATGGTCCACTAGCTGATTATAACATAAGAATACACAGAACTTGTTTCAAATCGAATTACTTCTGCAAGTTAATTTTGTTAAAATTAATTGAATGTAAATTTGCTATTTGCTTGAGTGATTTTATCAAATTTTTGTATTTTGATAATTTTATATAAATAATTAATACAAACTGAACCAAGAAAATACGATATTTCACCGATTTTACTATAATCATTTGTCGAGCGAGCCTGGTAGCGCCACCTATCGATAGTATTAACCTAGAAAAAATTTTATATGGGAGTTAGCAATCTATACTTGGTTTATAATTAATCTATGGTCCTCACCTATAGTTACCCATGCAAAAAATCACGTCGATCGCTCTGTTGCGACGTGATTGAAGGACAAACCAACAAACTAACACACTTTCGCATTTATTATATTAGTATGATTCGCCCGGCCGAGCTGATTTAATGTATGTAATTGTACTTACCTAGTACCAACGTATCTATTCTGTGGTAGTACCAAGTAATAACCTAGAAATAAAGTCAAATCATTACCTATTTATTGTACCTACCTATTATGTTACCTACTAGACTAGAAACAAAGAATGGGTAACAAGTAACAACTTACAGCGGAGAAGTGGACGTAACGAATTGAATTTTGAATTTATGGTAGAGATATATTCCTGTTTCAATTTTACTCTTTAAAGGTTACTTATTGACCTAAAAATAAAATAAATAATTTGTCTCTTATTTATGCTTTTATTCTTGCGGTCTTAGGTAGGTAGGCAATTATATAGATTATTATACATAAACAGGTTTTAGCTATAAGACTTACTTCATACTTAATTATTTACATTCTAAAACAAATCACAAAATTAAAATACCGTCCAAGCGATATACCAGATATATTTAACCGTCCGTGATTAAAGTGTGTGCGTCAAAGTATCCCTGCTCTTCGTAATTCGTGTGGTATGGATATGTACCTATCATTTTCCGAGAAACAGCAGCGCGGGCGCAGAGCGTCAAGCTCATAATATGCCTGTGTATAGGATGCTTTATTTATTTGCGACTAGCTAACTAGTAAACTGTATTAAGTAGTATCCTGTGTTGTCAGTTAGGTACATACTTTTTCTCCTACTTTCTCGGAAATTGCTTCATTATTTTAAAAATCAATGCCTGCTTACATTGGCTCCTTTCTGGCCGCAAACCAGCATTTTCCAATAATGGTCCGCAAGACGAAATAGAAGACTTTGCTGGACAGTAAACACTGCAATACTTAATAAAAATTGCTGGACCGTTGCGAGTTTTTTACTCCCCGCAGGATGATAAAATAGAAATTGTTGGTCGGTTAGGTTTTTTAAATGAAAACGTGAATTAGGTACTATGCTGTGCAAGACTCTTTTATCAATTTTTTTAAATCGCTTTTCTTTCTATTTTTTGTGTTTCTTGAATATTTTTTGTTTGATAAGGGCTCTTGTCAGACCAGGGCGCATTTGGAACCCTCGTAGCTTTAGTTTTAAGATACAGTAACTGATTATCACCATCATATTTTATAAGTAACTGGACATCAATAAGTGTACAGTGTACCTAAATTGAATAAATATACTTTGACTTTGTTTCCTCGCAAATGAGGGAAAAGTACTATACAAGTTTCGCCCGAAAAGCAATTCATGGCCTCGTTTACAGAAAAAGGTTCCGGCCTGGACAGTAATGCACTATTGATACAGTATTTGTTGATTTGGCAGTTACCTTAAAAAATTCCCCGTTTAGGTCGGTAATTATAACATAATAAACATATATTGAAATTGATTTTCTTCTAGGCTGATCGATCCAAAAAATTAAGCTGCGTCGATTTACATTAATGTTCTTAAACTAGTTTCAATCAGAGAAATTTCCATCTGACCTTTTCCTTCAGCGTTGCCTTTCATAAGCGAGAATTTCCCTTTTACTGAGCAGATACTATAGAAAGGTAAATTATAGTAAATACTCAGTTTTAAAATTGCATAGAAAGAAAGAAAGCAAAAGTTGTCCCTTTGGAAGGAGAAAATCAGAAGTCACGTCTGAATATTTCTCTTAGTCTTAAAATAAATCTCACTTCTGAGCTTACTAATATTTCTTGTTGTTTCCCTGTATCTAATTGCATTTGTTTTCAATACTTGTCCTAAATAAAAGCACGCTGTAGAGCGCGCGGAAGTATGCGGAGGATGTGAAGAGGCGGGGGGGCGGAGGTGCCGGGCGCCGCTGGCCCGGGGCCTGCCAGACAACTTGTCGCTGACTCCATCCTAGCCGCAATATCAACATTCTGCTCCATCTGCGCCCCATCTATGCTCAAGTAGAGATTTACGAAATCGTTATTTTATATTAGGTACAATAATTAATTATTTTAACGATTGTAATAACCACTTAATTAATAATATTTTTTAATATAGTAGGTAAGAAAAGCCCTGTTATTAGGGACTGACCCACTTCAAGCCACGATAGATTAAGAATGTGGCACGAAGGAAGGTCTTGTGGCACATGTGAAGGAATTTTAATCAATCATAATTAAACAAGGTGAGTGGGGTAGGATGAAAAATGGGGGAAGATAAAAAAGGAGAATAGCGCCGAACATTGAGGAATTATTTTAATACAGGTAACATCATTGCATACACCCTTTAGTCTCGTCCCGCCCTTCAGCCTGCGCCAACAGCTAAGTGAGAGGGTGCGTGAGTTACGTGGTGTTTTTTGAAACGACACATTTCCCGGAAAAGTTGGGATTTTCAATCTTACCCCGCTTGTTTTATCTTTTTACGCAGGTAAGTTACATTGATCTTGTTTAAATATTGACAAATATATTTGAAATATAATGCTCACTATATAGAGGTAATTAGTAAATTTATTCTATTTAAAGATTTATCGTGCTTTTCAAACTAACCCCGGCAAAATTTAAAGGGGTACGATGGTAATATAAATCATTCCATCTTACCCCGCTAACAAAATACATAGAAAAAGTCACCGATTCTTAAACTGTAGTAAAAGATCAAAATTCAAATCATTGTAAAATTGGGTTGTAACACCTGTAATATAGTATAGTAGTAAAAATACTCAATTATATACTTATATAGAAATAAAATAAACACTTATTCTTTGCAGAATTTTCAATTGCTAGTAGGTACAAAATTATAAGACGAGAGGCTAAGTACGTTGTAAAAAAATAACTCGTAACTCTGTCAGAAAATCCTTACGGGCAACTTGTTATACTTAGGTATATCTACTGCAGAGGACTTGTCAACTGCCATACGTAGAGTGGAGAACAAAGAAATGACAATGCACGCAGCAGCTAAGGAATATAATGTAAGATAATATATAATTCGACTGATTTTCTTTACCTGAGATTTATGCTTCGAGGCCTTGAAGTGTTTTTTTTAAACGGTTAATTGTGTGTTATTTTTGTATTTTCAAAAATATACTAAGTACATAATTACTTAAAATATAAATTTATTTATTTTAGATTTTATTTTTAGTTATCAACCCAACTATCTACTTAAAAACGTGCCTATATTTTTTTAAATATCATATCAAAAGATTTGAGAACCTCAGGCTGCCTGCCTTTTTACGGGGTAAGATTGATATATATTTTTCTTGAATTATTATTTTTTGCTTTAAGCAAAGCGATTTTCGAAATTCAGTTACTTTCTGGCTATTTAAGTCGTAGAAGCCGAGAGTTTATTAATCATCACGAATCCATAACGGCCATGAATACGGTTTTAGCCACTATATCCATCTTACCCCACTGTAGTTCCACCTTTTCCCTGCATTTTTTTTCTGTAGTGTAAACTTATTGACCTTTTTTTAAATCAAACTTTTATAAATGTGTAGTATACTTTTTCACTCAAGACTATAAGCATTTAACATAAAACCCTATAATTTACAACAGTTTGAAATCAACACTATATCTCATCAAAAAACCGTTCTGTAGGGCGATTGTGTAAAACCGGCATCAATCATTGTTACAGTATTAATTGTTGTGATTGGCTGAATTTATGGTATTCTTGCTGCGTCAATGGATTTTGTCCAATAGTGGACGAGTGTTAACCAATTAGAGGTGATTGCGATCGTTACACTGTAGCTGTCAGTTTTAGCCGGTCGCCCTGCTGGACTTCCCCCCACTCACCTTAATATGAAGTTTATGACCTAACTAGCTGATGCCCGCGACTTGATCCGCGTGGTTTAAGTTTATGATTCCCGCGGGAACTCCCTAATTTTCCGGGATAAAAAGTAGCCTAATGTCACTCTCCAGGTCCTCAACTATACCCATGCCAAAAATCACGTCAATCCGTTGCTCCGTTGCGGCGTGATTGAAGGACAGACCAACAAACCAACAAACAAACACACTATCGCATTTATAATATTAGTATATATTGCGGTCTACGAACCAAAAATATATATTTAAATAAGCAATACGCAAATTAGGTACAGCATATTATAATTATCCTGAGAAGGCTCCTTTTCACATAATTTGTATTTCACGGTAGATAGGTAGGTAGCCCGTAGCATGCATCTGTTTACCGTCGGTCGGTCGGAGTCATGTTCATTTAATCTAAAGTAAACAACAGTTTCATATTACTCACTTCGCATTCGCAGTGCAATATCTGCTTTAAATGTAGAACGTAACCCTACATAGTGCATTCCACAGTTACAAGAGCTTGACTCACTCTTTGTTCCTGAGCGTGAAGTGGGTCATCTACTTTACGAGGATTTTGCAACTATTAACAGTTTATGGCAGAATTAATTTTAGTCTTATTGATCGTATACGGTATAGGTACTGGCTGTACTCGTAGCTGGCGCACCTACGAGTACCTACATTGGATTGTCTACAAAGAATTTTACCAAGAGTGAAGCGTCGTCTTTGGAAGATGCCTATACCCTTTCAAACCAAAAATTCAGCGGTCGGGGTCGTGGCTGCCAGAATGTTATATTTCTCAAAGGGCTTGACAATTCCATACATCGTAGTTAACATTGGCGCAATAGGCATAATGACAGTAACCAAGAATCAATGAAATTATGAATTTATTTAATGAAATAGGATTCATGGATTATAAAAAACGTTTTTTTTTATCTATTTCGTGTGAGATTGCTATTTATTTTGATGGAATAAAACTATAAAATGCAGCAATCCGCCATATTGGATAAAACACCAAGAAGCGAATGACGTCACAATTGTTTGTTTTCGAGCTTTGACAATCACACTATTGTTTACTGCACACTGCACAGAGTACATTGGTAAAAACTATAGTGACGTCACAAACGACGCCATGACACCGCAGAACGTTTTGGCGTGAATTTTTAAATTTAAATTTCAAATGCCAATTTTATCTACTAAACCTTATTTTTCTGCTGAAATAAGATATTTTTTCGAAATAGTAGATACTTCCGAACATAACCTGACCATCTTTCAAAATCAGTCATCATGCCTATTGAATGGGATGAAAATCTCCCACTAGGCACTCTGTAGTCTGTAGGTAGGTACTGGTTAAGAGCACAGAATACGTTATGTTAAGAGTCGACGAATTTTCCTATTCGACCCGAAGTTTTCCCTTTTCTATGTCTGAATATGACTTCTGACACCTATCTCTGTAGTCTGACTTCGATTGTTAAAGAGTATCCTTATTTGCGTAGCAGATGGTAATATTTAAAATATTGATAATAATAAATAATTGAAATGACTCACTTTTTATTATGATTTGTGGGGCAGCAAGAATAGAAAATATTATCTTTCGAGTAAATCAACAGCACTGGTATAGGTATCTAATCTACTAGTTACTTTATACGAGATTTAACAAAAGGGGACTAGAAAAGTTAAACAGAACGCCGCGTGCTATCAGCGTCTCTGGCTTATCACTTATCAGAGCTAATACAGAGACACTGTGAGGACGGAGGATGATCCCCATTGCGCCACAGATATTTACGACATCGATTACTCGCAGCTCTCGGGTGGTCCATACACTCGGGTGGCCTACAATCGTGAAAAGTTTATCGAGAGGCCAACCGCCAAAACCGCAGGGAAATCCGATATAATGAGCTCAAGTTGAAACGAAACGCACACAGCTGAGATGAATTTAGACATTTTCGCATGTCGCTAACATTGTATTTCTGACTTGGCAATTCAAATATATAAGCAGGTGCCTGTTAACAATGAATACTCATAGGAAAATAGTTGAGTGACTTGCTTACTTTGGCAATGGGTTTGTTTGCGTCACTGGATTTTCACGGTGTCGGATGGGAAAGTACGACATACCTAGCGAAAACAACAGGATACTGCCTATTTTATGCGAAATGGTCATTTTTGCGAATTACCTAGGCGGAAGTAGGCAAATAGCAGGTACTTACTAGGCAGATAGACTGATCCATCATGCGGCCTAGTCAAACATTAAAATGGTAGGATTAACCTATAGCTATAGGTAGGTAACAAAAGTTGCACCTAACAAGAGAAGCCCCTTGCGTTTTTGAAAATTAATAAAATAAATATAATATTAATTATGTGGTTGCCAGATATGGCCATGACGATGATGGTGCTTTTAGTTAAAGTTGTTCGATATTTGAGGCACAAGGTAATTATGAATGTTGAAAAACTAAAAAAAATATCGCATGTGTGCATTATTGTGAATTGTGATTGCATTGGCGCGACTATAGATTTTCTTCTTGTCGAGCGCTTCTTGTTGAGCCTACTTAATCATGGTTTCATATTAAGAGTAAGGATAGTATTCATAGACTAGAATGTACACCAAACGTGACGCCTTGTCGTTCAGTCTTAGGTACCGTAGCAGGTAGAAACGAGTACCTTGTACCTACTCAGATTCTGACGAAATTGGGCTCTGAGACAATGAGGATCTTCGATCTAAAGTTCAACAAAATAATAGATCTACTTAATGATTCTCTCCTATGTTTATTAATTAGCTAACTAGCCTACCTACCTACTTACTACTAGTCAAAAATAAATATAGGTATTGGCTCTACCTCGTACCTACCTTCATGATAACTTACATAACTTGTGGTCGGTCCAAGCTATTTTAAAAATTGAGGAACACACCTCAGCTCATGTGATGAGGTAAGGCCCTTGCCGCAGATATTTCTGTCTTGGCACCCGAGAATATTCTTAGTGTGAAAAACAAAAGGCGTGAACAAATTTCTTAATTCTGCGGCAGCCGGCAGCTGATGGAGTGACTGTTCATTTTCTTCGCTCGAAACAACTTTTACGTCATGGCCGGTCAACGGTATTGACTCCTGTTATTTTAAAACGAACATTTCATTCCACTAGAAACCTAGGTACTTTGCACCTAGAAGATAAAACCACCCGGAAAAAATATAGACGGTTTAGGAGATTTCGATCATTGCACTAAAATGACAGTGCTTGGATAATGGATTCCCATGTGAATAATTGATAATAACATGTTATAATAAAATGAAAAACTAAATATATACGGCCACTTGCGCTAATCTGTCCTCCTTACCTACCAATTTTGTACCTATAGAAATTTTTCACTAAAATTTCTATGCACGTAGAAGTTATAGATCGAGAAAATTATAGAGAGAGCTGGATGTGGAAAGTCAACTAAAGTAAGTACCCCAAGGGCTCTCGAAAACTGTCAGAGGGAGAGGTATGGTCCTGAAAGTGACTTTAAGTAATATGTTAAATTTGCTATTTGTTAAAGTTGCCACCGAACAAAAAAAATTGTCTCCATGCAATAATTTCCTAAATTTTCCAGAACATTTTTGAATGGACCTTAACAATGCGTTTGCTTAGAACATAAAGACTGTGTTCTTTCAGGAAAAATATGAAACGTCATGAACGTGAAAAATTCACCGGAGTAGGTACCCCACCGGTCCTAAAAAAATTATCAGCTATAGAAGTGTGATCCTGAAACAAAAAATGTTCAAAACCTTGGCCCGTTTGATGAACCATTGCATAATTGCATTGCACATTTGCAATATACAGGTCTTTAATGTCGAACATCATTATTCATTTGGTTTTAATACGTTTAATTTAATACTTACCTATTATACCTACTAATTAAAACTAGATAAGCAGGAATTTAAATCTAAAGTGGCGCATAAGGTTACAGACCTTGGCTATACATATAACCGGGAAACCTAATATTGTAAACTTACAAGCGATAGGAGGAAATAAGCAACAGGATAGGTATCAGGATGCATTGCTAATGTGATATGGCTGTGTGCCCTGCCCTGATATACCTATTACCTACTTACTTACCTATTTATATTATTAGATATTATTAGATATTATTAAAAAACTTACCTAGGTACCTACTAGGAAATGATAAGATTCATGAAGACAAATCTACCTAACCTAAAGTACAGACGATAAGATAGAAATCACCTTACAAGCCTTTTAAGTTCATTATATTATTATGTATTCTCAAAAAATAAAAATATACATGACACAAACCTCCAAGTGCCTACCTACATTAAAATATATATCCTAGAATTTGCCATTAGAGACCACCACAATTTTAAAGAAACTTAAATGGTGTTTAATTCTATAAAATAGAGTGCTTCAAAGTGCTAATCATCGCTATCTCTTGCTACTCGGCCGGTGTCAAAGGGCGCGATATACGTCACCTTGCTTGTTTGCGATCATTCGTCTACAACACGGCACCGACGCTTCTGATCTTACCGATCCCCTTCGTATCAATTAAAAGAAACGAGGCGGCATCCATTTATGATAACCGGAATATCAACTTTAACGTTGATAAATATAATTTATCGCATGGACTATCACAATTCTGCGAATGCATGCATATGCAGATTTTGCTATGTGAAACGTACTCATTTGGTACAGATACAATATGAGCGGTCAGTGACGTGGACGATGCGGGCTTGCAGCTTATTATAATTAGTCGAAGCCAGAGCGGAGTGAGTAATGGTGTCGGAAATAACACGCGGACGGCGTTGGCGCCAAGCGGAGCGGCCATCGCATCGCCGTTTTTCGGTGTTGCTTACTTATCTACATTCCTTAGCCCAATTATTCTGATTATATTATCGTATTTATGCCACATAAGCTGCTATCCTACATGAAATAATAGTTATTTATGTTATAAGTGCAGCATGATGAAAATTAAGTTCTAGGCGCTCTGAGCCGAACGCGAGAGCCGAGAGTTTAATTTTTAATGCGCACGTATATCATACAACCTTTTAAAAAAAGTGAGTATAAAAATTATAGGTACACAAAATGTAAAAAATGCCATTTTCCATACAAAAAAAAACTTTCTCTGACAAGAGGTTTTACCTTTAAGCCTGTAATGTTAAACCGGCATCAGCTAAGAATTCAAGTATCGGTCACTCTATGCTTAAGACCAGTCTTTATCATAAATTGACCGATGGATGAGACTCTGTTCTTAGTTGAAATCAGTTTATTACCTAATACGGGCTTAGTATGTCATGGTCATGTAGATTGTGAGAAAAGAGATTTTAGTATTTTATCTTACTAACTAGCTTCAGACATGGCACGAAAAAGATGGGCCGTTGCGCCTTATATTATAATAATCAAAAATTAATATTAGGTACGGCACGGCTTTGTAGCGCGTTACTTATAGAAATTTTTAGGATTAGGTATAATGAAAAATCTAATGACAGAAAAACAGTAGGTACTTAGTACATATAAAAAAATATCAATTTTCCTAACTTTTAGTCAAATGAACCTCAATAACCAGCAACACTGCCCGCGGTCGGTGATAGCTCGGCCGCCGCGCCGCTACGTCTGTCTCATGACTCGAGCTATTTACGACGCTACCAAACAGCACCAAACTGCTAAATAAATAATTTAGCACCTCCTAGTCCTAAACGTTTTTATAAATATACAGATAAAGTAGCACAGTATTTGAGGGGTCACTAATCGTCTATCATTAACGTACTTACCTATCTGTTCAAAGTTGAGCCCGTATTGACATTTCTGCTACCTTAATCCGATCATAATTAAAGTAGGATTACAGGGTAACCCATTTTATTAAAACTCTTATTACTTACTTATTTAATAGGTTAAAATACCAGTTTCCTGTCAAAATATCAACCTACATTACTCTTTCTCTTTGAAAGGAAAAGGTTCATTTTGGGCCTACTTTTGTACACTCTACCATGAATATAGGAAAATACATAGATTGTATTAAAAATATAATAATTTAGAACAGTATTAAGTACATATACGAGCGAAAAAATATAAATGTACTTATTTCAAGTTTTCGATACGTTTCCAAGATGGCAACCTTCAGCCATAGAGAAGGCTGCAGGGCGACCGCGTATCTTTTGCATCAATCATTGATACATCGCAATCACCTCCGATTGGCTGAATTTATGGTATTCTTGCTGCGTCAATGGATTTCGTCCAATAGTGGAACAGTTTTAACCAATCACAGGTGATTGCGATGTATCAATGATTGATGCAAAAGTTACGCGGTCGCCCTGCAGTAGGCGCGAAATGTATCAAATGTTATTTCTGACAGTCACTGTCAAACCCTATGTTCCGATATACACTGAGAGCACTGTTCAGTGCTCTTACTGGGGAGAAATTCGTTCCGCTATGGAGTGACAGTATAGTGCCGCAGTATCGTAGGGAAATATATGACGTCATAATTCGTCGCCATTTTTGTACTGTGAGCACTGGCGTTTTCGAGGTAAGGTGCTCTCAGTGCTGACTGCGTTCCGTTTTAAACAGTGACCAGTGTAGCTAACTATCCCTATGTTCCGATATACCCTGAGAGCACTGTTCAGTGCTCTTACTGGGGAGAAATTCGTTCCGATATGGAGTGACAGTATAGTGCCGCAGTATCCTAGGGAAATATATGACGTCATAAATCGTCGCCATTTTTGTACTGTGAGTACTGGCGTTTTCGAGGTAAGGTGCTTTCAGTGCTGACTGCGTTCCGTTTTAAACAGTGACCAGTGTAGCTAACTATAAAGGAACGGTTTCGCAGTATACTAAATTGACGTCACACCTTACAGTGCTCGCAGTGTATTTCGGAACATACCCAAAATAACGTGTTTTTCTTAAATATGAATCCGCCATTGGACTTCGCTCGCGTTGGCTTTGGTCGACGCACGTGTGGTGTTTTTCGGAGTGGTTTTTTTGTTGAAAATAGCCGGTTTCTGTGTACTATATCGTTTGTGACTAACATTTTTGTGGTGTCGGTGAGTAGAGATGGAGGCGGATCCCCCTTGGGTACCCCCAGACCCTGATGGGTCTCAAAACGCGTCTGACGCACCATGGCAGACCGCCTCCTCTCGGAAGCGGCCTGCCGATTCAGATACTCCAGAGAACAGTAAAAAACTGTTACACAACCCTCTCGAACAGCATCCATTGAATCCGTTTATATCCATCCCTCCTTCGCTGAAGGCGCTAAAAGCTATAGCAAGGACGACAAAGGACCCTTTATAGTCCACGTCTCGAGGGAAGTCTCGGACCCATCTGCAGGTACATCTATTCGTGCTCTCCAATTTGGCCAATTCTTACATAAAAACAAATTTACAAACATAATTAATGATGGAGTCAAAAGTGTTGGTCGTAATAAAATAAGCGTCGAGTTCTCGAACCCCCAAGGAGCCAACGAATTCTTGGTTAGCCCAATACTCCCTGTGACCAAATACACCGCTATTATTCCAACTTATAACATCACACGGATGGGTTTAGTGCGTGGCGTTCCTGTAGACTGGTCTATGGGGGAATTTGTTGAATCCCTAGTTCTGCCGATTGGATGTGGCGAGGTTCTTAAAGCCCGCCGCCTCAACCGTAAAGTTAATAATGAAGGCGTTACTGAGTGGGTTCCTACCCAATCAGTTGTTGTAACTTTTAGAGGCCAGATGCTTCCCCCTCGTATTTTTTCATTTTACACATCCCTTCCTGTAGAGCCCTATAAATACCCCACCATACAGTGCTTGAATTGCTGCCGTTTCGGTCACATTAAAACACAGTGTATATCTAAGCCCAGGTGTTACAGATGTACACAGCCCCATACAGGTGATTCTTGCGATGTTACAAAAGAAAAAGCTACCTGCATTCATTGCACAAGTAGACATTTTGCATCAGACAAGGACTGTCCAGAATTCTCGCGCCAACAGAACATTAAATTAGTCATGTCTCAGGAAAACATCCCCTACGCAGAAGCATCAGCCCGTTTCCCCCCCAGTTGGGAGAACTTATGCTGAAGTATCAAATGAATTGTTTTCGACCCCTGCTTATTCTACTCGTCCTAATAATCCTCCCCGTCCTACCAATTCCCCCCGCCCTACAAACCTAAATCGCCCCACTACCTCCAATTCCCCTCTTTAAAGGCCATCGGGAGACAGTCTTCCGGACACCCCGCCCTCGTGCTCCACTATCAAAAGGCTATGATAAGCAAGCGCATCAATCATTAGTCAATAATCCATCCTCTTCCCAACCCAATGGCTGTGCTCTTAGCAATAGCCAATCCTACTTTTCTCAAGCCCAAGGTCAAATGTTAGAAAATCTCACAGCTTTACTTGTAAGCCTCCTCTCCCCATGTGATGAACTCCCTTTACCGCCCAACGTTGCCGAAAACCTTAACTCCTTGTTTAAAATCTTAAAAAATGACTCAAACAGATCTGCTTCAATGGAACTGTAAAAGTATTCGTTCCAAAAAACAAGATTTAATATCTCTAATCAACCTGCATAGCCCTGTCATAATTGCTATCTCGGAGACATGGCTGAGACCTGGTTCTCAATTTCGAGTCCCTGGTTTCTTTTGTCTGCGGGATGACAGGGATGACGGTTATGCAGGCAGTGCCATCTTCATTCGGCACAACTTTCCTTTTTCCTCTATCCCTATCCCCTCCCACAGCAGTCAGATTAATGCTGTTGCTGTGAGAGCTGTAAATATTTCCTTCCTCTCTTTATATATACCTCACCCCAATCCTTCCCTTATCCCAGAAATCGAATCTATCATATCTTCTCTTCCCAGTCCAACTGTGATTATGGGTGATTTTAATACTCACCATACACTATGGGGGTGTTATAACTGTGACGGGTTTGCTTCATCGTTGGTTGACATCTTTGAGGATATGAACCTTTGTATCCTGAATGATGGCTCTCCGACTCGCAGAGTTTACCCTAATCAGAACCCAAAATCTGCAGTAGATCTTTCCCTTTCTTCTTCGTCCCTTGCATCTCAATTATCTTGGCAAGTTCTCTCCAGTACCTACGGTAGTAATCACTTTCCCATCATCTTATCTCTCAATAATAGATCCCTTCCACCTCCTAACCCTAACCCTTTGCTCAGATATAAAGTTAATAGAGCAAATTGGTCTGGTTATGCTCAATCAGTGGATGACTTGATGGACTCTCTGCCTGACTTTGGACATGGTGGTAACCCTTTGACTTACTACGATCACTTTGTAAAGTCTCTTACTACTTCGGCCGATTCTAATATCCCCCGCAAAAATCCCCCTGTCACAAACCATTTGCCTTCCCCCCCTTGGTGGGATGAGGAATGCAAGGATTTGTTCGACCAGAGACTGACAGCAGAAGAAGAATATTCTACACGTATGACAGAAGAAAATTTTATTAAATATCAACGTATTGATGCAAAAACAAAAAGGATGGTATCCAAAAAGAAAAAGCTTGGCTGGACTAAGTTCTGTGAAATGCTTAATCCCAGATCTCCTTCCTCAATTATCTGGACAAACATGAGACGGTTTCGCAGATCGCTTTACTACTCCAACCTAAGCTCCAACAATCCATGTGAGTGGCTTAACTCATTTTCTGACAAGCTCGCCCCACCATATGTCCCTCAGCAGGACGACTTTCCTATTTCAGCACCAGCACCCATTACAGGCGAAATGGAGGCCCCCTTCTCACTTTCTGAGCTTGCGATTGCTCTCAATGGTCTAAAAGATTCGACCCCCGTGGAAGATGGTGTGCCCTATTCTTTCCTTGTAAATTTAAATGAAAAATCTAAAATTTGTTTTTTAAAACTGATTAACTACTTTTTTGAACATGGAATAGTTCCAGATTCTTGGAAATCCCAAATTGTAATCCCCATCCTTAAACCTGGCAAAAACTCATCTGACCCAAACTCATACAGACCTATTGCACTATCATCAACTTTAGCGAAAGTAATGGAGATCCTCCTCAAGAACCGGCTAGAGTGGATAGTGGAAAGCAGAGGAGTACTGGCCCCCTCTCAGTTTGGATTTCGTAAGGGTCTTAGTACTACAGACAGCCTTAGCATATTCACTACAGACATGCCTTTGGTAAGGGGGAATACCTTGTGGGTATATTTCTGGATATAGCTTCTGCATATGACAATGTACTTCTCCCGTTGCTCAGGCAAAAACTGCACCAGCTGAGTATACCGCCGAGAATAATTTATTTCATATGTAACCTGCTTTCTGGTAGATCAGTCGTTGTAAAACATCAGTCATCTAGCCCCCCCCCCAGATTAGTCTGGAAAGGTCTTCCCCAACGCTCGGTCCTCAGCCCTCTGCTTTACAGCATTTATACTCATGATCTAGAATCGTCTGTAAATTACTTCTGTAACACCTTGCAGTATGCTGATGATATTGTCCTCTACCACAGTTCAGGCACAATAGAGGAAATATCTCAACGTCTTAACTCTGCTTTATACTATCTAGGGCAATGGCTTACTGATCATGGCTTGTCCTTATCAGTGGCTAAATGCCAGGTAGTTGTGTTCACGAGGAAGCGATCCATCCCGAACTTTAGCTTCTGCTATGAGGATCAACCCATCAACCTGGTGGACAAAGCAAAGTTCCTTGGAGTTATTCTTGATTACAAACTGAACGGATTGGCTCATACTGAATACATAATTAATAAATGTGAAAAGGGCATCAATGTCCTACGTGCAGTGGCTGGAGTTTGGTTGGGTGCTCATGCCTACTCCCTTAAATTACTATATAACGCTCTAGTACGTAGTCGTATTGATTATTGCTCATTTGTTTTAGATCCCCTAAATAAAACTGTGTGTGAGAAGTTGAACAAAATTCAATTCCGTTGCCTCAGAATAATTCTGGTTGCAATGAAGTCCACTCCCACTAATGCCCTCCAGGTTGAATGTGTTGATCCTCCTTTACATCTCCGACGGCAATATCTGTGTGACCGCTTTGTCAGCAAAATGTTACAGCTTTCCTCTCATCCACTGTGGCCTAAATTAACCCAGCTAGCAGAAGTTCTTAGCACACGCAACCCAGCATCCTTTCTTTTGGACAGCTTCCGTAAACTCCCTAATCCCTTGCTATCATTTCCAATTAACCCCCTATTCTCCGCATCATATGAAGCTCTGATTTTCAATCCCCCTGTAGTCACTGATCTTGGTCTAGTCAAGGGAGCCCCTGATACTCACTCAAAATTTCAAAACTTAGTTCATCAAAATTGGTCAAATCACCTTCTTATTTACACTGACGCCTCAAAGTTGTCCCCAGAAAGTTGTGTTGGTGCAGCCTGCTGGGTTCCCAGGTTTAAAATTATCCTACAATTTAAATGCCCTCCTGAGTCTTCGGTGTTTACAGGGGAGGCCATTGCCTTATGAGAAGCAATCCTGTTTACCCGGTCCCATAACTTAAAACAAACTGTTATTTTTACTGACTCCCTTAGCTGCTTGTTATCCATCAAAGAAAACCCATTCCGGTGTAAATCAAGATTTCCCATCATTCTAGAGATTAGGGAGGCTCTGTTCTCCTGTCATCAAACTGGTTTAGCGTTAACCTTGGTATGGATCCCAAGTCATTCTGGCATTGCAGGCAATGAAACAGCTGATTCATGTGCTAAGGCTGCTATACAAATAGGTTCCCATGAGCATTTTAAGAATAGCTCCCAAGATCTGAGCGCTCTGTCTAAAACTTATCTGGACAAGTCCTGGAACACATTCTGGAATTAATCAAAACCGATTAAAGGCAAATTCTTCTCCACAATTCAACCTGATATTCTTAGGCGTCCATCACTTTTTCTTTCACAAATATGCAGATAGGTGGGTAACCTCTACAATATGCCGCTTACGCCTTGGTCACTCCTGCACTCCTGTCCACCTGCAGAGTTAGAGACCACTCCCTGTGTGAATGTGGCTTAGACGAAGGTACTGTCTCCCATATATTGTTTTCTTGTCCCAAACTTCTTCATCCCCTCTATGATGTCCTTCCATCACAAATCCCCCGCCCAGTAAATGTTGAGTGTTTGTTAATGTCTGTGTTTAGTCCGTATTGTAAATTTTTGTGTAAATATATTATAACTAACAATATTAAGCTGTAAATATATATGTTCTTATGTGTGTAATATTATATGTGCTATAATCATTATATTGTGTTGTTCTAGGGTAGAAACTAAAATATTAGAAAAAGAAACCTGCCATTATAACACATAATACAAATTAAAAGCTGGATACCTTCCCAGTTATCACCTATAAAGCGTGTCTCCTCCATTCCACGCGTCATTGGCGAGGTATATTGTACCCATTTGGTACAAACATAAGCCATAAAATCAAGAATAATAATAATCCGCCATTGTTACCCACTCATATTTACGGTCCATAGAGGTAGTATAAGGTATACTACCTCTGTGTTACGGTCGCCCTGCAGTAGGCGCGAAATGTATCAAATGTCATTTCTGACAGTCACTGTCAAAATAACGTGTTTTTCATTTAAATGAATCCGCCATTGTTACCCACTCATATTTTAGTGTTCTTTATCTTGGAGACTTGGAAAGATTATATAATTTTACCACTGAAATTACGACGAATTCGAAGATTTGACCAATAAAAACTGGTCTAGTATTTTATTTTCTTTTGTCCTCGCATGTTTGAGTTACTTCAGAAAACGTTGCGTTTTCAATGAATCAAGGATTTGAAAATTAAACCCTGATTAAACCCAAATCGTCAGAATGGTCATTCATAATATTATTCTGTGATTAATTAAGTCCTGGACGCTTTAGTAACCGCAAGCAATACCTACGTAATAGGTAGTTAAATTCAAATCAGAGTCTGGGTTTTCCTCTAATGGGAATTCTCTGCCATGAATTTTACCACCTAACTATAATTTTACCCGCATTGGAGCAGCGTGGTGGGTCTAAGCTCTAATTCCCTCTCTCCTATGAGAGTGGAGGCCTGTGCCCAGCAGTGGGACGTTAATGGGCTGTAGTGGTGGTGGGTGGTGGATTCAATACTATTTTACACACAATATAAGCCTCGCAAGTGAGAAGAATACCTACTACATTTTTAATGACCCATAACGCACAGTCGCCTTCGGATGTGTGCCAAAAATACACTTGACATCATCTCTACTGTTTTGCTTTCAGCCTGGGCTTTATGAGCCATCACTGTCGTCCGGGGAACGTAAATAAATATCACTGCAGATGCAAGTGCAACAGTGCAGAATGCAAAAGCAGCCGTAATATAACAGCACATTGTCGTAGGTTAAGACGAGGGCTGAGAATTGAGATATGGGATAATAAACGGATGAGTCAAAGTTTATTTTCAGGGTGCACGCACTTACCGACAACATCTCTGTGCCGACTACTTTAATCCTATGGAAGATACCTATTATGTCAAGTCCAAACACCTAAATCGCTCGATAAGAGGCGCGTTGGGCGTTAACTATCAAATATCTTTACTACTAACTTGAACAAATAGGTATTTAGTTTTTGGATGATAGATTTATTTTTAAAGACATTTATTTCGGAGCTGGGTAATATTATTAGAACATTTTTCAAGGGCACAGATAAAGACGCTCGCGCCTCGCACCAACCGCATAAAAGGCTTGTTACGGGCTACGGCACTGCCCAGATATTAACTAAGGTACATAGGGATAGGATGAACTACTGAAGAGTGCAGAGTACAGTTGTGGTTTTAAATTTTTTAATAAATATGGACCGGTTCACAATGAAAACGTAACAAAGATTTAGGTAAGTATAAAGTACCTGTTATAAAAATATAGCAATACTAGCTGATGCCCGCGACTCCGTCCGCGTGGAGGTATGAAAAATAGATAGTAGCCGATTCTCAGACCTACTGAATATGCATTTTAAATTTCATAAGAATCGGTCAAGCCGTTTCGGAGGAGTATGGGAACCAAAATTGTGACACGAGAATT
The DNA here is from genome assembly GCA_963932025.1 of Erebia epiphron. NCBI lineage: Eukaryota > Metazoa > Arthropoda > Insecta > Lepidoptera > Nymphalidae > Erebia > Erebia epiphron. The sequence continues at coordinate 6,655,603 of OZ009956.1, read as the reverse complement.
TTGTATATAAGATTATCCATCTATTATAAAATATAACTGTTACTTACAAAACTGGGACAAATCATATTTATACAACCTGTATAAACGCAGGCAGATTTGAAGCACTTTTCCTACACTAAGTAGGTACCTATTTGGCGCTCTGCGCTCTCACGACCAAAACCTGGAACTATAAACTTGTAACGAGAACGGACAGTGCCAATAAAAGTTTGGTTTTATTTCCTGCCTTTAATGATTATTATTAATTACCTACCTAAAACAATTTCTTCTATAATACTTAGACGTCGCTTGAAGGAGATTGTAAGAGCCGCTGTGAAGGCCCAATCAAAACCACATCCACTCTGCCAAGAGTGAACGAATGAGAAGAAGAACTTAGTTAAGTTTAAGTCATAGAATGGTGTAAGTATTATGATAAAAAAACTTGATTTAGGTTTCTGAATTGAGAATTTCAGGTTGAGTCTGTCTCAAAGACTACTTATGGACTAATTAAGCAAATTTTTGTTTCTGAATTGATATTGGGCCGGTTTCTGAACTAAGCATTCAAGCAACAGCAAACAGCAAGTTCCAACTCTCAAACCTTACACAATATCAATTCAGAATCAAAAATTTGCTTATTTACCTAGTCCCTAAGTAGTCTTTGAGACAGACTCAACATGAAATTCTCAATTCAGAAACCGGCCGATAGTACCTACCTAAATATTGATATTTTGTGATAGTATATTTTGTAATTTCGCCGATTTAAGTTGCAAAATGGTAAAACAAAATTACTTATAGGTATAAGTAAACAGAACGAGTAATTGAGTAATAGGTACATACCTACCTATTACGATTTCTATGGTAATATACCTAATGTAGCATTTCCTGTGTAAATGTTATTTTGATAAGAATTATAATTATTTAATGCAGCTCATCATTCTACTTACTCCTAATACACGTCATTTACTTGCCTCTCCTGCTGTTCACATCACATAATATAGGTACGTCTTGATAACATTATCTCTAGAACGAGTAGAACGGCGAGTCCATTTATACACAGTAGTCTTTGGGCGAGTCGGCGAATCGGCCTATTGGGTTGGTGCCACCGCTTCAATTTCCGTTATTTTCTACAGACTTCAAAAAAAGGAGGAGGTTCTCAATTCGACTGTATTTTTTTTATTTTTTTTTTATTTTATGTTTGTTACCTCAGAACTTTTGACTGGGTGGACCGATTTGGATGATTCTTTTTCTATTTGAAAGGGCATACCTACTTCCCAAGTGGTCCCATATAAATTTTATCGAAATCGGTCGAGCGGTTAAAATATCAACAATAAAATAAGTACTTGCGTGTGCTTGTTGTAGTAAAGTTGGCGCGGGAGTTTGAAGTCGGTTGTTTAAAAAGAATTTTTTATATTAAATTATTGATCAACCAATTAGTGTTATTTCCTCAAAGTTATCAAATTACCTATATTTTCATTAACTTTAATCATGCAAATGCAAATATGAGACCACAGGATCATACTTCATCATACTAATAAATGCGAAAGTGTGTTTGTTGGTTTGATGGTTTGACGGTTTGGCCTTCAAATCACCCCGCGACGGAGCAACGGATCGATGTGATTTTTGGCATGGGTACCTACCTATAGTTGAAAACCTGGAGAGTGGCATAGACCCTTTCTTTTTATCCCGTATAATTGAGGACTGAGGAGTTCCCGTGGGAGTTAAAAGAAAATATTCCACGCGGACGAAGTCGCGGGCATCAGCTAGTAGGTAAGTAATAAAGAGACAAGAAATCATCGTGATGTCGAAGTGTGAGGCTGATTTAAAACCGGTGCAGGTAGTCGGGGAGATTATGCATTTAGAAGAGAAAGTTTCGAAGCTGCCTCTCGGTCTCTCATGTTAATAAACGGGTCGATCTGATACGATCTTTGTTTTAACATATTTTATAATACTGTTAAACAAACCTGTCTCTGGTTAGTACTATTATATTATTCTGTGTCTCTGGCCTATAGACTCATCTATTCAGTCATGCTGAGAACAGCAGTAAAATTCTAAAACTTTTCAAAGTATAAAAGTTATCTATTTATCCGAGAGGAGGAGCACGGCCAACTCACGCCTACCTAAAATTGCAGCTTTGGCAGATCATTATTTCATAGGTATTACGGTAGTATTATTTCCAGAAATATCTAATAGTCCGAACCTACCTAGGTATACTTAGTTAAACTCAACTCAATATTTTAATTTTTACCATGAAAATAATAGGAGTTTAAATGTGAAATTGCCGTTTTAACTTACTGGCCAGTGGCAATTTTGAATTGAACCTCCACGCAGGTTTAATTTTAACTAGACGATGCCCGCGACTTGGTCCGCGTGGATTAAGTTTTTTATTCCCGAGGGAACTCTTTAATTTTCCGGGATAAAAAGAAGCCTATGCCCTCCCCTGGGAAACAAATAGAACCTATCCCTGTACCAAATTTCATCAAAATGGGTTGTACAGACGCTATTGCCAGCAGACAGACATTCATGATATTAGTACCTATGTATGGATTAGCATTAGATGTTAGATTTCAGAGTGAAACTTGAATCGCATGATGAATTGAAGGTGATGGTGGAAGCCGATCCGTATCAAACTACCAAGGAATCAGCGGCAATATTTAACGTTAGCAATACAGCAATATTGCCCCATTTGCGGCATATCGATAAAATTAAAAACTTGAAAAACGGATGCCTCATGATTTGACTGAATTGCAGAGAGCAGCGCGCTTTGAAGTTGTACCTACAGAAATGAGGGGACTTTGGACCAAATTATGACGTGATCACGTGACGAAAAGTCGATTCTTTACGATACCTACTTACTTAATCGTAATTCGCAAGCGCACAATGCAGTGGCTGACATCAGGTCAAACGCCACAACAATACCCTAAAGTACACAGTGCTTACAGTGTAGAAAGGTGAAGATAACTGTTTGGTGGTCACTGCATGGTGTAATTCACTACAACTTCCTCAGATCCGGTCATAGGTACTCATAGGTACAGGTCTACTCTGCAGAACTCCGAACAATGATGGCGAAATTCGCAGGAAGACAGCCTCGACTCGTCAATCGATCTTCTCGATTATTGTTCTATGGTAAAGACCTCACACTGTAAACAGTTTTACTTCAAACACTACAAGAGCTGCAGATAGAAACCTGCAGAGAAGAGAGAAGTTTTCACTTCAAAAAATCAAAATGGCGGATCTGTCTACTACCTATGCCAACCATTGATGTAGAATCTTACCATTAGTGTAAAGTGTTCTCTCTCTTAATCTCATTAGCCATTATGTACTCATTAGATAATATAATACTAATACTTAATCTATCTAGGCTGGATATAGTAGAGTTAAAATGATAATCTCCGGGCAAAGAGGAAGGAGAGAGGAAGGCAAACGGCCAAATTATATTGAAACAATAAGTCCTTAGTGTGGTTCCGTCTACTGGACGGTTATGACTTTATGAGCTTATGCACCAACTCAAGTGTCGATGTCGGTAAACCCGGCGACGCGCAGTCTGGCTCGGCCATTGCGCGACGTCAAGTCTACTTCACCACGTTATTTGATACCTATTGCTATCGATATATTTTATGTTTTCTTATGTTCTTATATTATTGCAGCTTGCAGGTGTCTTTGATGTTCTATTGACACAATACGAACCGTATTGACGTGAATGGATCAATCTATGAAGTGGTCAAAGACGTGGTCAATATGTAAGTAATAAGTAGGTATGAACTTATTTATACCTTAACTACCCATGTCATCTTGTAAAAAGAACTAAACTGTACATACTTTACAAAAACTAAATACCTGGGTTCTAAATTCTAATCTAGAAAGCCGTACGTGTAAGTAAAAAATGGACGTAAATCATATTTCAATAAAAGTTAATTAAGTATTATTTTATTGCTACTTATATATTCTTTACACGGAGAAACAAAAGAAAATCAGTGATGCGTTGACGTCCAATCTGCTCGAACGAAACGGTTTTGCTTTACGTTTTTGATACGAACCGCTAGTGACGTGTGACCTTCCAGTGCAAGTATTTCCTGCCACGTATAACTTATTAGCTTCAAGACGTGTTGTTATGACATATTTTTCTAAAAATTATTTATATTGTGTGGTGGTAAGAAGTAAGAACCCTTTGTGCGCGAGTCTGACTCGCACTTGACCGGTTTTTTCTTTGGACGTCTCACGTCACTATTTGGACCACCAGAACAGCAAGGATAGATAAACCTAATATTATTTTATCATTAGTTCACTCTGTAACTAGGTATCAAGTGTTCCATGTTTTACGGAGTGTACCTAATTTATGACTGGGCAAATTTTTAAATTGTATTCCTAAGTCCTAACAAAGCTCTTAAACCTTTAACTTTAGATATAGGACATAATACAGACTACATAATATAACCTCTATCAGCTAATTAATTGCAATTCTGATTCTCTTGGTTTACATATACCTTAGCCAAGAATATTACTTAAAAGTATATAGGTAAGTAGAAAAATACCTATTCCTATTAGGTATAGTAGGTATATAGTGTACATAGTATACTACGATAGTTGGAACTGGGAACGTGAACGGGCTTTAGGCTGTAAGCGAAGACACAATTGCGCAATTGGACTCGATTGGCATGCGCAATCACAATATACAAAACAATTAATTGCCATTGTTATCAATTGCACACTTAAGGAGTTATTATGTACGTAGGTACCTATTTGCATGACGAATGCTGGAAATGTACTTATATGGAGGAAAACTCTGCAATGATGAATGTTAGATTTTTTTGCCTACATAAAATTGCGTAATAGACTAATTACTTAGTTACCTATTTACTTGAGTGAATAGTGAAGTAAGTAAGTGCAAATAATTGCCTCTTCACATTGACTTACCAATCCTCTTCACTGTTATAACTACATTGGTATCTATATACATAAAATTATGTTTTGGACTTCAGTCTACAACCAGCTATAACCACCCTCGAATCGATGAAAAGCATTGATCATTCGAATGGAAAATACACGACTAGTGATTTTTATTATGTAAGTAAGTAATTGAATTATATTATTTTGTAAATTAGTTTTTCACAAGAAAAAAAATATGACAGGTACAAGCCGTAATACCAATAGACTAATAATATTTACTACCGTGGTAGGTACGACTTAGGACGTCATGAAAATGTCCCTGACCCGGTTGTCACATGGCTGGGTAAACTGGATATCAGTATTTAATTTAACTTTGTAGGTTTTTTACTAAATTTTGACATTCTGACCACGATAAATTTGACATTATAAAAACGCTTAGGTATACGAGTAACCGCCATACGATTAAATAAACAGCTCCAAGGGACAGTAGACCTGAGTATTTGATATGAATTTCAGCTTGATACCTCCATGCGTTCCTGAGATAAAGGGTCTTGACACACAGACGGACGGACAACAAAGTGATCCTGAGGGTTCCGTTTTTTACTTTTGAGGTACGGAACCCTAAAAAGTAAGTAGGACCTTGATAGGTGCTTTACTACGCATCGGTGTGCCGTGTGTCTTGAATACCAACTAATCTACAAGTCCCTATATTAACTACGTCGTATGACCTATACAAAATGTGCAAAATATCGTTCTCTCCTCTGAAACACTCCACAAAGCTGAATGTTTAAATACAAAATGGACAGGTATTTAAGGAAAGTACCTATTGTGTACGTTGGTGACAGTCAATTCCCAATCGCAGTGCGTACACCATCAGTAACGGATAGGATTTTCAATTTGTATGCTATGCATGCGTCATTCTAGCGCGTCAAGTAAGTGACGACTGACGGTTATTGAGTAGATATACGTAGAATGTAGATACTATCAGAGGCCGTCTTAACGATTGCAAGGCTCTGGGCGATAGATATTTGCGAGGCCCCTTTTTGCTTTACGGAGTATAGCCTACGTTTTTTTCACGTTTAAGATCTTTTTCGTCCACGTTTTTTTTCCTTTCGTAGCTGTCAAAACTGGCATCTCATTTCAATAAATAGAATAGATAGTGGATTGTCTTTGTATTTTGTCACTAGTTTGGATCTTCCTAACTCACTGCCTATATTGATAGGTTTTAGGCTTTTTTCAACTTGGGCAGTAGCGTGAAGGCGCGAGGCCCCCGCAAGAGCGAGGCCCCGGGCGGTTGCCCTGCTTGCCACCCCCTAAGGCCGCCACTGGATACTATAGTATATACTAGCTATATAGGTATATGTATACTTACCTATGAAAAGTTGTAGGTAAGTACTTACGTACTTTATCAAGCATATATTGTGTAAAATAGGTAAATTATTAAGTACCTACAGACGTGTAGTTATAAAAATAACTAGATACCTATTTACACAATAATTAAATTATTTTACTCTAAATGAGTTAGGTATTCATTTTACTGTAAGTATACGGCCATTTGGATACAGACATTCAGATTTCAGAGATACGGATGAATTTTCTTGCCCAATTCCGAGCGCCTCGATTGAAAACGGAGACCGCGACAAGTGGAGGCAATATCGCGACGAGACGAGGCGTAGCGATGAAACGAGGCGCGCCGCGCCTGTCGAAAATCATCTACACACTCTCGCCAAATATCGCAGAAGCGGAATAATCTACGATTTATATTTTACGCATAATAATATTACTATTAGTACCTAATAGATAAACAATAATTAATATTTTTTTATAAAACAAAACATCTACCTACTGGTAAATTAACCAAATAAACTTACCATAATCTCTAGCAATCAAAAATCTCGATTCTCGATTCGGTGAATTGAGTGAATGGTTGGAGCTTTGTGTGAATGCAGCCTTTTTTTTAGTTTACTCCTTGTGCCTGTACTTAAAATATAATAATTATCTATTCTATAAATATATAATTGTATATTCCCTATAGTATATGTATAAATAATTAGTGTAATTGGCCTGAGTCTAGTTATTATAAATAAATATAAATTTCAGTGTATTTTTGGAATTTTATTTCAGAATTTTAGAGATTGCATCATTTAATTTTACCAACAAATCTACCTATTTCGAATCTCTTTGTGTACCTAGGTAAATATTATGTGTTATCAATTTATTGTAAAGGCCTACTTAAATATTTTTATTTCATTGGCAAACGGATTATCACTGAGCCCCGGGGTGACGTGTTCACTCTATTATCACAATTTAATAAATAGTTATGACTTCAACAGGTTTCCACATGTTTTTATACGAAAAAAGGAATGGAAAATTTTGTGTCAACGTCAAAGTTGTGTCAAATGTGAAATTTGTGTTTATCATAATTTCTTGTTGCAGTTTTATTGTAATTCATTATACTTTCTTTATATACCATCCTATATAACTCTGTATTTTTAATTAGAGAATTTTCTAGTAACGACTTTTAATAATAATTATTATTTAGCGTATCTTTTATCTCTTACAAGAGTGCTTGAATGAAGGTCGTTATTGTAGCGCAACACAATAGGGATTAAAACAGGTAGGGTAGGCGTTTGGCGCCGGCGCTACCTGCTCAACACAGAAAGCGGGCGCGAGGAAAACAAAGCTTAGTAAACAACTCTCTTTATTAATATAATAATAATAATTGTTATATCATTTCAATCTGCATAAATGTAGGTACGCTTTATAAACCCCACATATAAAAATACATTCTTATTCTTATAATTATACTCAAAAATAGATTGTCATTTCTTAATGACGGCATAATGCACTATGGCGACGTGTACGTTAAGGCACGGTGTTTTAGGGCTACGCCCCGGGTGGCGCCAAGCGGGCGTCGACGACTAGATCACAGAACAGGGGAACGGCCCCGGTGGCGTCATCTCATCTTAGCGGGGCCGAGAAAGACGGCGCAGGCGGGCACCAGCGTGGTGCGGAGTACGCGGCAAGCGAACAACCCGCCGCGCTCTGCACCGGTACGAAGGCAGACACGTGCACGCCCTGTGACACTGGCAGCGACGCTAGCGAAGGGCGCTTCTCCTCCTCGTCCAGTAAATACGGTCTGAACAACTTGAAAGGCTTGCGTGGCTGAGATGGCTCCGGAAACGTTGATGGCGCATACGACAACACGGATACAGGTGCTGACGATAAGCGACGCACCGATAAGTCAATGGGCTCCGTTGTTGGCGGTATCACTGGGATCGGCGCTGGTAATGGCGTGGGCAACGTAACCGTTTTGGGTAAGTTGGCCGGTACTGGCGGGGGTGACGGAAGCCGAGCACTCTCCGGAGATCCGACGGAATAAGGCGGAGGCGATGGTGCTGGTTGCGGCGCTCGCCTCAAGAGGGCCGCTCGAAGAGCTGGTTCAGCTTGTAGCCACTTCTGAATTTGGCGGCGGTGAATTCCGAACTTTCTGGCTGTGGCGCGTTGATTTCCTCGACATTGAGTGTCGCGTCTGTAGGCGTCGAGAACTTGGAGTTTGAATTGCGGTGGGAAGATGCGGCGGGATCCAGCGCGGGTCTCAGAGCGGCGCTCGGAGGGAGCGGGGGCCGAGTGTGTGGTTGCTGCGGCCATGTTTAGCGGACGTCTGCGCGGAATGGGTGTCGGCGCCGAACTGACTGCCGCGCGGTGAATCGGTCGAGTCGAAGCGGCGGCGGGATGTTGGAGGCGCGCTCGCTAGCAACGCATACTGCTCCGACATGAGCGCGCGACGTGAGCCGCGTATATCCATTAGGATTTGGTCACAGTGATTTATAAAATATTTATTACATACAAATAGAATAAATCTTATGAAACTTACTTAGGTTCATATGGGTGACCTTTTTTATCACCAACTCGACGCAACTGTTGATTTATCAACATCGATAAATTAACAACTAGGTACATATCTATATTTCTTTGTGTTAAATAATTATCAGCTGTAATCATTTCATATTCATCCTTATTTGCCTATCTAATATAACAATCAAACATCAAAAAGTACATTTTGACTCAAAATTCTATCTTACTTAGTTCTAATAAATAAGACCATCGATTTGTAACTTTTAAGTATCATACCTATAACAGTTTTACATTTCTTTACTTTTCAGACTGGAACTAAAATTGGGTCTACTTTAAGTTTTAACGACCTTTTAATATCGTAGGTCTGCTAGTTGTAAAATAGTACCTATTTTGGTTCCTATGCGCCACTAAATAGGTATTTAAGGATTCACAGTTGATAGAAAAGAACTGCAAAATTATTTTATATAAAGAATATCATTTCCATTATGAACTGGACTTTAGGCATTAATCTCGCCTCATTCTCGGCGTGAAAAAATGCCGCAAGTGGGAGCCGATAGCACGTAGCGCCACCATCGCTATCTCGTTTCTACTCATTGAATGCTAAAAGAATGAATAAGAGAGAACTATTGCCCTGCCTCGGTCGCTGCCACATCCGTTTACGAAACAAGTTTTCATGCGAGGTTGCCGCTGCGTGAGCGCGGGTGGCTCATGAGGTTGTGGGACGCGAGGAAGGGGCGCGGGCGGACAAGAATGTGCACATAGTGGCAACGTCGCCGTCCGCGGCAGACAGGGTGTCGCCGGCTCGCCAGCGTAGACAGGCCGTCGCTCAGCGGCGCTAGTTCCCTCGCCGCCCGCTCCACCGCGCGCACACCCGCATTTACCCGCACAACATCAACAAGTTATTTCGGCCTGGCCTTTCGCAAGCACGAAAGAGTAAAACTTGTGCACGGTTTAAAAGCGGTTATGACATTTTGGATTCGTACAGTATCTTAGCGCCATCGCCGTTTCGAGGAAAGTTGTTTATTTTTTGTGAGCGCGGCCGCCTGCTATGCCTGCCTCGCGTCCGCCGACCATGAAAACGGCGACTGAGCTCCCCTTGCGTACATTTTAAAACATTCATAATGTCCACGTGTTTTAAATTAAATACATAGGCGCTAATAATTAAATGACAAGAAGCTACCTTTAATTTATGAATTTAATCATCCTATTTCTATAGAAACTGAAGTAAACTAAATACTTACTCAATTATGTAATTATGACCATCTTGTGTGAATAATATGCGAGTCATTCCTAGGTACTTAGGTACCTATAGGAAAACAACAATAATTATTTTTCCTTCTTTATACCTACCTAGTTAATACATAGTTTTTATGTAAATATATAGTTATATACCTACCTACTTATTATTCATTCCGAATAATGCCTAAAAGATACTTATATCCTACTTTTTAGGATAATAAAGTGCTTTACAATGTTCAATTAAATAAGTAAACCGCGATGATAATAATAAGTGCTTATCACTATTGATTGAACCAAGTACTTGCATAATTAAATTACGTACAATTACAAATTACAATTAATTACACAAAAAAAATATACAGGTACATTACTCTTTTTTTGGTATAATTAATTACTAACATAAAAAGTAACTAGAAAATAAATCAATAATATAAGTTTCCTTTTTGACTTTTTTTAATCAAATTTAATTAGTTTTGTAAGTAGGTGATATTTACATATTTATTTCTAAGAATATATAGGTATACTCACTAAATTAAAATGATTAAAGCATATGATCTATTTTAATTTAGTGATTATACCTATATATTTTTAGAAATAAATATGTAAATATCACCTACTTACAAAACTAATTAAATTTGATTTAAAAAAGTCAAAAAAGAAACTTAAGGCAATCATTGCGCAGTTCCGGTCAAAATCAGAGCGAAATCGAGGCACGCGCACGCAGTGCCTCGCTCTATCGCTGAGAGTGCAGATAGGTAGGTATACAGGCGCAAATCTGTGCCTCGAGGCTCAACAATCACTGTGTAGGCCGTGTTATGAATTCAATGAATATTATGTGAGCACAGATTATATTGTAGGTACTAGGTAGGTATTTTATGTTACATAACAGCTAAATAGGTAACTAAAATGCAATTTATTAAATAAATGAAACTGATTTTTGTAGAAACATGCTTAGCTGTAGGTACGGCTGTAGCTGACTAGCAACTATTACCTCTAGTACCAACTACCAACCTACTGTTAAAAAAACATATTTACATAAACTAAATAGACGATTTCTGAGGTAATGTATTTGTGACGGAGACATGTCCTTGGCCCTACATTAGCCGTAGGTAGGTAGGTACTAATATTGGCTTCAGCCCGTTGAGGTTGCGGCATACATTGGACGCTTACCAACAATAATCACCACCTATAGTAAATAAATTATAATTTTAAACTAACGATCTGCTATTACTAGTGGTTCGCCCCGAACTGAGACCTCGCGGCGCCATCTATTGACATCATTGTGAAATTCTGTTGTAGATACTAAGGCTCATTAAAACTTAAATAATTTCGTTTCCATATAATATTTATCTAATTTTAGTATTTGTTGTTCAAGTAGGTACAGGATATAAGTCAAATAATTGATCAAGTTTCAGGCTCAGCATTTCAGTAAATTGAGTTCTGAGGTCAACTTTGGACGTTAGAAAATCTCCACTTTGAGAACCCCCCATTTCGTCAATTTTAAGGGAAAAAATAAAAAATATATATTTTTGGACTCTATTCCTAATTATCACAGATGTAGTACTAACATCTGTGCTAATTATCTTTAAAATGATATACCGCAACCATAATATGTAACCCTGAAATAAAGATTTTTATTACTTTTCAAGCCATATTCGGCTGGAGGCCATTGAAGTAATATGTACATTATACCTCAATGCTGGAGGCCATCGGTTACGTTTAGTAATTTAGAAGTTATAAGCATTGAGGTATAATGTACATATTACTTCAATGGTTATAAGGCTCAGACAGACGGACGGACGGACGGACGGACAAGTGCAAATTCACTCAAGTAGACTCGGAGACCTTCGCTTCGCTCGGTCAATTATTATTATTATGCATCTAAAAGTAATTAGGTAGGTATGTAACTATGTACTATATATAGGTACATGGCTATTATATTAGTACATTCCTCCTAAATAAAATAGGTACCTACCTAAATAGTAAATACCTACGTACTTATCTGTAATTTAATAGTAGGTAGGTACTTACTACTTATATCTCATATTACAAGGTAGGTACGATTTAGTATTTAAGTAAGTACTAATTATTAAGTTACTAGGTAATGCCCGCGACTTCGTCCGCGTGGATTAAGGTTTTTGATTCCCGCGGGAACTCTAGAATTTTCCAGGATAAAACTCTATCTATGTCCTTCCCCGGGAAGGGATACTATATTCAATGTACTCTGTGGATATAACCTATCCCTGTACCAAATTTCATTAAAACAGATTTTTTTTTTATTCCTGCGGGAAACTCGTGTAACGACTGCTTGTCCGCCTCACAGATCCAGCGCCATCTGTAGCCATCGAACGGCGCTAACAGAATATGGGCCGTGAAAGCGTAGCAGACAGACAGACAGACGGACGGACGGACAGACACACTTTCGTATTTATAATAATAATTAATTTGGATGTGTATATTATGTCGGTATGACAGCATGAGATAAATTAATACCTTCCTATTTACGGACTAACAACAGTCAAAACCTAAGTAGGTAAGTAAGTACATTTTTGTTTGAATCCAAATTCCTCATTAGGTACGGTCTCCTAATTCTTATGGTAGCTGCGTAGGAAAGAATTAGGAACTATACCAGTTGACATACTAATGACGTACCTACATACATAGTAATAAGACCACAGACCATACATAGGTTTACTGCTCGGTGACTTAGACCTTACCTACATCTGACATTAGTAGGTTTCTAAACTTACATATACATGCATATCAAAAATTCGCCCCAATTCCAATTCAATCGCAAAAAATTCCTGCCGGTTCCGCGAATTTTTGATATGCATGTTTAAGTAAGTTTAGAAACTATCCTCGTGTGTGAAGCACTGTAATAAAATTATAAAAATTCTAATGGGTTTGTTTTCCATTAGGTCTAATCAAATATATATAAATATTATAAATGCGAAAGTTTGGATGGATGTCTGGATGAATGTATGGATGTATGGATGTTTGTTACTCAATCACGCCCCAACGTCTGAACGGATCTGGCTGAAATTTGGCATAGGGATAGATTATAGTCTGGAATAGCACATAGGCTACTTTTTATCCCGGAAAATTAAAGAGTTCCCGCGGGAACCAAAAAAACCTCAAATGGATGTTTGTTACTCAATCACGCCAGAACGGCTGAAGGGATCTGGATGAAATTTGGCACAGAGATAGATTATAGTCTGGAATAGCACATAGGCTACTTTTTATCCCGGAAAATTGAAGAGTTCCCGCGGGAATCTAACAAATGTATCTGTTCAACTGATTTTGATAAAATTTGGTACAGGGATAGGTTGTATCCCGGGGAAGGACGTAGGCTACTTTTTATCCCGGAAAATTAAGGAGTTCCCGCGGGAACCAAAAAACCTCAAACCACGCGGACGAAGTCGCGGGCATTCGCTAGTACCATTATAATCATTAGTAGAACAAACGAGTTGTATGATGTAGATATCCGTAGTTATTAATATCAATCATGAATAAGTACATAGGTACCTACATGCAAGTGACAAGCAAGGTCATAGCACTCAGTAATTTAATCCATCGTGACATCATGGACTTTGGAAAAAATTCCATGCGGAGTAGCAGTTTTTGCTGTAGCATGTTCAATGTTCATTGATCATACCACCATGGATTGACGTAAAGAAGCTTCCGCATCACTGTGATTTGAGAATACCTATAGGTACCTACTACCTACTACCTAGTTGGCAACAGTCAACAGTGACGCAACGCGCAAGGTCAATCAATCCCTATTGCACTGTCCCAAGTCCGGGTCCCAAGTCCCAACTCCCAATCAACTCCCAATAAAACACTCCTCACACTCCCATTTTAGACAAACACCTCTTATTGCGTAGTTAATAAAAACATGACATAGTACCTATCTATAGTCCCACAAACTTAGCTGACCCGGTGACAGCGTCACTAGTATAATATAATATTATATTATGAATAAAATAAGAACTAAAACATACCTACTTGTTCCAATTTTGACCATCTCGCCACGTCATGTAGGACTAGGTAGGTAACATTTCTGAGAATAGTAGGTTTATTTAAAGGATAATGTTGCTATTATATTATTAAGTGGTACCTATATTAAAACCGGTTACATACGTACATAAAACAACCCATTGGTTTTAATGTAAACCGCGACGCGACCTTTTAAATAAGTACATACATAGGTACCTTACCTATAAGTTATAATAATTATACTAAATAATTTAAAAGAATAAATTGTGAGAAGAATTATTGCACAATATTGGTATCTATAGATACCTACTGTGATTATTGTAAATTTACAGAGACAAAGTACATAAGTAGGTAGTTAGGTACCTACTTACCTACATAATGTGTAGGCTTGCCATGACTTTTTAAATGTAGAAAATTAGAAACCATATAGGTAGGTATGGTACCTACCTATGACAAAAAACTTACCATGATGAAAAAAAATTACCTATGCTTCTATAGCTATTTATGCAACTGTATAATGAGGGTCATTTTAATTCGAGTGCTGTTTTTTGATACGAGGCTTAGCGAGTATCAAAATAGGATAGTACGAGAATTAAAATGACTAATTACGTACAGTTGCATACAAGATTTTATCTACGACAAGGACGTCTTTATAATTTTTTACTTTATAAATTAATAAAAACCAAAAGTGCCAGAACCCAGAGCCGCTAAGCTATAGGTATCCTATTTATGAAGATAACCATATCGATACAGCTACGACTCTTAACGATACAGCTCCCATACAACGAACTGTATCGTTATGAGAAGCAAACACGAAAGAGGGTTCAATTCGATATAGTTGTCAAATTCGAAATTGGAACTTTTCGATGCTGGAGTAGATAATAGTAGATTATTCACCACGGGGGTAATGCGATGTATTATGTCACGGGCGCCGGGATAAATCCCAAGCGGAACGAGGGATTTTAGAGTAACTCCCGAGCGTAGCGAGGGTGTTGCATCTAGAATCCTGAGAGTAGCGCGGGAATTAGGGGCGCCCAAGATTAATACAGCATTACCCCTACGGTGAATACTCTACTTTTCACACCTCGCGATACAACCACTTCTTTCAGCTGGCGTGGCCTACTCGATTTGACAAACAAATGTCGTCAGTGCGAATCTAGTGGGCCACGGCTTCGGTTTTCGAAAATCGAGTTGGCCGCGCCTGCTGAGAACACATTCTGTTTACCGAAATTAGACTTTATCGATATAGCAATAAGAATTATGAATAAAACCTCTTTGGAATGAATAGAATTTCCTTCAGATCTTGCTTCAGATGCGCGATGATTCTAAATTCAAATCACATTATAACCCTAGGGAATAATGGATTTCAGTACAACATTATAACCCTAGGGATTTAATGTCTTACTTTAACCTTAGATAACAGGCCATGTAATAAGGCGTTGTTGAGCGAGTGGTGTGAAAAATATTTTTTCATCATACCTATTCGAAAAACGAATATTGGCTTCAGAGGATAGCGGGAGCAATATGTAATTTTTAGGCCCATGGGACTTTTCATTTCTCTGTTCTGATTGGTCCGCGTTCGTGCTTCTGATTGGTGCTTTAGCGTATAGTTAATGTCCATACATAGTAGGTTGATACTCCTAGCTTTTTCTCATACGTAAATATGAAAAATAGTGTGTGTCACTCGGGGCCAAATTTTTTGTTCTCGGGCGGCGTATATTGAACTCCTCGCTACGCTCAGGATTCTACTTTAGAATCCTTCACTTCGCTCTGAATTCAAATTAGCGCCCTCGGGGAACAAAAATTTTCTTTGGCCCCATATAGGTAACACAAATAACTATATGATACCTGCTGCCTATACCTATTCTATTCTCCATAACTTTCAACTAAAACTATTAAATACCTACCTAATAATCATAACAAAATAAATGACTAAACATCACATTCACTAGATAAAAGTATACCTATAAGTCGGATAGCTAAGTACTAATTCAGAAAATCAGTATGCTGTTCTGGTATGTGTACCAATGACTATATATAGAAAGTTCTTTATATGGTTACATATAAATATTTGCATCATGAGTCTGGCACATTGCTCAAGCTGACGAGCAATCCTTGGAATGCTAGCCTACCACTTAGTTAAAAGGTACTATTCGTGTCAGCAATCCTTTTAGAATACCTAGGCATAGCTTTTCAAAGAAACAAAAGGAACATGATATAGGTAGGTAGGATGTAGATAAATACCGAGAACCTAGTAAGTAGGTATGTGGATTGTGGATTATTATCTTACCTTTTCTACGTACTTACTTCTTACTTAGGTACATGTTTTTAATGCTACTTGAAAGGTAATTTTGCTACCTAGTCTATATAATCACAGAATAGGTACCTAATAGTACAATTATTATATTATAAAATAAGGACCTACCTACCTACCTAAGTCACCTCTTACTAGGGTTGCCAACATTTCTTCAGCGAAGTATAGTATTTTTCAGACTAAGCTATAAAAAATTATAGTACACTTAAAAAAATATAGTATTTTATGGAAAACACAAAAAGTAGACGAAGATAGATTTGTTACCTATTTATTTTTATAAAAATTCTTGTATTTTTCGCTTTTCAATCGCACTTGAACTTGACGCACGTTCGTTATCGCTACCATTTTTCATAACTAGTTTATTTAGGACTTCGACTTCTCAAAAGAAAGAACAAATATCTAATTGGAAATAATTAAGTACAAAAATCCCAAAACAGAAATAAAATAAAGCAGACCAATGGCAAAAAATTCGTTTGACTTTGTCAATTTGACATTGACAAGTTCGAGACGCAGTAAGAGAGATAATTTCGAATACGCTACAGGCTATTGCTAGTCAAAAGTTAATGAAAAGCTCATTCATAATTTTAAAATTAAATGATTTGTTTGTTAGATTTCGGTGTTGAAAATATAGTATTTTTGCGTACTATGTGCTTCTTCAACAGTATATAGTACGAAGACACGAAATACAGTACAATACTATATATTATAGTACGGTTGGCAACCCTACCTCTTACATATTATATATATATATATATATATATATATATATCGCTTTATACTTATTAGAAACAATATTATTAATTTATACTAGCTGTATCTGTTGGACCTTCAGAAAGCTAAAAAGTAAAATAATATCCTATCCATCAAATATGTAAGCTTTTTTCAATGTTTCGATTCAGTTGTCGAGAAAATTCGGGATCTCGTAGAAGAGCTACGCGCTGAGCCCAGGCTACGAGTACCATAATTATTTATTTATTAAAGTAAGTACTAGTGAGTATACCTACAGTTACAAATATCTGCTACACGGCGCGCAAAATTTTAAACAGTTCAGCCTGTAATGGTTAGTTTATTATTGTAACAAGTCTGTAGTCAGTACCTATTATTATTGTGTTTTTAATCTTATGGTAGAGCCGTCTTCGAAGTTCGAATGCCTTGAGTTGCGAGTTGAGACCTACTATGTTTTTATGTGAGTGTGTTTCGTTGAACAGACAAGAGGCCGCCGCGCCGGTCGTAAAATGAGCTACTTAATAAGTCCCACAGACACATCGACGCCGCTGCCTGCTCGCCATACCAATGTTTGCAGCTCAGATTAAGAACGACGTAAAGGACATCCATAAATACATAATATACACACCTGTATCGTTACCCAATAAGTTTCAAAATACAAAGCAAAGGTCTGTTAGAAACTATAGCCATAGGTACTTCAACCATAATCCCGTATCAATAATGACTGTTGGCACATCCAATACAGAAAATTGATTCTATTTAATACGTGAATAGAGCTGAGAATGGATTGAAGATTGGTGTCCCAGGAGACGCATTGGAGGCTAAGTGTGAAGCACACGTGCGTTCAAACGTCACCCAAATGGGGACCAGTTTTGACTCAACCGTATATTATCTCCTGAGATCGTGGCATTGATATGGGGTTCTCGGAAAATGAAATGATCCCTCGCCGGCATCAAATTCCAATTGTTTTAGTCTCTATAGGTAGGTATTATTCGTTTCAAGTTTTTAATCCTTGTGGAAATGCTTCGGACAGAGTCAAGAGGAAGAACTAGGTAGGTATAAGAGAGGCAGATGAGAGGACAGCAGATTTACTTTTTGATGAAAGAATAAAAGAATGAATAAGTAATAAGTACCTAAGTATTTAGAATATGAAAGATAAGTAGGTATTTAGAATCTTATAAATGCTATCAAATAAATATTATAAATGCGAAAGTTTGGATGGATGTATGGATGGATGGATGTATGGATGTTTGTTACTCAATCACGCCCCAACGGCTGAACGGATCTGGCTGAAATTTGGCACAGGGATAGTTTATAGTCTGGAATAGCACATACCTAGGCTACTTTTTATCCCGGAAAATTAAAGAGTTCCCGCGGGAACCAAAAAACCTCAAACCACTCAGACGAAGTCGCGGGCATTCGCTAGTAAGTTCTTAAAGTCTCCTTGTCTTCATATTTCTTCCTATTGCCATTATGGAGTTACAAAATACCTATAGGTAGGTACCTAACTAGGTATTATTTTTTTAATGAAAAAAATGTTACTAAGTAAGTACTAAGTACCTACTTATATTATATAAAATATAGTTTATATTATAGAAAAAAATATGCATATAGCAATAATAGGATATTATGACAAGATCTTACACAAAAAATAGATAGCAAATAGCAATCCTTATGGGAATCTAGATTCAAGAGTGTTCTCTTTATGAAAACATGTTGAAAATTATCTACATTCTACAGCTACCTACCTAAATAACATTAAACTAATAGGTACCTACTGCCTACTAGCTATGGTATGTAATTTACGGTAGGTAGTGCTCCAGCTATTCTTTCTTTTAAAATCAAATCAGAAAATGATTGAAAAGTAGGTCTGATTGCCAATTAAATGATATCTAACATCTTACATACAAATAACTAAGAATAGTTTAGAAGTGAATCAACGTGATGGCGTCGCCGTCGAAACAACCGGTTTGTACTTTATAGGCATCTCACCTGCCTCCCACTGTCCGCTGTCCGTGTCCACTGCCCAGGCCAGTCTACAACGACTCTCATTCGCCATAACAAATTAAGCTTTCTACGACATATTATGGGAAAATAGTTGTCTGACGCAAGGCTTTCCAATTCCCATTAGTAAAGGTACCGTTAATCATCAAAGTGGGTAATTCGTACCAGGTCATACCCATTTAAATGCTTACATATTTTACATAAGTAGATTAATTATATAAAATAAGTACCTAACTACTGTTTCTAATTTTGTCATACTACTAATACCTGTAGATCTGCATAATAATAAGTACCTAGTCTATAGCATAGATTAAAGATTGGTCGGAGCTACGCGCAGCGGAGACCAATCCTAAATCTATGGCCTATAGATAACGTGTATTTTGTAACCCCCTGAATTTTGTAATTGACTTATTTTTGAAAATTCTAAATAGGTAGTCATGTTAAAGACATGTAGGCTTATTTATAACCTAATTGAATTATGACTTAGGGTTAAATAACTCAAAATGGAGCAAGATGTGTCAAGCTACCGCCTACCTGCTAACGTGGTGAAATGCGTGTGGGACGCGTTGAGATATAGGGCTGATGCCTGATACATATTATTATTATTTATTAATAATAAGCTGTAAGCATGCTGTTTAAGGCTGGAAGCACTATGCAGGCCATTTCTTGTATTGAACACATTCTCATCATAATTATTTGGCCATTTAATTTAGGTCCATTCCTTCAGCAAGCAAAGAAACCAAACTTAAAGCATTTTTTTGTCTAAAGCGGTGATTATAAATAATTATATCACCTAACAATTTTATCCTTAGCCTATACCCATTCATTGTTGGAAACAGGTATCTATCAATTATCAAACGTGCTCTATCTTGGCGTTGCCTGCATCCCTTCGGATACCTATCACCGCTCTCGCTCCTTTTTGTAAGATACGCCCAACATGACCAACATCATACCCCCCTTTTGCCAAAACGCGGTCTCTACAGTCTTCACTTGACATAGGTATCAGATCTCCTAAACAATTTATCAGCCCACTGCGATTTAGCGTGCCTTAAGAATCTGAACCTCACTTCGTTTGGCATGCACAGCTTAATCTCCGTAGCACGCGTCACTGTTAGTGTTCACATTTCAGCACCCTAGAGGCCTAAACCCTATTTCATTCCCGGTTTGACGGACTTGTCTTCAGGTACTGTGGTATGGCGGTCTAAAAACTCGTCACCTTCACAACTTCACCTAATACAGCCCTAGTCTAGGCCCACATAGCTGTACGGATACCCTGAAAATTCTGAAAATTATTTATCCCAACGCATGTTACTACATATTCTTGGACAGCTTCGAGCAAAAACCTTTTTTGATAGGTGAATAAAAATAAGTTAAAACTGCAATCGGTTAGTTAATCTGAGATCTAGAAATGAAAGGAATTGTTGATAAATCAATATCTGAGAGCTATAGTTTTTATCTTTGGTATGTTTGAAGACTGTAAACATGATAAGTCTTTTTAATTTAATAATTTTAGAGTACCCCACTGTTAATTAGTTAATTTATAACCTATTCCCAAAAAAGCTATTAAAGAGAGTATTCCCAACACCGAGTTGGTTGTATGGTCTGTGATTCCCAAGAACTTCTATCTACCCATCTTTCTTTTTCTAGTGGTCGCTGCTACCTTCGGCGGTAGTTGGAGGTGCAATCGATACCTTCATTTATTGTAGACAGCAAGGCATCAGGCGCAGCCCTAGGTAGCTGACACGCTGGCCCCGGCGCCCAGCAAGCCAGCAACCGTTACGTTACTCAACATGGAGTCGCAACGGCTGCGGGCTGCTACGGGCTGCGGAATTTTATTGAATTATTTATCAGATTTCAAATCATACTAGATACATACTTACAGAGACTAGAGTAAGGCTACCTGTTTTAGGAGGAAGCTTTCCGTACCTAGGTATTTGTATATTTTTACGAACGAGAACACCTAGTTAAAAGTAGGTTTTCGTTTGGTGTGCTTTTACTTTGGTATGGGTAAACCAAAGAAATCTAACCAACCAACATTGACCGAAAACATTGATTTCAATTTTCAAAGTTGTAGGAAGAGAAAACCTTTGTTGAGAAAAACTAGAAGTACTTATTATTCTTTAAACTAGTCCTATTTAGTGAGATAAGTATCTCACTAAATAGAACTAGTGCAGAGAGATAGAGAATCGGGAATTATTTCACATGATAAAGGAAAAACATTTAGTTCTCCGAAGAAATCATGTTAGGATTGGCAATGGGTCCCAGAACTTTCGCAGCCTGCTCCAAGGTGTAAATGGTTGGTTCCTTTTGATGTTTCTCAAAAATTTTGTTTATTTTCGAAAGGAAACAGATTGGCAAGCTTTTAAAAATGGATTGTTGTCTACTAGGCCTTTGAAAGGGAAGTACTTACCTACCTAAGCTTCAAAACTTTGGCAAACCCAAAATTATGTTAAAAATAAACAAAGATATTTTAAATGTTAGCGTGACATCATTTAATATAGGGTAAGTACTTAATACAGATATATTTTATCATCGAACATTTGCAAAGTGGAGCCAAGCGCTTGCATCATATCTGAATATATCGTTGTAGGCAGTGCTTATCATAACTAATACTAAAGTTAATAAATAGATGCTACATTTCGCGTCATTCCTAAATGTTTACCGTGCATTGCGCTCCCAATAAAGCATAAACATTCTCTTTTGGAGTGAAAGCAGCAATACTCTGCATTCACGTGCAATCACCGAGGGGAACAAGAACCAAATCGAAGATCTAAACGTTCGTGTGCGTCAATCGAGTTGTTATATCACACAGTTCGTTGATCGCACATGTGAGTACGTTTCATGAATAAACAATATTGTATAGTCAGTCAGTCACTTGCACAAAATATCGTTTAAATGCGTGTATGCAATATCACTTATTATTGCTGATTTCATATCTCGCTGAGTAGGTAGGTATAAAGACAAAGGCCTACGTGAGTTTTCGCGCGTTGACAATAATTATTATTGTCATCGACTTTATTCCTAAATCCTAAATAAGTACTCACCTATACTAGCTTTACCTTAGGTAGGCAATTTACATCTGTTTTTAATAGCTCATAATTAATAAATTAAAGATAATAAATATTAAATACTTATCTGTTTCGTGATACTAATAAGCTAAATAGCAACCAATCGTTATTTGAGAAATCGTCCATTTTTATTCGTTTTTAATAGCTGACACAGTTGACGAAACCATACCTACCTAATTTTATTTATTAATTCAATTTTTTTTATTTTGTTATTTTTTAATCAGACGAGAATATTAATTTAAATAGCAATAAACTTACGTGTAGAGATGCTAAAATCAACATGGAGTGATTCTACCTGAGTAAGTAGGTAGGTATCTAAATATTTAAAAGCATGAAGCATCAAATAGGCTAATATTAAAACACTAGCTGATGCCCGCGACTTAATCGCGGCCATCAGCTAGTGTTTAAGGACATGGTTTGAGGTTTTTTAGTTCCCGCGGGAACTCTATAATTTTCCGGGATAAAAAGTAGCCTATGTGCTATTCCAGACTATAATCTATCTCTGTGCCAAATTTCAGCCAGATGCGTTCAGCCGTTAGGGGCGTGATTGTGTAACAAACATACATACATACATCCATACATCCATCCAAACTTTCGCATTTAGGTATAATATTAGTAAGATTAAGTACCTACCTCATCAAAAGACCAGGTCAACGGCTTTTAATAAATTCGCATTTTAATAAATCTTAGCGTAAACAAAACAGCTTTATGACTAAAAAGCCATTTAACATTATTCTAACAAAGCCAAGCTTTATATGGCAATAGGAACTTCCTTACCTTTTGCTTGCCACCCTGGACAAAGGATTAAACCTTTTTGCAAAGAAACTGTTATGTGTAGGTATAGTAATCTACTATCCATTCATTAAATATTATTCGCCTATTTCATTGAGTTTTGGTAAATGAGTCAAGACTTCAAGATCCTATCACCTATATTACGTTCATGAGCCTTGGTAGTAGCTGTATAGTTACCTAAATTATTAAGTTACAAAGAACCTTTCAGTTAGGTAGGTACCTACAATAATTATGTAGGTACTAGGTAGAGGTAGGTATCTCTTCTACCCTTCTTAATCTCTTTGACCTTAAAGATCATACATGAAATCACATGAAATGTACATATGATTGTGTAACAGAATTTATATAGCAGGTATTGTACTAGGCTAGGTAGATAGTAGAATGTAGATACATAGGTATGTACTTGTAGGTAAGTATTTTTAAAACGTGTGGTCGTCCGTCGTGTTGTGCAAGCGACAGCGTTCGAGATCGCGCGAGGTGGCGCCAAGCCAGCGCCCAGCGTACCTATCACGGTCATTTTATTTACGACTGGTTTATACATACACGACTTCATTCACCTGAACTACTTTTATATGCTTACCTTCACATTTCGATTCCCAGTGTCTAGACAGTGTAACAATAAAGACGCTAATAGCTAAAACTTTAACTATAACGGTAACAGCTTTCTTATACCTATTATGCATATAAAGACAAACACAACATTGGTTTTACTAATTTTTACTCAACGGCTCTGGCATACACCTATTGACCTAAACTTCTAAAGTATCGATTAGATTAGATAGGTATAGAGAAGTGTGAAGGACATCTCTGATTGTTATGTCTATTTTTGTAGGTATTATTGTGGTAGGTATATCAACTATGATTCAGAATAGATGGTCAAAATACCTATCTTAGGTATTTATCGGAGTAGATAAAATAGTAATGAAAATGTTTCGAATAGGTTTACATAACAACGATTAATCGGTTCACAAATAAGTATATTGTGGAATTGATAACCTCGTTAAGTCGTTACCCCCTTAGCGCCCTTAAATAGGTAGGTAGGTGTATTTAAATATTTTGCAAGGCCAAGTCACAGAGGTCGGATATACCTATACTCGTGTGGCCAAGTGCTCTGCCTCTACTTCTGGACACTTGTCACTTTCCGTTTTGTTTTATTACAAAAGATTTTTTTATACTTTTGTCAAAAGTATAAAAAAGACGTGTGGCACTCGGAGACTGCCGCGGTAAAGCGTGGGTAAAGCTATTGCATAGCATTTTTAATCAACTTGAGCTATGACTAAGTACTTGTGTTGTTGACTTCAAGTTGTTAAAAATATAAAGGCGAAATAAAAAACAAAAACAAAAGAAATCAATCAATTTTGATTCCCCTTGGACACCCGGACTATTGAAAACATAATTCTTTAAAATTATTTCGCCTTTATATTTTCAACAACTTGAAGTCAACAACACAAGTAGTCATAGCAACCAAAGTGTTAGGTTTTTTTCGTTACGGAACTTCTGGATTCGGTCTCCACGCCCAAGGCCCGCGATAGAAGCTATGCAATAGCTTAAAAAATCAAAAGATATCTTAAAACTATTTAACTATTGTTTTCCTTAAACAACTAAATAGCTTACAAAAATCATCAATTTGAATACCTAGATTATTTAATTAAGTATATTAAGATAAATTTAGTGCAACCAGCGATTGTACCTTTTACCTAAGGACAGCTACTATGACCTAGATGCCACTGTAGACGTATACTACTAAAACTCAATCAACTTGAAATTAAAGCTTAGAGCACATATCCGAGCACGTAGCTCCTTAACGGACAAACCGATTTTGATTTATTTTTTTTCGTTTGAAAGGTAGCTTGATCGAGAGTGTTCTTAGCAGTGATTCAAGAAAATCGGCTCAGTCGTTTGAAGATCATCAGCTCTTTTGTAGTCGATAAAATTGGTATCCTATATCTTGTTAAGGGTAATTCTTAAGTTATACTAGAAATAACAGGGCTGTTAATAATTAAATACTGGTGTTGTATGAAGAAAATACTAAGTACATGGATTGGTTCAAATTAAGTCACTAGTAGGTATTTATACTTTTTTTAGATATCCTAGCTGTCCACAGGTAAAGCCGTCCCGTCCATACTCCATAGGTACAGCACTTGCCCCTGTAGGTGATTTCCTACACCGCGTGGAAAGTGGAAACGAAACCCCTTTCTTGGTGGGGGCTACGTCTATAAATCTTATTAGACTATTCTCTTATCTTATTACTCTTTTAAGTAATTATCTTTTTAGATTATTGATAGTTCTTGT
The DNA here is from genome assembly GCA_963932025.1 of Erebia epiphron. Taxonomy (NCBI): domain Eukaryota; kingdom Metazoa; phylum Arthropoda; class Insecta; order Lepidoptera; family Nymphalidae; genus Erebia; species Erebia epiphron. Next base: position 6,630,454 of record OZ009956.1, on the reverse strand, counting down.
GTGTGTAAGCTAAACTCTAAAGCTTCTAGATCCTGTGCTTTGTGCAAACATCTTTATACATATAAGATCTTTAGAATATTTGAGTGTTTACCTACCTAAGCAGATTATAAGTCGTCAGTCATTTTCTTCATTTGTACATTCATTTCCTAATTCCGATTAACCGCGTCCATTTTCCAAAAAAACATTTTCCTTTCAAGTAGCTACCGGCTACCATTCTAAGAAATTTAAAGCTTAACACAAAAGATTAATGTCGTTAATTTGCAGGTGTGTAGATTTTCTCGCTAGTTTGGGTCAGACAGCGACAAGTTTCGTGGCGTGGTGGTTCGATGGTGAGAGGGAACCAGTTTGACCGCGCCCGGCTCCGTGGGCGTCTGCCCGCGCCTCACGCGGAACTTGCCTGCCGAGAATCGAGATTGCCTTAACCTGGGAACACACATGCCTGTACAGCTTGTACCTTCCTGCACAACGACATACACTAGTCACTCACTTGCGGTAGTAACTGATGGATTGGATAGTCAGTGTCAAGGTGGCAGACTAACCAGTTAGGGCCTAGGGGTTTAGCATGATGGCAATTATATTGAACCCATGCCCCTATCAGTTTTTACGCGCCCTTGTACCGGAACGCTAAAAAGCGTGCCAGATTCTCTAATGATGGTTATACCTACCGTACAAGTATGGTGCCTTACCTGTAGCTGGCATGGGCACGTCTTATTATGAAAACTCAGTAAGACACGTCATACTCCCAGAATTATACCTAGCTGGTATTTTGTGCAAGTAAAACTCGCGTGTATTGCCGGCCTTAACATCTACATATCTACTTTTTACCTACGTGTTCACGCCATGATACCTACCCGAATCGTCAGTACTATTTTATTATTCTGTGCCCGAATTGACAAGGCCATCCATTTAGTTTTTGGTTTGTGTTAGGTAT